>CM066329.1:247097038-247697038 GCA_033807585.1 Hydrophis major
AAGACCCTCCCTTCAGCACACTAGTGCTGAATGATCATAAATCAAGGTCTACATCATTTCAAAAAATTAACACTGGTAATTTCATCCTTTTTCATTTTGATAGGGAGATTTAGGGAGATTTTAAAATATTTTTAGTACATGTGGCAATCTTGAAGGCAATTTAAATTTATCTGTTGTGAAAGGGTAGTGGTTTGTTGTTACTCAAAGAAAAACTTCTACATGATTTGGGATAATTTAATCAGGATGGGGATGCAGAGAGGATCACACAGGGTACCAAATAGCAGAACTGATCAACAATAGTTCCACTGCTGCTTTATAGGTCTCAAGAATGAGCCAGGTCAGTGATGGCTAACCTTTTTGTCGTTGTGTGCCTAAAGTGCATGTGTGCACATGTGCACCCATAATGCAATGTACGTGCCACATCCCCACGTGCTCCCCCTGGGCATGCACACAGGATCCCCCATGCTCCCCCTGCGCATGTGCACATATCTCCCACATGCATCCCACCCACCCCCATGCATGCGTGGCAAATACCCGAAAATCAGCTGGCTTGTGGAAGGTGCATGCGCAGTAAAACTGAGCTGGGCCATCGGCTCACGTGCCAGCAGAGATGACTGCCTGCCACTTCTGGCACACGTGCCATAGGTTCACCACCACGGAGCCAGGTTGTGTAGCTTGTTGCCAAATGCCCAATATTAAAAAATATTCACACTAGAGAATAGGGGAGCCTTTTATCTGTTGTGTTGTCCTGTGTTTGAATGAAAAATAACTGGCCAAGATACTCAAAAGTATTTATATTGAACACATATTGGGAGCCTAACAGCAATATTTCAATTAAAAAAAAAAAAGTGGGGGGGGTCTTTGTTGTCTTAAAAGGATTGTATCCAACACAACTTGTAAACGTAGAAATTGTTCATCTGCAGATATTAAAACAAGCATCATGTTTTTGTTAAAGAAGTCAAGTTTAAAAAAAGAAATATTCTGGCTACATTCTTCCTTTTTCTGTTACTGTAAATATTTAAAAAAAAATCAATTTTAAAAGACTGAAGGAAGAAAATGTTTACCAGCTTGCAAGTCTACTCATCCTTACCTGGGAATCAGCTTGACTGAACTGACATGATGCTCTTAAGTCTTTCAGAAACAGAATATTTAATATACTACATTAAAATGCTCAATTAAATCGCGATCTGGGGATGCTACTGATCATTAAAGGCTGCTCATCAATTCTCACAAAAGTAACAATCTTAAGTGCGGTAGACTTGTTTCCAAGCAAAACTATAGGATTGACTACTAAATGTTTATTCACACTAGCACATTCAACAGTCGGGGAATTGCAGCTGTGAAAACTCACCAGAGACTCAAGGCCACAATGAATATACTTTTCAATGTGGTCCAGTCACACATTCAGTTGCCAGTTATTAATAATTTCATGCAGAAAAAAAAAAACACCTGAGGCCCTATATCAGTGATGGCTGACCTTTTCATTGCATGCTGAAAGTGTGTGCGTACACCCATAATGCAATGCATGTGCAATCTACCTGCATGCTCCCCCGCCCCCTGGGCATGTGTGCAGGACCCCCCCTGCTCTTCCCACACCCCTGCGCATACACATGCGTCTCCCGTACACCCCACATGCGTGGCAGATACCCAAAAATCAGCTGGCTATTGGGGAGGGGCGCGCACATTTGCAATAGAACTGAGCTGGGGCAACGGCTCCCGTGCATGCAGAGATGACTGCGTGCCACTTCCGGCACGCATGCCATCGGTTTGCCCTACAGGAACAATGATACTAGTGTTCCGGTTACATTCTAGGGCAGGGGTGGGCAAACTACGGCCCGCGGGCCACATCCGGCCCGTTGGTCTGTCCAATCCGGCCCACCCCTGAAAAAAAATTGCTGGGTGTGGCGTATTGCCCTTTGCTGCGTGGCCCCCAAAGCTGCAAAACAGTGCGGAGCGATCTAGGGGTAGGAAAGAAAAGAACTTTGCAAAGTCCTCGGCTGGGAGTTCGAAATCACCTTCGAGTGTGACCTCTCCGAAGGTGAGTCCCCGCCGATCCCCCTTTTTTTTCCGGGCTTCCAGGCTTAAACTTTGCAAAGGCAAAGCTTGCAGGCTGGAGCATCTTCCCGCTAAGGAGCGGGAAGGGTTCCGCCCAGCGGGTGGGGCGGGCTGCTTGGAGCCACCTAAAGCTAGGCCACTGCTGGAGGAGCCTTGCCCTGCCTTGGTGCCCTGTTTCCCGGCTCAGCGGTCCTGCTCGGGCGGCACTTTAAAAGCCTGCTCCCAGCACCTGAGCAACTTCCCAGCAACTTTCGGCTTCCTTTTAACTCGCAGGTGCTCACGGCTGCCGAGCCGCGCGGTGGAGGGGAAGCCTGGCAGGCGGGCGGGCAGGCAGGCTGCTTGGAGGAGGCAACCTGGCGGCGCTCCGGGCTTCCCCTCCGCCGTGCGGCTCAGGCGAGGTGTGAGCGCCTGCGAGTTAAAACAAAGCTGAAAGTTGCTGGGAAGTTGCTCGGTTTTCCGGGGCTTTCAGGGCTTTGCAAAGGCAAAGTTTGCAGGCGGGAGCGTCTTCCCACTGAGGAGTGGGAAGGGTTCCGCCCGGCGGGTGGGACAGGCTGCTTGGAGTGGGCTGCCGTGCGGCTCAGAGCGAAGCGCGAGCGCCCGCGAGTTAAAACAAAGCTGAAAGTTGCTGGGAAGTTGCTCGGGTTTCCGGGGCTTCCAGGGCTTTGCAAAGGCAAAGTTTGCAGGCTGGAGCATCTTCCCGCCGAGGAGCGGGAAGGGTTCCGCCCAGCGGGTGGGGTGGGCTGCTTAAACTTTGCTTGGGTGGCACTTTAAAAGCCTGCTCCCAGCACCCGAGCAACTTCCCAGCAACTTTCGGCTTCCTTTTAACTCGCGGGCACTCGCGCCTGGCCCCGAGCCGTGCGGAGGAAGGGAAGCCTGGCAGGTGGGCGGGCAGGCTGCTTGGAGGAGGCTCCAGCCTTCCCCTCCGCCAGGCATGAGCGCCCGCGAGTTAAAACGAAGCCGAAAGTTGCTGGGAAGTTGCTCGGATTTCCGGGGCTTCCAGGGCTTTGCAAAGGCAAATTTTGCAGGCTGGAGCGTCTTCCCGTTGAGGAGTGGGAAGGGTTCCACCCGGCGGGCGGGCAGGCTGCTTAAACTTTGCTCGGGTGGCGCTTTAAAAGCCTGCTCCCAGCACCAGAACAACTTCCCAGCAACTTTTAACTTGGGGGCGCTCGCACCTCGCCCCGAGCTGCACGGCAGCCCACTCCAAGCAGCCCGTCCTGCCCGCCGGGCGGAACCCTTCCCACTCCTCAGCAGGAAGATGCTCCCGCCTGCAAACTTTGCCTTTGCAAAGCCCTGGAAGCCCCGGAAACCGAGCAACTTCTCAGCAACTTTTGGCTTCGTTTTAACTCACGGGCGCTCGCGCCTGGCCCCAAGCCGTGTGACGGAGGGGAAGCCCAGCAGGTGGGCAGGTGGGTGGGCTGCTTGGAGGAGGCGACCTGGTGGTGCTCCGGCAGCAGCAACAGGCAGTTCCGCCCGGGCTCCGCTCAGGTGTCCGGCTGGGGCTGTCAGGAGTTGCTACCGCTGGCGCAGCTCTGCGCGGCTCCAGTCCCACGTTGCCTTGGGAAGGAAAAGGCAAAACCAGGAGCTGCTGAGCCTGAGCCTCCGGTGCTGCTGCTGCCGTTGCAAAGCACTGCTGCGGCTCTTCCTTTTTGCCTTTCCCTTCCCGAGGCAACGCGGGACTGGAGCCGCGCCGGCGGTAGCAACTCCTGACTCAGGGGGCCTCTGAGGGGAGGGGAAGAAAAGAGGAGGGAAGGGGGAGCGATTCCCAAAAAAATCTTGTGCTGACCCGGCCCCCGTCTGTCAAATTTTAAAAGTCAATGCGGCCCCCGAGCCAAAAAGTTTGCCCACCCCTGTTCTAGAGTCAGTCAACTTAAAAACAATTATTGGACATTTACAGGCATGGCATGGGGCCTTCTTTCTGTTAACATGTTTTTTCTTTCTGAAAACAAAATTTAACATCCTTTACTTTTAACAATTTAGAGAAATCAGACTGCAGCAAAAATATCAATACACTATAAATTATTTAAAGTGTATTATTCTCATGTTATATATGGCCTCAAATCCAACTGTTGCTGATAATTTTGTTTTTTTACCTTATTGAATGGTAAACACTATCAATGTATTAATTTTAAAAAGTTTCTTCACTTCTAAATTCTGAAACAGTGTGAGAAATGAGTCCACTAAAGCCAGGGTCAATGCAGCAGTAGCCATGAGCAATACAAACTCTATTTTGTAAAAAAACAAAACAAAACATGGAATCTCAATATTGGGCAGAGTTCTCTGAATGAGACCTGACCAGGGCTGAGTACTGAGGAACAATTACGGCTAGTGCCTTGAACTCTATATATCTGTTACTGCCTCTGAAGACAGCATCAGCCTTTTTTCACAACTATATCACACATCTGGCTCATGTTTAATTTATGGTCACCAAAAATTCCTTTTGTATCCTCTATTGCCCCCCTCCGCCCTAGGTTCCCTCCGTCCTATATTTGGGCTTTACATTTTTCCTAACCTGCTGCAGAATTTTGCAGTTCTGCTTATTAAATTCCATCCTGTTCATTCAGTTTGTGGTATAACATCTTGCTGAATTTTCTTTTTCATCTAAAATATTATGAACCTCAACCAGCTTTCTGCCACCTGCAAACTGAGTAAGTAGCCCATCGATTTCCTCATCAAAATGTTGAACTGTGGAGGCCTAGCACAGAGCCTATTGGCATCCTACTTAATACTTCCTTTAAGCTGAAATGGAGCCCATAAGCACTCATTCAGTCAACTGAATCCATTTAACTATAGTATCATTATATTTACTTTGAAACAGATCAGAATATAAAATTAAATTTTTAAATGGGTCATAATTTAAATTATATTGAAAGAAAAAAAGTATTAGTGAGGTTGAATTATTCAACCTTTCTCCATGGTATATACACCTATTTTGGGATATTTGCAGGCATACAACATGTGATCTCTCTCCTCCAGGTTTTTTTGTATTCTTCCGAACACAGCAAAAGAGGAACAAGAATGATAATATTTTTCCATAATTCTGATTTTAAAAAGCACAAATGGGAATAGAGTAACCAGACCAAAGCTCAACTTCCTAGCAATTATAGAAATTTTTTTTTCTTCAATGGAACAAAAATTTAAAATTATTAAATTCCAATTAATTTTTAAAATAATTCTTAGAACTTGAGATTTCATCCCACTTCTGATTTTCAAAACATAACCATAAAATTATAAGTAAATTGAAGGGCTCTTAATTACATTCTTAATCACTTTGAACTTTTATGTTTATGAATAACTGAATTATTTACCTATACTATTGGGTCTTATATCACTTCCAACTCTCAAAAGGTTTATTTTTATTTAGTCCAGTAGTCATCCTCTGATCTAATATATATGGTGACAGATGTTGGAATGCTGCTGAAAATAGCAATTTTCTCTTGCAGTCAACCCACATTCTGCTTATACAGTACTCCATAATGTCATAAGCCGTTTTATTTTCCCACTGTCTGCTCTGTTCATGGAATAACCCATAACTAAACATAAGCATAAATAAATGTACTGTTTACCTGGAGAGCCTCTAGGCACCAGCCCTTGTCCTTGAGTTGCCACTTCTTTATTACTGCTTCTGCACATTCATTTGCACTCTCGTTTAGACCCAGTCTACAATGGCCCATTTTTCATTGGTTGCCCTGTCAGGTGGAGAGGGCAGTAGAATTGGGAAAAGCAAGAAAGGACTGCAGCACAATCCCTAGTTGTGGAAGTTGACAAGATTCCCTGAATAACTGGTTCTTGGAAAGTGGCCAGCAATGCCAATCCTAAGTAGATGTCAAAATCTTTGGCTTTACCAAAAAGGATGGTGAGGTCCATATGACCCTGACAACTTGGAGAACTTTTAATTTTGGATGATGTGGATGAATGCTTAGCTAGAGTTTTCAATTTGGATCTTTTTTTCCCTCCTTGCAGTGTTTGCACCTGAATACAATGATTAATTAACTAAGCAAAAAGACACTTTGAAGTGTTCAAATTATCTTTTCAAGATTCCTTTCTGACAACTTAAACTATATATCTTGAAATCAAATCAACAAATCTGATTTTACAAGGGAAGGATATACCAGGCTCCTTGAATTAACCAAAGTAGGGAAATCATACAGACCATGGCTTCTAGAATTCATTTTTCTCTCTTGAATTTCTGTCTTCCTAGCCCTACCAGATTTGCCCACTTTTGATCAATGTTTCTATTTTCCCCCAAAAGCAAATTTGCTTCCATTCTGTTCAGTGTTTGGAGTCATTGTTCTGTTCTGTTTTGGGAGAGTGATCCTGTTGAGGGAAGCTCATGACCCTTCACAGAATTTCCGTCACACATTTCTTTGGGTTGACAAGAATAATCCATAAAGCTTGTGGAAGATGGCTATTTACTTATAATTAAGGAACAATTTATTTCCAAGGATGTAGGTTGAACTAGGAATTTGTGACCTTTCCTGTCAATGAAGGCAGACTGAACAATAATCCATTTTTTGGCTTCCTTTCTTTTCTTCAGGCAATTTCTTTTAAAAAAAGAAAAAATGTGCCTGCCTCTTGAAAACACTGTGGTTATTATTTCTGGTTATCAGGAGCCATGATATCTTGCAGTTTTGTTTATTAATTTCTAATACTTTTTAGATTTAAAACACTCCAGAAGAAAGTGTAAAATCTTAACACATAATGTAGACATGTAATAAACTTAAAATTATCATTCTCCTGTAGCAGCCCAGAAAGAAAACATTCATGTTTTAATTGCATGTGTTATAATCACTGCATTCTTGCACATTAATAACCAGCAAGGGAAGGAGAAAAAGAGCAACATGAAAACTGGTGCAATAAATGCAACGTGGTCTGTAAAAACAACTTTGGAAGTAAAGCAAGGAAAGATTGACTGGTCATCAGAATGATACTATTATGCAACAAGGTTTAAGAACTCTGTATAATTCTTAAGACAATATTGCACTGCTTACAACATATAGTTCTATCTAAAGTGGAAAAAAGAAATATAAATTTGTATTTAAAGGAAAGAAAAAAATGTAATTTTTCAAACACAATGATCCAAACCTATTATGTTTTATCTATTATTTCCATTCACAGAATGTAGCTGGAACATTTTCATTTAATTTCAAGCCAATTTTCATTCCATGAGAGTTGAGAAGTTTTAGTCACCGATGGTATATTATTTTTTAGCAGATATTTTTTATATAATTATATTATGTATAAATTTGTTGCAGATTTTACTAAAAATACTATGCTTATATGGATAAATATAAGTAACATCAGTTTCCATCTTACAATTCAATTCAAGACTCAGCAGTTTTAAAATTTACTTCAAATTCTACAACCCTGTAATAATGTTTCAAGCTGCACGTGAGGTTGGTTTAAAAACTTATTTTAGAATACTGGTTTTGAGAAGAGGAGGAGAAGAGCCTGGATATGAGTATGTGAAAAATGATGATGGAGAACAGTAAAATGAATGCCAGAACCCAAGACAGGTGAATTTCAATGTCCTGATATCTGGAATTCAACTTGGATATGCTCATTGCAATTGGCCCAAAAAAAATTCCAATACTGTTTTAAATTTATCTCTGCAACTAAGTGGGCCAGAAACATGTAGAATATGAATTTCACAGTAGAATGCAACACAATTTGGGCTGGGAAGATTCCCAGACTCACGTGCACCACACTTGCAGTAACCAGTGCTCACTGAAAGCATCAATCTTCTCACTGGGACTGTAATATGCAACATGCATTAAATTATCTTTCTCAATAATTGAATTGTTATATCTTTAAAGATATGGCAAAATGCCAATAGGAAAACTTCAAAGGCTACTTCAACCAGCCTTTTAAACTTCAGTATTTTTTAAAAAGGAATCATACCAACAACAATAATAATAAAGATGTGTTATCTGTATTCATCAAGAATTTTGATTCCAATATACATAAATAATATTCACATATTTTATATATCCTGCAAGAAAAAAATATGCTTAAGTCTTTTTCTTTAACAGAAGTGGGGAACTTATTGAAAGATCCATTTTTAGGTTTTGAAAAAGCTATTTTTATCCCAAAGTGTTGTCTGTGATATCTACCGTAGTAGACAAAAATGTATTGCAAAATAAATTTTACTTTCAAATTCATTTTGATGTGTTCTCTGTTGTCTTGTGTGATATTGTTTCCAGATACTTGAAGATCAAATAACCAGATTTCAGATTTTCAAAGATTATAAGGTGTGCAGGCTGAAAAACTCCTCTGCCAACTCCAGCTTTTACAAAAGATTCCTAAAGAAGCACCATTATACCCAGGTGAGTCTTAATCACAGGATTTAAAATTGGTAAAGAATGTCTCTTTACAGGATTATTCTACACTTTTTGAATACTGTACAAATAAAAAGAGTGAGATCCTTGTGAAACTCCAGGATTCATAGACAAATGTTAGTTATTGCAACTTAGTTGAAAGAAATCTTGGCCAAATGATAAACATCATCGGGCAATTTTGTCATGATGGTGCAAAAAAACCTCTGCACTGAATGAAGATTTCCATATCCTAAAGTGACAGATTGAAATAAGTTGCTGATTCTTTCCCTAATCCATTTACTCATGAACAAGAAGAACAAATGGTCGATGCACATCATTATTGATAAAAAGAGGCAAGGGTGTCAGAGGCACTGGGATTGGTTGCCAGTCTGAACAGACTGATGAAGATGTTTAGACATTTCAAAATAGCAGTCAGAGAACTTGAAATCTGGGTGCTATTAGTGCATTTTTGTTGCCTTGCATTGCTTTGCTCATGCCACCAAGTAGGGGGGTGGGGGAAAGCAAATGATAAACTATCAGGAATCCACATTATTTGGGCAGGATAATGTTTACTACAATGGTCAATCTCAATAGTTGCAGCTTGTTCCGGTGGCTGGTATATTAACTTCAGCCTTTCAATCCTTCAAAATCATACCTCATCTTCTCCATTGCAAATATACAAGGTTTTTTTCCTGTCATATACTGCACAAATTGTTTTGGTCATATAAAATTGAATTTTTGAATTATCTACATGCTGAAGAGCGCAGTACTTCTCTCATAATTCTCAAGGTCTTATTTAAACACACATAAGTCTTCTCTCAAGCCTGAAATCTGAAGTGGTCCATGTAAACAAAACACAGCTAATGTAGATTGTTCTGTCCTTTTTCTGGAATAGTTTTTATCGATACGCATTATTTCCTGAAAGTGTCGTATTGGCTAGATGTAAAACTGGCAGGGGGTGAGCTTCTGTGTTAAAAACCCAGTGATCCAAAGGTAAGAGATCATCATTGGAGAAGAGCAGATATAAATACCTGCAAAGTAAGAGAAACAAGATCTGTCATTAGACATGATACACAAAAGATACCATTGAGATTACATTGAACACTGCATGACCAGAGTTCTGCTTGTGCAACAGGGCTATTTTCTGTTTTCCTTCACTATCTCCTCCCATCAGCCATCTGAGAAGACATGTGCCCAGGAGGGGTGGATGGTCAAGAAAATTCTGTTGATGGCATCAGGACACAGATTCCACTGTTGACTATTCAAATCCATTAACTACAGAGTATAAAATAATGCATATCATCTAATTAGATACAAATATAATTAAAATACATTCATTTTTCCTTTAAATAAGATGCCTTATCACTCATGTATTGTAAATATACTAAATATTCCACTAATAGTTACTGATGAAGATTTAAAGCATTTGTAATAGTACACTAAGTTCTAAACAATCATGATCCACACTACCAAAAAGGTTCTTCATTTATAATGAACATCTACAATCTGTCAGTGAGATCCCATTTTTGTGTCACCATTTGTAAACTCTTGGTTGGTGAAGCAAGCTTTTTCTTAAATTCTCCTGTTTTTGCAACATACGAAATTCCAAATAACTTTTCAAGAATTCCTATATTCTGCACACTTGCACAATTTCCCCTTCACCCCCTTCTGGCACAATTGCAATATCTGTGTTTTCACTATATTCATGTAGGCAATTTCAATGTGTGATATTATGAAATAGAGCCAATACATTTGATACCATCTCATTCACACCCTAAAACAGCTGATGGCATTCTCACAGATACACAGGATAAAGGGCACCCTTTTGCAAGTGTTACAGAATAGATTAGAATTCCTTTTATTTAGGAAGGGGGGGGGAAATAACAAGGAGACTGTAGTCATATGTATTGGCAGCCTGGTGGGATAAAATCTCCAGCAGTGGTAATATCCAACAGTTTATTTAACACAGCCATTTTCCTAACAGGCATATGTATTTTATAAATATTTATAAATATAAAAATATTTATATAAATATAAATATTTATAAATATAAAAATCTATTTTCTATAATATTTATATTAATATATAAGTGCTGAATATTTCTTTAAATTTACTAAATTTATAAGGTTGCTGAAACAAATATCAAAGAGAAAAATCTACTTACTTTAGAGTTTCAGCAAGAAAGAAGCTTTGTTGTACATCATCATATGTAGGAGCTGAAGAGTAGACATCCTTGACCCCGGAAAATCCACCACTCACTCGGCAGTACTTATCAATAGCCTTAAGTGGAACAAGCAGAATGAATGCTTTATTAGCCAACAATTCAAAATTGGATGTAGCTGACACAGATTCAAATTATGTAGATATTATATATACTTAGAAATGAAAGCAGAACGGTAGAGTAGAGTTTACACTAGAGCAGGGGTCTCCAATCTTGGCTCCTGGAAGCCTGGCGGACTTCAACTCCCAGAGTTCCACAGCCAGCAAAGCTGGCTGTGGAATTCTGGGAGTTGAAGTCCGCCAGGCTTCCAGGAGCCAAGGTTGGAGACCCCTGCACTAGAGAGTTACAACTACATGATATAACAAAAGTGTTATTGCCAAAATGTCTACAGGTATTTCTTGACTGTTCAATGACAGTTCAAAATTACAATGGCCTTGGAAATGGTGACTTACACTCCCATCCTTGAAGTTATGGCCTTTGCACTACCAATCCACAGTCACATAATTACAACTTGGGCAACCAGCTTGCATTACAATTGTTGAAATGCCTTGTAATCATGTGATCACAATTTGCAATCTTCCCAGCTAAAAGCAAAGCCAATAAGGGAAGCAAGATTTGCTTAACAATCTTGTGATACACTCAACAACCATGCAATTCACTTAATGTTGGTGGTAAAAATAGTCATAAAATTGGGTTTGGTCAGGTGATGACTTGTTTAGCTATTCTATCACTTAAGCAACCAAAATTCATAAGCTACCTGTGTCTGTAAAGCAATAGCACCCTGGAACACAAGTTTCAAATTTTGTAGAGGGCTATTTTTGTATTTTTAAGCAATTATGGAAACAATTAAGTGTCTGCCCTAAAATACGAAGAAATTCTTGCTCTTAGAATTGTTTTATAAGCATTTCAATTATATTTGCATTTGATTGCTTCCACAGTACTGTTGAAAGATTTGTTATGTGAAGTATGTCTAAAAAGGGAATGATAGTCCTGTCTACTTTATGCCATTATTTGAGATAAAAATAAAAACAGTCCATTATATAACAAACCTCATGAACCAACAGCAAGCCTAACAGCCAATAGCATTTGGCTTATTAGGACAAACTGCAAACTTGATTTACAGGTTATATGTAAGCCAGTTTCACTTTGGGAACTTGGCCAATATCAAGATTCCTAGTTTATGGTGCCTCAGGAAAGCTGAGATAAATGATAATTAACAGATAAGAGATAATCAAAGTTGGAAGGGACCTTGTAAGTCATCGAGTCCAACCCCCTGGCCAAGCAGGAGACCTTACACAATTCCTGACAAATGGCAGTCCAATCTCTTCTTGAAAGTCTCAAGTGATGGAGCTCCCACAACTTCCAAGGGCAAGCTGTTCCACTGGTTGATTGTTCTCACTGTCAGAAAGTTTCTTCTCAACCTAATCTTAAATTTTAATTCAACTGAATGGTATGATTGCATGTATTTTGTTAATGACAACAATAAAGGCAAAATTAACAATCTCTGCCAGGACTACATAGAAATAAATCACTTAAAGTATGTACAACTGTGCCTTAAATTTCTGCAATTAATTGTCTGAAAAATAGCTATAATGTAGTCTTATAATGACTCTACAAAAAGCATTCAAAAATAATAACTAGCAAATGGTTTTCCTCCCAGAATGGCGATGCTTGTTGCATCAGCTGTCCTTCTCCCTGTTCTTGCTCGGCAAGAATATAAGCATCCAGAAGTAAGATATGAGAAAAATATTAAGAATGCTATGACTTATTATTATGGAAACAGAATGATCCATAGCTGGAAAGATAAAATAGATAACTATTCCTTTATAAAATGAGACCGGGCAAAATTAATGTTTCTATTTTCCAATATTTGTATGTTTGAATCTTTATACGAGACAACCAATAACTCCAAAAAGAAATTAAATAAACTAGTTTTGACTATTTGTCTAGCAACAGAATAACTTTCTGAAAATGGAACAGAACTGAGATTAAATCTGATATGTAGGGAGAAGCATAAAGATGATAACATTCTGAAAATGGCCAAATCCAGCTATGAGCTACAGAGAAAAATAATCCAAGAAAAAAAATCCCCCAATGCATGCCCATGGAAGATAAATAATTGCCTGGAATGTTAACTGCACTTTCATTCCCGGTTTCCTCCCTCTTTTCCTTGGTGAGGGGCCAGAGCAGAGCTATTATAAAAGAGGTCTGAATTGGGGGAAAATCTAAGTGTTGTGCCCTGCACGTTTCCTTCTCAAACTTGATTATTCATATTTTTTTCAAAAATTCTTGAAGCATTTCTCTTCCAAAGTTATTAAACTATTAGAGCTATTAGAAGATTAACTGGAATTTAAAATAGCCCTTTTATAAGCAGAGAAGCTTCTTCAATAACAAGTCCAAAGTCCCTCTATTAAAGTGTTTCTCAACCATGTGGATTTCAACCCCCAGAATTTCCCAGCCAGCATGCTCTGTTAGAATGCACTATTCCTATCTTTCAAAATACATGCAAACCCTTTTTTTACAAAGCAGCCTCTATTTGGCACACTACTTCTGATTGTGAGGGAAACTGGATCCTGGCTGTCCTTCTTGGAAAAGCCTTGAAGCAGACTCTCTTCTTGTGGTACAGCTGCTAAGTTACATCGTGAACAAGCCCCCATGAAAAAAAAAAATCTAATTTTTAATTAGATTTTCATTTCAATGCTTATTTTACAACTGAATGCATTATTGTAAGGCAAACTTTAAATCTATTTTAAAAATCTAAATGTAAGATAAAAACATTCTGTAGATAACATTAGAAACTGGAAATTAGAAGTCTTTTTCCCCAATATTCTCATTCATCAGATTTTTTAAAAGCCATTTTTCCTTAGGTGTCCACCAGCAAAGAAGGAACCATCGAGGGGAAAAAATTACCATCATGGTTTTTGATTTCTTACTATGCACAATATGAAAGTTGGCAGGGAAACTCTGTAAGGTTTTTTTTAGAAGGCTAGTTAATAAATAATTACCTGTGCTGCCTCCCAGCCCCACTGTCTGTACTTAGGATCATGTGTGAATCGCCACATATACCAGTATGTCTCAATCACCTCCGGTCTTAATATGTAGTATTTTTCATTTTGCCGCACTGCTACTGCCTCTAAACCTCCATCAAATTTGAAAGCTTCAGGACCCAGTTTTAAAGCTGCAAAAGAAAATGAAGAAAATTAATGCAGCAACTTCTTATGTAACTTCTAAGTTCAACAATGCTATTCTAAAAGAAACAGTAATATATGCTTTTAATGATTCCAGAAGTAGTTACAATACTTCTTATGAATCTGGTCAAGTCTGTAACAGCTTGACAGAAATCTAAATTCATTTCAGAATTTTGAGTATATATGGTTGTAGATATTTAAGAAGTATTTAACATAAGATTCATATCTTAGGGAACAATAAGTAAATAGAGAATTCACTGCTGTTTTATATTCATATATTGTTTGTTTTCTGTACACAACCTTGAAAAAAATTGGCACTGTATAACAAAAGAGATTATGTCTATAGAACTTTTATGGAGGAGTGAGCAGCATATAACTTATTCCCAAAGTATATCAGTTTCACTATATGGCTCCTTTCAAACTCTGAAATTTGGGCCTACTGAGTGGAGCCCGAAATATCCCCTTCTTGTCTCGTAAAAAAGCAAAATGTTACATTAGTTGTCTGGGTTGGAGAGGCCAACCTCACTTTCCACACCTTCTCTGCCCAGAATTTAATTGCTAAAAGAGATACTGGAACTTCTCTTATTTGAAATATTGGGTAGTAAAATATAGGTTTCACTGTCTCTCTTCATTAGCATATTTTCCTGGCAATTTCATGATTCAATTCAAGGAGATGTCATAGTATCAAAGCTAGCAACAGTCTTTTCATCTTTGAAAGAGCTAGTGGAGTTGGGAATGATGGCAAGGGCCACAAACTAGATCCTTGCATCATATTGTTGGGCCAATGTCTACTATTTCCTCCTAAAGTCAGGCTTTTGCTCCTGGTGAGGTTGTAGATTTAACATCACATCCTGAGAGGCCTGTTTTTTTAATGTTAGTTACTGACAGAGACAGACAAGACAGTCACAGTGAACCTGTTGGATGAAAATACCCATGTGCCACCTTGGTTAACCCCCACCCCAAATCAATTCCACAGGGAAAACCATCTCAATTAATAAACTACACAGCATACAATCAAAGGCATTACTATAAATATCACTACTCGAAGCATACTGATTTCATAGCTTACCTTTTGATTACCATACTGCATATATTGTTAAAATAAACTCTGCCTCTGGTCTATGCAACTTGCCCCATGTGTTCTTTAAAATGACCCAGTATAGATTTGAACCCAGAACTTCCAACAAAAATTTCCAGTTCCTTTTGAACTATAGGCTTTTCTACCTACCCAAATAGCTTCTATAGGAAACAAAATATCTACATGAAATAGTAATGCAACTCATGCATTTTTTATGCAAGATGTAAGATAGAGCTTAGGTCTTTTTTACTTTTACTCAGGGGTCTTCAAACTTGGCAGCTTTAAGACTTGTGGACTTCAACTCCAAGAATTCCTTCTCCAGTCATGTTAGCTCAGGAATTCTGGAAGTTGAAATCCACAAGTCTTAAACTTGCAAAGTTTGAAGACCCTTGCTTTTACCTAACCTGACAAATACATTCTATTTTCAGATAGAGCAGAAAAGTTTTACAAGTCTTTCATGGATAATTAAAGATCATCTACCGATATTTATGTCAGATTTTTGTGCAAATAAATTTGTTAAATTTATATAAAAATATTTTTTGAAAAATATACAAGTCATGTATTGATTATATGTATCCCAATGCAAATAAAAATATCGTCAACAAATTTATCTTATTTTATCTTACCTTCAGAAAGCCTATCTTGCAAAAGATACCCCCCCAAAAGTGTTTAAAGAGATTACTTAGTCACAGGGCTTGAGTTTGCTACTAAGTTGTGTAAAATGTTATTTCATTGCAAAGCCTATAGTCTACTGCAGTAAGCATATAGACTGCTAAGATTTACACTCTGCTTTTCTTCCTGTGTGACGCTGTGGGAAACAGGCAGAAAAGGAGTTCAGTGAAAGCAAGAAGAGGCAGCAAGACCCAGGGAAAATGATCTGAAACTAATAGGAAAAAATTTCCTAGTATTCTGGCTTCTCTTGTTACAGGAAATTATTGTTGGCTATACTCACAACATTTGTTGGCTTTCTCACAGTTAGTTGAAAAGAGAAATGGTGCAGGGTTTTATGAGGGGTTGTGGGGGATGAGAATTATATTCAATACATCCAGCAACATATTTCTTATTTAAACAAAAATAGTTCATTTAGGAGTTGAAACCTCCTCTTCACAGAATTCTGATTCAATTGTACCTTATAGCAACTACAAAGGCAAGTCTCAAGAAAAACACAGTCAATACCTAAGATAGGCAAGGATACTTACTTGTCCTGTCATAGGATTCATGGCATGTATGTGCAATTTCTGCTCCAAGTTGTAGATAATGTCCAGCCTTCTCATCTCGGGAACCATCAGCTCCAAGGGCAAACATTCCCCCAGCAAAGCATGTGAGATGGCCCATCTTTCTCTCAAGGTGCCCATTTTTCCATTCCCCAATAAAAGTTAGGCCCCCATTAGACTTTCTGATAAGGTGCTTCTCTATGGCCTGCAGTGGAAATACACAACTTTAATTACCATGACAGGTCAAAACATCTTTTCATTCCTCTTAATATTCTTCCTCCAACACACCAGATCTCATGAAGTTACAGAACAAAGCAAGAACCGTACAGTTGCTCTATTTCCCTCTCTTTCCATTGAAAGAGAAGTGGGGAAAGAAAAAGAAACTGTAAAACATTTTCACAGAAGAGTTAAGTACTGAGCTTCTTTTATTCTTTCCACATGGAAAAGTGATGTCCACTACTTAGAAAATGTTGCCTTTATCCTTCCACTCTTTGTTCCAGTTTTACAATTGGAACTATTTTGGACACAACTTTTCTTCATGTCAACTGAGAAATGGCAACAGACTGAATAATTCACTTAGTTCGGGCAGTTCATACTTTGGCCTAATTTCCTTACCTCTCTGAATCTTTGTTAAAGGCAGACTTTTGTACCATTAGTGGGTTCTTATGCAATTATAACGTGAACGTCAATTGTATTATAGCACTTTAGTCAATGGCCAGAGAGAAATACTCCTGGCTTTCTCACATTGTTAATAACTGCACAAATTACTGTCAAACTGCCTTTTCTTCCTTGGTTATGACCAAACATTCCATAAAATAAAACTTTGACGCAGTTTTCTGTTATTAAGTTCCTTGAGCAAGTGAGAAGAGAAAGCAAACAAGAGTTTTGTGATTTACACAAAGAAACAAACACCAAAAGTACCTTCCTTTGACTTCATTAACTGAAAAAGTCAGGAGAAGACATCAATTTTGTGGGTATGTTAACTATTTGTTGGAAAGTAAGAACCTCCTCCATGATATCTCTGCTAGCCAAGCCAGACATCAATCTCAACCACTCCTGATCCTCCAACAACCTCAAAATAAAGATACAAAGTTGCCACTTAAACTTTTCTACCAGCATTGACACTTGGGCTGCAATTGATTAATCAGTCCCTTCAGAAACTCATAGGCAAAATAATCATGAATCAAAATCCTCTCAAGATAGATCTTTTATTACAACATACTTTTCATAGACCAGACCCCTCATCCAAAACTCCAGTGCCAGACCTATCATAAAATTCCACATCTAAGAAAAAAAATCTACACATCTAAGATCATCACACCCACATGGGCGAAAGACTTTTCTCTCTGGACATCCCTAGATCATGAACACCTCACTTTGCATGTCTAATGCACAATCAAAGTCATTATTACCATAAATACTCTACTACTCTCTGTGTTCTGATCTTGTGGCCACCTTTGTCAGCTGATTTATGCATTTACTTTGCTATAAACTAAACTCTACCTCCACTTCACGCAGGCATCCTGTGCTCATTTACCCGGCCACAGAACAGAGCAGATTTTCTTCTAACACGTTCATCTCAGCAACATGGAAATCATCAAAACTGTTCTTTTAATTTGGTTGGGGAACTAACATATCTTCATTTTCTCCTTAAAGATTACAGAGATATGGGTGCAAATGAAGACTAACTGCCTTCTTGGAAAATAAGGTAAATGAGGTTCAACCCATTGTTAGAAATTATGGAAGATATGGAATTCTTAGAGTGGACTCATAGTATATGAGTAAGTGAACAGAACTAAAAAGTCTTTCAGAAAGTAAAAGAAAGCCAGAGAGTAAGTGATTTCTGTAGGCAATCTCTCCCAGAGCAGAGAGACTGAAGAGGAAGAGATTTCAAGAAAGTAAACCGTTTGGTCTTATACACAACAAAAGCAATAAGATCACAATAGCTGTGGGGAAAGATCAGGCAAAGAAAAGGCTGCCTAAAATTATTATCTTGATTCTCTGGCATTATATGTGATGTATATGCACACAGACACTCGGTTCCACGAATTTTAGCATGAGTCCAGGTAAGAATGTTTAGGTAAAACTACAAAGGAGGGAAAGAAATAAAGATTTTATTGTGGAAGTAAATTATAGACTATGAAGCCAGGCAGAAGATCTAGAAAATGTCTCCTGAACCACATTGAAGAACATTCAGGGATAAGAGCTATGGGAATGATGGGAATCTTCCATTGCCTGGACAACTGTTTGATGGATAGTAAAGACAGTAATGTCCTAAACATTCCTCGGTGATCTTACTGCCTGTTTGTTCCATAATGCAGAAGATGAAAACAAAAAACAAGAAAAAATGACTCTCTAGAGCTGATCTTAAAAAAGAAGAGCGAGCTGGTTGAACAGATAAATGTAGTGAGAACCATGGGAAGAGGTAATCACATTATCTTGGAGTTCAAGATACTGCAGAAAGGTTTTTGATTAAGAGTTAAAAACTGACAAATAGAAGAGTTAATGATTAAGAAGATGTATAAGCTAACGTTCTCATACTCTCTATCAATAAAGAAAAATACATCTGCTCAATGATATGCACAGACCATGCTCTAATTTTAATACCTTGCTTTTAAGGAGAAAAATTATTTGTTAGAGGATAAAAATGTTACTTCAAGAAAGTATATTACAAAAATATTTTAATTAAATAAATATGAATGTAAGGATGACAAGAGACAACAATATGGGAGTCAAGTAAAGCTTATATAAGAAGTATCTTAATAAGGCTTGCAGCATACCAGAAAAAAGAACATAGTAGATTAAAACTACCATTAAAAAACAAAAGAAAGAAAACTGAACAGTTTCATAAAAACAAATGAGATCAATAAAACATTGGAAGAATGAAATAAATCAAAACATCATTTAGATTTATTGGAAACAGCAGAACTCTAAAAGAAGACAAAGTGTACCAAACAAAATTATTTTTGAAAATGAAAGTAAACCAGGAAAGCATATCATATTAGGAAAGAGAAAGAAAAAAGGATGATAACAGCAATAACCTTAATAAACTATTACATATATAATCAGAAATAACAGAAGAACTTGCAAATTTTAGGCACAAAAGTAATTTGGAAGTATATATCAGATATTTAAAAATTATTTAAAATGATAGATTTTAAGCAAATTACTAACAATTCAAGATATGAAAAGGCAATAAAGAAAATTAATAAAACTCTGTATGGTAAAAAATTAAAAGAATTAGCAGAACTACTGCTAAAGGCAATGAATGAAATAACAAAAACAACTCCAAAGATTCATGAAGACGCTTATTTAACATTAATATACAAAGAAGGGAATAATCAGAAGAAATCTCAGTAATATAGACCAATTTCTTTACTACTGAAAATTCAATAACTACTCCACTAATTGAACGTATGAGGAAGTACATTTGATAAATTATACATATCCATTACATTTCAAAATGAAAAAGAAAAGTAACAGCAAATTTATCACAAATGTACTATAATTTATCAAAATTAAGAAAAAACAATATCAGTAGTATTTTAATGTGGAAAAAAGCCTTTGATAATTTGGAATGATTTTTTTTAATGTCTTAAACCAAATGAATTCCAGAGAAGAATTCAAAACTTACATCAAGTATATATAAAAGGCAAACAGCAAATATTACAGTGAATGGATTGTTCTTTGTAAACTTTTCAATTAGCAAAAACACAAGGCAAAGGTGTCTACTCTCCCCTTTTGTTCAGAAGATTTATTACACAATCTGATAAATAGATAACTGGAATAAAATTTGAGAAGAGAAATAAAATGTGAAATATGCAATTTTTGTAGTACTAACAATCATATCAACCACAAAACTCCATACAGCAGCTGCTGAAAGTAATCAAAATTTTTGATTATTCTTCCAGATAAAAAATTAGTGAAAAGGAATAGCAAGGCACTTAATTTCTGAGGAAGAAAATTTTGTAGAAAAAGATACTGGCTATGAGATAACGAAAAAGTCAGTTAAATAAAATCTTTCTTGAGAGGATACAGCCAACACATATTTCAAAAGAAATACAGTAAACTATGACTAGAAATAAAACACATCATTGAAAGATTATCATTTAAAAACAAATGTATTATCTAAAGTATACTTATTAAAATGGCAGCAATTCAAACCTCAGATGAAAAAAATTGCAGGATTGGGAAAGAATAATTAATACATTTACATGGAATAAGAAAAACAACAACAGTAAGATTCAAAATTATCCAAATCATAAAAGAAACATGAATTAGCATTTTCTGATCTCAAAGTATGTTACAGTCCTTACTATCCATCATAAGACAGCAGAATGGGGCAATATTACCACAGAAGAAGCAGGCTTAGCCAAGGGACACTTGTGGTATAAAGAAGCAAAATAATACAAGAATTTGAAGGATCATATTATAAAGAAAGTCTGTTTCTATTTCAATTATAATTACAGTAAGAAAGATCTGATTACATCTGCAAATATGACACAGATGGACATAGAAAAGACACAAGATTTTTTTAATGAGAGAAGAAATCTACCAAAGTTAATGTGTTTGCAAATAATTGGAAAAATAAAAAGTAAAAATTGGTACAAAAATATTCTACAGATGTTTTTTAACTAATTAACAATTACAAAACAATTAACAAAATGGATATATCATATAATAATTAACATTGGGAATACCACAACAAGCAAAGAATGTTTTATTATATGTGGTAGTTATATTAAAAAAAATCAAAAAGTACCGGAGAGAAATATACCAAACTACCAAAATATGCAGAAAATAAATCATGAGTTAAAATCACAAATATTTTCATTGTATTTTCTAGAGACATTTTTGCATCATGATTTATTAACAGACATAGTGACAATGGCAAGATTCAATCTGGCACAAGATTGAAAAAGAGAAACCTTGTTTTCAGTGCAACATTGGAAGGCTAAAATTGAAGCATACACAACAATGGAAGAAGTATTGATATAAATTCAGTTTAAATCTAACCAAATTCAATCAGGAATACTTGAATAGCAAGGCAAACTAAGACACAGATTATGGGTTTTGAAAAAAAAAAAAACATGTATCAAGAAAAGTTAAAAAACTGGGAAAGTCTCAAAATAATTAAAATGATCCAAACAGAAATGAGTAATAATGCCTAAAGTATAAAAATATCCAAGTTACAATTAGTGGCTGGATGGAGGGAGAAAGAGGGGCTACCACAATGCCTATTTATAATCCCCCCCCCCAATTTTCTATTTTTTCTCAAAACCTTTTAAATGTGTATGTATATATAAAAGTAAATTGTATATACTTTTTTCTTTGTATGTTTCACTTAACAAACAAATAAGAGACTAGTATATTTTAGATTTGAACATGAATTTAGGCAAACTCTGGGAGACAGGAGGGTAAAGGAGCCTGAAATATCCATGGGGTTGCAAGGAGTCAGACATGACTTTGCAACTGAAAAATGTGTAAACTCAAATTTAAATTTTAATATTTTCAGAAGTTTACATCAATCATTATGGGAATTGGCTTCTGGGCAAAGAAAATTGGTATGCAGTCAAAAGTTTAATCGTTCTGCATTAGAAACAAAAACATAATGGCTCCAACCAGAGGTAGTCCTCAATTATGACCACAATTTGAGCCCAAAATTGCCTAGTGAATTTAAGTGAACTTAACTGTCTTTAAGAATTCAAATAGGTACCATGTAGACTTTTTTCACATTTAAATGCATCTAAATTAGAAAATTAGACTTTGGTTGGACATAAGAAAAAAATCCTAATATTAGAGCTTTTTAACAATGGAACTGTCTGTCTCAGCAAAGTGCTGGATTTTCCTTCAGAAGAGATATTTAAACAGAGGTTGGCTGACCATTTCTCAGGGATGTTAATAATAGTGGATTTTAGTAAATAGATGAACTCTGATATTGCTCCCCTCTAACTTTAACATTCTATAATTCTATGATATTATAATAAAATAACTCAGGTAAGAATGAGAAGTTGTTTGCCTGTAATAACCAAGAACAAACCAAATAACCAATCTACATTCAGCTAGATGACTATGGGACACATACTTTCTTCAGCATAACTTACAACACAGCATAATTTTCTTTCTTTCTTTTTTTCTTTTTTTGGTAAAAGTTTTATTGATTTTAACAACAGACAAAACATTTTTTGTAAATTTTATTTGAGTTTTCACAAAGAAAACAAATACAAATAAAACATCTTTTTTGAAAGTAGCGTAATCCCGGGTTACATTTCTTCGTACAGACACAAATTCGACTTCATGCTCATTTTTATATTCTATTCCATATCTTATTACTGTTTTACATTTTCAGCATAATTTTCTCAATTTCATTTTAATTATCTCATCTCAATTCAAATCATTATATTTATATTTTTGCCTGTCCTGTTTCAATTATCTATTATCTTTTCTCATTAAACGAAATTTCTCCTGTAGTTACTGATTGGAGTATGACGCCTTTATATCTTTTATGTTTATAACATTCAATATAATACATAACTTCCATTCGGATTCTGCTTGGTACATTCTTAAAATACACACTATATTCTTAGAAAAAGAAAAAATTATAAATATATGTAATTAAAACAACACATTCCATTCCAATTCAATTCTATCATTAATATTAATATTCATTAAAATCTTAACTTCTTTACCATTACTTTTCAATTAAATATCATACTTCTATGGGAACAATTATAAGCTTTCCATAATTAATTCCCCCCCTGTTCACTTATATTTTATAAAACGTTAACTAATTAAAATGTTCCCGTTCCTTCCTAATTCAATTTTCTTATTTATTTTATTTCACTTATTTTATTCACAAACATTTCACTAAATTACACTAACTATTTTATCCCTCATTTTAATCATACATTGTTTCCAATTTTCTAAAGTTATTTCTATTACTAATATAACAATACAATCTTATGTACCTTTACAGAATCCCTTTTTCAGTTAGATTTTCACCCCTTATCTCTAAATAGGTCCTGTTTCAATATATCTTGTTCCGGTCCTTTGTAACTTCTTTTCCTTTCCTTCTTCCCTCTCTTCTTCTCTCTCCCCTTTTTACCCTCTTGTCTCTCTACCTCTATTTCTCTCTTTTGTATTCCCCTTTTCTGTTGCTTTCCAGTATTATACTTATTTTTTGAATTATTTTTCTTTTCTTTGGTTGTTTTTTTAAGTCTTAAATTCTCCATTGTCTTTCCCCCCTTTCCTTTTTCTTCCCCACATAAAATTACTTGTTCATTAAAGATAGCTTCTTCTTTGTCCCAGTCTTCTTGTTTTGCAGACATTTCTTGTTGTTTCTCATAGTTCCAAATCTCCATTTCTAAGAATTGAAAAACGAAGCCAAATGAACCCTTCCCTTCTTGTGCATCTTCTTTGTACTTTTAAAGCTCCATTTTCAATTCATCTAGAAGAGATGCCATTGTATAAATTTTTAAACAACCACCCGATTAATTTTAGTCATTCAAATGTAACAACCAAGAATCCAAAGATCACCAAATTGGGCGTTGGTTCTTACATGATATGCCCCTTCTCGGAGCATCCAGAGAGTGGGATGTGCTTCCGAATCCTCTTCTTGCAGGCTGAGCTTTAGCTGAGGAAACGCTCCGCCCCCTCACATGACTCCAAGTAGTGTTCCCCCAGTTTTTTGCGATAACGAGAAGAAAGGTTAAGAAATCCTTCTAATCAACTATTGGCTCTTTGGCTGAAACTAGAGTACCCACCAGACGGAGGAGTTAGGGTGCGGCTGGGTGCTCCTTGCGGCTCGCCGAGAAGGGGCGTATCAGGTAAGAACCAACGCCCATTCTCCCTCGAGCCGCTCAGACATCCAGAGAGTGGGACATACCAAAGCTTGGCTGTCCTACGGGTGGGCCGGAAGCCCCTCCAGGTCACTGATGACCCTCTGTAGGACTCGTCGGCCAAAAGAGGCCTCCGCTGAGGCGTATAAGTCTATTTTGTAATGTCTGATGAATGGGGACGGAGAGGCCCAAGTGGCTGCCCAACAAATGTCAGCGACTGGGGCTTGCGTGGCCCAAACCGCCGAAGTAGCTGCACTCTTGGTGGAATGAGCAGTTATTCCCCCAGAAGCAGGCAGAGATTGTGATAGGTAGCACCTGGCGATAGTCGTCCTAATCCAGCGACTGATGGTTGAGGAAGAGACTTTGTGCCCCAATGTCCTGGGCTGAAAGGAGAGGAAGAGGGATTCTGATCTTCTCAGGGGTTGTGTGCGCTTAATGTATATGCGCAAGGCCCTTCTAACATCCAGGGTGTGCCAAAGGGCTTCCCTGTCCCTCGAGGGTCTGGGGCAAACGTTTGGGAGGACCAGTTCCTGAGACCTGTGGAAGGGTGAGTTAACCTTGGGTAAGAAGGTGGGGTCGGGGCGAAAGACCACCCAATCAGCGTGGAACACGCATAAATCGTTTCTGATTGAAAATGCTGCTATTTCCGAGACTCTACGAGCAGAAGTAATGGCCACTAGAAAAACTACTTTAAACGTTAGAAATTGAAGGGAGGACTCCCTCAGAGGTTCAAACGGGTGCCTTGTAAGCGAAACGAGGACCTTGTTGAGGTCCCATGTGGGGAACCTGTGAACAGTTGGAGGGCACAAGTTGGTGGCGCCCCTGAGGAAAGCTCTAACCCAGGGGTGATGAGAAAGAGAACTGAAGTTATCACAAGAAACAACGGTTGAGAGGGCAGCGACCTGCCGTCTCAGGGTGTTGGGGGCAAGCCCTTTATGTAGGCCTTCTTAAAGGAATTCCAAGACCTGTGCAATAGAGGGAGAGAGGGGGTCAACTTGGAACCCGCTACACCACTTGGAAAAGCCCTTCCAAGTGGCATCATAAATTTGTGTGGTAGAGGGTCGCCTAGCAGCCAAAATAGTGTTGATTACTTGACTGGAGAATTTTTCTCTTGTCAAACGGATCCGTTCAACCTCCAGATGGCTAACTGGAGCCATTGGGGCTCCGGATGCAGAAGGGGCCCCTGAGAGAGAGAGATCCTGTCCGGGGGGATCCTCCATGGGGGCGCTACCGAAAGATTGCGGAGGTCCGCGAACCACGGTCTCCTGGGCCAATAAGGAGCCACCAGGAGCAGGTCTGCCTTCTTGTGAATGAGTTTCTTTATGACTCTGGGAACTAGCGGCAGTGGCGGGAAGGCATATAAGAGCCCTGGGGGCCATGGGCAGCATAGCGCGTTGTGGTTCTCCGAACCGTGAGATGGGTACCTGGAGAAAAACCGTGGGAGCTGTGCGTTGGATGGGGAGGCGAAGAGATCCACCCTCGGGAGGCCGAATATTCTGGACGCCTCCTTGAATAGGGATGGATGGAGGCACCATTCTGCTTGGTCCACCGTGGCCCTGCTCAGCCAATCTGCCTGGATGTTGGAAATTCTGGAGATGTGCTCGGCTTTTAGTGAGAGGAGGTTGGATTCTGCCCAACGGCAGAAGCGCTCGGCCTCCCTCATCAACTGAATAGACTGGGTGCCTCCTTGCCTGTTGATATGGGCTTTGGCCGTGACGTTGTCCGTGAGAATAAGGACATGATGCCCACGTACCAAGGGGAGGAATCTGCGCAGGGCCAGGTGGACGGCGTGAAGCTCCAGCCAGTTGATGCTGCGTCTTTGCTCAATCGGCAACCACTTGCCCTGTGCCGAGAGCGAGTTGACGTGAGCGCCCCAACCGGATAGGCTGGCGTCCGTGATGAGGGTTAGCTGCTGAAGTTCTGAGAAGAGGTGGCCCCTGTTGATGGCGGGGTTGGTCCACCAGAGGAGAGACATGAGGACCCCCGGAGGCACCTTGACTCTGGACCTCGAGTTGCTTCTTCCGGATCTTTGGAATGGGAGCAGGAACCACTGGAGGGATCTGCTGTGTAAACGGGCCCAGGGAATAATTGAGATGCATGAAACCATCTTACCCAATAATTTAGAAAGGTCAAGTAACGCCACTCTCCTTGATCACCTAATCTGTTTGACCAGAGCTTGAATGCTGAGGAACCTCTCCGAAGAGAGGAAGACCCTTTCTGTAACCGAATCAATTATGGCTCCCAAGTGGGTGATTCGGGTGGATGGGGTCAGTTGACTCTTTTGCCAATTGATGAGGAACCCGTGTGCCAGGAGAGCAGAGAGGGTGGCTCTGGTGTCCCTGACTGCCTGGGTCTTGGACAGGGAGAGAATAAGGATATCGTCCAAATAGCAGTGAAGGCGGACGGGAATGCTCCTGAGGTGAGCCGCCAGGGCCGCGAGGACCTTGGTGAAGGTCCTGGGGGCCGAGGCCAGACCAAAGGGGAGGTCCACATATTGATAGTGAAGGTTATTATAACAGAACCTAAGGAATTTGTGGTGAGAGGGCCGGATTGGAATGTGTAGGTATGCCTCCGAGAGATCTATGGAGGATAACCAGTCACCCCGCCTGGTACCCAAGAGAATCGATTGCAGGGTGTACATTTTGAATTTGCGCTGGATAAGTGGCAGTTTAGCAGTTTTAAATCTAATATAGCTCTGCATCCCCCAGAATGCTTGGGCACCACAAAGAGGTGCGAGTAGAATCCTCGTCCCCTCTGGGCCAGTGGAACGGGTTGAAGGGCCTGAATATCAAGCAGGTGTTGTATGGCTGCATCCATTAGTGCACGTTTGGCGGGATCTCTTGAGGTGGGGGATGTCATAAAGAAATCAGTGGGGGTGGACCGGAACTCAAGGGCAAGACCAAACCTGACGGTGTCCCTAACCCATGCATCGGATGTGGATTTGTCCCATTGAGCAGCGAAGTGTCTAAGACGGCCGCCGATGGGAAGGGAGGAAGAAAATCTATCTGGGTCGGCGGTAGGGCCTCCCCCCTGATCCCCTAAAGGGCCTCTTATAGTTGCCGCCCCATCTGTTTCTGTCGCCTGAGTCCGAGCGGTCCTGAGACCGGAAGGAAGGGGGTCTCGGGTATCTGGGCGGGAAGGGGAGTTGGTAGGAAGGGCGGGGGAAGCCCCTCCAAAAGGGCTGGG
Organism: Hydrophis major; assembly: GCA_033807585.1. Classification (NCBI taxonomy): domain Eukaryota; kingdom Metazoa; phylum Chordata; class Lepidosauria; order Squamata; family Elapidae; genus Hydrophis; species Hydrophis major. The sequence goes on from CM066329.1 coordinate 247,124,133, forward strand.
GGCCTCTTGTCTCTGGCCTCCAAAAAAGGGAGGGCAGGTACTTCCTCTTGCTGTGGCCCTCGACCAGCAGGGGTTCCATGGCCGGGCCGAACAGTTTGTCTCCCTTGACGGGAGCAGTGGCCAGCTTGACCTTGTTTTTAACATCCGCCTGCCAGTGCTTGAGCCACAGTAGGCGGCGAGCTGTGACATGGGATGTTATCACTCTGGAAGAGAACTTTACCAATTGGTAAGTGGCGTCAGCTGAAAACTCGGCTGCGGCCACCAGTTTCGCTATGTCTTGGTGCGCCCTCACATTGGACGCGGGGACGTGTTCTCTCAGCTACCAGAGCCAGCGGATAGAGAACCTTGTAAAGAATGAAGCGGCCGTAGCCGATTTAATGGCCCAAGCGTCGGATAGATGGGCTCGGCGCAACGCCAGTTCCGTCCGCTTGTCCTCAGGTTTCAAGGCCTCTAAGGCCTTACTGGGGGTAGAGGAGGAAGCAAGGCCCACAGTGGGATCGTCGACTTCCGGGATGTTTAGAAGGGCAGACATTGCCGAATTGAGATTGAAGAATCTCTTGTCTTGGTTAGAGGGTGCAGGGGGGGCTCCCGTGGAAGCAAGTTGCTTCATCACTAGGTCTACGAAGATGAGCGGGGTTGGGATGACCTCAGCTTCCAGCACTGGTTGTGTGAAAGTGGAGTCCTCTGGTCTCTCTGAGGCGGGGGGAAGTCAGAGGGAGACTGGGGAAGAAGACCAGAGACATTCTTGGCTTTAAAGAGGAGGGATTTAAACAAGTGTGGCTTGAACAGCCCCCCGAATACGGGTTGGTCGGGAGAAGCCCCCTCGTCCTCCGACATCTCCCCCTCCATGAGGTCCGCCTCTAAGAGGGGCTCACTATAATGGGAGGATCCCATCCCGGAGTCCTCTTCCTCTTCCCTGAAGTCACCAAAGTCCCCTACCTCCTCCTCCTCCTGGGCCCCTACAGGAGGAGGGCTGTCCCTCTGAGAGAGTACCTGACCAACCGGGGGATCCGGCTGTGGAAGGGATCTGATGGATAAAGAGTCGTGGTCAGGAGCCCGTGGAGAGAAGCCTGATCTGGACATGTGCTGCAGGCCTTCCGCAATGTCCTGGCGGATAGCCGATTCCATCCAAGCCTTGATGTGGGCTCTAACCTCAGATGTAGAGGGTTCTTGCTGACGTAGACCAGCGGCCGTAGGCAGAAGGTAGCTTCAGGGGTCAGTCTGGTCGGTGGTCCCGGGGTCAAGTGACCCTGAAGTGGGCTGCGCCTAGATAGGGAAGACGGGTCTGGAGGGGGAATAGGTTGAGTAGAGGTAGAGGGGGTGGGAGAAGGAAGGGCTGGAGGCCCCGAGCGGGACTCCCTTGATCGCCTATCAAACTCCTTTTCCAACGCCTTAAGGCGTCTCATTGGGAGGCCTTGGAAGGTTCCTTGTCCTGCTTTCACCCGTCATTGCAAACCTGTTCATGGAAGAATTCGAATCCAGAGCCCTGGCTAATGCCATACTCAAACCCAAACTATGGTTAAGATATATCGATAACACATTCGTGATTTGGCCTCATGGACAAGAAAACCTAAACAACTTCCTAACACACCTAAACAGCGCACACCCCAAAATCAAGTTCACCATGGAAACAGAAACAAACAAACAACTACCATTCCTAGATGTACTAATCTACAAAAAAACAGATGGCACACTAGGACACACCATATACCAGAAGAAAACACACACTAACCGCTACCTCAACGCCCAATCCCACCACCACCCAAGCACAGATAAACTCCGTGGCTAAAACACTAATTACTAGAATCAAACGCCTGGCAGACAAGACACACATTAAGACTGAACTATGCACCCTGACTACAATATTGACAGCCAACGGCTTCCACAAAAGCAAAATCACCAACTTGATCCACAAAAACACACTGAGACATAATAGAGACCCAGAAGATGAACAGACCTATGGAACAGCTGTCCTGCCCTACATAAGAGGCACTACAGACAAAATTAGTAAGATTCTATACAGACACCACATCAAGACTGCCTTCAAAACAGACAGAAAAATAGCAGCCATCCTCAGGAACCCCAAAGACAAAATTGACCTGGAAAACCAAGGCATATATGAAGTCCCCTGTGCATCATGCCCGGCCACATACATTGGACAGACCAATAGAAGAATAAGCACCCGCCTGGATGAACACAAAAATGCAGTCAAAAAGCTGGAACACACTTCCTCACTCGTCCAACACATGGAAGCCACAGGTCATAACATCAACTTCAATGGCACCAAAACCCTAGCCACCATAGAAAATCCCAGCCACAGAATCATCAGAGAAGCCATAGAGATTGAAAAAAGACCAGAAAGCATGAACAGAAGACATGATTCCACCAGGCTGTCAATCATTTGGAAGCCTGCACTCACAAACAAAAAAATATCCACACCACAAGCCAGGCAAACACCTGGGCACAAACAGATCCCCCCTGATACCTCCAGCTCAAACACACCCCAACCAGGCACCCAGATGAAACCCAGCTTCCTAACTAATGATAGCCATCCATTTACCCGAAGCCAAGTTGCACTAAAGGCCTCCAATAAAGTAACACAATGTTGCCAGCCAATCAAGATACAAAAAGAGCCGCCCCCCCCCAAAAAAACAAACAAACAAAAAAAAACAGACAGAAGATATTATTAGCAGAACACAGCAAACTCCAAGACCAATAAACACAGACCAAGACTCTCAACCAATCAGGAGGAAGAAAAAACCATTCTGACACAGCAATAGGCTGCCCCAAATTTAAATCTGAAACCACTGTAAAAGTCTGACTCACAGACAAACACCATACAGAAGCCTGATGATGGCAGATGAGATTCTACTGAAACGTTGGTACAACTTTAAAAGCACCACTATTATGACGTGGGAAAATACCCGAACAAAGCTGAATGCCAGACATGTAAGTACCCGCGAAAACTTAAGAAAACAAATATATATATATAATGTACAGATATATAATCCTCTGATTTTTATTTATATTTTTTTTATATTTTTATTTTTTATGCTATCTGCATGTAAAGGTTATCTATGTATATACGTATAAAAAACGTATACTATTATAAATAATAGTAGGAAAGGAACCAAAGAGGTACCACAGTACAGGCCGGATTTACCAAATAAACGCCTGAGGCCTAGAAGGAGAGAGGCCTCTGGCAGCAGGCCTCCAGACAACAAGCCGGAGGGGGGGGGGTGCTGCAACTTCGCCCCGATAGAGGCTGCGGGAGGCCAACAGAAACAATGAAAGTGAGCCCGGAGGAACGCTAAAAGCAACTAACTCTTGACCCAAGGGGTCTTGGACTTTACTTCCACCGCAGCAGCAAGAATCAGAAATAAAAATGGCGCCTGACCACGATGCGGCCCCAAGACGGCGGCCGCAAGCTGAGCTATGCCGGGCGCCTTCGGGACAGCAAGGAGGGCTTGTCCGGTTAGCTCAGCATGCCTGGTGCTCTTAAGGAGCGACTAGCCCTTCCCGGTCAGTGTTTAGGGTGGGGGGGAATCCAGCAAAAGTTGCATGCCACAAGGCAGCGCGGAGGCAGCAAAGCGATCTAATAATGGGGGGGTCACGCAAAGCACTGCGAACCCGCCCGCTTGGTCCCTAGGGGCGAGGGGAGACTTCCCTTAAGTCCCAACCTTTTGTGTAGGAGGAAGTAAAGGAAATATCAGACCTGAAAATGAGGAAAATAGCCAGAATAATACACGCAGTATGAATCAGCCAAGGAACTCTTTCCAACAACAGCCTGACTCTTCGAGGCTTAGCAAAAGACTGGGGGAACGCTACTTGGAGTCACGTGAGGGGGCGGAGCGTTTCCTCAACTAAAGCTCAGCCTGCAAGAAGAGGACTCGGAAGCACATCCCACTCTCTGGATGCTCCGAGCGCTCGAGGGAGAAAATCCAAATACACACAGGCTGTTTCTTTTTGCTCTTTTTTTTTTCACTTTCTCTTCCTGGGGTTACTCTTTAGTTACAAAGTTTCAGTTAAAATGTATCTTTTAGAAGTCTTATTGAAGTTTTATTGTAGATTCTTTTTAATTCCAGGCAGTCTCCTCCCTCTTCCAGATCCTGCCCTTATTCTTTTTCTCTCCCTTCCTGCTTATGAAAAAAAAATTTAGTGTCCGGAAATCTTTATTATCCCTTTGACATTTTGTTTTATTTTCAGCTTAATTGCCTGTTGATGTCAAAACAGATTTTTCCGATTTCTTATTTAAGTCTCTTAGTTGTCAGTATAGGGAAGGGAAGAGAAGAAAAAAACTCCAAACCTTTCCCTTTTCACTTTCCTTCGCTGCTTCTAACTCTTCTTTGGGAGCAATGTTATTTTTCTGTAAGTTTAAATTCCAGGGTACCTTAGTTGTTGCTTTTACAATTTAACCCGGTCAGCCAAAACTTTCACTTCTTATCTTCCTCCTGCACATTCTTTTCTGGTTGAGTTCTTCTTTGTGGTGGCCATTTCTGACCACTGGTGCAACTGCCTCCGGGAAAGGGAGTAATGGCCAGCTGAGGAGGAGAGATGCGGCTCTCCTCAACCCTGCTGGCAGTCTCCCCCCTCTTCACCACCTCTACGGGGTGGCTTAGCCCCGAAACCAGCCGGCTCGGGGTGCTCCAGCGGTGAGCCCAGACCGAAACCGCACACAATCGCTGATTTCTGTCTGTCACTGAAGAGACTTCAAACTGGAAGCCCAGCATAATTTTCTTTTGTCAGAAAAAATGGTTATTGTTGTTGTTAATTGTGAAGTTGTGCCCATTGTGACCCCATGGACAACATTCCTCCAGGCATTCCTGTCCTCTACCATCTTCTGGAGTCCATTTAAGCTCACGCCTACTGCTTCAGTGACTCCACCCAGTCACCTCATTCTCTGTCATCCCCTTCTTCTTTTGTCCTCAATCTTTCCCAGCTCTTTTCTAGTGAGTCCTTCAGATAGTCCTCAATTTTCAACAGTTCGTTTCGTGATCGTTTGAAATTACAATGGCACTGAAAAAGTGATTTATCACTGTTTTTCACACTTACAACCATTGCAGCATTCCCATGTTCACGTGATCAAAATCCAGCCACTTGGCAACTGACTCATATTTATGATGGTCACAGTGTCCCAGGATCATCTTTTGCAACCTTCTGACCAGCAAAGTCAATGGGGAAGCCAGATTCACTGAATGACCTTAACTAACTTTTTACTAACTTAACAACTGCAGTGATTCACTTAACAACTGTGGCAAGAAAAATTGTAAAATGGGGCAAAACTCACTTAACAACTGTCTTACTTTGCAACAGAATTTTTAGGCTCAATTGTGGTTGTAAATCAAAGATTACCTGTACTTCTATATTTATGTTTAGTTCTTCTGCTTATGGTGTATTCAGTCCTCAAACAATATTTTCAAGTAAGAGAACAGGATGAGCTAAGTTAAGGATGAATTTTTGTTTTCATTCTGATTCTTGAAAAAATACAATCAGTAATTGCTTGGAGAAAGTGGGAATTAATGCACTATAATCACCTCAATAGCATCATCATACATTTTCCTTGCCTCCGTGTCCATCTTATCTGACATCAACCAAGCTTTCAACAAGTATTCATAAAAACTGTCTCCCAAACCACCCATGGATGTGTGATCTGCAAGAGAAAGAGACAGGGAGTATGTATAAATATAAAACTGTGAATATGAAAGATTACTGTGATTTGCAACTACAAAATCCACACATGTCAATTCAAAAAGCTAATGTTTTAGAAATATTTTCATATTTCACCAATAATGTAAGGAATGAAGCTCTCCTTTTGTTATAACTAGACAAACCGTGATACCTGGGTCATTGTTTCAGAGGTACTTCCTTACCAGGTTCGTTAATGTCTCCAACAATGGCAGAGCTTCTAATATACCTAAAAAGTTCTTAAAAATTCAGGGGGTTATATCTCCTTTGAAATAGCCCATGCTGAACCACATGGCACAGTCAAACATTAGAAGTTGACCACAATAAATGTTCTGTATTTCATCATAAAATGCTGCATGATAATTTTTTGTCACAAAATGTATTATAAAATTTGTTGAGTTTCAATTCCATAGGAATCATGCATGGGTCCCAGATTTTGGATGCATTCTGTAAGTTAGCCCATTTGAGGTATTTTAATCAAAATGTTTTATCCAATGATGCATTGTTTTGCCCAGTTAAGGGTTACAGACACAAGAGTTTTAGTAATATATAGATTTACCTGGAATCTATTTGCCTAAGTGTTATAGTATTTCCCAGCTTTTCAGTAAAATGATCAGAAACTACACAGTCAGGACTCTGTAACTGGATAAAATTCAACTCACACAGAGAATAACTTTTTATAACCTACCATTCTGAGCAAATTCTTAAGTCAAATCATCAAATAGTTGATCTGAGTTAAAGGTGCCTTACTTGGAGCTATCCAGGCACAGTGGTGGTATTCTACCGGTTCGTCCCGATTCTACTGAGCTGGCAGCATCAATGAGCAGCAGAGACCAAACTGGTTCTCTCCATTGCTCTGCTAGCTCTGCTATTGGGCCCACCCGCTTGCCCAGGCTCCCATAGTCACCTTTATCCGCTGAATTTGAAGCACAGCTGCTTTGCACGGCACAGAAGAGTGCCACGCGGCAGCTGCTGAACAGACTGGAATCATATAGGCTTGCAGGAGGTGAGTTAGAACACCTCTGCGCTTGCGCAAACACCTCTGAGCCTGCGCAAAGTTTGCTGCGCGAGTGCAGTGTGTGCACACGTGCAAAGTGAACCAAACCAAACCCACTGAACCCACTGAACTGGTGGTAAAAATATTTGAATCCCACCGCTGCCCAGGCACCCTCTGAGCTAGAGCAACAGGCCCAAAGTCACTCAGGGAGTTTCCATGGATGTGAATCTAATTTTTCCCTAGTTATGTTCCAACACTTTAATCACTTCCAATTGAGAGCATGCTTTCAATTTTAACAGCACGTTACAACACTACATTAGTAAAAAGATGTGTTCCACTGGTATCTTCTGAATGGTGTAACGAAAGTGAAGTAAAACATTTCATTAAAACAATTTACAGAGCATCAAATAATGGAAAATAAGTTTACTGAAAATTGAATGTTTGAAGTACTGTATCTTCAATCATCAATAAAGGACAATGGTATTTATGTGTCAAAGAGCATATTTTTGATCTCAAATCCTAACCTGTTTATTAAATCAGATCTGCAACAAATTTACTAATCAGGAGAAACTAATTGATTGGCTTGAATCTGGACATTGTGAACAGACTGGGTTTAAAAAAGACAACAAAATTAGACTCTGCTTTGATGTTGTAATGACTAATAGAAAATGATAGGCATAACAACATTTCAGAACCTAGCTAAATTCTGATGATTAAAATAGGAGTAATCCTGTTTCAAGATCACTTGGCTTTTGCAGAATAACCTCGGCTGTAGCTACACAACCCTAAAATCATAATTTGAACAAGATTGCTCACTCTTTTTGGAAGTAAATTATGATTTCAAACATTCACAAGAGGCCCAGTTCAGATATAGATGTCAAATTAAAATTATCATAGCCATGAAGTAAGAAATTAAGAGTGTGCAAAATGTTGACCTTGGAGCCTACAGCCATAAAGATTACTAAGTAACTAAAATCATGACATTGAGTTTTGAAAGATGTTTCAAGTGAATTTATGGATATATGTACATTCATACACGAAACAAATTCAGTTTGCCATTTATATGAAAGAAATACTTACGCTGCCCCCAGCGCCCAGTTCTTGGATTCAAGTAGTTTGGATAAAGTCCATTAGGACGGTCCATTTTCTGAAGCAGCTTACGAATATGCATAACCTTAATAACAAACAAAAGGTAACCATGGTTTCTTCTCAATATTCCTCTAATTTTTTTAAATTACATTTAAAGAAATATTGAGGAAAGATGTAAGTATGTGTTGTACATCCACATCCATATAGATACACATGCATTTTTCCATCTTATCTATATTTTCACAAGTCTTGAACTGTGTATCAGAAAGAGGCACAAAACAAACCTTTTCATAGTAGACAGGGTTGCCAGTCAGATAGCTGAGGTGTACAAATTCCATGTGAAGTGTACCGAACTCTGAGAGGATGCTGCTGCCAGCAGAAGCCCAGCCCCAATTGCGACCTACACCACTAATCAGAAAAAGATAGGAAAAGGCTAAGAAAATGTATTTACAAGAAACAAAACGCAAGGAAAAAAACTGACACTTAACAAATAAAAGTAAAATGGTAGTACACCTTGTTTATGTGCTTAAATACAGTTAGTACAATTTGGAGCAGTCAAATAAATCCAAAATATGTAAATTATTTAAATTGCTTAGCAGATCTTAAACAACATTAAGAAAAACTAATCAGAAGTTTTACATTATTCTTCACTGTGCCAGGCTTCTCTGCCCATACTCATACCTTTTCAAATTCACCATTGCCCAAGGAATCCCTGTGGGTGTATTGAAGGCAGGAATGAGCTTTCCTGCTAGTTGCACTGCTTTTATCTTGAATAGCTGAAACAGATAGAGAAAGACAGCTGAACCATGGTCTGCTGTTTATATTCTAAACCGAAACCCATCTAGCCAAAAGGAAGCCCTCCTCTAAGTATCCCACCTGATACACACCCACATATTCTTCCACAGCATTTTTCCCCACCACTATGCCAGTAGAAAGGAATAGACTTCAGTGATCTGAACTTTTTTGAAAATAATTTTATTAAACTTACCAAAATGTAAAATAAAGTAAAAAAAAAACAACAACCAGGAAAAATGAGAAGGTGGAGAAGGGAGAAAGAGAAATATGTGGTGAAGTGGAAAAAGGAAGGAGGAAACATTCACTTCTGACTCTTTTCAGCACAGTAGAATAAAAATAACATTACAGACTCAACTTTTTACTTTTGCATATTTAGTATATACTAGCCATTTTTTTTTATAACAACAAACTATCAGTGTTGTCTAGATTTATTTCAACTTTATCATCTATAATGGATGGCAAAGTTCTTATGGATAATTTTCTTAGTTACATAAATGTACTGTATATTTGAACAATATCTGCATTAACAAACTGGAGACAAAAATCCTAGGAGGTTCTCTACTTTTTCTATGTAAATACTATAAAATTCTTCACACAATTGAAGGCTACAGCAGTTAAGATATTGTTAAAATTATTGCTTAACATTATTATTAAGGCAAAACTGGAACTAGCCTATTATCATATTTGATGGACAAGTATTTCTCTTGTGGCACAAAAGACAAAAAAGTAAATTGGGTTTGGGGATTGGTTGGTTAGTTTTCCTTTTTATCCAATGAGGGATATACACTTTCCACTTATCTGCGGCCTAAAAAACAGAGGAGCTCACCTTTAAAAGGAAGCCAAAGATCCAGCTAAAAGGTAACCAGAAAGATCAATACGATGTAGACGTGTTAAAGAAGGGAAAGGTTTTAAAATCTTCCTGGTTAGAGCATAATATATGCCATTAAAGCTCCAGACTAGGTAACTACTAAAACTGGGGTGTTCATAAATACTAGGTGATCGTTCAACGAAATGAAGTGAATGCTGAACCAGTTAATGAAAAGCTCAGAGGAGATATATAATATTGGCGCTAGTACTGTTTTCTTCACATAATGCATAACCTCATAACACAATTTTTCTTTTAAACAAAAAACAAAAGTATCTGGAAACCATTACAAGGACCTCTAATATAATAACCAGATTCCTGTAAGTTCCCAAGTGCAGAAGTTGGCAGTCTGCTGCATTTTAGTCCTCAAACCACTCTTCTGCATTTATTAGGCAAATATTTTTTCATATAGCCATTGTTGTCCCTTAATCAGTCTTCCAGAAACTCAAATGCTTATTCTTTTAATAATCTTCAGCTTTTTTAATCAAACCATTTTGTCATCAGTCAACTGTATAGCTTAAAAAAATAATGCTGGAGTTTACTCTTTTCCCTTCCCTTTTCTTAAAAGTCTTGAAGTTTATAAAGAGGCAAAGGATGCCCTGTACTTCTATTTGGGAGCTGTTTTAAGAGTTATTTTAAACTAAAGTGCAATATAAAATGTATTACCTAATAAAAATAAACTGAAATTTGGAACTTAAAAATAAAAAGAATTATTACTAAATATTGGCTAATTAATATTTCATCTCAACGGTTTTTCTCATAATAGGAATAAAATGAATAATTAGGATTTATATATGGCTATATCATATCAATACTGATTCTCTGTATATATCTGAATCTAATCCACTTTCTCCAACCACAAACTTGTAAATCAAATTTTATGTTAAAAAAATAAATAAATTTTGCAACCATCATAATAGATAAGCTAATTCATAATTTTTCTTTATACTATATCCAAAGGAAAAATAAATAAATTCATTAGGGAACCAATGGACTTTCATTTAGTTATGGAAAATAAACTTAAGATTTTCTCAGTATACTACTTTCTGAGACTAATATCGAGAGTTTTCTTTTATTTAGACATAAATTGAGGCTCAGGCTTCCTCAGTTCTGGTTACCTACCAAACAGCTTGTGAAATGGGAAGAAAACAAGCACTTTTGCTTCCTTGAAACAAATAAGAACAAGCCTCAAACTTTTACATAAATGTACAGTGACTCCCTTACCTCCTGTCCTGAGAGGTAATAAGCTGCGAGCAAGCCACCAATGAAACGAATGTTGACTTCAAAGACTGATACCTCTGAGTTCTTGGAAACAGATAAGAAGGTAGGTTCTTTAGGTATAAACTAAATACTAATACACTACATTTACATTTCATTACATCCTTGCAGCAACTAAACAGAGGATTTCTGCAGACAAACTGTAATTACTCTTTATAGCAGTTCTTTGGGATAGTAAGCCATTGTTGCTACTAGTAACAGTGAAAATTAATTACCTTGAGTTTGGATACAAGGCTAAATTGGGATTAATTAAAACTGGAGGTGAAAACTTTTAATACAATTCTTAAATGGATTAAATATAAAAACTGAAGATTAAGAAAACTTTTATGTGATTTTAAAACATAAAAGTAGCTGAGACAAAACTTTAGTACAAGCTAACTAAAATTATATTTTTAATACTTGATAAGACTAAAACAGTGATACCTAATTATGCAAAGTATCACTGGATATTTCAAAAGCAGGTCTCATAAAAATGAGTACAAAAGAAAAAACTACTAGCACAACACAAATAAGTGTTTGTAAATCAACAGGAACACCCATTCTCTCTTAAAAGATTGCAATAAAAAGTGTGCTTGAAGTTTTACAAAGCTTTCATGTCCATTATCACAAATCGTTTTAAACACTGGTAGAATAAAATTTTAAGTTTCTCCAAACAATAATGTTCCAAGATACATTTTCTTACCACACTAAAATCAAGATGATTCTCAATCCATTCCTGTCCTTCTCTGAATTCATCATGAAGGCCCATTATATAGAGGGTATCCAATGCATCTACTATGCTTGCTCCCAGCTGGGAATTGCCTATAATCAAAATCCAGTATTTCCATGATAAATATATTGTTTACAGATATCGTTTCCAGGGCCATTACCCACTTAACAATTGAAACAATGCTTCATAAATATTTAATTTCCTTATATAGAAATAAAATAAAGATTAGAATAAGAATACAGAAATTATTAAAAGAGCACTTTTATGAAAATAATCATTCACCAACATTTACCATGCTGGTTTTGAGGCTACCAATTCTGGATTACAAAAGTCTGGATGTTTACCTCAGAACACAGTTGTTTCTGATCATTATGTGCTACAACTAGTTGAGTCCAGATTCTTTTTAGGCCAGATATGGTAGCCCAAACTACTTTTACCAAATAATTACTAAAGGTCTTCCTCACTTTACAACCAATCACTTAGCAATGCATTGTACAAATTTGGAATTGCAACCAATCTATGTTGCAACAGCATTGTACAAATGGAATTTACAACATATTTGTATCCTGAATCAAAGGATTAAAAGGTTTTAAAAACCAAACTAATGTATCCTGATTTTATTCCTTTTATAAATAATACGTGGCGAACATATCCAGCACCACCTTTCTTCTCCTATTTTCCGCACAACAGCAACCCTGTGAGGTGAATTAGCCTAAAAAATATGACTGACTCAAGGGCACCCCAGCTGGATGCCTTGGCTACGGTGGGACTAAAATTCAGTGTCTCCTGCTTTCTAGCCTGGTACCTTAACCATTAGACCAAACCGGCTCTCAGACTTGTTCTTGAAATTACAACCATTCCAGGGTCTTCTCATTTACGTGATCAAAATTTGAATGTCTGCCTGCATTTATTACCACGAAGTGTGCTTCGATGCCCTCCACTCATCTATCTTGCCCCCATCTTTGCTTTTTGTCCTGCACTCCACTGCCCTGCCTTGTACTACATCTGCTGCCCTGCCCCCACCCTCAGCTGACCTTCACCATCTTCTTCCTCCTACTGCTGACAGGCAAACTTGGCCTGGTCCTCCCTATGACAGTTGCTGGCTGCATGAGCCTTGTGAAGGATCAAGGCATGCATGCATTAAAGATATAAGGAAGAAGATGGTAAAGCTCAATTGAGACAGCAGAGTGAAAGGCAGCCAAAAGGGCAGAGATAGGGAGAGGATAATTGGAGGCAGGCAAGGTAAGAAAAATGTGACATGCTTGCCTTAGTCTAATGAGTGCAATTGAGACTAATGGAACCACCACTGTTAAACAGTGCGATTATATAAAGTTTTGCTTAGCAATCACTTCACTTAATGATAGAAATTTCAATCCCAGTTAGGTTCATTAAGCGAAGACTACCTGTATCTTCTATGACTTCTCCAGCATTTCCTGATAGAAAAGTTAATGGGTGCGATGGGTTGCATAATGCTGATCAGAAATGCTTGGGCAGTCTTCAAATTCAAGTTGGTTAAAAAAAATATTACGGCCAAAAGCTAGCAAAATGAGTAGTGACATGGAATACTATTTCTCTAGACAGCGATCAGTGGCAAACTGAGAAACTCTCGTTGACAGAGGGGTTTAAATTGAAGTTCTCAATTATGAGCATCATAGTTTCTATGATGATAAAAAAATGTTTATGTGTAAATCCTGAAGAATTTTTAGAGTATCAAAAATAAACATCTCTGTTTCAGTTGCTTACCAGCTGAAACAATTCTCAAATCTTTGTGGAACCAAATGCTTTCTTTGGGCCCAATTAACTGAAAACAATTTGAAGAAGTAATAGGAAGTAATATTATAAACATAAATATTATAATAAATATTATAAACATAACCAACATTCTAGAACATTCAACAGAACTAGAGGACGGGAAACCTGAGAGAGAATTTAAAGTTATATAGAACTCATAGAAAGAAATATCATAACTCTCAGGCCTATTCAGTATTTGCTCCAACCTAGCACTGGAAATGATCCTGAGAATTTATCTAATTTGTGCCTGGACCCTCAGGCTGTTAAAAAAAAAATCCAACTAAAAATTTTCCCTCATTTATTTAATTTGTATTAATATATTCAAAATTTAAATGTTTGACATTTTTATTTACAATCACATTACTCTATGTCTTACATTTTGATTTCTTACGATGGAATATAGGTGCAGCACATATTTTCCATTTCAATATTAAGTAATGCAATTTATTTAATGTTGCCCTTCTGAACAATGGTTTGTCACATTTTCTGGTCTATTTTGATAAATGTATTATCAACACTAACCACCATTATGTGAGCCATAAGTCAGGCTTCAAAAGAATTCTGATTATTCATGAACAAGCTGCTTGCGAACATGTACATGTTACCAGTTCTTCCCCAAGCTGCAAGCATTCCAGAGTAAAAAATATTTCATTATTGAACTAAATTAAAGGGGCACAACATACTCCAAGAAATGCAACCCCCACCCCCCCAAAAAACTCGAGTAATTACTTTTTCTGTAAAAATATAAAACATGGTAAATTTAAATTATAATTAAGCTTAAATATTGCTGAAATTATATTTAAACTAATTACGTAAGCCAGCTCTTTTTCAATGAAGTCTTTTTGGCTTCTTAACGCTGGAAGACTGAAAATGTCATCACAACAGCTTATTGGCAGTAGGGAAGTTCAAAATTTTAGGTTTTGGGGTTTAAACTCAAAATGTAAAAATTAATCCAAATTTACAGAAAAGGTTCAAGGGTTTGGAAACATAAAATGGGTGTCTAAAAATGTGTTCAGTTTAAAAAAATAAATCTTGGGATGCTGGAAGCCATATGGAGCCCATACCTCTGGTACAGAAAAACTAACTGAAATAGTCCATATATAAATATGGAAGTCTTCCCTCTTCCCATACAATAATGTGTCATGAATTCGTGTGTGTGTGTGTGAATATGTGTGTATGCATAAATAAAAAAAATCTAAAAAATATGAAAGACTTCAGGAAGCTTTCTTTTCAGAGCTATTTCCATGTCCCCATGCAACTATTTCCATAAACCTTAGTATAATCAAAAGTTATAACATTTTTTTTAATTTCCTATTTATTATTAGGAATTATAAACACAGAGCATGTCTGTCTAATGTTTCCAAGATGACAGACATTCAGTTGTTAAAATTTTCTGCAGTGCACAAGACCCTGGCCAGAGTTGCCAGGGGACAGGGTTAAAATTAGCAAAATGGCAGATAGAATAGAATTCTTTATTGGCCAGGTATGATTGGACACACAAGGAATTTGTCTTGGTGCAAATGCTCTCAGTATACATAAAAGAAAAGATACATTCGTCAAAAGTCAAGAATCATAAGATACAACACTTAATGATAGTCATAGGGTACAATAGGCAATCAAATCATACTAGGAAACAGTCAATATAAATCGTTTGGATACAAGCAACAAGGTTACAGTCATACAGTCATAAATGGGAGGAGATGGGTGAAAGGAAGGATGGGAAGATTAATAGTAATAGTAATGCAGACTTAGTAAATAGTTTGACAGTTGAGGGAATTATTTGTTTAGCAGGTGATGGCATTCGGGGGAAAACTGTTCCTGTGTCTAGTTGTTCTGGTGTGAAGTGTTCTATAGGGTCATTTTGAGGGGAAGAGTTGAAACAGATTATGTCCAGGATGTGAAGGGTCTGTAAATATTTTCACAGCCCTCTTTTTGACTTGCAGTATACAGCTCCTCAATTGAAGACAGGTTGGTAATAATTGTTTTTTTCTGAAGTCCTAATTGCTCTCTGAAGTCTGTGTCTGACTTGTTGGGTTGCAGAACCAAACCAGACAGTTCCAGAGGTGCGGATGTCAGACTCAATAATTCCTCTGTAGAACTGTATCAGCAGCTCCTTGGACAGTTTGAGCTTTCTGATTTATTGTTAATGATACAGTATTTACTTCTTAGCTATATAACAAACATTATGATAATGATAAACAAAAATCTCTGATCAATGGCAAGCAGAAGTATTTCTGTAAGCACCATTCCTTTTTTTTTTAATTGTGGGTCTCCTTAAGGCCTTTTCTAAATTCAAAGACTGTACACAGGCTATGTGTTTCCAATCTAACCTTAAAGGTAGTTTTTATGTGCAGTGGGATTTATTCAGATGGGAGAATGGCCAGGTAGCCATGAAAAAATATTTGCTCACCAGCAGTAATCTGAATAGCAAATTGTTTACCAATTATGGAGAAAATTCATTATAAAACTCATCAATCTTATTATCTACTACATGGCTTTGATGACATGAAAGAAATATGCTTTAATATAATCCTTCACACTTCTTTAAATAATATTGAGACATCATTACAAGAAATATTTGACATCACATCAGATAGCCTTTGAGGACACCCTCTAAACTGAAACAGTCACATTACAGTTGCTTCACAAAGATAACCAAATTAACTGCCACTTTGTCATTCTGCTTCCCTATTTAATAGTCTCGTTGAGTTTGTCTGTACAAAAGGCAGAGCCAAATTTCTGTAAAAAAAGATGAAGCCTGCAATGCAGCAAACAACGGTGGATAACTGTATCCATGGTAAGAAAAGTGGGTTTATTATGTAACAAACAAGATTGGTGGTTATAGCAATGGTGAGGAGATAAAGTTATCAGGAAAGAGCTTATCATGTAGCAAGCATAGGGACTTGGGCTTTCTACTAAAGACCAAAAAGAGCCCAACCTCTTCTAGAAAACAAGAACAAAGCCCAGTTACTGTTTGACCAAAGATGAAGGTAGATGACAGAACATCAAAGAGAATGATACTGCTGTTCATCAGACTATTCCTTACTTTTATTCCATCTGTGCTAGCTCAGAACCCTGGACTGTTCCACATCAGGCCAGAAAAAGGAGGTGATTACTGTTTCCTTTTCCCTTCACAATGGATAAAATCATATCAGGAAGACAACAAGAAAGGCTGGTTTGACCTTGAGTCATTTACTCAGAACTTCACCTATTCAGCCATGTGTTGCTTGCCTTCATTCTTTGGGGAAGATGACAATGATGGTGGTGGATTTAGTACAAGAATTGCATCTATCAGACAGGGAAATTGCAATCTCTTTCAGAATGCAAGACTCCATCAGATTAATAGTACAGAGGGGTTTCTGATTCTTGGTGGAGATGCTCCCTATCCAATGAAAAGCTTGAGATCTGGATACAACTGGGGCCACTGTGAAGAGATTACTCTCCCAGGATTTATGCTCAGTGATGTGGATATCCTTTATTTAGTATTCAAAAATCTAATGAGAAATTTGTTATACAAAACTGGAATCATCTACCTGATGGCAATGGGCATAGTCACCATAGGAAGCTACTGGGCAGGAAGCACAGAGAAGAAAAAACAAGACAATATAAAAAATCAGGGCCAAACACAAGATTTTGATGAGATATCAATTGATACTAATATCTGCTTCACGTGTACCTGTGTGGTAATGGGCACCTTCATGCTTCTTTCTCTCTACTGCTTCTATGATTATATGATGCATGCAATGAATGGCATTTTCTGTATTTATGCATCATTTAGCCTATACTGGTGTTTGACTCCATTTGTGAACAAACTCCCATTTGGGCAACATTTAGTCCATTTTCCATATTTTCATAAAGATCTAGAAATCCGAGCACTGCTTCTAGCAATGCTGTGTTTGTCTGTCAATGCAACCTGGATTATTTTCCGAAATGAAAATTGGTGGAGCTGGGTTTTGCAAGATGTTTTAGGAATTTCAATTGGCATTTACCTTCTGAGAACAGTTCACATGCCTACCTTAAGGAACTGCAGCTTGTTTCTGTTCATTCATTTGTTTTATGATATACTTTGCCTGTTAGTCACACCTTTTCTAACTAAAACAGGTAGAGACATTACAGATATGACAATTTTTGGATCATCTAACTCAGAAGAGATCCCTTTTCTGTTGAAAGTACCAATATTACCATCAACATCTTTTCTGGATAATGCTTCATTTACTGCTATAGGCCTTGGGGATATTGTACTTCCTGGTTTCTTGGTAGCTTATTGCCACAGATTTGATGTTCAAGTTGAGTCTCCAGGGATCTATTTCGTAGCTTCTATTCTGGCATACAGCTATGGTTTGTTGGTGACTTTTGTGATAGCAACATTCCTACAAGCAAGTCAGTCAACTCTTCTATATTTAGTGCCTTGTATACTCATCACTACATTGACTGTTGCTGCTTTTCGCAGAGAAATAGTACTGTTTTGGACAGGTATAGGCTGTGAAAATGAGATTATTCAACCTTCACAAAAAGTCATCAAGCATTCAATTACACTGAAAAAGTTGGAGGAAGAGCTCCATGGACTAGAAGAGGAAAAGGATATTATTGCTGTCACATTCCACCTAGAAGAGCTTAATAGTGACAATATATTCACAAAGCAATTATCTGACCAAAAGAAACACACAAAGATGTATTGCACATTAAGCCACACCGCACTTTTCAATCAACATCTGGTGTACCAAGAGCTGATTGGAGATGCTGAGCAGCAATGTCTGGTTGGAAAGAACAACTTCTCACCGATACAAATTTGCAACAATCTAGATGATTCAGATTGATCAAATGCAAGTCCATTAAACTTCCGTTGGGACAGAAATCACGACACTGTCATTTTTATTGTGAAAATCAATAATTCTGAATCACAAGAATCTATTGAAGCCACTACCAGTGTCACTAACATGATCCAGAAACAAGAGCTAGAGAGAAATCTATGGCTAAAGCGTCCAGCTACACAGATAGCTGGGATAATAACAGGCTTGACATTTATTATCTCGAGTTATCAGGGACAAAAAGAATGCTTAAGGATTCATGACTTTTTAAAAAAAATTTAAAAGTTTTTAACATAATGAAGATCCCTCATCTTGTTTTCAAATATACTGCATATTTAGACTTTCTTATAAATATATGCAGTATTCTTTCTCTTTGTTCTAAATTTAATTCTGTCAATCAGTCATTTGTAGAACACTGTTTGGGTATTCTTAATGAAAACTGAAAACCAAAAATGTTATCAAAGAATTTATTTTGCTCAATCTACACTGCTGCAGAAATACTTATAAAACTTTTACACAGTGCCAGCATGTTACAAAATCTCATACTACTGGCATCTGCTTATAAATGGAGAACTTGTATTATCCTTGGCAACTTTGGTGACACTTCATAATGATTCAGACTTCAATCCAAATAGTTGTTTAATCCTATAATCCCTTTGGCATAGCCTAGCTTTTCGGTGCCACAAGTTAAAATTTCAGCCTTTACAGCCATCTGAGAAAATACTTTTTTATATTTTTTTAATTATTAATCAGTTTGACAGATTGTTCTGCTATTTATTCAAATATAAATTATCTCTTCACTCAAAACAACTGAAAGCAATGATCAAACTCATAAAACAATGTAAAATTAACCAGAACAAATAAACTTTAAAGCCATTCAAAAAATCCATCAGAATCCAACATATGTAAAACAGATTTTATTGCCAATCTAAAAAAAATAGCAAAGATGAGTTAAATCTTATTTCTTTAGAAAGGGGATTCCAAAGCCAAGATGCTAGCATAAATAAAATGCTATGTATCTCCATCAATTTAACCTTTTAGCATTCAAGCTTTCTAAAGCAGATTCAAAGTGATAGCAAGTTTCACATAACTTCACCTTTAACCAGATAGCTTATTTAAACACATATGAACTTGGCCTCACAGCAAACTCAAAGCCATTTTTTTTATTCAAGTGTAGTTCACAAAAATATAAAATTCGGGAGAAGGCGGAGCTTTGTTTTGGCGATACAGCTGCGATCTCGGGGCTCTGAGAACGCAGCCGATATTTTCGCCCCTGGTCGGTCCCAACGGACCTAAACCGTCCCGTAGAGACGGGGATAGAGAAGGGTACTGTCCCAGGATCCCAGAGATATCGCAAAATCTCTAGTTTGATCCGGGAGAAGCCCTTTTGCTGGTGGCGGAGAGGCAGCCTCCATAGTTGCTGAAGTCGGGACAGCTCCGGAAAGAAAGTGGCTGGAAAGAAGTGTGACGGTTGGGTGAGAAAAACTCTTTTGTGTTGTAAATTCGCTGAGGTTGGAAAGGGCATCCTGAACAAAAAAGAAATCTGTGAGACTTTTTTTTTTTTTGACTGAAATTGTCTGAGCGGCATTTTTTAAAGTGATGTCAAATTAAGGCTTGGGATTTTTTTTTTCTTTTTCCTATATTTTTTGGGGGGGACTTTAGTGTGACTTTGTAGGTAACCGGATTGAATTTTCTCTTATATATATTTTTATGCTCCCTTTGATTTTTTAACTTTCTTTAGGATAGAGGCTCACTTTGGCTATTTTTTTTTTCTTCTTTTTTCTGTATATATTACTCCTTTTTTCTGGCTGGGGGGGAGGAAGAGCATTAAGAAACTTTGCAACACTGCCAACTAGAGGCTTGAAAGTATTTTATTTGAATTGGAGAGAATTGCAAAAAGACCTCTTCTCAAGGACATCTTAACATGATAAGATAGAGGGAGAGAGCCTTGGATAAATAAATAAAGTGCAGTGTGCTTATATATATATATATATATATATATCCATTTGCCAGCCTTTTTCTAAATTTCAATTCTAGTAATATTCTTATTTCTGCCTTTTATTTTAAAGGGAAAGCCTCAGAGTTTTTTCTTTATTTTTCTTTATTTTTCTTTTTCTTTTTATTGGGACTTTTTTGCTTTTTCTATCCATGTTTTTGGACCACTTTGTTTTTCTTTTTTGATTATTGAGACTTTTCAACTGGATTAAGGTGTGAAGTACCTGAAGGAACTTTTTGTTTTTTCTCTTTTTGCTTTTTTTTTGCTCTTAATCAATATTATTATTTTTGGGTTTGTTTGTTTTTCTCCTTTCTATTTTTTCTTTTTTATGGTGGACTACTTTGTAATTGGATTAGGGTCTAGAAGAACCTGAAGATCTTTCTTCTTCCTTTTTTCCTGTTTCTTTTTTGGTTTCGTGCCTTTTACTATTGGAGTTTTCCATTTTGGATTATAATTGGCTGCTCTACCAGTTGGATTAAAAGTCAAAAAGAATTTGAAGCTTTGGAAGCATTGAAATGAGCAGGAAACCAATACCATCTGGCATTTCTACTTCTACCTCTGCTTCCCCACCAGCTGGAGGACAACGTTTAATTCAGACAATGTTGAAGCAAGATAAGGAACAAGAAAGAGTAACTTTACAGATGATTATGCAAGGAATCCAAGATCTCAAGACAAAATCAGACATTATCGAACAAAGAACAGAAAATATTGAACAAAGAATAGAGAAGACTGATGAAAAAGTAGAAAACATTAAACAAATGATGGTCAAGTATGAGGAGAGATTCCAAAAAATTGAGGAAGAAGGAAAACAAAGAGAGAAGATTGGAAATATTGACAGTAGATTAACAGTGGTTGAACAAGAAAAAAGTGGGATGTTGAGGTGGGAGATGGAAAGGTCAGAATTTTACCTCAGATTTCAAAATATAGAAGAGGAAAAAGGAGAAAATTTGGCAGCGATAATGATAGAAATTTTGGCAGATGCTTTGGAAATTACAGAGGAAAAGATGATGGATGGAATAGATGAGGTATATCGAGTCTATACAAGGTATGCGATGAGAAATAAATTACCCAAGGAAGTCCATATTAGATTTACCAAAAAATCCATTAAAACGCAAATATTACAAGTAGTAAGAGAGAAAACATTGAAATACAAAGGTAAAGAGGTTGTGGTTTTAAAACAAATACCCAGAAGAGTGAGAGAGATGAGAAGAGAATATCGATTTCTGACCAAAATGCTACTGGAAAACGAAGTGAATTATAGATGGTTGATTCCAGAAGGACTAATGTTTACGTGGCAAGAGCAGAGACATAGAATTGATTCAATTGAGAAAGCAGAACTTTTCCATGCAGAATTTTTTGGAGGAAGAAGAGAGGAGGCAGAGAAAGAGGTCTCATTAATTGAGTTTCAAGAGGAACAACTGGAGACTGAAAAAGAGAAAGGAGCAGTAGGGGGACAGATGGATAGCAAAGAACAGCGTGAAGTGAGATCCACGAGAGCGGTTAGACCTAAATATAAAGCATAATCATGGAAGAAAAAAAACTGATTACAATGAATATAAATGGACTTAATTCAGCTGTTAAAAGAAGGAAAACTTTTCATAAATTAGAGAAATTAAAATTTGATATAATTTGTCTACAAGAAGTTCATATTAAAAAGCAACATGAACAATTGTTAGTACAGCCAAAATTGGGGAAAATATTTACTTCTTTGACTCAATGTAAGAAAAGAGGAGTGGTTCTATACATTAAAGAGGCTATCCCAGCAAAATTGATTTACACGGATGAAGATGGAAGAGTATTAATGGTAGAAATAATGGACAATAATATAAAAATACTCTTGATTGCAATTTATGCTCCGAATGATAAACAAGAAGAGTTTTATAAAAAGCTACACATGAAAATAATTGGAATGGACAATGTTAATATAATTATGATGGGAGATTTTAATGGAATTGTGGACAATAAATTGGACTATATAGCAACAACAACAAAGCAAAATAGAAAGGCTCTCCCTAAGTCTTTTTTTAAAATGACAGACGAATTAACTTTAAAAGATATTTGGAGAGAAAGAAATGTTAAAGCTAAACAATATACTTTTTATTCAAATAGACATTTATCATGGTCCAGATAAGATATGATTTGGATCTCAACAGAATTAATATCCAATATTCAAGAAACAAATATTGAAACAAGTACTTGGGCAGATCATACCCCAATGACAATTAAATGGAAGGGACAAAAAAAAAGATCGAGATGGCCATTAAATAATACTATTTTAAAGGAGAAAGATTTTATACAATGGATGGAGAAGGAATTGGCTTTTTTCTTCAGAGAAAATAAAAAAGAAGATACTTCAATGCAGAATGTTTGGAATACAATGAAGGCATACGCTAGAGGTTTGATAATAGATTATACAAGAAAAAAGAATATTAGGAAAAGGCAAGCTTCTAAGGCCTTGGAAGACGAGTATAAAAGACTTGAAAAAGAATAACAGAAAATGCCACAAAAAAAAGATATTAAATTGAAGCTGGATGTAATTAAACATAAAATGGAATTAATAGAGAAAGAAGAATTGGCACAGAAAATCAGAAATTCTAAACAGAATTACTTTGAAGATGCAAATAAACCAGGTAGATGGCTAGCATATAAATTGAGAAAAGAGAAGGAATCAAGAAAAATATTGAAGTTAATAGATTAACAAGGCCAAGTTTGTTATGGGAATAAGGAGAAAAAGGAAATTATTCGAGATTTTTATGGGCAACTATATAAACAAGAGAATATTGATGAGGAAAAAGTCAAATAGTATTTACAGGAAGCTAATTTACCGAAGATACCTAAAGAGACTGAAGAAATGCTAGAAAGCAATATAACAATGATGGAACTAAATGAAGCATTTAAGAGACAAAATAATGGGAAAGCAACGGGTCCAGATGGGCTTCCAGCAGAATTCTATAAAACATTTCAAGAATCATTGAGCATCCCATTATTAGAAGTTATGAATGAAGTTATATTTAAAAAGATGATACCCAAAACATGGTCAGAGGCTTATATTACACTTATACCGAAAGAAGAGACTGACCCACTGCAAATTAAGAATTATAGACCTATTTCTTTATTGAATGCAGACTATAAAATCTTTGCTTCAATTTTAGCAGAAAGACTTAAAAATATTTAAATAATTTTATTCACCCAGATCAAAATGGATTTCTGCCAAAGAGACAAATTAGAGACAATATGAGAGTAATCTTGGACACTTTGGAATACTATGAGGCTCATCCTGAAAAGCAAATGGCTTTGATATTCCTAGATGCTCAAAAGGCATTTGACAACGTGAACTGGAGATTTATGTTATTACTATTGGAGCAGATGGGTTTTGCTAAAAAATTTATTCAAGCAATAGAAGCCATATATAATAAACAGACAGCAAGGGTAATGATGGAGGGGGAACTTACAGATTTTATTAATATAAGGAAAGGCACAAGACAAGGATGTCCCCTATCTCCTTTGCTGTTTGTGTTGACCTTGGAAGTGTTGAATAGAAATATTAGGGATGATAAAAGCATAAAAGGAATGAAAATTAAGAAGGAAGAATTTAAGCTACAAGCTTTTGCTGATGATTTAGCTTTTATTCTGGAAGACCCGCTAGAAACAGCTCCAAAGTTATTGGAAAGGATAGAAACATATGGAGAGGTGGCTGGTTTGAAAATAAATAAAGATAAAACAAAGATTTTGACAAAGAACATGCTATTGAGACAGAAAGAAGAACTGGCAGATCTTTTGAAAATTCAAGTTACAAATAAGGTAAAGTATCTGGGGATATATTTGACAACAAGATGTAGCACATTAAAGGAGAATAATTATATTAAACTTAAACAACAGATAACTACAGATTTGAAGAAGTGGGAAAACTTGCAATTGTCATTAATAGGGAGAATTTCAACAATTAAGATGAATATTTTACCTAGAATTTTATTTTTGTTTCAAACAATACCAATTAGGCTTGGAAAAGTCTATTTTGAAGATTTAAATAAAATTATGTTGAAGTTTATATGGCAAGGTAAAAAAGCGAGAATAAAGCTAAAGCTTTTGCAAGACGCTAGAATTAGAGGAGGTTTTGGCCTGCCTAATTGGGAATTGTATTATCAAGCTACAAGTTTGATGTAGGTCAAAGAATGGATAACATTAAGAAAACATAGGTTGTTGACATTAGAAGGGCATGATTTGCTGTTGGGCTGGCATGCTTTTTTATGGTATAAGGGAACTAAAACACAGGGTTATTTTAGAAGACATTATGTACGGGAGTCGTTGTGGTTAAATTGGGAGAAGATAAAAAGACAATATTATTTGAAAATTCCAGTTTGGTTATCGACTATTGAAGCATTTTCCAATCCTATAATTTACAAGAAGGAACAAACAGTTAGATATGGGGAACTTTTGGATGAAAAGGGTGAACTTAAATCGATCCAAAACTTAGAGGAACAAGGTATAAAGATGAATTGGTTTTCATATGCACAAATACATTCAAGGTATGATGAAGATTTTAAAATGGAGGGATTCTATGATAAGCAGACTGATTTAGATAAGATCTTGATGGGTACTGATGAGAAGGTGATTAAAAAATTATATGGTTATTTACTGGGAATGAAATTAGAGGAAGAACAAGTCAAAGAAACTATGATTGTTTGGGGGAAGAATTTTGGATATGGGATTGATCTAGAGAAATGGCAGAAATTGTGGTCTCAAAATTATAAAATGACAATGTCAACAGCATATAAAGAAAACTTGTATAAGATGTTTTACAGGTGGCACTTTCCGCCGACAAGAATAGCAAGAATGTTTAAGAACAAATCTGAAAAATGCTGGAAATGTCATCAGATACCCGGCTCCTATTACCATATGTGGTGGACTTGTGAGGATGCTCGAAAATATTGGACTAAAATTCGCATGTGGTTGGAAAAAATGACAAAGAAACATATAGACTTGAAACCAGAGATCTTCTTATTGGGAATTTTACCTGATATATATAGTAAAGATTTGAAATACCTGATTGTAAATGTATTAACAACGGCCAGGATTGTATTTGCTAAAAATTGGAAGAATGAGAAAATACCATTACAGGAAGAAATTATTAAGAAAATATTGGAATTTGCTGAGATGAGCAGATTGACATTTGAAATTAGAGAGCAAGAGGATAATTTTATGAAATTTTTTATAAATGGCTAGATGATAAAATACGATAATAGAATATTTAGAATGCTAGATAGTAAGAAATATCTTTATTTTGATATTTTGATATTATTTTGTTATTTGATATTATATTTATAAAGGGTTTTTTAGGATTGATTTGGTATGATTATATGATTTGTTGAATAATCTGGTTAAAGTATTGTTAGCTCATAAAGCATGAATGATTAAAAGTATAGTCAAAAATTTCTTTTTTTTTCGTGATATTAGGATATATAAGTTTGGATTGACAATATGAATTGTTATGTAACATAATTGTAACTGGGACTACAGAATGAATGCACAAAAATGATGAACCAACTGACACACTGGATGTACATATGAGAGTTGAATGTTTTAATGTTTTGTTTGTCTTGTTTGTTTGTAGAAAATTAATAAAATCTTTTTAAAAAAAAAAAAGATATAAAATTCACAAAATCTGCCTGCATCAAAACCCAATCCAACTACCACATTTAGCACTATCATGTTTCCCTGAAAATAAGACTGGATCTCCTCCCTCCCTCCCACCATCTGCTTGCCTGTGGCCACAAGAGTTTACAGGGCTTCCCAGGGTAGACATACTTTTTGCCTGGATGGCAAAATGACGGAGACTAGAAGTTTTGTCTACTTGCAAATGCATCACTTTGAAACGGAGCAATTAGCTCCTTTTCAAAGCACCCCATTTGCAAGCAGATGAAGCTTCATCTCTCTCTGGGTGAAAAGTGTTTGGGTGCCTATGGGGGCACTTGGGAACAGAGCAATTTGCTCTGTTCCCAAGCACCCCATGGTTGACCAAACACTTTTCGCCTGGATGGAGAAATGATGGAGACTGGAAGCTTCGCCTGCTTGCAAATGAGACGCTTTGAAATGAAGCTCCATTTCAAAGCGCCCCATTTGCAAGCAGGCAAAGCGTCCAATCTCCCTCCCAGGGAGAGGCAGAGGCACGGGGTGTGGAGTCAGGTGATCCAAATGCATTGCCCACTCTGTCCCCTTGCTTGCCTACAGCTGTGCCAGGGTAGGCGCACACGTTGTGCATCGGGATTGCCTACCTCCAACCATACCTCTGCCTCCACCTGCTGCTGGTGCCTGCGCACAAGCCTCTCATGAGCCAGGCAGCCATATAGCAGGTCCGGATTGCCTGTCTCTGTTCCTCACCTCTGCCTCCCTTCTCTGACTTATTTGCGCAGGACTTCCGGGTTGCAGCTGCTGTCAGATACCATCAGTCTCTACGCACACTCCACTTCTTCTGCTGGCCACACCCATTTCCTCGGGCTTATTTTTGGGGTAGGGCTTATATTAGGCCCACCCCAAAAAATCAGGGTATGACTTATTTTTGGGATGGGTCTTATTTTTGGGAAACAGAACAGCAACACTTTCCAAATATACTCCAAGAGATAGATACTCCAAGAAATATACTCCAGATAAAGACTGAATGCACCAATTATCACATTAAAGAAGAGGAAAACCTTCTGTGCACCAATTCCACCCGCGCTTTCTACAATTTTGTAAACAACAAACTAAAAGACTCAAGATCCATCCCACCCCTGATGGGACCTAATGGTAAAGACTGAAACGATGACACTATTAAAGCCAACCTGTTTGACACATTCTTTGGCTCAGTATTTGTAAACAGCCCAGTATTTGATCATGCCCAGTATTTCCTAGTCGAACCACAGACAACTACAATGATCTAATACATATTGATTTTACAGAAGACAATGTTGAAAAAGCACTACACAATCTAAAACCATCCCTATCTATTGGACCGGATGGAATATGTGCCTACTTCTTAAAAAAGCTATTCACTGCCATAGCCGAACCTCTAAGCATAATATTTGAAAAATCTTTCAGGACCAGCTCCTTCCCAAAACTATGGTCACAAGCCACGGTCATCCCCATCTTCAAAAAGGGAGACCCCAGCCTCGTTGAAAATTACAGACCAATCTCTTTATGCTGCATCACCTCTAAAGTCATAGAATAAATTATTAACCAATCCATTATCCTCCACTTAGAGACAAACAACCTACTCTCTAATAAACAATTTGGTTTCAGAAAAAAAGTATCCTATAATCTGCAACTCTTACACTGCAAAAGCATATGGACTACACAACTTGATCAGGGCAAAGCAATAGATGCAATCTACGTAGATTTCTGTAAAGCCTTTGATTCAGTGGTACACGACAAACTACTCCTAAAACTGAAATCTTATGGTATCTCTGGACACCTGCATTATTGGATAGAAGCATTCCTGTCAAACAGACAACAAATGATCAAAATTAGGAGTGTCCTGTCAAATTCTGTACCTGTCAACGGTGATGTCCCTCAAGGCAGTGTTCTAGGACCAATTCTCTTCATACTCTACATAAATGACCTCTGTGATCATATTAAGAGCAACTGCGTTCTCTTCGCTGATGATGTAAAGCTCAACACCACAGACAATACTACTATCCTTCAAAAAGACCTTGACTATGTATCAGAATGGTCAAACAAATGGCAACTTCAAATTTCAACAAATAAATACTCTGTCGTACATAGTGATGAAAAAAATCAGAAAATAAAATACAAGCTGAATAGTCAAGACCTTGTTGATGATACAAACTCTGTCAAGGACCTTGGAGTACTCATCTCTAATAATCTAAGTGCTAGAGCCCATTGTAACTACATAGCCAAAAAGGCATTAAGAGTTGTTAACCTAATCTTAGGTAGCTTTTTCTCTGGTAATATCACACTACTAACTAGAGCATACAAAACATTTGCTAGACCAATACTTGAATACAGCTCATCAGTCTGGAACCCACATTACATATCTGATATTAATACAGTTGAGAAAGTCCAGAAATATTTCACAAAGAGAGTTCTCCACTCCTCTCTACTCATTGCAGAATACCTTATGCCACCAGACTTGATATTTTAAACCTAGAAAACCTAGAACCACATCACCTTCGGTCTGATGTAAGTATAGTACATAAAATTATATATTGCAATGTCCTACCTGTCAGCTTCAACCATAACAATACAAGAGCACACAACAGATACAAACTCAAGGTAAACCGCACCAAACTTGATTGCAGGAAATATGACTTCAGCAACAGAGTGGTCAGTGTCTGGAATACTCTACCTGACTGTGGTTTCTTCCCCAAACCCCAAAAACTTTAACCTTAGACTGTCTACTATTGACCGCCCCCCTTTCCTAAGCGGTCTGTGCATAAGCGCACCAATGTCCCTACCACCCCTGTCCTATTGTTTCTTATAAATGATTATAGAAAATCAACTCATTTTTCCCTGTGTTGATATAAATTTTATTATAAAAAGACATTTTAATATCTTTTATAGATCGTCCTCGACTTATGACTACAATTGAGCCCAAAATGTCTGTTGCTAAGTGAGACATTTGTTAAATGAATTTTGCCCCCAGTTTACAACCTTTCTTGTCACAGTTGTGAAGTGAATCACTGCAGTTGTTAAATTAGTGACTCAATTGTTAAGCAAATCTGGCTTTGCTTTGTCAGAAGGTTACAAAAGGTGATCACAAGGCCCCAGGACATTGCAACTGTCATAAATATGAGTCAGCTGCCAAGCATCTGAATTTTGATCACATGACCATGGAGACACTGCAACAGTTGTAAGTGTAAAAAACCATCATCAATCACTTCTTTCAGTGCCGTTGTAACTTTTAACATCACTAAATGAACTGTTCTAATTCGAGGACTACCTGTATTAAGCCAATTAATCCAATATTCTTGTGGGTTAACTAATACTTAATCATATTATCTTGCATAAAATGGGCGTTGGTCCTTACCTGACACGCCATTTCTCTGGAGCCGGGAGGATCATCCAGAGAGTGGGAGGTGCTTCAGTCTACGTTGTTGAAGGCTGAGCTTAATTACTGAGGAATGCTCCGCCCTCCGTCACGTGGCTCCCTTGCATTCCCCAGTTTACGCGAAGTCGAGAGTGAAGAGAAGATCGTGCTCTCATCTTACTATGCTAAGCGGTTCCTTGGCCGAAACAAGACCCCACCAGACGGTGAACTAAAAGGGTGGGGCTGGATGATCCTCCCGGCTCCAGAGAAATGGCGTGTCAGGTAAGGACCAATGCCCATTCTCCTGAGAGCCGGTTGGATCATCCAGAGAGTGGGACATACCAAAGCTTGGCTGTCCTACGGGAGGGACTCCGTCTGGTTCTGAAGTCCCTGTGGTTCCTTGAGGACTCGCTGGAGAACTCGTCTACCAAACAAAGCCTCCACCGAGGCAAATATGTCAATCTTATAATGCCTAATGAAGGGAGATGGGGAGACCCAGGTGGCCGCCCAACAAATATCAGCAATTGGAGCCTGGGTGGCCCAAGCTGCCGAAGTGGCTGCACTTCTGGTGGAGTGTGCCGTTATTCCGCTGGGCACCGGCAGAGCCTGGGACAAGTAAGCTTTGGAAATAGTAGCTCTAATCCAGCGGCCGATGGTTGCCGGGGACACTTTGTGGCCTAAGGATTTAGGTTGAAAGGAAAGGAATAGGGATTTGGACTTCCTAAAGGACTGGGTACGTTTAATGTAAATGCAGAGGGCCCGTCTTACATCCAGGGTGTGCCAAAGCTTCTCCCTTTCCGCGAGGTATTGGGGCAGAAGTTCGGAAGTGTGAGTTCCTGTGCCCTGTGGAAGGCTGAATTGACCTTAGGCAAGAAGGTAGGGTCCGGCCGTAGAACCACCCGGTCGGCATGGAAGATGCAAAGGTCCTTCCTCACCAACAAGGCGGCTATCTCTGATATTCGGCAAGCCAAAGTAATGGCCACCAGGAAGACGAAAGTTAGGAACTGGAGTGAGGATTCCCTGAGAGGCTCAAAGGGATGTTTAGTAAGGAACACCAGGACCTTGTTGAGGTCCCAGGTAGGGTATCTGTGTACAGTTGGGGGACACAAGTTAGTTGCTCCCCTAAGGAATGCCCTAATGCGAGGGTGGAGGGAGAGGGTACCCAGATTGTCGCAAATAATCACAGTTGAGAGGGCTGCTACCTGACACCTCAGGGTGTTCGGAGAAAGTCCCTTCCTCAGACCTTCTTGGAGGAATTCCAAAACTTGAGCAATGGAGGGTGAAAGAGGGTTGATCTGGAAATTATGGCACCACTTGCAGAAGCTATTCCAAGTGGCATTGTAAATTCGGGTTGTTGAGGGCCGCCTTGCGGCTAAAATGGTATCAATAACTGGTCAGAGAACTGCTCCTTCCTTAGACCTCCAAACGGCTAACTGGAGCCACTGAGGGTCCAGGTGTTGGAGGGGCCCCTGGGAAAGGGATATCCTGTGTGGTGGAATTTTCCAAGGGGGGGCCATTGATAGATTGCGGAGGTCCGCAAACCATAGGCGCCTGGGCCAGTAGGGTGCCACTAAAATCAGCTCTGCTTTCTCGGAGATGAGCTTCCAGATGACTCTGAGGACGAGGGCCAACGGAGGGAATGCATATAGAAGCCCTGTGGGCCAGGGGCAACGGAGGGTACCCGTGGGAGGGGTACCTCAAGAAAAACCTGGGGAGTTGGGTGTTGAGCGGGGATGCGAAGAGGTCTACTGACGGGAGACCGAACATCACTGTCGCTTCCCTGAACAGTGACGGGTGAATGCGCCACTCGGACTGGTCCACCATGGTCCTGCTCAGCCAATCTGCTTGGGTGTTTGAGACCCCTGAGATGTGCTCGGCTTTGAGGGAGAGGAGATTGCGCTCTGCAGAGGTGCTCGGCCTCTCTCATCAAACTTATGAACTGGATGCCCCCTTGTCGGTTGACGTGAGCCTTGGCGGTGACGTTGTCCCTGAGTATCAGGATATGCCGCCCGCGTACGTGGGGAAGGAAGTTGCGCAGGGCCAGGTGGATGGCGCGAAGTTCCAACCAGTTTATACTGCGTGTGCATTCTACCTGTGACCATTTGCCCTGTGTCGAGAGCGAGTGGATGTGAGCGCTCCATCCGGACAGGCTGGCGTCTGTGGTGAGGATGAGGCGTTGGGGTTCCTTGAAGCAGTGTCCCTTGTTGATGGCAGGACTGGTCCACCAAAGGAGAGACGTGAGGACCCTTGAAGGCACCTTGACAGCGGCCTTTGAATTGCTTCTGCCGATCCTTTGGAATGGGAGCAGGAACCATTGTAGGGATCTAGTGTGTAAATGGGCCCAGGGAACAATGGAAATACATGAGACCATTTTACCGAGTAATTTAGACAATTCTAAAAGTGTTACCTTTCTTGATCGTCTGATATGTTTGACAGTTTCCTGGATGCTATGGAATCTCTCGGAGGAAAGGAAAACCTTTCCCTGAACCGAGTTAATGACGAACCCCAAGTGGGTGATCCATGTAGATGGTAACAGATGGCTCTTCTGCCAGTTTACTAGGAACCCATGATCTTGGAGGGCAGAAAGAGTAGCTCTGATATCCTTTTCTGCTTGGGGTCTGGAGTGAGACAGGATGAGGATGTCATCCAGGTAACAGTAGAGATGAACCGGGAGGTCCCTGAGGTGGGCTGCTAGGGCCGCGAGGACCTTAGTGAAGGTTCTTGGGGCAGAGGCCAATCCAAAGGGAAGTGCCACATATTGGAAGTGGCGATGGTTGTAGCAGAACCTGAGGAATTTGAAATGGGAGGACCGGATTAGGATGTAAAGGTACGCCTCTAAAAGGTCTATGGAGGATATCCAGTCCCCCTGCCTGATGCCTAGTAGAATGGATTGTAGGGTGTGCATCTTAAACCTGCGGTAGGTCAGGTAACAGTTAAGGCGCTTCAGGTCTAGAATAGCCCTCCATCCCCGAGGATTTGGGGACCACGAAGAGGTGAGAGTAAAACCCCTGCCTCCGCTGGGATGGTGGTACAGGTTGTATGGCCTGTATGGTGAGGAGATGGTGGATAGCTGAATCCATTAGGTTGTGTTTGGTGGGATCCTTGGAGGGAGGGGATGCCATAAAAAATTCAGGGGGGTGCGCTGGAATTCAAGTCTAATGGTCTCTCGGACCCAGGCATCGGAGGTGGAGGAGTCCCACCGGTCGGCGAAATGCTTGAGGCGTCCACTGATGGGGAGGGGTGGACGGGGACTATCTGTTGCGCTGGAAGGGCTTCCCTCCTGAACCTCTGAAGGGGCGCCTGTAGCTGCCGCCCCTCCTGCTCCTGTCACCCGGATCGACTCGATCCTGGGGCTGGAAAGGCCGGAAGGAGAGGGGTCTCGGGTGCCTGGGCAGGAAAGGAAACTGGTAGAAAGGTCATGAGGAACCTCTCCGAAAGGACTGTGCTCTTGACTCTGACCTACGGAAAAGGGGGGGGGGGAAGAAATTTTTTCCTGCTTCTGGTTTCTGATAGAAATGGCTCCAGGACGGTGCCAAATAGTTTGTCCTCTTTTATGGGGGCGGTGGCCAGCTTAACCTTGTTTTTTACGTCCGCCTGCCAGTGCTTGAGCCAGAGCAGGCGGCGAGCTGTAACATGAGAGGATATTGCTCGGGCAGAGAATTTAACCGCATGGTATGTGGCGTCGGCCGAGAATTCTGCCGCAGCCGTCAATTTTGCTATGTCCTGATGAGCCCTTGTGTTAGAGGGGGGGACATGCTGCCTCAGTTGATGGAGCCACCGGATCGAAGACCTGGTGAAGAAGGAAGCGGCAGTGGCCGATCTAATGGCCCAGGTGTCCGCTTGGTGAGCCCTACGTAAAGCAAGCTCGGACCTCTTGTCCTCGGGCTTCAGGGCCTCCAGGGGATCACTGGGGGGGAGGATGAGGATGCCAAACCAACGATGGGCTCATCTACCTCGGGAGTGTTAAGCAGGTTGCAGAAGCTCGACTCAAGGTTAAAGAACCTCCTGTCCTGGCTGGATGGGGCAGGGGGGCCCTTGTGGAGTCTAACTGGTTTGAGACTAAGTCATGAAAAATGGGCGGGGCCGGGATCACCTCCGCCTCCACCACGGGCTGCCTAAAAATGGCGTCCTCTTGTCCCTCTGCCGGGGAAGGGAGAGCCGAGGAGGACTGCACAGACAGGCCAGAAATGTTCCTGGCCTTAAATAGAAGCGATTTAAATATGTGCGGCTTGAACAGACCCACAAAGGTGGGTTGATCCGGGGTGAGGCCCTCGTCCTCGGACATGTCCCCCTCCATAGGGTCTATCTCCGATAGGGGCTCTCCTTGGTGCATAGACCCCCATTCCAATTCCTCCTCCTCCCCGAACCGATCTAGGTCCTCCATGGCCTCCTCCAGATCCCTTTCTGGGAGAGGACTGCCCTCCTGTAAAGGTATCTGACCAAGAGTGGGGTCCGATCTAGGCGAGGACCTGACTGATGGAGAGTCGTGTTCGGGTGCCATCGAGGGAGGACCAGACCTGGACATCTGTTGCAGGCCCTCTGCAATCCCCTGGCGAATAGCCCGTTCCATCCATACCTGCATGTGTGCAGGGATCTCAACTGTGGCGACCTCCTCATGGCGCAGACCAGCGGCCGTGGGTGTATATGTTGCTTCCAGCGTCCGCCTGGTCGTTGGTCTGGGGACCTGGTGTCCCTGGGATGGGCTGCGCCTGGAGACGGAAGAGCAATCTGGGGGGGGGGAGTGTCTGGGGGTAGAAGGAGCAAAGGGGGGGGCTGGAAATACCGGTTGTGTCTCTCTAGATCGCCTGTCAAATTCTTTCTCCAGTGCCCTATGACGTCTTAGAGCATCCCTCTGAGAAGCTTTGGAAGTTTCCTTAGGGGTTTCCTTAGCCTGTTTGCGCAGGTGGTAGGATTTAGATTTGGCCTTCAAAGAAGGGCCTTTAGCGGAATTGTCATCTGCCATTGTAGAGGAAAGGACTGTAATGCAAATGTAAAGGCGGTTGGCTCGCCAAGGGTTCGAACTACAACAAAGGCCGGGTGTCCTTTCGCTGGCCCGCACCCCCTTTTGGAATTTTAGATGTATATAAACTATAATATAATTATTAATATCTTTATACGTAAGCGTACAATCAAGATATATAATCCAACCAGTGTTGGCAATGTGAAATAGCCAAATATTGATAAGATGTAAATATATATATATGCAAATACGTATATATATCTATACATCTATATATATCTATATAATTGTATATCTAAATATATTTAGATATCTATTTATTGATAAATATTACTGTTGTTGTTATTTTTTATTATTATTATTATTATTATTATTATTATTATTATTATTATTATTATTATTATTATTATTATTATTAACAAATATTTAATCCAAGGTCTGGTTGGAACTCCCAGGAAGGAGTGACCCCAGAAATTACTGTTAATATTGCCAATATGCCAAATAAAACGCCTGAGGCTGGAGTGAGGCCTCTGGCAGTTGGAGCTCCCAAGCAAAAACCGGGAGGGATAGGCTGCTATTTCCTGCCCTGAGCGTGCTGCGGAAAGTCAACAAGTTTGCCAATTCCCTTGCTTATCTAATAGCTCTCACAGGCTGGAAGGCCTATAATTAGAGCTAGTCCCTTCGCAGCTCAATGAGGCCTCTAAAAGCGGCGCCCAAAATGGCGGCCGCCCACGCTCCCTTACTCACGGGCTGCTCAGGGCCAAAATCAGCCTCTCCGGCACGTCTAGGGGCTGAGAAAGGCAGCCAGGTGGTTTTCGCCCCTTCCTGGGGCAATCGGCGTTTACAGTGGGGGGGAACACCAGCTGTGCTATTTCAGCGCGATCAAATAAAGGACTACAAGTGCGGCGTAGAAAGGCGGCAGGAAGAGGATCGAATTGAGGGGGGATTGGCGCCGGAGCGCGAAAGCCGCCCGCTGTACAGCCCCCCCGGGGGCGAAGAAAATGCGCTCCCCTGCTTTGTCACTACCCAGTGCGCTTAGAGGCTAAGGAGAACCAGGAACAATGATCATCAAACCTGAGAAATCAGAGTTCTTGAATCGGCCAAGGAGTGGTGAATACACAGCCTACTCTCACGAAGGCTGAGCGTAAACTGGGGAACGCAAGGGAGCCACATGATGGAGGGCAGTGCGTTCCTCAGTAATTAAGCTCAGCCTTCAACAACGCAGACGGAAGCACCTCCCACTCTCTGGATGATCCGACCGGCTCTCAGGAGAATCTTAATTTTTATTTATTTCAATCCTGCCTTTATTATTTTTACTCCTACTCAAAATCACCCAGCTGGCTTTCATAGCTAAGGTGGAACTTAAAACTTACAATCTCCTGCTTTCTAGTCTGGTGCCTTAACCAAACTGGTTCTTAATATTATTTCTATTCCATTCTGTGCCTTTCTATAGATTCTACAGTTCTACCTTACTTTCTGCTGGTCAATCACATAGTAAAATACATCATTGATGATACAATAATATAAAAAGAGAGAAAGTAATGTAGAATTTTCAATATAAATAACCTACCAAAAATGTTTGTGGAATGTCCTTTCCTAGCAATAGGCTTCAGTTCATTATGCCCCCATCCATACTGCCGATAATTATCCCAGGCATGTTTCATCATCTACAAAAAAGAAAGAAAATATAAATGTTAGCATGTAGCCTGTCACTATGGCCTATTGATGTTTCAACAAAAAATATTTTTACATATCCATCTTATATGCATAGATTTTCTATTAATCCTTGAAATAGGGCGTTGGTACTTACCTGATACGTCCATTCTGTGAGCTGTGAAAAGCATCCAGAAGTGGGAGGTGCTTCAGTCTCTTCTGGAAAGGCTGGGCTTAAAACTCCAGGACGCTCCTCCTCCTCCACGGGACACCTCCTCAGCATCCCCCAGTTTTGTGAAGACTGAGTGCCAAAGTCCGGGATTCATCACCTAATCTAGATCCCTGACTGGAACGGAATCCCACCAGACGGAAAGAAATGGGTGGGGCTGGATGCTCTTCACAGCTCACAGAGAACGGGCGTATCAGGTAAGTACCAACGGCCTTTCTCCCATGAGCTGTTCAGAGCATCCAGAAGTGGAACATACCAAAGCTTGGCCTGTCCTTAGGGAGGAACTCTGTCTGGATCGAAATCCACTCCTAAACTCTGTGGACCCTCTGCAAGACTTTTCTGCCAAATGAAGCGTCCACTGAAGCATAGACATCAATTTTATAATTTCTGACAAAGGGAGATGGTGAAGCCCAAGTTGCCACTCTGCAAATTTCGTCTATGGGAGCCCATGTGGCCCATGCTGCTGATGTTGCCGCACTCCTTGTTGAGTGGGATGTAATGCCTTGAGGAACTGAGATGGATTAGCATTCATAACTTTTAGCTATAGTGGCTTTCAACCATCTACCGATGGTTGTCGATGACACCTTTTGCCCTAAAGGGGATGGATTGAAGGATAGGAATAGAGCCTCAGATTTTCGAAATGCCACCGTGCGGTCTAGATAGATGCTTAAGGCCCTTCGAACGTCAAGTCGATGCCATTTATGCTCCAGTCTATGAGATGGTTTCGGATAAAAATTTGGAAGGACCAACTCCTGCACTCTGTGGAAGGCTGAATTTACTTTAGGAGTGAATGGTGGATCCAATCGGAGAATCACCCTTTCCACATGAAACACGCACAGGTCCTTTCTCATCGACAATGCCACCAATTCGGAAATTCTCCTAGCTGATGTGATTGCAATTAGGAAGGCCACCTTATATGTCAGGAATTTAAGACTAGTGGTTCTTAAAGGCTCGAATGGGCAAGTTGTAAGTGTGGTTAACACCTTGTTGAGGTCCCAGGTGGGATACCGGTGAATTACAGGAGGTCGTAAGTTTGCAGCACCCTTAAGGAAGCTGCGGACATGTGGATGGTGCGCTATGGAATGGAGATCACCCCAGGCTAAAGCCGCCACCTGTCTGCGTAAAGTATTTGGAGATAGGCCCTTGGCCAACCCCTCCTGTAAAAAGTCCAATAATTGTCCTATTGATGGGGCAGTTGAGTCGATCTTAGACCCCTGGCACCAGCGATAGAAGGCGGACCACGTGGTGTCATATATATGATTTGTTGAGGACCGTCTGGATGCTTGAATGGTGGCAATAGCATCCTCTGAAATCTGCTGGGCCCTTAAACAGCTCCGCTCAACCTCCATACGGCTAGACTGAGCCATTGTGGGTCTGGGTGAAGTACCAGCCTTTGGGAGAGGAAAACCTTCGATGGTGAAATTTTCCAAGGCTGTTCCCTCAACAGGTCCTGTAGGGTCAGTAAGGGGCGACCAATATCAATTCCGCTCATTCCTCCAATAACTTCTGGATCAACTTGGGTATTACAAGTGGAGGAAACACATATAGAAGTCCGGGAGGCCACTGACATTGTAGGGCATTGACAGCCTCCGCCCCTTGAGTCAGGTACCTTGAAATATACTGGGGCAATTGGGCACTGAGAGGAGAAGCAAATAGATCGATCACCGGTTGCCCAAACCTCCGCACTGCTTCCTGGAAGACAGATGGGTGTAGGCACCACTCTGCCTTATCTATCGTGGCCCTGCTGAGCCAGTCCGCTTGTATGTTTAAGGCCCCTGCTATGTGTTCTGCCTTGAGTGAAGACAGATTGGCCTCGGCCCACCTGAACAACTTGGCGGTCTCCAGCATCAGAAGTTTGGAATGGGTACTCCCTTGTCTGTTTACATGGGCCTTGGTTGTGATATTGTCTGTCAAGACCAGAATGTGGCGTGATTGGAAAAGGGGTAGGAAACTGCGTAAGTCCAGGTGAACTGCTCACAGCTCCAACAGGTTGATGCTTTGTGATTGTTCAGAAATAGTCCAAATTCCCTGCGCAGTGTGGGATTGGAAGTGAGCTCCCCATCCTACCAGGCTGGCATCGGTTGTGATCGTTGCCCTGTAAGGTTCCTTGAAAGAACACCCCTTGTTTATCGTTTTGTCCGACCACCAGTACAGCGATCGGAGAACATTGTGCGGTACCTTTATCCGGATGTTGGAAGTGGCTTTTCCGGATCGCTGGAAAGGTAGCAGGAACCATTGCAGCTCTCTAGAATGGAATCGAGCCCAAGGCACAATGGAAATACAAGAAATCAGTTTCCCTAACAGTTGAGACAGCAATGCCAGGGAAACTCTCTTTAAGGCTCTGATCTCTCTGGCCAAAGACTAGATACTGTTTAACCTGTCCTGAGAAAGACCTTGCCCTCCACGGTATCTATCACTGCCCATAAATGAACTAACCTAGTTGAGGGGATCAAATGGCTTTTATCCCAATTTATGGAAAAGCCATGACCCTGAAGGGTCTCCAGGGTAATCTTGGTATCCAATTTTGCTTGGTGTCTGGAAGAGGACAAAATTAAAATATCATCCAGATAACATTGTAAGCGAATAGATTTGATCCTGAGTGAGGCAGCCAAAGCCGCAAGGACCTTGGTAAAAGTCCTGGGGGCCGAAGCCAGACCGAATGGTAGGGCGATATATTCGTAGTGCCGATCACAATAGCAAAATCTAAGATATTTGTAGTGAGCAAGTCTAATTGGTAAATGTAGATAGGCCTTTGTGAGATCTATAGAAGTCAGGACATCGTTCTCTCTAATGCTGAGCAGAATGGACTGGAGAGTAGTCATCTTGAATTTTTGATAAACCAATGATCTGTTCAGATGTTTGAGGTCCAGAATTGCCCTCCAGCCCCCCAAACTCTTTGGGACCACAAACAAGAGTAACAGCCTTGACCCCGCTGTTCAGATGGGACCTCTCTAATGGCCCGAATATGCAGAAGATGATTGATAGCCTCCTGCATCAATGCCCTCTTAATGGGGTCTGTGGACCTAGGGCTCCTAATGAAAAAATTTGGGGGGGAGGATTGAAACTTCAGCGCCAAACCAAACCTAATAGTGTCCCTGACCCACGCATCAGAGGTGGAGCTGTCCCATTGATCAGCAAACAATTTTAGGTGCCCTCCAATGGGAACTGCTGTGAAGGACTCACTTGGGGCAACGAAAAAATCGGCCTCCAGTGCCTCTGCGGTTTCATCTGTTTTGGCCTCCCCGTTGACCTCTATC
Organism: Hydrophis major; assembly: GCA_033807585.1. NCBI lineage: Eukaryota > Metazoa > Chordata > Lepidosauria > Squamata > Elapidae > Hydrophis > Hydrophis major. Next base: position 247,163,267 of record CM066329.1, read on the forward strand.
AGAAAATTCAGACCTATCCTGTCTAAAACTGGGCCTGTAGCCTGATGTTCTCTGAGATCTGGGAACGTATGGGCCTTGATAGTAGGGCCGAAAGGAACCCCTTCAAAACAACTGGGGCATTCTGGAGAAGGCGGAGCTTCGTGCCGGCGTTACAGCTGCGATCTTGGGGCTCTGAGATCGCAGCTGATATTTTCGCCCCTGGTCGGTCCTAACGGACCTAAATCGTCCCGGAGAGACGGTGATCGCGAAGGGCACTGTTCCAGGATCCCAGAGACATCGCAAAGTCTCTGGTTAGATTCGGAAGAAGCCCTTTTGCTGGCGGCGGAGAGGCAGCCTCCATAGCTGCTGAAGTCGGGACAGCTCCGAAAAGAAAGTGACTGGATTGAAGTGTGTCGGTTGGGTGAGAAAAACTCTTTTGTGTTGCAAATTCGATGAGATTGGAAAGTTCATTCTGAAGAGAGGAGGAAGCTGTGGGTTTTTTTTTTTTGACTGAAATTGTTTGAGCGGCGTTTTTAAAGTGCTGTCAAATTGAGGCTTGGAGTGTTTTTTTTTTTTTTTCTATATTCTTTGGGAAAGATTTTACTGTGACTTAGGTAACCGGACTGAATTTTCTTATATATATACTTTTAGGCTCCCTTTGACTTTTTTATTTTTTTTAGGATAGAGGCTTCCTTTGGCCATTTTTTTTTCTCTTTTTTTTTTGTATATATTAATTCTTTTTTCCGGTTGGGGCTGAGAAAGAGCATTAAGAAACTTTGTAACACTGCCAACTAGAGGCTTGAAAGTACTCTATTTGAATTGGAGAGAATTGTAAAAAGACCTCATCTCAAGGACTTTTTAACGTGATAAGATAGAGGGAGAGCACAGCAAAATATTATTGCAGGTGCTTTCCTGGACTGTTATTAACACTTGAGGTTTGGCTTTGAAGCTGTTGGAGAAGAGAGTCATAACAAGAGCCTTGGATAAATAACAAAGTGCAGTGTGTTTTTTTTATATGTACCCCATTTGTTAGTTTTTTTTATATATATTTTTATTTTTGCCTTTTAATTTAAAGGGAAAGCCTCAGAGTTTCTTCTCTTTTCTTTTTTATTTTTTTTTATTTTTATTGGGATTTTTTTGCTTTTTATATTTTTTTTTTTTTTGGATTATTCTGTTGTTGTGGTTGATTTTTTTTTTTGTTTTTTCTCTTCTTCCTCTTTTGGATTATTTTTTTGGATTATTGAGATTTCTCAATTGGATTAAGGTGTGAAGAACCTGAAGGAATTTTTTGCTTTTTGTTTTTCTTCTCCCACTTTTTGCATTTTCCTTTCTCTTTTGCTTTTAATCAATATTATTATTTTTGGATTTGTTTGTTTTTTTCTTTCTATTTTTTCCTTTTTTATGGTGAATTATTTCGTAATTGGATTAGGGTCTGGAAGAACCCGAAGATTTTTCCTCTTCTTTTTTTTCTGTTTCCTCTTTGGTTTCGTGTTTTTTACTATTGGAGTTCTCCATTTTGGATTATAATTGGCTGCCCTACCAGTTGGGTTAAAAGTTAAGAAGAATTTGAAGTTTTGCAAACATTGAAATGAGCAAGAAACTAATACCATCTGGCATTGCTGCTTCTACCTCTGCTTCCCCACCAGCTGGAGGACAACGTTTAATTCAGACAATGTTGAAGCAAGATAAGGAACAAGAAAAAATATCTTTACAGTTACAGATGATTATTCAAGGAATTCAAGATCTCAAGACAAAATCAGACACCATTGAACAAAGAATAGAGAAGACTGATGAAAAAGTGGAAAATATTAAACAAATGATGGTTAAGTATGAGGAGAAATTCCAAAAAATTGAGGAAGAAGGTAAACAAAGAGAGAAGAAGATTGAAAATATTGACAGTAGATTAACAGCGGTCGAACAAGAAAAAGGTGGGATGCTGAGGTGGGAGATGGAAAGGTCAGAATTTTACCTCAGATTTCAAAATATAGAGGAGGAAAAAGGAGAAAATCTGGCAGCGGTAATGATAGAAATTTTGGCAGATGCTTTGGAAATTACACAGGAAAAGATGATGGATGGAATAGATGAGATATATCGAGTCTATACAAGATATGCGATGAGAAACAAATTACCCAGGGAAGTTCATATTAGATTTACCAAAAAATCCATTAAAACGCAAATATTACAAGTAGCAAGAGAGAAAACACTGAAATACAAGGGTAAAGAGGTTGTGGTTTTGAAACAAATACCTAGAAGAGTGAGAGAGATGAGAAGAGAATATCAATTTCTGACCAAAATACTATTGGAAAATGAAGTGAATTATAGATGGCTGATTCCAGAAGGATTAATGTTTACGTGGCAAGAGCAGAGATATAGAATTGACTCAATTGAGAAAGCAGAACTTTTTCAAGCAGAATTTTTTGGAGGAAGAAGAGAGGAAGCAGAGAAGGAGACTTCATTAATTGTGTTTCAAGATGAACAACTGGAGACTGAAAAAGAGAAAGGAGCAATAGGGGGACAGATTGATAATAAAGAACAGCGTGAAGTGAGACCCACGAGAGCTGTTAGATCTAAATATAAAGCATAATCATGGAGGAAAAAAAACTGATTACAATGAATATAAACGGACTTAATTCAGCTGTTAAGAGAAGGAAAATTTTTCATAAATTAGAGAAATTAAAATTTGATATAATTTGTTTACAAGAAGTTCATATTAAAAAACAACATGAACAATTGTTATTACAGCCAAAATTAGGGAAAATATTTACCTCTTTGACTCAATGTAAGAAAAGAGGTGTGGTTTTATATATTAAAGAGGCTATTCCAGCAAAATTGATTTACTCGGATGAAGATGGAAGGGTATTAATGGTAGAAATAATGGATAATAACATAAAAATACTCTTGATTGCAATTTATGCTCCGAATGATAAACAAGAAGAGTTTTATAAAAAATTGCACATGAAAATAATTGGACTGGACTATGTTAATATAATTATGATGGGAGATTTTAATGGAATTGTGGACAATAAACTGGACTATATAGCAACAACAACAAAGCAAAATAGAAAGGCTCTCCCAAGGTCCTTTTTTAAAATGACAGATGAATTAACTTTAAAAGATATTTGGAGAGAAAGAAACGTTAAAGCTAAACAATATACTTTTTATTCAAATAGACATTTATCATGGTCCAGATTAGATATGATTTGGATCTCAACAGAACTAATATCTAATATTAAAGAAACAAGCATTGAAACAAGTACATGGGCAGATCATAGCCCAATGACAATTAAATGGAAGGGACAAAAAAAAAGATCGAGATGGACATTAAATAATACTATTTTAAAGGAGAAAGATTTTACACAATGGATGGAGAAGGAATTGGCTTTTTTCTTTAGAGAAAATAAAAAAGAGGATACTTCAATGCAAAATGTGTGGGACACTATGAAGGCATATGCTAGAGGTTTGATAATAGATTATACAAGAAAAAAGAACATTAGGAAAAGGCAAGCTTCTAAGGCCTTGGAAAATGAGTATAAAACTCTTGAAAAAGAATTACAGAAAATGCCACAGAAAAAGGATATTAAATTGAAGTTGGATATAATTAAACATAAAATGGATTTAATAGAGAAAGAAGAATTGGCACAGAAAATTAGAAACTCTAAACAGAATTATTTTGAAGATGCAAATAAACCAGGTAGATGGCTAGCATATAAATTGAGAAAAGAGAAGGAATCAAGAAAAATATTGAAGTTAATAGATGAACAAGGCCAAGTTTGTTATGGGAATAAGGAGAAAAAAGAAATTATCCGAGATTTTTATGGGCAATTATATAAACAAGAGAATATTGATGAAGGAAAAGTTAAACAGTATTTACAGGAAGCTAATCTACCAAAGATACCTAAAGAGACTGAAGAAATGCTAGAAAGCAATATAACAATGATGGAACTAAATGAAGCATTTAAGAGACAAAATAATGGGAAAGCTCCGGGCCCAGATGGGCTTCCAGTAGAATTCTATAAAACATTTCAAGAACTATTGAGCATCCCATTGTTAGAAGTTATGAATGAAGTTATGTTAAAAAAGATGATACCTAAAACATGGTCAGAGGCTTATATTACACTTATACCAAAGGAAGAGACTGACCCATTGCAAATTAAGAATTATAGACCTATTTCTTTATTGAATGCAGACTATAAAATCTTTGCTTCAATCTTAGCAGAAAGACTTAAAAAATATTTAAACAATTTTATCCACTCAGATCAAAATGGATTTCTGCCAAAGAGACAAATTAGAGACAATATGAGAGTAATCTTGGATACTTTGGAATATTATGAGGCTCATCCTGAAAAACAAATGGCTTTGATATTCTTAGATGCTCAAAAAGCATTTGACAACGTGAATTGGAGATTTATGTTATTATTATTGGAGCAGATGGATTTTGCCAAAAAATTTATTCAAGCAATAGAAGCTATATACAATAAACAGACAGCAAGGGTAATGATGGAGGGGGAACTTACAGATCTTATTAATATAAGAAAAGGCACAAGACAAGGATGCCCCCTATCTCCCTTGCTATTTGTGTTGACCTTGGAAGTCTTGAATAGAAATATTAGGGATGATAAAAGCATAAAAGGAATGAAAATTAAGAAGGAAGAATATAAGCTACAAGCTTTTGCTGATGATTTAGCTTTTATTTTGGAAAATCCGATTGAAACAGCTCCAAAGTTACTGGAAAGGATAGAGTCATATGGGGAGGAGGCTGGTTTGAAAATAAACAAAGATAAAACAAAGATTTTGACAAAGAATATGTTATTGAGACAGAGAGAAGAATTGGCAGATCTTTTGAAAATTCAAGTTACAAATAAGGTTAAGTATTTGGGGATATATTTGACAACAAGATGTAGCACATTAAAGGAGGATAATTATATTAAACTTAAACAACAGATAGCTACAGATTTGAAGAAGTGGGAAAACTTGCAATTGTCATTAATAGGGAGAATTTCAACAATCAAGATGAATATCTTACCTAGAATATTATTTTTGTTTCAAACAATACCAATAAGGCTTGGAAAAGACTATTTTGAAGATCTAAATAAAATTATGTTGAAGTTTATATGGCAAGGTAAAAAAGCGAGAATAAAGCTAAAGCTTTTGCAAGATGCTAGAATTAGAGGAGGTTTTGGTCTGCCTAATTGGGAATTGTATTATCAAGCTGCAAATTTGATGTGGGTCAAAGAATGGATAACATTAAGGAAACATAGGTTGTTGACATTAGAAGGGCATGATTTGCTGTTGGGTTGGCATGCTTTCTTATGGTATAAGGGAACTAAAACACAGGGTTATTTTAGAAGACATTATGTACGGGAGTCTTTGTGGTTAAATTGGGAGAAGATAAAAAGACAATGTTATTTGAAAATTCCAGTTTGGTTATCGACCATTGAAGCATTTTCCTATCCTATAATTTACAAGAGGGAACAAACAGTTAGATATGGGGAACTTTTGGATGAAAAGGGTGAACTTAAATCGATCCAAAACTTAGAAGAACAAGGTATAAGGATGAATTGGTTTTCATATGCACAAATACACTCAAGGTATGATGAAGATTCTAAAACGGAGGGATTTTATGATAAGCAGACTGATTTAGATAAGATTTTGATGGGTACTGATGAGAAGGTGATTAAAAAATTATATGGTTATTTACTGGGAATGAAATTAGAGGAAGAACAAGTTAAAGAAACTATGATTGTTTGGGGGAAGAATTTTGGATATGGGATTGATTTGGAGAAATGGCAGAAATTGTGGTCTCAAAATTATAAAATGACAATGTCAACAGCATATAAAGAAAACTTGTATAAGATGTTTTACAGGTGGCACTTTCCGCCGACAAGAATAGCAAGAATGTTTAAGAACAAATCTGAAAAATGCTGGAAATGTCATCAGATACCCGGCTCGTATTACCATATGTGGTGGACTTGTGAGGATGCTAGAAAATATTGGACTATAATTCGCATGTGGTTGGAAAAAATGATAAAGAAACATATTGATTTGAAACCAGAGATCTTCTTATTGGGAATTTTACCTGATATATATAGTAAAGATTTGAAATACCTGATTGTAAATGTATTAACAGCGGCCAGGATTGTATTTGCTAAAAATTGGAAGAATGAGAAAATACCATTACAGGAAGAAATTATTAAGAAAATATTGGAATGTGCTGAGATGAGTAGATTGACATTTGAAATTAGAGAGCAAGAGGATAAACAATTTTATGAAATTTGGGATCTTTTTTATAAATGGCTGGATGATAAAATACGATAATAGAATATTTAGAATGCTAGATAGTAAGGAATATCTTTATTTTGCTATTATTTTGCTATTTGATATTATATTTATAAAGGATTTTTTAGGATTGATTTGATATGACTAGATGATTTGTTATAGAGTAAACTGGCTTAAAGTATTGTTAGCTCATTAAGCATGAATGATTAAAAATATAGTCAAAAACTTCTTTTTTTAGTGATATTAGGATATATACATTTGGATTGACAATATGAGTTGTTATGTAATGTAATTGTAATTTGAGACTACAGAATGAATGCACAAAAATGATGAACCAACTGACACACTGGATGTACATATAAGAGTTGATGTTTTTATGTTTTGTTTGTCTTGTTTGTTTGTAGAAAATTAATAAAAACTTTTTTTCAAAAAAAAAAACAACTGGGGCATTCTATTTTCAGATCTCCGAAAAAGAGGGGGAAGCACTTTTTTCTTGTTTCTATTCTCTATAAGGAGGGTCTCCAAGACACTGCCAAATAATTTATCCCCTGATATTGGGGCTGATGCCAACTTGCATTTATGCTTGGTATCCGCCTGCCAATGCCTGAGCCATAGCAGTCTCCGTGCTGATACATGAGATGCTATGGCCCTAGACGAGAATTTGACTGCATTAAATGTGGCGTCGGTGGAGAATTCTGCTGTTGCAATAATTTTAGCTGTGTCCTGGTGGGCTCTGACATTTGACACCGGCAATATATCCCTCAAATGGAAGAGCCATCGGAGGGAGGACCGTGTAAAAAAGGACACCGCTGTAGCAGCCCTAATGGCCCAGGCGTCAGAAACGTTGCCCTACAGAGTGCCAACTCTGCTCTCTTTTCTTCCGGTCTCAGGGCTTCCTTGGCCTCATTGGGAAAGGTTGAAGAAGAGGCCAGTGCCACAATGGGCTCATCCACCTCCGGTGTTTTGAGAAAATTTGAAAACTCTGGTGCCAAATTATAATATCGTTTATCGTACCCTGTTGGGGCTGGGTATGATGCTGCTGATGCCCATTGATTTTGTACTAATTCAGCAAACATACTAGGGACAGGAATAGTTTCTGCCTCATTAACCTCATTAACGGTTGTGAGAATATTAGATCCTTAGAGTCGTCCAGAGACCCTGTTGACAATGGATGAGGGTTTGATGTGCCTAGTTTAGCGGTGTTCTTTGCCTTGAACAGTAAGGATTTAAAGAGGTGCAGGAGAAAAAGTCCAGAAAAAGTAGGTTGGTCCGGAATGAGGCCTTCGTCATCCGACATTCCCTGTTCTAGCGGGTCAGCCTCTGACAATCCCAAGTCCATCTGATGGATTGACCCCCACTCCATGGGAACATCCTGATCCTTAAAGTCCACCTCCTCCCGAAGACCCTGGGCTCGTATGTTGGGAATATTGGGGAATACCTGAGATTGATGTTGTCCGATATGCACAAAGGATCAGGCGGACAGGGATCCCACATCCGAAGCGGCCAAGAAGTGTCTGGTCCTGATGGATTGCTGAATTCCAGCCGCAATGCCCCTTTAAATCGCCATCTCCATCCATTGTCTCATTTCGATGGGGATAGTCTCAGGTAATCCCTCCTCCTGTCTTAGGCCGGTGACCATAGGGGTGAAGGTTGCCTCTGGGATTGGCTGGGCAGTGCCGATTGGAGGAGATGTGCCTATGGGAGGTTGTCCAGAAACAGCCTGCCTGGGCTGGGTAGATAAGTCCAAGGGCCCCATCAATGAGTTTGGGTTCTGATCAGATTGTTGTGTCATAGCCATCTTGTCTGCCTCCCTGGCTCGTTTCTGCAATTGCCTTTCCAAAGCTAGGTGCCGCCTTTCCAAAGCTAGGTGCCATCTATGGGCATCCTTATCTGCTGCCTTAGAGGCCTTTCTGGGGCCCACTGGCTTATCTTGGGACTTATTTGACTTGGAGCGGAAAGCGTTGTGGATGACTGACTGTCTTGCTTCTGACTTTAATTTTAAATTTTCTTTCTTTTTTTTTTAATTTAAATTATGATTATTATTGTTGTTGTTGTTAATATTTGTATTTTTTGTATCTTGATTCGCTGGCAACATTGTGTTATTTTATTGGAGGCCTTTAGTGCAGCTTGGCTCCGGGTAAATGGATGGCTGTCATTAGTTAGGAAGCTAGGTTTCATCTGGGTGCCTGGTTGGGGTGTGTTTGAGCTGGAGGTATCAGGGGGGATCTGTTTGTGCCCAGGTGTTTGCCAGCCAATCAAGATACAAAAAGAGCCAAAAAAGACAGAAGATATTAGAAACACCAATCAAGCAGAACACAGCAATAAACACAGACCAAGACTCCCAACCAATCAGGATGAAGAAAAAACCATTCTGGCACAGCAATAGGCTGCCCCAAATTTAAATCTGAAACCACTATAAAAGTCTGACTCACAGATGAACACTATACAGAAGCCTGATGATGGCAGATGAGATTCTGCCGAAACATTGCTACAACTTTAAAAGCACAAAAAATAATATACCCATATACATAGACCTATGCCTATATTTATAACTGTGTATATGGTAACAGTATCTAAGGGTCCCCAACAAGGGAAACCCCCAAGTGCTCCAAGCGAGAAAAAACTCTGGATCCCTGGTCCCCAACAAGGGAAACCAGCTATACAGGCTCTGAGGAGAATCCTTTCCTGTCAAAACCAAACGTCCCGCAATTTAAATGGCACTTGCAGTTTCAGTCCGAAGAAATGAGCCAAAGGCAATTGCAAAGAAATGCCTGTTTAATGATTAGCCAGCTTTTCCAACGTTAGCCAGACAAGGGAGAGCTAAACCCAGGGATAACAAAGTGGAAAGGTACTGCCTCGGTCCCCAGAAAGGGAAACCAGCGAGGAATGGCGCCTGTGACAATTAGGCGTGAAGTTGAGCCAGTCGTTGAAAAAGGCGGGAAGCAGAATCACCATTGCTAAGGTCTGAGCTGTCTAATGAGCCGCTGCTGCTGAGGCTCTAACTTGCGATTTAAATGCTGCTGTCAGGTGAAACGGCAAGGGAAAGTGAGCCGTGGCTGCGAGCGCTCCGCTCCGATCGCAGAGAAAGCGATCGGAAAGTTAGATAAGATAATTGCCTGAGGCAGTAGCCTCAAGCTGCCTGCGGAGTGGTAGGCTCTATTATTTACAAAGAAACTGGTTTTTTTTTTTAACTAATCAAGGTAACCTAATAGAGGGAACAGCCTGAAAAAGTCAAATTAAATGGGGAAGAGTTTTAAAAACTGAAATAACCCAAGAGCAAACATGAATCAGAAAACCGTTCCAGTCAGGGAGTGCACAACCTCTTACCACGAAGGCTGAGCTAAAACTGAGGGACGCTGAGGAGGTATCCCATGGAGGAGGAGGAGCGTCCCGGGTTTTAAGCCCAGCCTTTCCAGAAGAGACTGAAGCACCTCCCACTTCTGGATGCTCTGAGAGAAAATTCTCTTCACTTTATATTTTCTCATTGCTGTCTATGTCTTTTAAACTTTTTAATATCTTTTCATGGTACCTAGAGTTGCTTTGGTGATTGCAGTAGCTAACAAATTAATACAATAAAATAAACCCAAAATAGAGCTTAAAAGTTTGAAAATGTTAATGTATTTCAAATTGTAATAGTTTAAATCTAGATCAGATCCAGATTCTCTGCATGGAAGGACTCCTAGCTAATAAATGGAGATGCTCCCTACTGAACAGGAACATGGCAATATTCACCACTATCAATATATTCATGATTATAATGCATACGTAGTGTGTGTGTGTGTATGTGTGTGTGTATGTTTGTATCATTAATAATATCACCCTATTTACAAAGCAATATGGGTTGTTTTGTCTCTCAGTTGCATAGCATGATTCCAGAAGCAGTCACCAATGTTTCCAGTGGCCAAATTTTATTCGAGCATTGTTGCCGCTTCTGGAATCACACTATGTGGTTGCAGGACAAACCACTCCATTTTGGTGACTTAATGTGGTTTGCACAGTGTTCTGCAGCACTTTACAACCTTGTTAAGGTAGCAAAATGGGGTAGTTTGTCTTGTGATCACCATTTTATTCCCACCCACAAGCGGATGGGGGAAATTGGGTGGTCATTTCCAGGTCACCATTATGTGGCCTAGGGACGCGTCGCCTGCCCTTCTTCTGCAATGTTAGATCTGGAGATCTTCACAGTGTGTGCAATGGATAATGGGTGATGGGTGTGGGGATCAGGGCCAAGAGCTGTGAGATTCTGGGGTGGATAGGGAAACTCGGAATGGAGGGAGAGAGGCAGTATGAGAAAAAGGCAGGAGGGCACTGCAACATCCCTGCAGTTGGTTGTAAGAGCAAATAACTATAGGGGTACTGCAGCAACCATAACTTTGAAACAGGCTACTATGTAGTCTGGGGGAAGTGCATCTGTCATAACTTCAAATTGCCATTAAGTGATCAGTCCTATCTCAAGGACTATCTGCATTCACCATCTGTTCTGTACATTTCTTCAGAATATTCTTCAGGAGCCCAGGATTCCAATTCACATCACCTCAAAGTGCACAACAACTGGGCAATATTCTCTGTTATGATTATAAGAAAAGTTTGGTAGCTATCTTATTAAACTTTAGCTTAAGTACAGGCATGATTACATTTAACTTACACAAAATAATCTATACAAATTATTGCCAAACAATGCTGCCAATAAACTGCAGGAAACCTGTTCAGGCACTTACCAGAAGTCAAGACTAACTTGAACCCACCCACCCACCCCCACTCCCAAAAAAAGCCCTGCAGAAACATATTTAAAATCATCCTGAGTTGCATGCTCATTGCTGAGTCACGTACTAAGTAGGAGGTTACATTAATTAATTAAATTGCAAAACTGGTAGCATTTAGATAGCAAAAATTCCAAAAGCCATATCATTTAGCCTCACTTACAGTAAGGTCTCTAAGAGCTTCATAGAAACACTTCTCACATCAATAAAGGAAGTAATAACCATTGGCATAACTCATTACCTCTTTAATTTTATCTCTTTTTTCTCGTATATCTGGATCCACTGGATCTGCACTGTTTATTCCTACAAGATTTGGCACAGGGACTGGTGGCAGAGGATTGCTACTTTTGCTTTTCAAACTTTTTAGAATGTTGTTTTTCTCTGTCTGAATTTCTGCTTGGATCTCATCCCTTGACTTCTTCAGTTTTTCTTTTGCTTCCTCTAGTGCTTTTTCATGATCTGCACGAATTTTATTTCTCAAACGTTCTTCTTCTTCCCTAAATATAAAAACAATAATAAGACTAATTTTTAAAGGTAATTCAAATTTTGTTTTTGAAAAATGTTATGAACAAAACACACTACTAAATTCTGGATTTAGTCTGTTATTATCAAGAATCTATTTTAGGATACTTAAATCTATTATGAATCAATATTAAGTATCCTAAGCATGAAGATAACCCACTAGGTAACTATTAATTTACTGGTATTGGAGGATTTAATGAAATTACATTAAATAAATTATAACAAAAAGTTGTAAAAAATATTGAATATTTAAAACCTTTTTTACATAGTCAAGAATTTCATTTCATTTTAATAATTAGCAGTAGATTGTGCAACTACCCTATATGCTTGCAAACATCACATTAGATAAAACACTTGAAGGAACGTCTAGTCTTATGTTTGGTGCCTGTGATTTGACGCACACGTGAAGGCAAAGTAAAAAAATATGAGTTTGGTGTAAGATCTGGTTCCCATGTTAGCATCATTGTTCTTCGACAGAAATCAGTTTTTTAAAAAAGTCTGGATAGTGGATGTGGCAATCCCTGGAGACAAAAGAGAAGAGAAAGAACTGGAGAAGGTAACAAAATACAAAGACCTACAAATAGAAAAACTGTGGCAAAGGCAAGCAAGGGTAGTACCAATAGTAATAGGCACCTTGGGTGCAATCCCCAAACAAGTGGAGCACCATTTGAACACCATTGGCATTGACAAATTCAAAAGGAAGCTTTAATGGGAACAGCTTCCATCCTGCAACGATATCTGTAACACCATCAAACATTCAGATCTGCCTATCCCAGGGCTCAATAGGAAGAGAAAAATGCCAAACCCAGTCTGAACATCTGGCTGACTGTGTGATGATCAGTAGTAGTAGTAGCAGTAGTAGTAGTACCAATAAAAGGGAAAGTAAAAAAAGACAATGAGATGCATGAATATTATTACAGCCGACTATGTGGGTTAATATAGACATTATGCAGCACTGAGAGAAGTAGGTGTTCAATATAGTGATGGCATGAGAAAAAAATCAGTCCCTGTGTTTAGTTGTTTCAGCATAGAATGCTCTGTAGCACAGTTCCGAGAAAAGGAGTTGAAAGAGTTGATGCCCAGGTTGTGAGAGGTCTACAGATACTCAACCCTCCTTCTGACTTGCACAATATATAAGTCTTCTATAGAAGGCAGAGGGTTTCATTTTTTTTTCTGCAGCTTTAACTGTCCATTGGAGTCTCTACCTGCCCTGTACCAGACAGTAATTATGTTCATGATGGCTTGAAGTCCATGATGTGGACTAGAACTAAATTTCCTATACGGAAACATTAAAGGGAATGAATCCAGTGTTACTGTGTACTGAATAGTTGTAGGCAACCTCAGGTCTGGCCAGTTGTCTTGTTGATAATTAATGTAACACCTAAACACTAAAAAAGAGCAAAATCCAGGATCCCATTCATACATTCACAGCCTCCATTCATTTCAGGATAATGTGAGGAGCTATGCTCTGGAGCAGCAGTTGCCACTGGTGGGCCGCGAGAAAATTTTGGTGGGCTGCAGAGAAACCTCACCCCCCCAAAGCAATTAATCCAGGCTGCATAGAAACACAAGGCTGTGCCGCCCACATGGCCTGCGGGAACCTTCCCCGCCCACTCACTCCTTACCCGGCAAACTTGCCTGCTAAATTGCTATTTTTCCTTTTTCTGACCATCAGCTGTTCTGCTGTGCCGGGAGATTTAGATTAGCTAGAAAGCAGGAAGTGGTTGGATTTCGTGCTTTCTAGCTAGTCTTTAGATCTTCAGCTATGCTTTTAAACAGAGCAAACCTCCCTTAGAACTGAAGCTTCTATTATTCAGTGCAATCTCACGGCAAGCAAATTTTATGTGACAGATAGCCGATGGCAGATAGATCACTGAATGATTCTGTGAGCAACTCAATCTGCCTGCCTGCTTTGCCTGATTTTGCTCTTTTTTAATTTTTTAAAAAAATCAATATTTACACACATGGTGTCTTGTGAGTTAATTTTGTGAGTTTGTTTGCAAGCAAATCTTATGTGACAGACTGAGCTAGCCAATGGCAGATAGATCACTGAATGAATCTGTGATTCTGTGAGCAACTCAATCTGCCTGCCTGCTTTTGGGTAAAAGTTGCTCTTTTTTAAATAAAAAATTCAATATTTACATGCATGATGTGTTATGAGTTAATTTTATGAGTTCACTTGTGGCCATGGGTACAGCTGCACCATTCCCTGCTAGGGCTGTGCCATTTGGGCAGCCAGCTGTGCTCCTCAAGTCAGGGCTTTCCATCCTTTGAGGTTGCTAAAGCTCCCCTCAGGAACCCTATGGCTTGTTCCAGCATGCACCCCTCTTGGTCCAGTTCCTCTATGGCCATTTTTTCCTCAAACTCCAATCGCAGCTCCCTCCAGCAATAGCCGCTGTTCCCGCAGTTGAAAACCACTCCCTATTCCCATTGTTCTTTTTTCTCACCCTAAGAGACCAGGGCCTCGGCTGTTGTTACAGGCTTCTGCCTCTCCCAGCCATTCAGAGAGATGATACCTTCTCCCCAAGCTTCTCCCTCCTCCTGGTTGCTACCTTGAGCTGACATTGTGTTCATCGTCCCCAACAGTAGAGATGACCATGACTGCGGTTCTAGCCTAATGACAAACCTTCCCTAGTCCGGTCCTTTAAGAAAGAAGACCCTCAACTTTGTTTGGGTGAAGTAATAGGTTCTTTTACTAAAGGATGCTGGCTGTAGTAAAGTTAGGTTAGAACTAAATTTCTTGCATGGAAATGTTACAAAGGTTTTCTCTCATCCCACCCCTCCCATGACCAACTAGGTGTTTTGATAAATGCCGAGATGTTTGGGATAGTCCTTATTCCAATCGTAGGATACATGTCCCTGAGCGCTGGCACAAACTGTTACTATGCTTTCCTGGTTTTCATAAGTTGTCATTCCCCATCCCATTTTCCCATCCCATCCCCATACCTATTGCCCATTTGTTCTTCCCGTGCCCCCTCCCCACTAGCCTTTGATGGCAGGATTCCAGCAAGGCGCCAAGCCAAAGATGTAATCCTTCAAAGTGGCTGAGAGATATGATGACTACACAAAATAGAAATATTTCAAATGTATTGACATTAAGTCTCACTCTAAACATTTGAGAAACATAATTTTGTTTTTTTTGGTGAAAGTAACATTTTTAATATCAGAACTTATATTTAAATTTTAACATTATTAAGAAATAGTTGTAAACAAAATTAAAATGGCTTATTAATCAGAAAGCAGCTTTTCTATAAAGATGATTTTTTTTATATTTGATCAGCTTTAGTTTTTTATCTTGAAATAATATTAAAATTACCTTTTACAACATTTTCACTAATACAAAGCAATGGCTTTTGTCAACATTTTCTGAAATAATTCAACCATATATATATATCCAGTGTTGCAACTATATTTTAGTGTCCCTTATTATAAGATGGACATTTTTTCATTACAAAATCCCTGTTTATTTATATATTCAGTGCATCATTGCAATCTACACTGACCTCTTGCAGTTAATTTCAATCAAAGTAGTATATAAAACCCATACAATAATATGATAATGTCAGACAGGGCCCATTCTTTGTCCTACAAATGCTGTTCGAAGATGTTTAATTTTCACCTTACTTTTACTAATTTGACTTCAGTGAAATGATTTCTAAATAAAATAGAAACTAGCTGAAAACTATAAACACTCTGTTTTTTTTAATTGTCTCAGAAGTGCAAGACCAGCAACATATTTTATTGGGGAGCATGTACTAGATAGGTTAATTCTATATAAAGACAGAAAAATACCTATGAGCCGAGCTTATACATTAAAGCCAGCACTTTGAGCTACTCTTGAAACATACTGGTACACAACAAAGCATGTGCAACACAGGGCTCATATTTCTACATCAACTTTCATTTACAAGTTTTAATATTTTGTGCCAAGGATTCCGGACCCCTATGTTAGATTCCATAACCCTATGTTAGATTGAGAAATCAAAACTATCTTGGAAAAGGTAATAGCAAACATATTTATACTGTTGCCAAGAAAACTGCATTTATGTATCCTTGTAATCATTAGGAGTTCCGCTCAATTTGAATATGCTTTTCATCTTTTATATTTTTAGTGGAAAATTTCTATTTCTAAAAAGACACTGTTTCATAAAGATTAGTTAGCTCTGATGAATAGATTAAATCAAAAGGAAATACATTGTTCCTACATTTTTACTTTTTGAAATATTTGCAAATATTCCATAAAGTAATTTCTAAATATACCTTTGAACCTACTTAAATATAGATTTGAATAAATTACCGTATATACTCGAGTATAAGTCGAGTTTTTTAGCACATTTTTTGTGCTGAAAAAAACCCCCTCGGCTTATACTCGAGTCAGATTCCCCTCAGAAAAAAAATGGTGTGGAGCTCCGAAGCTGGGCAGCCGCTTCCCTGCTTCCTTTGCAACTTTTAAGCATGGGGGTAATCGGAAGCAAAAAAGTTCTTGCTTGAGGATATATTGTTTTTTCTTTTTTTAACTGTTTTTTTGGGGGGGAAGACCCACCGCCATGTGAGAATGCTCAGACACGAAATCTATCCAACCGAAAATAAGTGTGTGTGTGTGGGGGGGATTTTAACAGAGGGAAGATGTAGGGAGAAGGCAAAAGCGACAGAAGATCCTTCAGGGGAAATTGAGGGGGAGACTCACCCTTGGTCCAGATGAGCCCCCTTCCCCTTTCTCTAGGCTGAGAAAACAACGCGAGCTGAGGTTGCTTCGGCTCCACTCAGCTTCATTTCCTCAGCTCCAGCTGCTTTCAGTCCACTCGGGAGGAGGGGGAGGAGGAGGTGGTGGCAGCTCACGTTGTTTTCTGAGCTCTAGGCTGAGAAAGCAACGCGAGCCAAGGTCGCTCCACTCAGCTTCATTTCCTCAGCTCCAGCTGCTTTCAGTCCACTCGGGAGGAGGGGGAGGAGGAGCTCTAGGCAGCTCGCGTTGTTTTCTGAGCTCTAGGCTGAGAAAGCAACGCGAGCCGAGGTCGCTCCACTCAGCTTCATTTCCTCAGCTCCAGCTGCTTTCAGTCCACTCGGGAGGAGGGGGAGGAGGAGGTGGTGGTGGCAGCTCGCGTTGTTTTCTGATAGTGAGATCATTTCTCAAATTAATTGATTCACTAACCCAAAAGAAGAAGATGTTGATGACAGTGGGAGGCAGGAGTCACTCTCTCCCTTGCAAGAAAAAAGCAAGAGCCGTTCTTATGATCTCTCCCTCTCTCCCCGTAATACAGTCAAGCCCTTTCCAGCACGCGCGCGCGACCCACCCCCGCCGCTTTGCACCTTGCAAATGCAAAAACCCTGGGGTTTTGCATTTGCAAGGTGCAAAGGGGCGGGGGCGGATTGCGCACGCGTGCTGGAAAGGGCTTGACTTTATTGGGGGGGGGAGAGAGAGAGAGATATCATAAGAACGGCTCTTGGTTTTTTCTTGCAAGGGAGAGAGTGACTCCTGCCTACCACTGTCATCATCATCATCTTTTGGGTTAGTGAATCAATCAAACCTTTCATGATAGTGAGATCGTTTCCCAAATTTCCCTTAAATCAGGGAAGAAATCAGAAACAAACCTTTGGGCTGAGAATAAGCTTGTTCCTATGATGCCATTTTTGTTCACTGCAGTGTGAAAAGTGTGAAAAAACACACTTCTTTTTCTTCATCTTCTTGTTCCCTATTTACTGGTCTCTTTCAAAGAGGAAATTGTGAACATCAAACTTATTCTCAACTGTCCTAGTGAAAGTTTTTATTGGTATCTATTTTTATTTTTGAAATTTACCAGTAGCTGCTGCATTTCCCACCCTCGGCTTATACTCGAGTCAATAAGTTTTCCCAGTTTTTTGTGGTTAAATTAGGTGCCTCGGCTTATATTTGGGTCGACTTATACTCGAGTATATACGGTACATGTATTCTAATTTTGTTTACCATCAAATATGATAAACAAGCTTTTAGTACAAGAAAGTCTCTTGAAACAATACTGTAAGTGATACCTTTGACATGTACAATTACA
The DNA here is from genome assembly GCA_033807585.1 of Hydrophis major. Taxonomy (NCBI): domain Eukaryota; kingdom Metazoa; phylum Chordata; class Lepidosauria; order Squamata; family Elapidae; genus Hydrophis; species Hydrophis major. Next base: position 247,180,830 of record CM066329.1, read on the forward strand.
TGTTCGAAGTATTCAATAAAATTAATTTTATAATAGCTCTCAAACACCTGAGAAAGAGAGAATGAGAATTAAAGAGTTGGAAGGGATCTTGGAGATCTTCTAGTCAGTGGTGGTATTCACATTTTTCTACTACCGGTTCTGTGGGCGTGGCTTAATTTGTGGGTGTGGCATGGTGGTCATGTGACTGTGTGGGTGTGGCTTGGTCACATGACCAGATAGGCATGGGTTTGTGGCCATGTGGGTGGGCGTGGGCAGGTGACCAGCAAACCAAATACAAGTAGTCCTCGCTTAATGGCCAGTTGCTTAGCAAGTGTTCTAATTTATTACTGATCTCCCCAGAGCTACTGGACCTGTTTTGGAGTTTTTACACACACACACACACACACACAAAACTTCTAACTCTGCTACTCTATGATTCTGTAAGGATCTCCTGCTGGAGGAGAGAGTTGGACTAGATGACCTCTGAGATCCCTTGCAGACCAGCCCTAGATTGCTGTGTGCTTCAAGGGATCTTCTGAAGCCAGCGTTTGTGTCCTTCCTTCCTCTCCTTTTTTTTCTCTCTCCCTCCATCCCTCTTTCAATGTATTTATCTACCCATCCATATATCTCATTCATGGTCTCCTCCCTCCCCCCCTCTCCTTCTCTCTCTTTCTTTTTCTTTCTTTGTCCCTTCCTCCCATCTCTCCCTTTCTTTATCTCTCCCTTTTCTTCCTTCGCTTCCTTTCTCTTTTTTCTTTCTTTTTCTTTTCTCTTTCTTGTCTCTCTCCCTTCCTCTCTCATTCCCTCTTTATCTCTTTCCCTCTCTCTCTCTGGGTCTCTTCTTCACCACCTCTACGGGGTGGCTTCAGCCCCGAATCCGGGCGGCTCGGGGTGCTCCATAAGATGAAAAAAGCAAGACACCTGTGTTCTTAGCAGTTAGTGTACCATCAAAAGCAATTTTAGTACAAACCAGATATCTAAGGACAACTAAGGTAGTCTATGGAGAAATATTGTAGTCTGAGGAAGGATGTGTTTTCTTTTACTTCTAGATTCTAGTTCAAGGCTATTTTTATAAAGTATCTTTGATACTATCAATTACTAAAGCATAGTAGGACTGTGTTCACTTAAAATATACTTCAGAAATGCTTCAAATTTTAAATGAGCAGAAGTGGAGCCTCTCTGCTATTCAATAAAATATTCCACTTTTAGTACATGTGCTGCCCTAAATAATAACAAAATAATAGTAACAAAATTCTCAGGGCATTTAGATTAATTTCCCAACAGACATACATCCTTCCCTCAATGTTGCAAAATTTTATCTTATAATTTGTAAAAATTTGACAAAGTTTAATCATCTGACACCAAAGTATGTATTATCTTATTGCTCTACCATTTATCCCATTTATCCCATATGCTCTGCTGTTTTTATGTTAGCTTGTCAATGACTATAATATCTATCTACATTAAAATATTGTAACCCCACTTTTTCAGAATTCCAAATAAACTTGAAAGAGTATACATTAAGTAATTCAGTCATTACAAATAATGCTGTTCTTAAAACAGCATTGTCGTTATTTTCAGATTCTGACAGAACTGAAAAAATTTATCTGCTTTAATGAATAGCAGAATGGTGCTTGCATCTGCATAGGATCAGAAGTATTGCCCAATAGTTTTCAAAGGGGACAGAGTTTTACAACCGCATATACAGCTCTTAACATTACCTTCAGGTAATTTTCTTGTAAAATAATACAAACCTCTAGAACTTAGGTACATCAATTTAATATTATAAATAAGAAGGAGCACTACAGGTTTCCGGTTTCGCGTGGCTTCGGGGCAGCAGGAATTTGCGACCGCTCGCAATTCCTGCTGTGCTAGCCGCCAAGGAACCCCCGATCCAGATGGGTCAGGGGGATATGGCTGCCCTGTAGGGACAGCCGAAGAGAGAGGGGAGCCGGACAGGGGGTTGGGGGTGTCGCAGACCCCCTCCTCGTCCTGAAAAACCCCTTTTTCCCAAGGCGGTGGAGCGGCGGTCAGCAATGGCCGTCACGAAGAAGCCAGCAACTGGGTAAGATTGTGCTGGAGGAAGCAAGAAGAGTGAAAGTGCTGGCTGAGCGGGTCAATTAATATCTTTCAAATTTGTTGGAACTGAGCTGTTTGAATTGCTGGAGGATACATTGTATCCCTAACAAGATCAAAAGCGGCGGAGAAGCTGTTAAAGCCAACTTTTTTTTTTTTTCTTCACTCTCCCACCCCATGGAAACAGCAGATATGAAATATGTTGGGACATTGAAGGTGAATTATTCTGAAAGTTGAAGCTAAGAGACAAAAGGGTTCCTGGACATTGAAAAACTTAAGAATTGGAAAACCCTTATTAGAGGTATGAATTTCTGATTATTTAAAATTGATGTTGCAAGTGGGAAGGGAGAGGAAAAAAAATTGGAGCAGAAGCTGAAAAAGGAGGAGATTGCCTAGAATCCCAAAGAAAGGAATATGGTAATTGGACCTCTTTGATTAAACATTAACCCCAGAAAGAGAAAGAGAAGAAGGAAGAAAAGTATTAATTTTTGGAATTTTTTTTGAATTATTTTTGATTAAAAATACTTGTGGTTGTTTTGGGAAAAGTTTCTCTTTTCATGATGGCATCGCTTGTGGATGAACTAAAGACTGAATATCAAAAATATAAAAAGGAAGAACAAGATGGAAAAGATACTTTGGGCACTTTGTTCAAATTTTTAGAAATGGCGTTATGTACTTATGAAAAGTTGACTACGCAGAAGAAGGACTGGGACAAAGAAGAAGAGGAAGAAGAAGCCATCTTTGATGAACAATGGGTTTTTTCCGGGGAGGAGGAGAAAAAGGATAAGAAAAAGGGGATTTTAAGAATTGAAAAAACAACCAAAAAAGAGAAAAATGAGAGGAAAGGTGGAGGCAAGGTCAGAAAGCAAAGGAAAGGGAGTAAGAAAAGGGAGGAGGAGAGACAAAGGGGTAAAAAGGGCAAGGAGAAGAATAAGCAAGAGAGAAAGGGGGGGAGGAGAAGCCTCAATGGTGGGAAGCAAGATCTAAAGAAAAAAAGTTTATTCAGAGACAATGGGTGACTTTAATTTAGGATAAAAGAGGGATTCTGGAGGGTACATAAGATTGTGTTTTTATATGTGTATTTAGAGTATAAAATTCATTGTGTAATTTTAGAACCTATTAAACAGAATCCCAAGAAAAATTGTTATATGAAGTACTTTTAAGTTAGGGTAATGAGTTAAAGACGTTACTCCAATTGGTGTATAGGAGAAGTATAGTAAAAGAAAAAAGATGAATGGAGAGTTGGAAATAGAACAGACAAAGAATGCTATTGAAAATGGTAATAAGATATGGAAGGATATATAAAAGTTTTGTTATGTCTTTTTGGGTTTTGTATATTGATAAAAGGCAATAGAATTTTAATTAACAAGAAATAATTTGGATAACTATGTTCTATTGGTTTTCTTCTTTTATTATTTTTTCTTAGAAAAGAATTTATAAACTGTTATGCCTTGATTCTTTGTGCATTGTTTTTATAAAATTGATAAAATTGGTTTATAAAAAAAAAAAAAAAGGAAATGATAATAAGATATGGAAGGATATATAAAGTGAATATGATGTTTGAATTTGTGTCTGTGTGAAGAGTGTCAACCCGGGATCAAACAGCCTTCAGAAAAGATCTTTTAGTCATGTTTATGTTTTGTGTTTTGTATGTTTAAGATTGTGTTTTCTGTAAAATTAATAAAATTTGTTTAAAAAAAAAAAAAAGAAGGAGCACTACTTTTCTTCAAGCCAAATATTGCTTTTCTCCTCAGAGGGCAATCAAGTTAAACATGGAAGCATACAATCTTCATTAACTAAAAATGCAGGTTCATACTCATCTATTTTCAGTGGGTGGCACATGAGCTTATTATAACTTACTCATTCATCAAAAAGTACTATAACTATGCAAGTTCTAAAGGAATCAACTTAGACATAATGTATCTTGGTTTATTAAGCTGAAATATACATATACTTTGTGCCAGTACTCTGGACTCAAGAGAATCTTTTACAGCTTTTTTAGGTTCAGCAATCAAATATATTTTTAATTTATTAACCATAATTTCCTAATATATGGAGCAAAGTTATCAGATTGAAGAAAAAACAGGATGAGAAAACAATGTCACAGTTGCAGGTTTCAACAAGTCAAATTGCAAAGGTAATTAAAGCAACAGATTTGTTCAGCTCCAGCAAGTAATTAAAACATATTGCCTAAACCCAGAGAGGCTTTTAAATTTTAATACAATACTGCCTATCTTATCTATGTCATTAACTGGAGCATCCTTAAAATAGGAGTGGAGAAAATGAGCTTGATATTGGTTCACCTTAACTAGAGAAAAGTGACTTTCATATATTCCAAATGATCAGCTTAAACATGAAGGCAAAAGGTGCAGTGAGAAATGTTATATATGCTAGATAAGTCTGCTTTTCAGCTGAAGTCCCCTACTTCAGATAGCAGTTTTAGTTTTTTTATAAGATTACATTTGATTTTAATTAAAATCAATAAAATCAATTTTAATTAAAATCTAAATATTGTGTTTGAGAGTGGCATCAGCAGTAAATCACAAAGAAGCCAAAATAACAGCATAACCGTGACATCATCTAACTTACATATTTGCATTCTATGCAATCCAAGTATATAAATCATGGCATTTGAGTGATGACATTACATCTCTGTAGTATTTGATTTGTAACTCACTTTTCATTTTAGGAGCTCAAGGAGGTATGCTTCCTCTATACGAAACATCTCTGTGAAATAAGCTGGGCTCCTACTGCCCTTCCTACATATACCTACAAATCACATGACCCAAGAGCATTTTTTAAAATATTCATTATAGGTTTGTACTTAAACTAAGCAGAAAATTATTTAATAAAATTACACTGGGATTTCTCAAATCACTTATAAGAAGTTACCAATTTGATTCAATTTACTGCAGTCATAGACCAGCCAGACATTACCATTTTTAGGATCCTAACTTAATCCTGGCTCCATTAGAAGAGAATGTTTATTGCTTAGGTTTATCATGGCTGCCTGTAAAAAAAATACTTAAAATTTCAGTGTAGTTTTCCAGAAAATTTTAATAATCCAGATTGAAAGATGTTTTATGAAAGCTCACAAATATTTAAAGATGCCTATTTAACATATATTTAATAAAATTTTGTAGAGAAAAACTGAAATAATAATTAAATTATACATTTACATTGTATTACATAATTTATGGATACAGAGATTAATTATGTGAAAATATTCAGAATTCATCTCTAGTTTTATTTTTTAAGGTTTATTTTGTCTAAATCATAAATTATATATTTTTAGAGAAAAGGTGGGCAATCCATAACAAAGCCTACTGATTACTGTCAAGCCCTCCCCCCCATAGTACTCAATGGTCAGGAAAAGTTTTGAAAGTAGGACATCTGCAGAACAAAAAGAATGTCCATCTCTTCTTTAGGAAATATGGCTAACATAAGCCATTATCTGGAAATAATTCCAATAAATATTATCCTCTTAGAAGGTAATCAGAAACATATACAAAAAAGAGTAAATAAGGAGAATGAGAACTGAATTGTGCATACAAAATATTTGTTTGAATATTAGACCGAGATCAGTGAAAGCAGCTCTGACAAACTTGGCAAAGATCAAGGAATCAGTCAGTAAACTAGTTCCTTGAAACCTCTCTAGACAAATGAGAGATGGGAGATTGCCCACATGTGCACCAGACAGCTGCTATTTAAGAGACTGTAGAACCCTGGTTTTCCATGAGTTTCAGCACCTGGAGACAATATGATTAGCCATCTTGCTTGCAACCATCAGAGACTTTTAGAAGTGCAAACTTCATTTTCTACTCACTTTCGAAAATCACCATTTACTTGTAATCTATCAGACAACTTTGGAATATTATTTTAAAATTGAAGTGAGCCTGTCTTCAGTGCTGAATGAAAGAAATTTTTAATTGAAAGCTTCAGATTTTAAAGAATCTGAAATAAACAGCAAAAAAATATTTGGAATTAATTATAAAATGCAACCAACTCCTAATGGGAATGAATCCTGTTTTGGTTTTTACAAGAAACATAAATAATTTCACTATTTCAAAAAGTGGACACTAGAGGGGACAAAGATTTTAGATAGAGAAAGGCTGCAAAACAGAATAAAACACTGTCACAATAAAAATACTGAAGGAGACTTTTGGGTTTCCGGTTCCGCATGGCTTCGGTGGCAGCAGGAATTTGCGACTGTTCGCGATTCCTACTGCGCTTCCTGCCAAGGTGCCCCCGATCCAAATGGGTCAGGGGGATATGGCTGCCCCATAGAGGCAGCTGAAGAGAGAGGGGAGCCGGACAGGGGATTGGGGATGTCGCAGACCCCCTCCTTGTCTGGAAAAAACCCTTTTTCCCAAGGTGGTGAAGCGGCGGTCAGTAATGGCCGCCACAAAGAAGCCTGCAACTGGGTAAGATTGTGCTGGAGGAAGCAAGAAAAGTGAAAGTGCTGGCTGAGCCGGGTCAATCAACATCTTTTAAAATCTCTGGAACTGAACTGTCTGAATTGCTGGAGGATACATTGTATCCCTAAGAAGATGGAAAGCGGCAGAGAAAGCTGTTAAAGGGAACTTTTTTTTTCTTTACTCTCCCATCCCATAGAAACAGCAGATGAAGATTTGAAATTTATTTGGGCACTGAAGGTGAATTATTTTGAAAATTGAAGCCAAGGGACAAAAGACTCTTTGGACATTGGACTTAATAATTTAAGAAATCAGAAAACCCTTATTGGAGGTATGGATTTCTGATCACTTTAAAAAAAAATTGTTGTTGTAAGGGGGAAAGGGAGAGAAAAAAAAATTGGAACAGAAGCTGAAAAAGGAGGAGATTGCCTAGAATTCCAAAGAAAAGTATATGGTAATTGGACCTTTTTGACTAAACAGTAACCCCAGAAAAAGAAATAGAAGAAGGAAGAAAAGTATTAATTTTTGGAACTTTTTTTGAATTACTTTTGATTAAAAATACTTGGGTGGTTGTTTTGGGAAAAGTTTCTCTTTTCATGATGGCATCGCTTGTGGATGAACTAAAGACTGAATATCAAAAATATAAAAAGGAAGAACAAGATGGAAAAGATACTTTGGGCACTTTGTTCAAATTTTTAGAAATGGCGTTATGTACTTATGAAAAGTTGACTACACAGCAGAATGACTGGGACAAAGAAGAAGAGGGAGAAGAAGCCATCTTTGATGAACAATGGGTTTTTTTCCGGGGAGGAGGAGAAAGAGGATAAGAAAAAGGGGATTTTAAGGTTTGAAAAAACAACCAAAAAAGAGAAAAATGAGAGGAAAGGTAGATGCAAGGTTAGAAAGCAATGGAAAGGGAGTAAGAAAAGGGAGGAGGAGAGACAAAGGTGTAAAAAGGGCAAGGAGAAGAATAAGCAAGAGAGAAAGGGGGGGAGGAGAAGCCTCAATGGTGGGAAGCAAGATTTAAAGAAAAAAAACTTATTTAGAGACAATGGGTGAATCTAATTGGGAAAAAAAAGGGAGGGGGATTCTGGAAGGTACATAAGATTGTGTTTTTATATGTGTATCTAGAGTAGAATGTTTAAGATATAAATGAGTATTAATATATATGATTAGTTTTTTTTCTCTTTTTTTTAAATGAGTGGTTATATAGGTTTTTTCTTTAGTTATTAACTTCTCTTATAAAATTTATTGTGTAATTTTAGAATGTACTAAACAGAATCCCAAGATAAATTAAGTGTTATATGAAGTACTTTTAAGTTAAGGCAATGAGTTAAAGGCGTCACTCCAATTTGTGTATAGGAGAAGTATAGTAAAAGAAAAAAGATGAATGGATAGCTGGAAATAGAACAGACAAAGAATGATACTGAAAATGGTAATAAGATATGGAAGAATATATAAAGTGAATATGATGTGTGAATTTCGTCTGTGTAAAGAGTTTTAACTCGGGACCAAGCAGCCTTCAGAAAAGATGTTTTAGGTTTTGTTTTGTTTTTTATGTTCTGTGTTTTGTATGTTTATAAAAGGCAATAAAATTTTAACTAGCAAGAAATAACTTGGATAATTAGAAGGAAAAGGAGAAGTTGGGATAAGATATGAAGTTAAATAGAGAAAGTAAATTTTGATTATAATCTGGAATCATTTTGTATGTTCTATTGGTTTTCTTCTTTAATTATTTTTCTTTTTAGAAAAGAATTTGTAAGCTGTTATGCCTTGATTGTTTGTGCATTGTTCTTGTAAAATTAATAAAATTTGTTTTTTTAAAAAAAAAAATACTGAAGGAGACTTTTGAAGAACAGAATCCGAACATAGTAACTACAATATCAACAACGTCAGTAATGATGTTTATTTCTATGGACAGATTATATCCAAAAGATGTTATTGAAGAACATAATGTATCTGACAATGTAGACATGGTACCAAAAGTGGATTTATAGAATCCACTTTATAGACCAAGAAACTGACTTAGAAAAGAATGTTTCCTTAGATATACAAAAGGAACTAATTGGCTACAGTTTTAATAAAAGGGCAACACAAATGACAAACCAAGACAGTGACCTAAGTAATGGTACATAAGAAAGCCTTGGGACAAATGCTGCCTAAGGAACAATCAAATAGGAGAAAGTATAGCCCACAACTGGGCAGAGAGAGTGGGAAGGAATCCTCCCTAACTTCTCAGAATGTAAAAGAGACAGCAGATATGTACTGGCAAATTTGAAAGATTCTGTTACTGTATGCAGCTTTACAATAAAATATTAGTCTGGTCTTCCTGGGAAGGTTGACACCTGGATTTGTTTTATAGATAAGAGATGGAGAAATAAATGTCTGTAATTTTAGAGAGGAAAAGTTACTAAATTTGTTTATACTTGTTGTGATGAAGGTTAGAAATAACTTCTTTACATACTTCTTAATTATATTCTTACTTGTTTCTTACTTTTTCCTTGCATTTTTTACTCCTTTCCATTCTCTTTATTTTATATTAATTTTATTGTTATAATCAACATTCTTAAATATATATACACACACAGACTTCCACTTTTTTTTTCAATGAAATGAACCAGGAAAATATTGCAGACAAGAAAATTCTATGAACACGAGATAATACATTTTCCAACGTTTTTTCCTACAAACATAACTATTAGATTAAAAAAATAGTATGTCTATATATTCAAATCTTTAGAAAACAGGGCTGCATCCAACTGCTGTCCCTCCAGCTCTCTGACAGTAGAATTGGGAGAAAAGGTTTCATGGTCATTTTCATTTCCAAATAATTTCTATTCCTACATTTCAAACTATTCCTTATCTTTTCAGAGCAGAATAAGTGGAGAAAGGAAGAGAAAGAATTGCTGCCTATCATCTCTGTCGCTGAGAACCTCAACCAGTTATTTTAGTATTAAGGTTCCAATAGAGCAGGGGTGTCAAATTCAAGGCCCGGGGGCCAGATTCAGCCTGTGGGATGCTTAGATCTAGCCTGTGGGGCTGCCCTGGAAACAGCAAAGGACTGGTCTGTGGTGCCTCTGCCAGTGGGCGGCCCTCCCAAGCTCCATTTTCACTGGCCGAAGGTTGCAGGAGGCCATCGCAGATGAAAACAGAGCTCGAGAGCCTATTTTCACTGGCAGAGTGCTCGGGCCACCACAGGTGCCCCTGCACAAGTGACATTGAACTGGCCATGCCCACCTCGGCCCCTGAAGTCAAACACAACTCTGATGCAGCCCTCAATGAAATCTAGTTTGACACCCCTGCAATAGTGTCGATGCAACTGTAAATGGCTTGGACTTGATTCAAATTCATTCTCATCTTCAGAAGCTCACTTTGGGCCAATCATTTTCTGACAGCTCAAATTCCTTCAGAAGTTGTTGAAAAAATTGAGGAGGGAATAGTACATATGCCTCCTTGAGCTCTTTGACAAAAGAAAGAAGCAACTACAAACAAAAATACATTCATTTTTGGAGAGTTCAGGTGCTTTACATGTAATACTTAATACATAATAATACTTTATTATCTAAGGCTACGTTTGTAAAGTCAGTTTCTAATGTAAAGTCATCTAATGTTGAATAAAATTGAGTGTGATCCTTTTCAAATTTTGTTATAATTTGTATTAAATAAGTATACTGAGCTACAGAAATTCAATAATATCCAAATTAGGTCTGGTATTTTACTTTTTTTTTTCTTGAAATAAGCTGAATTGCTTTTACTATTTCATACATTTTTAAAAAAGAGAAACTGATAAAGTATAAACAATCTAAGTTAAGAGTTTATTATCTCACTGATTGTTGGTTTTTGTCAGTCTTTCATTCTGTTGCATTTTAAAAGTTTGGGCATTTAAAAACTTCCCAATTCCATTTGCTAAGATTCTTAATATGTTACAAGCCTGCTTATAACTGGTTTTGAATTTATATGAAAGGCAGGTTAAGTATTTACATATTGCCAGCACATTTGTTGATATCTTTATCACTTATTTTAGAACTGACTCAGCACTTTGTTCAAAAACCTGATTGTGGACTCCAGATATAACAAGATTTCGCTAATACTTTATTGCCACATGTCAAATTAGCAAAGAGATCAGACTACTGTAGCACGATCTCTAAAGCTTTTATACTCCGGAACTCTCAGACATGGTTCAGAAAAAAGGCATTTGTCTTCTCTTTTGTGGATTTTTCCTGTATTGCAGTCCTTGGATGGCAGTGTTCAGTTTGTAGGATGTCACATTTGTGAATTACCTTGAAAAAGAGTTACTGCTAGAGAAAATGGGATAAAACTACAATATTTCAAACATCAAGTCTATGACAACACATAGAAGGCTGCTTTTTCTGGACAACCCTTCTGGCCAACACAGAAACCCATTAGCATTCCATGATTCTTCAGGAAAACATTGCATTTCAATACAGTCAGGCACTGTATTTCTCAGAAATAGATGGCACCCCAGAAACCGAAGGCGAGAGAGTTACCTGTGTCTGTGCTGGTCGTGGCCCTGCCCGTGAATCAAGAAGCCACCCGCGTTTTTCCCACCGTCCCTGGTATCCACGTGAGGAATCAAGACGTCTTCCAAGCCCAAGTCGAACCGTTTGTGTTTCGAGGAGTCCGGCAAAAAGAAGAAGGCGCCAAAACACAGCGTGATGAAGGCACTGAGAATCAGCAGCAGGATGAACTTCTCGGACAATCTCAAGGTAGCCCTGTGATGGGGGAAGGACGACGACGGACCCAAGTTGCGAGGCGGGATCCGGCGCCCAGAAAGAGGCAGCAGAGCCGGGATCGTCATCGCGCCGCGAAGGCGGGCGGCGGCGGCAGCGAAGATAACACTGCTGGCTCACACCCGGGAGCGGCTACCCGTCCTCACCAAGGCAGCCCGGACCCACGCGGGGAAGCCGGCATCACAGCGGCTTCCGGCAGACCCCCGAATCCCAGAGGCCTGGGATCGATCCGGCCCGGCCGCGCTCATCCAGAGTCAGCAAAGGCGGCGCGGGCGGCAGCGGAAGAAGAGGCTGGCTGGAAACCGGGGCTTCAGAGAGGCCCAGAGCGGCGCGGAGGTGGCGGTGGGATGGGAAGAGACTCATTCAATCACCGCCACCGCACGCCCAGCTAGCCCAGGGACAGACTCGGTCTCATGCCCTTCTGCCCCGCACGACACGGCCCCCGGGGTCAGCCGGTATCGCGGCGGGGACTAGCGGGACCGAATTCGGCGCCGGAGCCTGGTTCCTCCGGCCAGGCAGAGGTGACAGACAAGCTCTTCCACGCCGCGGCTTAAACCCTCGGCCGGTCGACGACTCGCTCTGGCATCCTTCGCGAGAATCAAGCCGCCTTTGCGGCTGCGCGCGACCGGAAAACGGAAAGTGCTTCCTCGCTCACGCCCACGTCCGTGGAATTTCAACGTCGAACTCGGCGGCGGGTTGTCTCGCTCTCGCGCGCCCCCCTCACGTGAAAAGAGGGAGCTAGCCGTCCTTAGCGGGCGAGGGCTACTGCGCGCTGAAATACAATATGCTTCCTTTCATTGAAAACGCCTCGTCTTGTTCTAAGACTGCAGGGTGAGGAGTTTGTTCATAATTGCATAAGCAAGTCTACCGTTTCCAACGTTTCAAGTCCGTTGCTTGAGATGCCTGTGTAGCCATTTCTCTATAGGAAGTTAGCACCCAATTCTCTCCTAGAAAAGCGAAATATCCTAGGAAATATTAAAAAGGCAGAATATTTCCTCTAAAAAGAGTAGAAACTCAAAAGCAGAAACTCACATCAGAAGCAGAAGCTCACCCCCACCTTTGTTAATGGGTGGCCCATTAAGGCCTGGGCTAGAATACTTTACATAACAAAGATCTCCAGGTGAAACTATAGCAATTGCTCAAGAGCCCTTTTAGTGCATCATCATCCAGCAAGACTCAACCAAGCCTGGAACTCAGGAAAGCCTACAAAGTTAGCTAAGACCCCCCACCCCTGGGAGTCTGACAGCCAATGGGATACATTTCTTGCACAGGAACAGGAAACTGAGGTAGGGTCCAACAGAGGGTATATAAGGGTCTCTCAGCATCTTGGCCGGCCCTTTTTTCTCTTTTCCTTCATCTTGAAGCATGTGACTCTTCCTTCTTTGGAACTTTGAGCCATGTGGTCCTGTCTACCATTTAAACCATCTTTCCAAATAGCCCCCTCGTTTCCAGTGTCTTTTTCTCCCCTTGGAACTGAACCCAGAAGGATATTTCTACCAACATCTCCATTACAGCTGTTTTGTAAAAACTTTTTTTTGTTTTTCCTATTTTTGTTTTTGTTTTTCCTCCTGGAAGGAAATGAGAGTTTATAAGCGAAAGCTATAGATCAGAGTTTTCCAAATCTGGGTAAAATTATTCAAAATTGAATAAAAAGTGGGGGTGATTTCCCCTTTGAGTAAGGACACATGACCCTTTACTCAGTCACAACAGGGATATTTCAATACAGTAAGAAATAACTGATAAACATTTCTGGGTATGAAGTAAAAAGATTAGGAAGCACTGCAACAAAAAACCCAGGAATATAATAGCCTGCCCCACCAGCAATGTGACTACATGCAGATCAGAGACATGTGAAAATTCCGTGGGCAGCCGCTGCATTCTGGATTAAGGTTGTAAAATGTTTATTGCAACTTGAGGTGTGTTTTGTAGGAAGGAGTTTTCTCGGAAAATCCAAACCAATTTCAGCCTACCTTTTTCAGCTTGGAATAAAGCCTACAATATCAGCACTTTAGGATGATGTGGAACTATTCAGCCCTCAGATTATGGAACATTAAAATAATGGTCGGTGTTGATGTCTCAATTTGGCTATTTTTTATTTTGGAATTTATCCAAGACAGAGCAAAAACTGAAAAAGATCTGATCAGGAAAGAAATTGGGAGGGAACTCTTATTGGCTATTCTTGCCTATTTTGCTTCAGGAAGTATATCCAACTGCCAGTAAAGAAACATACGCACATTCTCTGTTCATTGGTAAAAAGGCCATTTTCATGTCAACATGAGCTATTAAAAATAGCTTTCCAGTATAAACTCAGATGTGTACTAAAATTATAAGGTTTACTTCACCCCATCTTATTTCTTGTGTTCTACAGAATGATTCAAAATCAGGATTATAAAATAGACAATACTGTGTGAGTACTGTACAGTTTCATTCAAACTTCAAGACAGAAATAAGACCTTTCCATTAAAAAAAATTGAATGTCTAAGGAGTTCCCAGTTCCTAATCTCCGCTTGTGCCAAATAATCACTTTCAATGTGGAACTAAGTTTATATCTCAATGTAAGCTTTAGATCTTATTGCATCTTGCTTTGGAGAAAATGCCCTTCAAGATCCACAACAATTATTTTCCATCAATTTGTGTAATGAAATCAAATGACAATTATAAATATGGATAAATGTCCCACAAACTGCTTTGGAACTCCCCAATTCAAATATCTTTGGTAAACCAGATTCTTTAAAAAATATTGTACCAGGGATGACCTGGGGCGTGGCACAAATGCAACAAAATCACAAAAATAGGTAAAGTCCCTTTAATACCTCCAACTTGGCCCCCAATGTAGTTATCATCGGTTGGAGAAAAAACTCTCCCAAGAACAGTTTTTAAAGGGAAGAAATTCTGTCTGAACCCAAAAGTATATATAAATTATAAATAAAAACCAACACAAATCACGCTGTAGCAATTAATGAGATAGGGCAGGATAAGGAATTGAAGGCTTCAAAAGATAACGAAACACACACAGTTGGGAGGACGGAAATCAGATAAGACTTGACAAACCAAAATAATTCACACTTTGGTTCCAGCAAGGAGCTGTGTGCAAACACCCTTTTTATCCTGTTTTCCCAGCTGCAGCTAATGAAGGGAATCAGGGCCTTTTTCTCCCCTGTAACCCATGTTGCTCCCTTATCTGTTCCTTTCTGTATGCCCTAGGATGAAGAGGGGGTGAGCCTGGGTCTTCCTGAATGCCCAGCTGAACTGTGCCCTTCCCCAGTTTCCTCCACAGCCACCAGAGCCACACTCCCACCTCTCCCTCGGAATCAGTTTCCAACAGGGGCATGACAGTACCACTTGATCTAACACGTTGAATTCAAGGCACTGTCACATGAATAGAAATCTGACTGATAATAACTAATATATATAGAAATATTTATATAGACATAGATAAATTTGGGGTTGCTTCTCATGACAGAACTCTCCCCTAGAATATGCAAGGAATTTTGGGTTCTAAGACTTCCCAGAAGAAATTTTTTCTAATGCTGGGTGAATGAATTGTAATTATCTAAGCCTTAATAATGCACAACTTATTCAAATTAACACAAATTGCATGAGGCAATGTGTTTTGTAATACTGAAATGTAATGGTACAATTTACAAGGTCATGTTGAATATACTGTAATGTATGTTACAAGAAAGTGGAACAGCTTACCTCTGGAAGTGGGTGCTCCATCACTAGAAGTTTTTAAGAAGAGATTGGACAACCATTTGTCTGAAATGGTTTAGGGTCCTACTGAAGCAAAAAGTTGGACTAGAGACCTCTGAGGTCCCTTCCAGCTCTGTTATGTTATGATACTGAGATGTCTTCTCTGTAGAAATATGCTTCTAAAGATATGAATGTATGAACTGTATCAGTTCATGGCTTAATTCAGGAGGCTTATCACAAAATCACTGCATATATGGCAAAAGATTATGACTTGAAGTTGGTTTCTTTTTAGTAAATGTTCTCTGGCATGTTGTGATCATAAACTACCAAGTATTGGAAGAAGGAGCAAAAAGAATTGGAATCTTGACTAAAACAGTCCCTAGTCATGGGAATAGATAATATCAGTAGCTCCAAATTTATTCTGAGAGTGCTTATTAAAATAATTGAAACTCTGGTGATAAATAGGAATTAAGAATTCAAGCTGGATTTCCCGAGACATATGATTAGGCAACAGATTTCCTCCCTCCACCCAACCTATCTATAACACATAGGGGGAAAAAGATGGTGAAGACAGAAGTTCTTATTTTTTAAAATTTGGATTTCTCTGTAGGCCTTTTTTAGCACTTTAAATTCAGTCTCTGTGAAATTTAATAAATTCCAGTGATTTATATATAGCTGAAAACTAGACTTAAACTGACACTCTGGGAACTTCAACATTTAAGTTTTGCTCTTGTAATTTTATAGAATATTTTCTGATACAAATTCAAATTTATATCAGACCATTTTCTATTATTCAAGACCAACTTTTAACAGATGATATAAGACAGACTCTAAAATTTTAAATCTTGTAGGTTTTATCTCATATTTGTTGTCTAAGAACTCTTCAAAATATATCTGGATTCCAGAAAATATGGATTTTTAGGAGTATAGAAGCCATCTATATTCCACCCCATTCCAGGTGGTGGGGATCGCCACTCAATCACGGCTGCCTGGAACAGGCTGAAAATGGGATGTGTGGAGGCTGAAAATGGGGCACGTGGAGGCCAAAAATGGGGCACACGGAGGCTGAAAATGGGGCACACAGAGGCAGCGGCAGCAATCCCCACAGCCTGGAATAGCTGATAGGCAGTATTCTAGGAGGCCGATCCAACTGCCGATCAGCTGCTCATGCTAAATCAGGCTGGGTTAAAATTGACTAGGCTGTTCGTTGCAAGGAGGCAGATTCCTCCCCCCTTGGTTTCCTCCCCAAAAGCTAAGTGAATCTTATAGTCTGGAGTGTCTTATAGTACAAAAATATATATATTTTTATCAAATAAAGATAATCATTGAAATATTTAATCAACATATTTTGGTACTGAATCAGAGAGAGAAGTGATGGGAATTATTCTGAGCGATGGGAAATATTCTGAGAACATTTAGAATTATCAATAACAAACTACACTAATGCAATTTTAGATTGTTGCACTAGTAAAGGCAAACAGATGAAGGAAGTGGGTGTTGTTGTTTTTTTCATTTTCTCTTGTAGTTGAGCTGTATTTGAGATATTGTGTCATAAGAAATGTGTCAAGGTCTGAATAGTACAATTTAAGAAGGGTGCTGAAAAATGGAACAGATCCAGAGATGAGTGAACAGCATATCAAGGAGGAACAGATAGAGTGGAACAGTTCAGGGAATGAAGCATTGCTTAACATAGAGAAGAGAAGATTAGGGAGAGAATGTGACAGATTCCTTTGTTTTAGGGAGAAGGGACAGATAGACAGCATAAGGCAAATGCTGGGTAAATATTAGGAAAATGTTATAAAAATATAAACTACTTAGTGATGACTTCTACTTCCTATGAATTGTTTGATCAGGATTTAGACATCCATCAGTCAGATGTTATTATGACATCTTTCCAATTCCTGCATTGAGGAAAAAAATTGGATTAGTCCCCTGCAAGTCTGTCCCTTTATGCATTCAGAGAAAGAATTTGGTGAGTCAGTTCTCAGGCTCCAGAAAGCAGCATGCTGCCAATGCCACGTAATCAATTGTGCACTGCTTCCTCTCTATGTTACCACAGCTCTGCTAGGTCCAAAAACATGGTAGCTCTACCCACCACTCTCTAGGAGGCTCACTTTTGATGTCCTTTCACTAATAGGATATGGTTGACTTCAGCACAGAACCAATAGGATAGATACTCCAGTAAGATTTCCAGTTTACAATGCTGCTAAAAAAACCCAACACAAATTAATTAGGTGGCCAAAAAGTAATGTTGAGTTGAATTCAGACCTTACATGGATACAGTGTAATCATTTTGTTTTCTTGGCAATCATATGAAAGCAATTTGTCATTGCCTTCTGCTGTTAACTGGATAGATGGGTGCCAAGTATTAGCTATGCTGGCTTTGGAGTGAGCCAGCACTAAACTTCAGCGTATCTTCTTAATTTCCTATTCTTTTCTCTCTTCACCAGCAGTCAGTCAGGTAATATAATTCTGCCAGCCCTTGCAATTATTGTACTTGTCTCAGATGTCAGTTTCTGCTATTTCTCAGCTGCTGATATTACATTGAAATTGAACTACATTGAGCATATTTGATGCATAGGATAACAAAACTGCATTAACTTCAGCAGAATTGAACAATTAATCTCAGTTTTTAAAAATCAACATTGAGGTGATCTTCTCAATGAAATTCAAGAGCTCAGTTACTGAGCTATTTTTGATTCTGGTATTTCCTTTCTAAATTACTAAAACTTGCCCCCTCTCCCACAAAAAAATCAAATTTAACCCAGGAAAATGTAATCGTTTTAATAATATGTTTAAAGTACCAAGAAGAAAAGTTACAAGTTAAGAAACCAGTTGATGCCTCTCATGCTGTTGTGTTCACATTTTGATTACATAAACACCACATAAAAACCCTGCAAAAATCATCAGAACATGCTCAGTTTCAATTATCATGAATCATAGTTGAAGGGGAAAAATAAATGTGCCCATTATCTTTATCATTTTTATACCCTATGTCTTCCTCAAAGAAAGCTTCTAGAGCAAGGGTGTCAAACTTACATAAACACAGTGATGTCATGTGACATATTGAGATTTTTTTTTTCTCCTTAGCTAAACTGGGCATGGGTGTGGCCAGCACATGATGCATCAGGCATGTGGGCCAGGAGTTTGCCCTGTTCTAGAGCAACCCATGGGGTTCTTCTTTCAGTTTATCTTCATGTTATCCCTGAAAGGCTATGTCATTCTGTGAACCTTATCACCAAATACATTTCATCTCACTTAGAAACATCTCACTTAGTTTCCTCAGACATAAGTCCTCTTATAGTTAATAAAATGTGGTCATTTATACATCTGTTTAAGATTCTGGCCTTAATTTTATGAGTGAAAGTGATATAACCTTGTGAATCTTCCAAAATTAAATAAAGCATTCTGAATAAGAGGTGTGTGTGTGTGTGTGTGTGTGTGAATAAATCTTGTTGAAGACTTCTAAAAGTCAGCAGAGGGAGATGTTGACTTGATAGTAGGAACATTAGAAACACCCATGGTTTTGAAGAGTTCTTGTTTATTCTTTTGTACTCTTCCCCCCCATCTTGCTTATCTTCACATCAGCCCTCAGTCAATAAGAAGCTGAGGTAAAGTGGTTGGCCCAAGGTCATTCATTGAGCTTAATAGCTGAGCAAATTTAAATCCTAACCTACCCATTACACAACAGCCCTGATTCTTTTTGACTACAGAATGAATCATTTGTCCTCACGGACATGGCTATTCCAGGCAAAAAAAAAAAAAAGATGTCCACATTGATCATATTAATGTTTAGCATAGGAAGGAATTAAATTTACTGACATTAAATCATTGGAGAGCATTACCATTATTTCCATGATGCTTTATTGTCAATTGCAGAAAAAAAAGACATGATTTTCACTACAACAGTGCATTTTAACAATATTCTGAAATTTATATCTATCTTAGGATGTAGCTGTCCCGGGTTTTTTTTTAATTCAGTGTCCTGAAAGTAATGAATGTTGAATTGGGCTTTTTGTTGTGAATTACTGATTTGTCATACAATGATGTGCCCTAATAAATCCTTTTTAATTCTACATCTCTGCCACCATCTTCCATCGACAGCCAAGATAGATTGAAGTTATCTCCAGCTGTTCCAGTTTTGAATTAGTATTTTTCTTCTCTGAAACTGCCCATGGACGCGATCTAGCACATTTCATCAATAATATGGTTGCTGCCCACAGAGATTGGGATCTGTCTGTTTCCTGTTTAAGCTGCTGTAGGAATGGCCCTCCCCTACAGTTTCAGGGCACTGCCCTTCCCCATAATCCAGATTGCAGAAGAAAGCGATCATCTAGTTTCCACAAAGATATCTGTCCCGATAATGCCTAGCTACCAGTGCCTTCCAAAACACTTACACTTAGTGCTCCTTTGAAAGAGTGCTATACCTACAGTATGTATTAAAACATGGAGTGAATGCTCTAGTTCATTCTACATAAAATTCAGCTTAAACTGGGAATTGGACACTCTCAGTTGAGCCATTGCCATTGCTCAGTTGGGCCATTGGGAATTGCAGGCTTTCTGCTGCTTCTGCCAGCAGAATGGTTGCATATGGCCATGTTTATACTGTTTTTCTTACCGAGGGAGGATTGTTTCGCTTACACTATTCAGTCCTATGTTTACCCACAGTCTATTTCTAGATGCCACCAACCATGCACTGGTCTTTGCCAGCACAGCCAATCCTGGGCAGCCCTGTCTAGGGATGGAGTTTACTAATTAGTGATTCTTCCTTCCTGCTTAATCCAGTCCTCTACTCCAGGTCACCTAGGACCTGTTTTTTGGGCAACAACAGATGGCTTAATGTGGTGGACAAAACACTTGCCTGCTGGCCTAACCCCTTCATACCACATGTTAGGGAAGGCTGTGGGAAGGGGTCTCCAGCTGGTAGGCAGTACTTAACAGAAGGGGGAACGAAACTGGGAAATCCTCCAGTCCATTTTCTTGCCATCTCTCACATTAAAATAATAAGAATAGGACAAAACTCCAACTTTGTCATTGTGACAGAATAGGATTCAGCAATTGAAGCAAATTTTATAGCAATATACTTTTCTGCCAGCTCATGGACGTATGGATAACTCTCTGGCTGCAGGTTTGTTATCCAGCTAATCAGTTTCAATTTGCAGAACTATAGGACTTCACTGCATGATTGTGTCAAAGTTTTGCCTCTATTCACCGTACAGCAATTAATGTCCCAGGGTCTTCTTTATTTCTTTATTTCGTATTCTTTTAACTTGGGAAGTGTCCAAATGGGATGTGGGAGAAGGGCAGAAAAACCAGTTTAGGAAAGACGGCCAGAATTATTGAAGTGGGCTTACTCCGCTCCTCCAGCAGGAATGCGTTCCCTGCAGCTACGTGATGCGCTGAAATGGAACTTGGCTAGAAGGGAATGCCACTCATTGGGGCACCATTAATAGACTATCTTAGTCCTACAAGGTACAAACATATGGGCAGAAAGAAAGACTGCCGAATCTTTTTTTAAAATAAATTTTATTAAATTTTACACTTTTAAAAACAAAACATATTTACAATTTTTGCAGTAATTTGTGGCATTGACTTTTCCATATTCATTTACATACATACATACATATCATTTACATTTTGCATTGTCTTTTATTTCTGTTATCTAACCAAATATACCATATTCCCACACTGTATAGTATTCTTTTTCTTCCTTCTCCTGTAATTCCTTTATAAGTTTATTCATTTCTGCACAATCCATAATTTTCTTTATAATCATATCATCTTTGGGACTATTCTTTGATTTCCAATTTTGGGCATACGTTATTCTAGCTGCTGTCAATATGTGTATTGTTATATATTTAATATCTTTCTTGTAATCACCTCTAATTATCCTTCATAAGAACATTTCAGGCTTAAGTTCTATTTTTAAACCAATTATTTCTTGCATCCAGATTCTTATTTTATTCAAAAATGTATTTGCTTTAGAACACAACCGCCACATATGAAAGAAGGTTCCTGATGTCTTTTTGCATTTCCAACATGTCTGGTTCAAATTTGAGCAGATTTTGGCCAATCTCGCTGGTGCTAGGTGCCAACGATCGAACATTTTGTAGAAATTTTCTTTGTATATGGTTGCCATTGTTAATTTATAGTTTTTCATCCAAAGTTTTCCCTAATCTTCTAATTGTATGTTGTATCCAAAGTTTTTCATTCAATCAATTCACTACCTCTCTTCTCTCTCAAATTTCAGGAGGTAGCTATACATTTTAGTTATACATTTTTCCTCTGGTCCTAATGAGATTTTATCAATTTGTTGTGATGTTTTATCTATGCCAAATTCTGCTATATCTTTTTGTACTTTGTAACTGCAAATAAGGCCACCAATCTATCATTATTCCTTCTTCCTTCAATTTTTGGTTTGTCTTTAAATTTCCTTGGTTATCTAATAGTTGGTTGTATCTTGTCATTTTAGTAATATCCAAAGTATTTGGGTAAATTACTGCTTCCATAATTGAAAGCCAGCCTGGTATCTTAATATAGTATTTTTTCCTAATTTTACACCAAACCTCTAGTAATACGTCTCTAATTAAATGTTTTTTAAAATGTGAATATGTCTTAAAGACTGCCAAATCTATAATTAATGCCATCCAACTGAAAGGACAGATTGGAGTCAACTGCCATGGTGATGACCTTATATGGTTATTTCACCAAATCGTTTATATATTGCTATATATGTATTATTTTACTCTATTTTATTTGATATGATTATTTGACTAATCAATAAACGATAAATAGATCTGAAACTGAACAGTAGTGGGAAAAAGCCCTATAATCAATAACAATACCATAAGGAATGTCAATGAATATGGCTTTTATGTTATATTTTGAAGGAAATCTCTTTCCAAGAACACACTGTACTTGTCAATTTATTTATTGGTTGGTTTATTTACTTCCCCAAGATGGTGTTGGAGGAACACTTGGGTTAGTAAGAATAACCTGAGTTACTTGCCAGAATCGGAGCTTCTTAACAATCAGCAGTTTTAAAAACAAAATGAAACTTTATTTCTACACATTACATATTTAAAAAACAGTTTACAATAGAATGTATCGTTAAAAAAAAACAAAGATGTATAAGAAGAAAATGAACTTTTTATCCAGATGGAATATAATTTCTGTCCTAAGGCATCTTTCACATTCTGTTGTATCTTGAACTTGTTAATTTCTTTCCTTAATTAATTAATTAATTAATTTCATTTGTCAATCGCTTACAAGATAATAGGTATAAGTATATACATAGTTATGAATACATGAAATGGGTACATATAAGAAAAATAAAAGAAACAATAGGATAGTGACGGTAGGCACGTTGGTGCGCTTATGCATGCCCCCTACAGACCTCTTAGGAAAGGGGTGAGGTCAATAAGTAGACAGTCTAAGGTTAAAGTTTTTGGGGTTTGGGGAAGAAACCACGGAGTCAGGTAGAATATTCCAGACATTGACCACTCTGTTGCTGAAGTCGTATTTCCTGCAATCAAGTTTGGTGCGGTTAACCTTGAATTTATATCTATTGTGTGCTCTTGTGTTGTTAAGGTTGAAGCTTAAGTATTCATTGACAGGTAAGTCATTGCAATGTATGATTTTATATACCATACTTAGATCAGACTGAAGATGGTGTAATTCAAAGTTTTCTAGGTCTAGAATTTCAAGTCTAAGGTATTCTACAACGAGTAGAGGAGTGGAGAACTCTACTTGTGAAATATTTCTGGACTTTCTCAACTGTGCTAATATCAGATACATAATGTGGGTTTCAGACTGATGAGCTGTATTCAAGTATTGGTCTAGCAAATGTTTTGTATGCTCTAATTAGTAGTGCGATATTACCAGAGAAAAAGCTACATAGGATTAGGTTAACAACTCTTAATGCCCTTTTGGCTATGTAGTTACAGTGGGCTCTAGCACTAAGATCATTAGAGATGAGTATTCCAAGATCCTTTACAGAGCTTGGATCATCCACAAGGTCTTGACTATTCAGCTTGTATTTTATTTTTTTTGCCAATATGTAAGACAAAGCATTTATTTGTTGAGATTTGAAGTTGCCATTTGTTTGACCATTCTGATACATGGTCAAGATCTTTTTGAAGGGTAGCAGTATTGTCTGTGGTATTGAACAGCTTTACATCATCAGTGAAGAAGAATACAGTTGCTCTTACTATGTAGAGTATGAAGAGAGTTGGTCCTAGAACACTGCCTTGGGGGACACGACTATTGACAGGTACAGAATTTGATAGGACACTCCCAATTTTAACAATTTGTTGTCTGTTTGACAGGAATGCTTCTATCCAGTTATGCAGTTGTCCAGAGATACCATAAGATTTTAATTTTAGTAGTTTGTCGTGTATCACTGAATCAAAGGCTTTGCAGAAGTCTATGTAGATTGCGTCTATTGTTTTGCCCTGATCAAGTTGTGTAGTCCATATGTTTTTGCAGTGTAAGAGTTGCAGATTATAGGATACTTTTTTTCTGAAACCAAATTGTTTATTAGAGGGTAGGTTGTTTGTCTCTAAGTGGAAGATAATGGATTGGTTAATAATTGATTCTATGACTTTACAGGAGATGCAGCATAAGGAGATTGGTCTGTAATTTTCAACTTGGCTGGGGTCTCCCTTTTTGAAGATGGGAATGACTGTGGCTAGTGACCATAGATTTGGCAAGGAGCTGGTCCTGAAAGATTTTTCAAAGATTATGCTTAGAGGTTCAGCTATGACAGTGGATGGTTTTTTTAAGAAGTAGGCACATATTCTGTCTGGTCCAATAGATAGAGATGGTTTTAGATTGTGTAGTGTTTTTCAACATTGTCTTCTGTAAAATCGATATGTATTAAATCATTGTAGTTGTCTGTGGTTCGACTAGGAAATACTGGGCATGATCTATTGCTGTTTACAAATGCTGAGACAAAGAATGTGTTAAAGAGGTTGGGTTTAATAGTGTCATCGTTGCAGTCTTTACCATTAGGTCCCATCAGGGGTGGAATGGACCTTGAGTCTTTTAGTTTGTTGTTTACAAAATTGTAAAAAGCACGGGTGGAATTGGTGTGTAGAAGGTTTTCCTCTTGTTTAATGTGATAATTGGTGTATTCAGTCTTTATCTGGTGGCATAAATTTTTGTATTGGTTTTTGAAGTTGGCAACATGACCAGATTTGTTTTTCCACCAGAGTGATCTCTTTTTGGATTGAAGTTTCCTTATTGTTATGGGTAATCTGGGTTTTTTGGGGGGGGAGGGAGAGGGAGTTGTTATTGGTACATATAGCTTGATGACTCTTTTGACTTCAAGTAAAAATATGTTGTAATGGTCTTCAACAGTATTGCATCCAGTGAACAGAGATTGCCAATCAAGGAATGAGAGATCATTGTGTATAAGATCATAGTTGCCTTTTTTGAAGTTATAATTGGAGATTACATCATTGTGTTGATTTTTGTGTGGATGTATGTTGAGACAAAAGTCCATCATGCTGTGGTCACTGTTGGAAAAGGGTTCTTTAATTTGTATTCCGTAAATTGAATTCAAACTATTGCAGAAGATGAGATCAAGGCAGTTGTTAAGTTTAGTATTGTTGGTTACTAGTTGTTCCAGTCCCAGATTTGTAACAGCATTGTAGAAGTTTGCATGTATGGATTCAGTTTTACACTTGTTTAGGATCCAGTTAATATGAAGTAGATTGAAGTCATCAAGAAAGATAAAAGTGTGTGAGCAGGATGTTGCCCATGTTAGTAGTGAATTTAGCTTGTTTATATGTTCAATGTCATAATCAGGGGCTCTAAGAATTGAAATGTGATATTTATAGTTCATAAATGATGGTCTCAGGAAGAGCAAGCTCCTGGGTAACTTGGATGTTTTTTAGATGTAAGAACTTTTTATAGAAGATAGCAACACCACCTCCTCTACGAATTTCATGATCTGATTGGTAAACATGATAGTCTCTTACTGTGGTAATGGAGTCAGGGAGAGATGTGTTGAGCCATGTTTCACAGACAAATATGATGTCGAATTTAGCCATATTTAGTAAGAGGAGATATTCAGGTATTTTATTCACAAGGCTTCTTGCATTGAGTAGCTTGCATTTAAGGCCAGCTGTAGTTGGAATTGAGGTAGTTAGGGGCGTGCATGCCTGGTCTTGGGTGATGGTGGATTAGTTGAAGTAGGGTTGTGGTTGAAGGTTAAAGCTGAGTTGCGGGTTGTGTGACTTAATTTTGATACAGTCAGCATGGTAGTCAATGTACAGGTCCTTCTCTCCATTGTCTAGACATTTTTTGAGTTTTGTGAGGAGTACACGGGAGTGGGCACGTTGCTGTATGGTTATGTCAGGGCGAGAACGGAGGTTCTTATGGTTAGTGTTGCTTTTGCCAAGTGAATTTATAGTATAAATGAATTTACGTTTGCTTGATTCATTTTTGCAAATGACCCTGCAGAAGCATGGGGCCACAGAGCCATCTCTGTTTTTGAGCTCTCAGCCAATGAGGGAAATGTCAAGTATTTCATCAGGGAAGATGGTTGATGCTTGATAATCACTGATTTTTCGGACAGTTGTGATCCCATCATTGTCACTGATGTCCTCTAGACCAAATAAGATGGCATTTGGACATATCCGTTCGCGCTCAACAGGATTGGGATTTCATTATTTGTCTGATTTATATTTTTTTATGGATTGGGTTGTGGATTGGATTGTAGCTGTTGGGTAGAGATCTGGTTTGTAGCTATTGGATGTTCAGGTTTTTGTGTTGTATCTTTTTTTCAGGGTTGGATAATCTGTCTTTTAAAGCGTCCAGGGATGCTATGGTGTCAAGGGATGTTATTTGTGTTTCTATGGTATCAACTCTTTCAAACAGATCCAGTTTGGGTCTGCATGATTTGCAGAGATATGGAAACTCATTGGATGATTCTAGGTATTGAATCATTTGCTCGGGTAAACCCAAGCAGTCATGATGAGCGTATTTGTTACATAGAGAACATTTGATGGAATTTTCATTATCTTTTAGAGTTTTATACCATTTAAGGCATGTGCAGGAGTCTTTTTTTTTTTTTTTTGAAAAGAATTTTCTTAATTTTCTACAAACAAACAAGACAAACAAAACATTAAAACATCAACTCTCATATGTACATCCAGTGTGTCGGTTGGTTCATCAGTTTTGTGCATTCATTTTGTAGTCTCAATTACAATTATGTTACATAACAACTCCTATTGTCAATCCAAACTTATATATCCTAATATCATTAAAAAAAGAGAAATTTTTGACTATACTTTTAATCATTCATGCTTTATGAGATAACAATACTTTAAACAGTTTATTCTGTAACAAATCATATAATCATACCAAATCAATCCTAAAAACCCTTTATAGATATAGTGTCAAATAACAAAGGCAAGTAAAACAAAATAAAGATATTCCTCACTGTCTAACATTCTAAACACTCTATTATCGTATTTGATCATCTAGCCATTGATAAAAAAGATCCCAAATTTCATAAAATTGTTTATCCTCTTGCTCTCTAATTTCAAATGTCAATCTACTCATCTCAGCACATTCCAATATTTTCTTAATAATTTCTTCCTGTAATGGTATTTTCTCATTCTTCCAATTTTTAGCAAATACAATCCTAGCCGCTGTTAATACATTTACAATCAGGTATTTCAAATCTTTAGTATCAGGTAAAATTCCCAATAAGAAGATCTCTGGTTTCAAGTCTATGTGTTTCTTTGTCATTTTTTCCAACCACATGCGAATTTTAGTCCAATATTTTCTAGCATCCTCACAAGTCCACCACATATGGTAATACGAGCCAGGTATCTGATGACATTTCCAGCATTTTTCAGATTTGTTCTTAAACATTCTTGCTATTCTTGTCGGCGGAAAGTGCCACCTGTAAAACATCTTATACAAGTTTTCTTTATGTGCTGTTGACATTGTCATTTTATAATTTTGAGACCACAATTTTTGCCATTTCTCTAAATCAATCCCATATCCAAAATTCTTCCCCCAAACAATCATAGTTTCTTCAGCTTGTTCTTCCTCTAATTTAATTTCCAGTAAATAACCATATAATTTTTTAATCACCTTCTCATCAGTACCCATCAAGATCTTATCTAAATCAGACTGTTTATCATAGAATCCCTCCGTTTTAAAATCTTCATCATACCTTGAATGTATTTGCGCATATGAAAACCAATTCATCCTTATACCTTGTTCCTCTAAGTTTTGGATCGATTTAAGTTCACCCTTTTCATCCAATAGTTCCCCATAACTAACTGTTTGTTCCTTCTTATAAATTATAGGAAAGAAAAATGTTTCAATAGTCGATAACCAAACTGGAATTTTCAAATAACATTGTCTTTTTATCTTCTCCCAGTTTAACCACAAAGACTCCTGTGTATAATGTCTTCTAAAATAACCCTGTGTTTTCGTTCCCTTATACCATAAAAAAGCATGCCAGCCCAACAGCAAATCATGCCCTTCTAATGTCAACAATCTATGCTTTCTTAATGTTATCCATTCTTTGACCCACATCAAACTTGCAGCTTGATAATACAATTCCCAATTAGGCAGGCCAAAACCTCCTCTAATTCTAGCGTCTTGCAAAAGCTTTAGCTTTATTCTCGCTTTTTTACCTTGCCATATAAACTTCAACATGATTTTATTTAAATCTTCAAAATAGTCTTTTTCAAGCCTAATTGGTATTGTTTGGAACAGACCACAAGCCGTTGCTGGGCATTCTGGCAGGGAACCAGGCCACCCCGAACATCTTATCTCCCAGAATGACAAGGTGGTCCGAAATCCTTGCCGCCTACAGCTACCGGCTCACACACCAACCCGGTAAGACTATCACCCATGCAGATGCTTTGAGCCGCTCACCATTACCCAACCTAAACACCGACCCAGCACCCACGACGAGCACCCTCAGCATAGAGACTCTGCCAATCTACCCATAACCGCGTCAGACATTGCCCGAGAAACTAATAAAGACAAACGTCTGGCGCAGGTGTTACATTGGGTAGAAAAAGAGTGGCCGGAAAAGGACAAAGACGAAGCATTCAAAACATTCCGGAACCGGCAAACAGAACTCTCATTACAAAAAGAGTGTGTACTGTGGGGGGAAAGGGTTGTCATTCCAGAAAAACTACAAGGGAAGGTATTGGGTTTGTTACACGAGGGGCACCCGGGCATAGTTAGAACAGAAGCCCTGGCCAGAAGTTACGCTTGGTGGCCAGGGATGGACAAGCAAATCGAGGCCTGGGTGGCAAGGTATCAACGCTGCCAAGAAACCAGACCAAGCCCTCCCATGGCACCGATTCTAGAATGGGAAACTCCCAGGGGACCTTGGTCTAGGGTCCACATAGACTTTGCCGGGCCCACCAAGGGACATACATTTCTAGTAACCATAGATGCCTACTCCAACTGGTTGGAGGTAAGCAACATGAAAACCACCACCACAGAAGCCGTGACCAAGGAACTGAGTAAACTATTCGGAACCCACGGCTTCCTGGATGTCATCGTGTCGGACAACGGGCCCCAATTCACCTCGCTAGAATTTGAAAAATTCCTAGCGGAACGGGGCATATGACATGCACTGACAGCTCCAGCACATCCGGCGGCGAACGGAAGGGCGGAACGGATGGTTCAATTCACGAAAAAAACCATCCAGAAAATCGAACACGGGGAAATCCAAGAAAAAATAAATAAAATGCTTTTTATACAACATATAACCCCAAACACGACAACAAACAAAAGCCCAGTAGAGCTGCTAATGAGGAGAAAATTAAGGTCCCCACTCGACAGACTGCACCCCACATACAACCCAGAATACCGCCCAAACTCCCAGCAAGCACTGGTCCTTTGCACCAGGCAACGCCATCTATGCAAAGAACCTAACCGGAGACCCACTGTGGGTACCAGCAACCATAACCCAACTGACAGGTCCTCGCTCGTACCGGCTGCAAACAACCTACGGACGAGCGTGGAAACGCCACATCGACCAAATAAGATCGAGAACGGCCATAAGAAACACAACCGACACGCAACCAGACACAGACGAACCCCTTAACACAAGCCAAGAGGGGAGGGAATACCCCGAGAACCAAAACCCAAGAGAAATAAACCAGCCATATTCACTGGCAAGCAGCCAGCCCGAAACTTCACCAGGGAGAAGCAGCCAGCCCGAAACTTCACCAGGGAGAAGCAGCCAGGCCAGCTCGACCAGCCCAGAAAGACCAGGCGGGAGCGGCGAGAACTGCAGCTCAACCAGCCCAGGTAGACCGGGAGGGAGCTGTGACAAGCGGCCCGGCAGGGCCTTCCAGACGGTTCCAACGACGAGACCAAGAGAAACAGAGAACCCGACCGAACCGGCCGGGAGCCAACCAACAACTGACCTGCGCAGGTCCAGTAGGCAAGTACGGAGCCCTGCCTACTTACGGGACTACGTCACGTAGGACCAAACCAAGAGGGGAGGGGTGTTCTGTACGGTCATTTACATTCTTGAAACCCCGCGTTTTGATTGGCCAAAGCGCGGGGTAATCCGATTGGTCTAGCGAGCCACGCTGATTGGCCCGCTGAGAATCTCCCGCGATTGGTGGAAACGAATCACGGGAGATTCAAAGCAGTGCTATTGGCTGTGGCCGCCGCGGCTTGAGAATAAAAAGCCGCTGTTTTTCCCTCGGAGCCAGACCGGTTCCGGGGACCAATAAAAGAGCTGAACTAAGTCACTGACTCCGGGTCTCCTTGCCGCGACGGACACGACACTTGCATCCTCGGGTGGGCGGGCGGCGACAGCTTGGATGTTCGAGAGACTTTCCTCCACTGTTGCTTTCCCTTCTCCCTTGCTGTCGCGGCGTTAGAGTAACGCCGTGGTGTTTGGCGCAGCCACATGCAGCCATTCAGGGCTCCTCCCTGCAACCAGAGCCCTGAGGAGACACTTAACTTCAGGCGCTTCTGTCGCCACCTTCCCTTTGCCTTCGAAGGTAAAGCAAATTCTTTTAAAAATGACACCCTACTACAACAAAGCCTCCCGCGCCCGCGGCTTGCTTTCCCAGTTCTGCCCAGCCCACAAGGCTCCGGCGCGGCCCTGGTGGGATGAGCAGAGGGCCCAGCAGGGAGGCGCTCGCTGCCTTGGTGAGAGCTCTGCCGCCGGGAAGGAGGGCCCACCTGTCAGCTGTGCTGGGCACCCCAGGCGGAGCTCTTCGCGCTCTGCCCAGCGCCAGGCAGGGATGGCGGCTGGGCACTTCTCCCGAGATGGGCCGATCCTGCGTTGTGGCCCTGGGAGATTCGCCTCCCCACGTGCGGTTGGGCTGCCTTCTCGGGCAGGGGAGGCTTTGTTGTAGTAGGGTGTCATTTTTAAAATAATTCACTTTACCTTCGAAGGCAAAGGGAAGGTGGCGACAGGAGTGCCTGAAGCCAAGTGTCTCCGCAGTGCTCCGGTTGCAGAGAGGAGCCCTGGCTGGCCGCACGTGGCTGCGCCAAACGCCGCAGTGTTGTTCTAACCCTGCAGCAGCAAGGGAGAAGGAAAAGCAGCGGTGGCAGAAGGTCTCCTGATATGAAGTGCCCCATCAACGCAGGCAGCACCATATCTGGGCATGCAACAAATGTACTTCCTAACGGCAAGGCCCCCCCCCGCCATTCCCCCCCATTTCACATGTTTAATATGGGCCTTAATTTGGGGGGAGTGGCTTAATTTGATTTTATGCCAATAAAACATCGTGGGGCTTCCTATCGGTGGAGGCTGTATTGTTGAAGAAACACGGTACCTCACCACCTACTTATTATTATCAAGAGCTCAGATGTTCTGACTCTCTCGGGCACATATATGCTTGATTGATGTATATTACTATGGGTAATTTCTCAATGCTTCAACTCAAGAAACATTCCTATTATAAAAACAGCAGTGCAACTATAGGAAACTATTAATAAAAGAGGGGCAAAAATAATGAGTAGGAAAATTCCAACATTCAAGTAACTCTTGAGATATTTCATCTGATTCCTTTTCCTGACTTAAATTAAAAATAATGAACTCTACTCAAAATGGAGCTTCTTTCTCATGTGAAATCCTGGTTGGTTGCTCTCAATGTCCCCCAAAATGTTAGTAGTTGCAGTACCCTCTTAAACTGATTTGCATGAAAGATGAGCAGATCACTCTTCTTTCGGGCATGACAAGACAAACCCAAGACTTTTCATGCAATTTATACATATAAGGATGATCTGTCTCCCCTCCCCAACAGAACAAGAAGGAATGAACACATAGGCAGGCATTGCTGTCCCAGCTCTATGAGATACACTGAGCACTAAAATATCATTCCACTAAGTAACAAAAGACTGGCTCTTTATGAGATCTTTTGGAGATTGAGAATGACAACATACAGCATAGAATAGAGCAGTGATGGCAAACCTTTTCGGCACTTGGTGTGCAGTTTGCTCAAGGGAGTGCACAGTTTGCACATGCACACATGTCAGGGACATGACCTGGACGAGAAGCTGCCCAGTGGGCATGCATGCACTGAGAAATTAACTTCCAGTTTCTGGCGTGCACATGTGCACCGGCCAGCTGGTCTTCCGGTTACTGACACGCATGCACACGCAAAGATCAACTGCCCTGCATGCATGTGCGCAATGGAAACTGGAAGACCAGCTTTTCCAGTTTCTGGCACTGTCGCACGCGCGAAGGAGAGCTGATTGTCGCACGTACATACCTGCCAGAAACCCAGAAGAGGAACAGATGACACCGTGTGTGCCAGCTGACATGGCTCTGCGTGCCACTTTGGGTGCACGTGCCATAGATTTGCCATCGGGGGAATACGGTTTCCAAGACAATGAACATTTGCAAACTATTCAAGGCAAGCCTCCTCCTCTTCGCACTGAAAAATGTATAAGGAAACAGGCAAGAGATTTATCACCCTAGATTGCTTATATAGGTAGTCCTTGGCTTACAACAGTTCATTTAGTGACCATTCAAAGTTAAAACAGCACTGAAAAATGTGACTTATGATTGCTTTCTCGGTTACAACCTTTGAAGCATCTCCATGATCATGTGATCAAAATTCAAATTCTCAGCAACTGGTTCATACTTAGGACCATTGCTGTGTCCCAAGGTCACCTTTTGCTATCTTCTGACAAGCAAAGTCAGTGGGAAAGCTTAACAACTAGGTTACTAACTTATCAACTGCAGTGATTCACTTAACAACTATGGCAAGGTCGTAAAATGGGGCAAAAGTCACTTAACAAATGTTTCACTTAACAACAGAAATTTGGGGCTCAGTTGTGGGTATAAGTCAAGGATTACCTTACAGCCTTACAGCCTTATTTGAAAGCACAGTACTAACTGGAATTTTTGTATTACTGTATTACCTTAATTTTCAGTGTATTTCAGGGTTTTAGATTCTTGCTCCTGAGGTAACTATTTCCTATTTAAATTGCAATGGGAGAAATTTGACATATATGTGTTTTTCTCATTTTTTTCTATTTCTATTTTTTCTAAGTTTAATTTAGATGTTAGCAGCCTAGATTTTCTAATCTGGACAGAATATAAATGTTAGAAAATAAATATGTAAAATGAAAACTAAAAAAAGGCCGCCCAGAATTGAGGTGTAGGTTGAAAAGATTCTGAATTAATTTACAATGTACTCCAGAAAAAGGCATTGTGATTTCAACTGAGGTGCATAACAGTGTAAAATGGAAAAAAAAATATTACCCACATGTAAAAATCATTTTCTCAACGTGTATATATTTTTTAAAAAAGTTTTAAAAGTTCCAGTATTGTTCTTAAAAGGTAATTCATATAACTTTGAAGATGATTACGGCACATTTCTTGCACATTAATTTTTCTGCTAATTTACATAGCAATAATAAAAGCTAGTTTGAGAGTTATCGAAGATTAAATCTAAGCCTTTAATTTAATCTTAAATTTAATATTCCCGTGGAACGTTAGAGAACGTCAGTGTTAAAACTGATGTTTCGGTCTCCCTAGAATTTGGACAGACTCATGCCTTAATTCCTTACTTGCATCTAACAACCTAGAAACAACAGGAAGGATGCCTAAATGCTAGTTCGAGACATGAAACTTGGATGCTTTCTCTCTTTGAAATTCCGAAATGGCACCCACCGCTTCTGGTTACGCAGCCCAAAGGACCGCTTTCTATTCATCTAATAAATATGCAGACCGCCTGCGCCCTCATTCAGGGCCCCGGAGCGAGCGAGTCACTTCGCGACCCCCACCGCCCGCCTCAGGGTGGAGCAAGAAACTTTTGCAATCTTGGGACGGCACTGCGGCGGCCCCCTCCTTCCCCGGCACTGAGTCGGCGCCCGAACAGGGGTCCCCTTGGCCTTTTCTCCTTCTGCAGCGGTCTACCGACGGTAGCTGAAGAAACTCAGCCTTCGCGAGGCCAAGACGGGCTGGCGATGGAGAAGGCTAAGCGCGCAGGCGGCTCCCAGACAGGTGGGCTGAGGCTGGGCGCTCTGCGCTGGGCTCTGCCGGTGGGCTGGCCCTGTCTCGCTCCTCCGTTGGGTGCCTAGACGGCGGGAGCCTGCAGAACCATTGCCCTGGCAGCAGCCCGGACCCTGGACGCGCTGGTCGTCGCCGGGATAGGCGGGCGCTGCGTTCTTTCCTTTGGGGTAAGAGCGGCTGGCGTTTGGGGTGATCACCGCCTCCGAGCGTTGCTGCGCTCGGTGGCGCTCGGTTTCTAAGTTTTTAAGATGGAAAACTAGATGGAGCAGCCACTTGAGGAACGAGAGCTGGAGCGGAACGGCTGGCATATTTTAAAAGGTCGTAGTTAATACGTCTGGCCTCCGCGCATGCCTTGACTTTTGAGTAGCGCATAATGGGGGAATCTTGGTGTTCCAAAAGGGATTTGCAGTTGCGATCCTAAACGCACCCATTTCCTTAGGCATGAGATCCATCGCCTGTGGAGGAAATCAGCTAATATATATTGGCCACCAGTCACATCTTGGGCATATCGGGGTCCCATTATGTTCAGCGAGTTTTGATTCTAGGTAAGTTTGCATAAGAAAGCTGCCCCAGGGTTATACTTACCAATGGGCAGTCAGGGCACACACATCCATGCATGAATGGGTCCCTAACTTCCAAGAAAGCAGGGTAATTGGATTAGTTACTGGCGGAATAAATTTAAATTGGGATAACAGAAGAAAACAAGCTATTTTAGATTATTAACTATCAAGATGCACAATGGGTATTATCTTTTTCGATATGGCCTTAAATGTTTGGTTCCAGGGCCTGATGCAGCCACCTTCCCTAATAATAGCATTTTAGGAATAAGGACAGCATACAGATTGGGAATCACAGTTCCATCAGAACTGGAAGATGAAAATTTGAGAAACTTTCCTTTGTGGTGATAATCCACTTCAAGTTATATTGAACTGTTAAAAAGGAATTTACTTGAGATCTCACCCAGGGTCAGATATATCAATTGTAGAAAAAAAAGTGCTACTTTAGGAACTGAATCAATGTTTTCATGTTAGTTCTATACACAATCACTCAGGAAAAAGTCTTGTATTTTATGAAGTTTACAACCCATATCTGCAAAGCTAAGATTGCAGCTCCTTTGCACTGTGTTCATACAGACTACAGGAGCAGAAGTCTAAAATTATTCATATGAAAATTAATGCAATTAATAACAAAGAAATTTACTTCTGCATGTACAATTTACTCAAAATTAATCTTGCAACTCAAAAATGAGATTTACTAAAAGAAAGGAATGCTGATAAAACAGCTTCTCTTTTAAAAATATTTCACTAATACTGCAATATGGTATGAAACTTTTGAAACTAGTTTTTATGCTTTTGCTTAGTTTTCTAGTATCTTTGAATATTCATCTACAATTTTCAGGTTTGTACTTTTTGTGCCTCTCTTAGGTTTAACCTATGTATCAATTCAGAGTGTGTAAATGGGATAGCTTAATAAACCATTGCCACTTTGGCTAAAAGCTGTATTCTAAACAAAGTACATTTTCAATGCATGGAGGAAAATGGGAAAACAAGGCTACCCACTTAAATTCTCGTAAACTGTGTCATTTGAGAACAAAGAAACAAAATTCAGCTCCCAGAAATAAATCTCTCTTACACACAATATACACATCACTTGTTCTTTAATTGCAGATCTTGGCACATTTGGCTTTTCTGAGTACAAAAGTTGCCGCTGATACAAACAAGCAGGAGATCTGACTGGTCTCCTGGCCTGTGTCGCCTGATTTATTTATTTAATAATAAAAATGCTCCAAGTTGTATACATAGAAGTGCCTGCTCCAATTTTTCTCCCCAACAGTTCTGTAAGGGAGTTTGGGCTAAGATAGAGTGACTGGCTAAAAGTCAGTGCACTTCCATGGCTGAGATTTAAGATTGAGATTTAAATGTTGATCTCCCAAATCTGGTACCTCCTCTTTATGGCACATAAGAAGACTGGAGATGGGAAGGGTGGGCAACTGATGAAACTATGTCATCAGCAGTGGGATTCAATTTTTTTTACTACTGGTTCTGTGGGTGTGGCTTGGTGGGCGTGGCAGGGGAAGGAGACTGTAAAATCTCCAGTCAGAGGTGGTATTTGCCGATTCTCCAAACTACTCAAAATTTCCACTACCAGTTCTCCAGAACTGGTCAGAACCTGCTGAATACCACCTTTGAATGTCATGATGTTGCAATGTAACTCTTCCCCTTACAATCTTACCTGTGATGTTATGATTCTAGTACAGGGGTGTCAAACTCACGTGGTCAGGGCAGTGACATGTGACGTATCAGGAATTTTTTTTCCCTTTGCTAAACCGGGTATGGGCATGGCCAGAGTGTGATGCATCTCCCATGGGCTGGAGTTTGATAGTTCTATTTCAGTATCTTTGTGTTACAATGTCTCGACAATGTTTTATCATGTTGGCCTACTACAATTAGGAATGGATCCTTTAGCCACTGCACCATGCTGATTGGTTGCATGGCTTGTATATATGAGTGAATAGCAATAGCAATAGCACTTAGCCTTATATACCGCTTCACAGTGCTTTACAGCCCTCTCTAAGCAGTTTACAGAGTCAGTTGCCTCCAACAATCTGGGTCCTATTTTATCCACTTCAGAAGGATGGAAGGCTGACCTTGAGCCTGGTGAGATTTGGACTGCCAAATTGTAGGCAGGCAGCAGTCACCAGAAGTAGCCTACAGTACTGCACTCTAACCACTGCGCCACCATGGCTCATGAATGAGACTGATGAATGATTAATGAATGGATATTTTCCCCCAAGATTTCATTTTTTTTCTCTAATAAAATCACTCATTGTTTTGATTGATTGTAATTACTTCATGGGGTAACATCAGCATTATATACCAAAGACATCAAGTGATATTCATTTTTTACCTCAGAAAGGATAACAGCATTACAGAGATAATGTCCCATTACCATGGATTTTTTCAAGGGAGGCTCTATGAGGCAACTCTGCTCCTTTTGTACATTTGTTATGACATCATACAAGCCTGATAAGAGGTGGAGCTTGCCTCATAACACTGGCTTCATTCATCATGCTGATTAAACCATTGAATCCTAGAGAACCCTCTGCTGTGATAATTTTTTTAAACAGATTCTGGCAGAGAAGTTGGTGGGTGCTCTTATTCTCTCAATTAAATACACAAATAAGTGATTCAAAAAACATTTTAAGACTAGTGACACTTCTGGATCTAGTTGCAGTGCTAGAGTGAATACATACATTTATTTCAAGCAAAAGATTTACAGTGCATGATCTGAAGAGTACACCCCTTTGATCTCTGCCTAAATGTTTAGGAAGCATTGCAACATTAGAGATAGTTTAATTTATTCAAGGATAATATAATCCTACATAAATAAAATACATCACTGTTTAGTACACTTAATCATAGCTGAGAAAGTCTAGGTACAATCTCAGCTACTTCTATGGCCTCACATTTATTACATATATATCTATAGTAGGGTTATTACTTAATCATCTTAATGATTTATTCAATCAAGTTTAGTAACCAGGATTGTATTATTAATAATAATGCAATTTAAACCATTTTAGATCATCTCCTATATCTTAACATTTTTATTTTTATACGATAGCTTTTTAATTTTTGTATGGAATTTTCCTATAATTTTTTTTACCCCCCCCAACTCCCCCCCCCAGCTTTATAGCTCTTTTTGTAGAACTGTGTTTAGATTTGGTCACAGAGCTTAGTAAAAGTTTACAATGTATTATGTTGGGGAAAGTGACTATCATCTTACTAGTCCCTGACTAAATGTTAGGATATTATCTTCATTTATAACTTCCTAAGATACCTCCCAAGGAACTGCAAAAGATTTAGAGTAGTCATATAAACAGCAATTTGTTCAGCTGAAATAACTTAGGGTTTCCTGAAAGTCAATCAGCTTGGAATGATCAGCTCTTTTACGAACTTGTTTGTTCCATTATTATTGCATCTAATGAGGATGCATTCCGGCTACGGCTAAGAGAATAGGTTGAGCTCTGGATCTGAAAAAAATCTAGGCTTCAAATGTACTATTAAATATTTTGGCTGAGATTGTTAGCGCTGATACCCAACATATTATAACTGCATTAAGTTATCTATGTTAACAGGAAATAAAGCCAAGACAAATGATCTAAGCAACAAGAGGTTTCTTTTCCACACTTGGAGGTCACAAGAAATTTCAACGTTACTACACAGTCTTATTAGGATGAAGGTATGCTGAAGATCCATCTTAAGTCTCTTTATAATTAATTGAATACACTGCTCAGGTGGCAAATGCAAATTGTAAATCAGACTGATTTATACTCAGCACTGTGTGTAACAGTACTGATATAAATACTGATTGCATGCAATATAGTTTTACAGTGCTGCAGTAATATTGCAAATATTAATGATTCAATGCCTACCAATACCAGCTTGTCTATTAACAAAATTTCATTTAAGGCCACTCATTACAAAATATCACAAAGTTACAGCCTTGCTCTTTCCAAAGGACTGCAATTCCATTTTGAGCAGATGGATCACCACTTAACAGGCAGATGAACCATCAGAACTTCTGTCTTCTCTGGCCTGAACTCTCCATTTATTGGTCCTCATTCATACCAATCATAGTTCACCCTACCTGCATAGAATGGAAAGTAAGAGACTATCAACCACAGTAAGAGACTATCATGTTTACTGATCAGACTGTGAAATCCATAGAGGAGGTGGTGTTGCTATCTTCTATAAAAAGTCCTTACATCTAAAAAACATCCAAGTTACCCAGAAGCTTGCTCTTCCTGAGACCATCATCTGTGAACTATAAATATCACATTTCGATGTTACAGAGTCCCTGATTATGACATCAAACATATAAACAAGCTAAATTCACTACTAACATGGGCAACATCCTGCCCACACATTTTTATCTTTCTTGGTGACTTCAATCCACTTCATATTAACTGGACCCTAAATGAATGTAAAACTGAACCCATACATGAACTGAACCCTTCTACAATGCTGTAACAAACCTGGGACTGGAACAACTAGTAACCAACAATACTAGACTTAACAACTGCCTTGATCTCATCTTCTGCAATAGTTTGAATTCAATTTACGGAATACAAATTAAAGAACCCTTTTCCAACAGTGACCACAGCATGATGGACTTCTGTCTCAACATACATCCACACAAAAATCAACACAACGACGTGATCCCCAATTATAACTTCAAAAAAGGCAACTATGATCTTATACACAATGATCTCTCATGCCTTGATTGGCAATTGGTATTCACTGGATGCAGTACTGTTGAAGGCCATTACAACATATTTTTACTTGAAGTCAAAAGAGTAATCAAACTATATGTACCAATAACAACTCCAAAAGCCAGAAAAAAACATATTACTCATAACAATAAGGAAGCTTCAATCCAAAAAGAGATCACTTTGGCGCAAAAACAAATCTGGTCACGTTGCCAACTTCAAAAGCCGATACAAAAATTTATGCCACCAGACAAAGACTGAATGCACCAATTATCACATTAAACAAGAGGAAAACCTTCTAGGCACCAATTCCACCTGCACTTTCTACAATTTTGTAAACAACAAACAAAGACTCAAGGTCCATCCCACCCCTGATGGGACCTAATGGTAAAAACTGCAATGACGACACTATTAAAGCCAACCTCTTTAACACATTCATTGGTTCAGTATTTGTAAACAGCAATGAATCATGCCCAGTATTTCCTAGCCGAACCACAGGCAACTACAATGATCTAATACATATCGATTTTACAGAAGACAATGTTGAAAAAGCACTACGAATCTAAAACCATCTCTATCTATTGGACCAGACGGAGTTTGTGCCTACTTCTTAAAAAAACTATCGACTATCATAGCTGAACCTCTAAGCATAATCTTTGAAAAATCTTTCAGGACCAGCTCCTTGCCAAATCTATGGTCACTAGCCACAGTCAAAAAGGGAGACCCCAACCTAGTTGAAAATTAGAGAACAATCTCCTTATGCTGCATCACCTGTAAAGTCATGGAAACAATTATTAACCAATCCATTATCCTCCACTTAGAGACAAACAGCTTACTCTCTAATAAACAATTTGGTTTCAGAAAAAAACTATCCTGTAATCTGCAACTCTTACACTGCAAAAACATATGGACTGCACAACTCGATCAGGGCAAAGCAATAGATGCAATCTGCATAGCCTTCTGTAAAGACTTTGATTCAGTGGTACACGACAAACTACTCCTAAAACTAAAATCTTATGGTATCTCTGGACACCCGCAAAACTGGATGGAAGCATTCCTGTCAGACAGACAACAAATGGTCAAAATTGGGAGCGTCCTATCAAAGTCTGTACCTGTCAATAGTGGTGTCCCCCAAGGCAGTGTTTTAGGACCAACTCTCTTCATACTCTACATAAATGAGCTCTGTGATCATATTAAGAGCAACTGTGTTCTTTTTGCTGATGATGTAAAGCTACTCAACACCACAGACAATATTACTGCTCTCCAAAAAAAAACCTTGACTATGTATCAGAATGGTCAATCAAATGGCAACTTCAAATCTCAACAAATAAATGCTCTGTCTCACATAGTGGCAGAAAAAAACAGAAAATAAAATACAAGCTAAATAGTTAAGACTTTGTTGAGGATCCAAACTTTGTCAAGGACCTTGGAGTACTCATCTTAAATGATCTAAGTGCTAGAGCCAACTGTAACTACATAGCCAAAAAGGCATTAAGAGTTGTTAACCTAATCTTACGTAGCTTTTTCTCTGGTAATATTACACTACTAACTAGAGCATACAAAACATTTGCTAGACCAATACTCGAATACAGCTCATCAGTCTGGAACCCACATTACGTATCTGATATTAACACAGTTGAGAAAGTCCAGAAATATTTCACAAGAAGAGTTCTCCACTCCTCTACTTGTTGCAAAATACCTTATGCCACCAGACTCGAAATTCTAGACCTAGAAAAACTAGAACTACACCGCCTTTGGTCCGATCTAAGTATAGTATATAAAATCATACATTGCAATATCCTACCAGTCAATGAATACTTCCGCTTCAACCATAACAATACAAGAGCAAACAATAGATACAAACTCAAGGTTAACCGCACCAAACTTGATTGCACGAAATACGACTTCAGCAACAGAGTGGTCAATGTCTGGAATACTCTACCTGACTCTGTGGTTTCTTCCCCCAACCCCAATAACTTTAACCTTAGACTGTCTACTTATTGACCTCACCCCTTTCCTAAGATGTCTGTGGGGTGTGCATAAGCGCACCAATGTGCCTACCGTCCCTGTCCTATTGTTTCTTTTATTTTTCTTATATGTATCCATGTATTCATAACAATGTTTTTGCTTATACCTATTATCTTGTAAGTAATTGACAAACCAAAATAAATAAATAAAAAACTCTACCCAGTTGCTTTCTGGGATAAGATCATCACAACTGCTGTCCCTGAATGCTGTGGTATTTAGTAGTAGACTGCTAGTGCTGCCAAGATGCACTACATCACTGAAGAAGTATGGGGGCACAGATACATTTGCAGCTAGTGATTTCCATGGAATTCAATTATGGAAGTGGTGGTGCTCCTACAAGGAGAACTTATGAAATTTGGTAAGGATGAGCAAGATAACTCTATTCTCCCTAGATTTAAAAACAAATGTAAAATCTGAGTTTTCCATTCTTAATGTGGCTCACAAACAAAAGGTTCAGTAAAGCTCTGGAGATGTCTGAAGGGAATGTGACATCTAGAATTGAGGAGAATAAATACCAAGGAAGGATTCTTACGAGAGTTTGCAAGCTCATCTCTACCCTGTTTCTCCAACAATACGGTCTCCCCCAATAGGAATTCCCAGCATGTTTTATAGGCATGAAATGAAATTAAGCCCCTCCCCCCAAATTAAGGCCTATATTAAAACATGCGAAATGGGAGGGAAATGGCAGGGGGGGCTTGCTGTTAGGAAGTACTTTTGTTGCACACCCGGATGTGGTGCTGCCTGTGTTGACCAACACCGAGGTCAGCATCCAAGCCGTCACCGCCCGCCCTAAGATGCAAGGGTTGGGAATTAAGTCACCCCCGAAAAGACAGCCTAGCCGTTTTTTCGGGCTCCAAAAAAAATAAGACCCGGCCTTATTATATGAGAAACACGGTAGCAGCAGATGGACGTACCAGAAGTTTAAAGATCCCAATCAGTCCAAATCAGGTAGGTCAGATATTTTTTTTTGTAAAAAATTTATTTAAGTTTTCACAAATCCTAATACAAATAAAATATCTTTTTTTGAGAATAGCATGGTCCCGGGTTATCACTTCTCCATACAGACGCAAACACAATTTCATATTCATCTTTGTGTTCTATTCCATATCTTATTACTATTTTAACAGGTCAGATTTTTGGCAGACCTTTATGTTGATGGTTGCAGGTTTAGGGAGGTGAAAGGCATTGAGAAGTTAGGGAGGAGGGGAGACAATATGCTGGATATGAAACAAAAGACATGAATTCCACTGGTTTGTGTCTGGGATGTGAAAATTGGCCATCTTTTTATTTATTTATTTATTTATTTTTATTTATTTATTTTGATTTGTCAATCGCTTACAAGATAATAGGTATAAGTATATACATAGTTATGAATACATGAAATGGGTACATAGAAGAAAAATAAAAGAAACAATAGGATAGTGACGGTAGGCACGTTGGTGCGCTTATGCACGCCCCCTACAGACCTCTTAGGAAAGGGGTGAGTTCAATAGTAGACAGTCTGAGGTTAAAGTTTTTGGGGTTTGGGGAAGAAACCACAGAGTCAGATAGAGTATTCCAGACATTGACCACTCTGTTGCTGAAGTCGTATTTCCTGCAATCAAGTTTGGTGCGGTTAACCTTGAATTTATATCTATTGTGTGCTCTTGTGTTGTTATGGTTGAAGCTGAAGTATTCATTGACAGGTAAGTCATTGCAATGTATGATTTTATATGCCATACTTTTCTGGGGAGGGGAAAGGTGCCTTTCCACTTAGCTTCCGATTGAACTTAGTAGGCAGTATACAGGCTCTTGGCAATGACTGCCCACACAAGGGATTAAAGACAAGGTAGGGTACTGCCCCATGCCATGCAGAAGATCAAGTGCCCCTATGCTTGATGTACTCTATCCCTTGCCAGCTCATGAACCAGCAATTTACCAAATTTAGGTAACACCCCTAATAAAGGAACAGATCTTGAACTACTAACTAGAAATTCATCATAGATTCATAACATATATGACTTATGCAAAGAGTAATGGGTAAATATAGTTTTGAATTTTAGGAGAAATAATGGAATAGTGAGGAAGGTGCTTGAAGGGAGGCTAAAATGCAATACTGTACTATCCTTATCTAATCAATTATTTTAAACATTTAAACATTAAAATGGTTATACGTTAACAGTTGTAGTACTGGTGACTTGATTTGATTGCTTATTGTACCCTATGCCCAGGGGTGGGATTCTACCAGTTCACGCCTATTCGCTAGAACCGGTTGTTAACATTCTGAGCAGTTCGGAGAACCGGTTGTTAGAAGATATTACTGGCCTAATCCTGTAAAGGAGGCAGGAAGGAAACATTCTGGTGTTGCTTACAGAAACTGCCTCTCCGTTAACCCTTATTACATTCTTGGCAGGACTAGACTTCCTGTCTCAGGAACTTTTCTGGAGTTTTTTCCCCCTCCTTTGCTGGTCCTTTGCTTGTGTGGAGTGACCATTCAAAGTTACAATGGCACTTAAAAAGGTGACATGACCATTTTTCACACTTTTGACTGTTGCAGCATCCCCACAGTCACAAGAGGCCAGGCGAGGAGATGCGTGCCTTAATGTGAGTGATGTTGAGTTGGCCACGCCCAGCCAATAACA
The DNA here is from genome assembly GCA_033807585.1 of Hydrophis major. Classification (NCBI taxonomy): domain Eukaryota; kingdom Metazoa; phylum Chordata; class Lepidosauria; order Squamata; family Elapidae; genus Hydrophis; species Hydrophis major. The sequence continues at coordinate 247,224,146 of CM066329.1, forward strand.
TGACCACCAAGCCAAGCCCACCACCTAAGCCATGCCTACAGAACTGGTTAAAAAAATTGAATCCCACCCCTGCCTATGACTATTATTAAGTGTTGTACCTTATGATTCTTGACTCTTGACGAATGTATCTTTTCTTTTGTGTATACAGAGAGAATTTGCACCAAGACAAATTCCTTGGTGTGTCCAATCACACTTGGCCAATAAAAGAATTCTAATTCTAACTTTGTCTATTCATTATACTGTATGAGCATAGAATACCATTGTATTTATTTGAGTAGCATGATGTTAAGACACCATGAAGGAGTTTCCAGATTTTTATACTTTACAAGGACACTTAAATCTGGTGTAGAGACTCTCCCTCCCTAATTATTTAAACAAGTAGGCTGTGAAAGAGATAATGTACACAATAGCTTTTTATGGACATGACCATGGTGAGATTATATCAAATTTCATTAGTAGGAGACTGTTGCTACTATAAGGACTTTGAGAATCCTGAAATGTCTTCTATTGAAGATTTCATATCCTCATCATGGGAAATCATTATTCCCACTATAAACCATTCTCTTTTTGCCTCGGAAGTCGGAGCTATGGGTCTATTGTCAGCGTGCCTGTGCACTGACACAGGGAGGTTCTTAATATGTAACTTCAAATTGCTGAAATGCAAATAGGTTGAATGTTTGGACTGTATAAATCTTTGTGCCACAAACAATAGCAGTTTTGATTAAACTCTTGTATTTTTAATGCATATTTATTCTTTTTAAAACAAGAAATCCTCCAAATGCAGTGTTCCAGCGCATATATACTAGAAACAAGTAAAGTAATAACTAGAAGTCAGCATGGATTTCTTAAAAACAGATCATGCCAAACCAATCTTATTTCATTCTCCAAAATTTAGTGACTAAATTAGTAAATCAGCAAAATATTGCAGATATAATAGGCTTCACCAAGGCACTTGACAAAGTAGACCACAACCTACTTCTTGATAAGCTAGAAAAAAGTGGGATAGATAGCATGACCACCAGATGGATCTGTAACTGACTGACAAGCCATGCTCAATGAGTAGTCCTTAATGATATTATATCTACATGGAGGGAAGTAAGCAGTGGGATATCACAAGGTTCTGTCCTAGCTAGGCCAAGTACTCTTCAATATCTTCATAAATGACCTAGATCAGGGATTGCCAACCTTTTGGACCTCAGGAACCACCAAACTCATAATTTCAAATCCCGCGGACTACTAATACGAATTTTGACTGACAGTGGCTTGTGACGTTGGTGGGAGAGAGAGAAAGAGAGAGATCTGATCTAACCTCGGAGGGCTGGTGGTGATGTTCTCTTTCTCTTTCTCCCCCCCCCCCCAGATCCCTCACACACCTCCACACCCTCCACGGCAGCCACATTCCTAACCTGCTTTTCACCTCTGTTCTCGGGGAGAGAGAGAGAGAGAAAGAGAAAGAAAGAGAGATGGTGTTCTGAGATTGGTAGGAAAACAGGGTAAGGGATTTTCCTGCAGACTTTTTTGGGGATTTTCCCAGGGTCTCTGTTTGCAAGTTTATCTACATGGTGGCTAAGGGTAGATGCTAATGAGTTAATCATTTTTCCCTCAAAGTTGAAGGTTCTTCATGCTCCTGCCAACATTATTACATGGTCACAAATATATTAGTAGCTGTCACCCACATTGTAGTTGAAGGATTTGGTCTGCAGTAAACTGAAAGAACATCTTACAAAACAATGAATAGTAAAAATATCAACCCATAGTGCAACAAGTAGTAAGGCTAAAACATCACTGCATATATGCCCAGATCTCTCTCTTTCCATAGCACTCTCGTAATAGATTTTCACCTGTTTTAAAGAGGCTGAATCTCTTCTTGATCAACAATATATTTCAAAGACAGTCACTGTGGCTTAAATGGCAGTGATAGGGAATCTACTATCTTCATGAATAGCTTGCCCCACTAATTCATTAAATATATAAGCATGCTTGGTTTTTTCCCCCCTACTTAGGTTCTTTTGGCTTAAATCTGGATCCTAATTATGCCTTTGTGTACTTGGTTAAAAAGCTGCTGAACATAATGAATTCTTTTCCATTTGCTTTGTTACCAGGAATATCACACACATGGCATATGTTCTCATAATTGCTGTTGTCTACTTTAAAAAATGGTACTCTGTTTTCACTAATTTCTTGCTTATTTGTAAACATCAAGGAGGAAGCAGGAAATTGGTCAGGGAATCCATATCAATTTATGTATATTGACATATTGGCTGTTTCTTCTAGGCTTGAAATACACAGATCATCAGAACAATGATGATTTGCCTCACCAATTTTGGGAGAGGGGAATAAAAATATTCGTGTGTGTGTGTGTGATCACAATTTAATCCTATGTTGTTCTAAGACAGGGAAGGGCTTAGATGGAGCATCTCTCTTCATTAGCCAGTTCAGCAATTGTCTAATGGCAGCTTCTAGCTGCTTTTCCTATTGCTGCTGTTAAGAGTTTTCGGATAATATGTCTTAAAATCCTAACAAACTTACACGTGAAAGTGCAAATGTTAATTACTAGAAGCAGCATGATTAAATTTAAAGATAATGTTGTGTAGAGGCTAGAGTGATGGACACTGAAGAGGAAGGTCAGATTCAAACCTCCAGTAAAGCTGATGGGGTGAACTACCTCTCAGTCTAAGTTGCCTCACAAAATTCTTGTGTGTGGAATCCATCTGCATTGCCCTAAGTTCTAAGGTGCATCTGGTGTATAAATGTTATAAGTGAGTAATGCTATTTTATTGTAAGCATTTTTTTCTGTAATCCTCCTTCACCTAATAATAAGATTACATCCAGAAGTTTAAGACATTCTGGACATGCTCTGTTGTTCACATTTAAATTTTCTGTGTCAGCCTCATGGTTGAATTTAATCTGGGCATGGGAAGGTAGAAGGGCTACCAACTTCCCCAGAGAAGACTGGCTGGCAAGGGACAGCACACATACAACTCTGGTAGCCTTGTAGCTAAAATACGTATCCTTCTGCACCTTCTAATATGTAGCTTTCCTATACCTCAGCATGAGAACACAGCTACTTTTTTCATTTTTTAAAGAAAAAACATAGGAAATGAGATTTTGTTCCTGTCAGACTCAAAATGATACAGATGAATATTTGGGGCCTGGTGCTAGCCTGATAGAACATTCATTAAAAGGATGTTTTTACTATTGTCACTCCCTCTTGCGAGAAAAAAAAAAAATGGATCCTGGAACTGTGTGGCTTACATGTCTTTTGGGATGTCAGACTTTATGACTGATACTTTGACAAAGATGGAATCATACCTTATGCAAATCTATGGACAATTTGCAAGTTATAGCAGCCAATTTCACCCATCACACTATATCATAAACCAGGTTTATAGGTCATAATGGTTGGATTCCAATACCATGCTGAGCTAAAATGAAAAACAATATTGGTATGTAGTTGACTGTGGTATGTGATCCCTTTTAACACAAGCTTCATGTGTTAATAATAACCTTTATTGGAAGCTATGGCACTAATTCATGTAACTGAATCCATGTTCCCTTCTCCTTTAGTGCAGTTGTGAGGAAACTGCAGGCTTTCATTCCCTTATTAAATTATCTTTTTTTAAATAAATTTTTTTCTTATTAAATTATCTATAGCTTGTAATGTCATTTAGAGCCATCCAATTCAGAATGGTTTGTCCAAACAAGTTAACTTTAGATGGGATTAATTTAGAAAGCATAATGGTACTAGTCTGCTTGTAGCTGTTAATGTATCAGACAAAAGGAAGTAGGTTCAAGCAGTCGTTTCTTGTTATAATGAGTTCTGAACTGGCACACAGAATAATTCAGCAATGGATCTCTGTCACCAACCCTCAGACTATAAATTGCTAGACAACGTGTCACACTGCTATTCCATTAGATTAGAAGTAACAAGAAAAAATGGGATAATGCAATCACAAAGACAGAAAAGGCAAACTCTTATTCTCCATTAGTGGCCTTCTGGTGTTGATATTTCCAGTTTCAACTATCTTCATTTTTTCTTAATTGAACATTTTAGAAGAAAAAAAGTTCACTTCTCCTTTTTTTTTGTTTGTGGAAGGGATAGTACAAATTCTTTCATCTTGGAGATGGAAAGACAGATAAGGTTTAGAATTCTCTCTGAATTATTCATTTGGGAATTGTAACTTTAAAAGTTTCCTATATTTTTGCCCAGGAAGTCCAAACTGAAGTACCTCATTTTATTCCCCACTGATGATTTTGATATTGATGATAATGTCATAACCCACTGAATCATAAACTGTCCTACCGTATGTATATACGTAAGGCTTAAGAATGGGAAAATCTGTTGACATATCTGAGAGCAGTTAAAATTTGTGATGATGCCAAATTTCTCTGGGCTTTAAATAAATTTGCCAGCACATAATCATGGCTATATTATAAATAGCCATTCTTTTCTTTTGCATTCTTTTCTTTTGCAAGAGTGTTAAATGATATTCTGTACATGTAATTATAGCATTCAGCAAACTGCAAATCCCAAGAAGTTTCTCTGTATTGCATGGAACAATGTCTTGAATACTAAAACCTTGTTCTCCATGAAAAACAGATTCAGTGTGGTAACATGATGTAGATTTGTAAATGGGCATATCATTGATACTAAATAATGTAAATTGTAAATTTAAATTATTTCAGTTTGCAGGCCAGGGCAGTGTGATTATCTATGTTGTCTCCTGGCCAATGAATGTATATTATGGCAAACCAAGCTACAATTCTTAATGAAAATTCCAGAATTGTCAGATAGGAAATGATTATTTTTGAAGCATTTGTCTTTATGTTGGTTCTAAAACTTTGGTGACTATCTAACAACAGTTGTAATTTCAACTGGTCAATGACAATTATATAATTTACACAAAAATATCATATAGATAATAGTATTTTGCAAACTATATCAATTGACCCAAAGAATTAAAGTATATTGGCCATCGTTTTCTACAGAATTTAATATTAATAAGTATATTATCTCTATAGATTTTCCTTTAATAAATTAAAAACTTATTGTAGAACCATAAGAACTATAACCTAATGATATTGAAAATAATAACAATACTTGTAACTGGTTAAGACTTTAGCTATGTTAACTGCCTCATGAACTATCTTAGCCTGACTTAATGTGTCTAATTCAGTACTGCCATTGGTTCAGAGATAGGATTTTCTCAGTTCTAAGTGGACAGTGTCTTATTTGATAACAGATAACAGATAATCAGAGTTGAAAGGAACCTTGTAGGTCGTCTAGTCCAATGCCCTGCCCAAGTAGGAGACCCTACACAATTTCTGACAGATGGGAGTCCAATCTTGTCTTGAAAGTCTCAAGTGATGGCGCTCCCACAACTTCCGAGGGCAAGATGATCTAAATTCATTTGGGATGACCTAAATTCATAGTAACTTCATGGAAGTGTCCACTTGATTTTCATGGCTGTGATTTGCCATTACCTTTTTCCAAGCTTCTTTTTCAATATCCCAGTCTAATCTACAGGTACCAGGTCTGAGTCTGAGACCTGCATCCAAACAGAAGCTCTCCATCATGAAGCATCAAAGTTCCTTCAAAGCTTACAGATTACAAATCATTGTGGCAGATTGTCAAATTCTGACCACTCAATTATACTCCTCAAAGAGTCATAGAGTATTTCCAGCTAAAAATTTTATTGCATCTCATATACTTTTTAAAAATGCTGTATAAACAAGGTAATCAACAAAATATGTTAAGACAGATTGTATTTAATGACCACTGATGGAAACAGCTTTTACATTATGCATATGTATGCATACTCAAGATGAGGATACATTAGTGTTCCTTCTGCCCACTCGTTTTTTCACACCCTGTTGAGTTACTTTTCCTATTCATAGCATGGATGCCTGTGTGGATGTCTAGGTGATGGAATTATTGCGTGTTACTTTCTGCTTTGTTTGTCACATACCTCCCATTCAATTTTTCTCAACGGGTGTGCCAGAAGAAGCTTGTGTGAGGATACTATATTTATTGTTCATGTCCAATACTGGCACATCATTCTCCATTTTAATAGTAAAGATGAAGCGTCAGATTGAAGAGGTGAGAACATGCTGCAAAGTGGTGCAAAGAGGTTGTAAGCAGGGGCCAACTAATTTAACATGTTTTTTAATTAGAATAACAGAGTTGGAAGGACCTTCGTGGTCTTCTAGTCCAACCATCTGCTCAAGTAGGAGGCCCTATGCCATTTCAGAAAAATGGCTGTCCAATCTCTTCTTGAATGTGTCCACTAACATGAGAGGGACCTGTTAAGCCTGGGTTCCCCAACCAGGGTTATGGAGACAAGCTAAACAGAATGTGCAGCATTAGTCAGATAGGCACACAGATAAATGAGTGAGATATGTTTGTATGTTTGTTAACATACAGTAAAAATAACAGATACGCTTGTGCTATCAAAAATATAGTTTATTCCATTATGAGTTCATAGCATAGTCAAAATAACAGTCCATTAGTCATGTATCATTTAGTCAGTCCATTCAAGGATATTCAGTTAGCAAAGTCCGTGTAGAATATCCTATGTCAGTTCACTTACAAATCAGTCCTTTGTTTATCTCTCCCGTTCGAATAACGCAGTCTTGAGTCCATGCAGTAATTAGGGATCATCAAAGCCAGAGAGAGAGAGCAAGCTGTCCTCTTGCTTCTTTTAAAGTGCTTTCACAACCACTCCCTTCATTACATTCCTATATTTAAAGTTGCAGACACTTTAACTTATAAACTATGATTACATATTTATTATTTTACCTAAACCAGTTAGGGTAAACAATGTTATCCCTAACATTCTCCCCTTTTAGGAAATAATAATAAATATAATTATTTACATCTTTAAATCATATTTGTTACAACTCTCTTTAAACTTAATTACTCCTTGAGCTTTTGTAAATTGGTCTGCAATGTTTTCTTCTGTCATGCAGTATTCCAATTTAATTAGCCCATTCTTTACAGATTCTCTAACATTTACGTATCTTAAATCAGTATGCTTTGATCTAGTTTTTACAGCTATATTAGTAGCTAACTGTATAGCTGCCTGGTTGTCCTTGTACACAATAATGGAATCTTTAACAGTTATACCCATGTCTAATAATAACTGTTTGTACAAAATCAAGTCAGTGCATAGTAATGACAGACATGAAAATTCTGTTTCCATCGTGGACAAGCTGATATGCTGTTGTCTGATTGACCTCCACCCTATTAGTGTCTTACCAAATAATATAGCCATCCCAGATGTTGATTTTCTAGTGTTTATATCAGTTGCAAAACTTGCATCTGCATAGGCACTAAGACTCAAATCACCCTTTGGTTCTATATACAATGCATGGTTCATTGTTCCTTTAAGATATCTTAAAATTCTCTTTAATGATTGCCAATGATATTGATGTGGATCCGAATTAAAACGTGCCAGCTGATTAACACTATAAGCTATATCTGGCCTAGACCAATTGCTTATATATGATAAGCTACCAATCAAAGATTGATATATGGACTTATCAAATTTGGGACTTTGATCATCAGTTTGGCAAACTTCCTGACTCATTGGAGTCTTTGCCGGCTTACAAAGTTCCATTTTATACGTTTTAATTAATTGGCAAATTCTATCTTCTTGAGATATCTTAAATCCATTTTTTGTTTTGCTAATTGTCAATCCTAGATACTTTTTAATTTCACCTAAATGCTTTAATTTTATCTTTTTGGCTAATAATGATATAATCTCATTAGCTTCATTATTAGTCTTAGTTATCAAAGCAATATCATCTGTAAATAATAACAATAATGACACCGTTCCATTATTTTCTCTTTTAAACACACATGGATCTGCTAAACCAGATTTAAAATCTATATTGTTTAATTCTTTCACAATATATTGGTTCCACTCAAAACCAGATTGTTTCAACTCGTAAAGACTCTTTTTGAGTTTCCAACAATCATTACTATTTACTTTATTTTCTTTTATAACAATTGGCTTTTTCAAATGTATAGTGTGCTGCAATGGTGCATGCAGGTAAGCAGTTTCTACATCTAAATGGTTAATGACATAGTTTTTCTTAGCTGCCCACACTAAAGCTGCTCTTAAAGATATTGCTTTAAGACTTGGTGCAAAAACTTCATCGTAATCAGATGTAGTTTGATTAAATCCTTGAGCTACTAACCTAGCTTTATGGGTAACAGTCCCATCATTTCCAGTTTTTACTTTAAATATCCATTTGCACCCAATGGATTTTTCTCCTGGAGGTAATTTAGCATCTTCATATACTTTCATTACCTTTAATGATTTTAGTTCTTTTTCCATTGCCTTTTGCCAATTCTCCTGATCCTTAGCAGGATACATCCTAAGTTTATCTACACTAGTTGGAACTTTATTTACTTGGCAAACTATACTTGCTTGATACCTATCAGGTGGTCTAGTTACACGTGTAGTACGTCTAGGTATTACAGGACTTACAGGTGGACTTTCATTTATTAACTCTTCTTGATTATTTAACTCTTCCTGATCAACTGTTTCTTCTTGTTCTGGTCCTATTTGCTCTTTGTGGACTTCTTCTTTAATTGGACTCTTATAACTATTCTGATCTTTTTGCCTTTTGTAGGGTTCAATAATTACTTCATTATTTAAATCTTGCTCTAATCTATTCCATCCTACATGTTCTAGGAATTTAGCACTAGCACTGATGTAAACTCTAGATGTACCTGGTTGCCAGAATCTGTAAGATCTGTGATTAGATTTATATCCTACAAAAAATAATCTTTTAGCTCTATGCTGTCCTTTTTGTCTGAGTTGTGTAGGGATATGCACCCATGCTGATGCTCCAAATGTGTGCATGTAACTTAAATCAGGTTTTGTACCATGCCACAGTGTGAATGGTAATTCACCTGTTGTTGAATTAACAACATTATTTAATATATGATTACCACACATTATTGCTTCTCCCCAAAAATTGTCAGGTAATCCTGAATCAGACATCATAGTTCATGCCATTGACTGTAGTGTTTGGCCTCGTCTCTCTATAAAGGCATTATGTTGTGGCCTATATGGTGCAGACTTTTTATGTTGAATACCTAACATTCTAAGTCTATTCTGGAATTTATTATTTGTAAATTCCGCACCATTATCTGTTATAAGAGTTACTAATTTCTTTTTAGTTTTTCTTTCAGCAAATTTTATCCAATTAAAGAGATTTTGATACGTTTCAGTTTTGCTCTTCATCAAATAGCAAAACCCATATCTAGAATAGTGGTCCATTATACTTAATATGTAACGAGCTCCTCCTACACTTGGTTTTTTTGGACCTATTAAATCAGCAAATACTACTTCTAAAGGCTCTTTGGTAGTAAATCCATCAACTCTTTTAGCCGGTATGACCCTGCTCTTACTTTGATTACAGGCATTACATTGCAAATACTTATTACAAGGTTTCAAACCCACTCCTTTAGATAATTCAACAGCTTTCTTAAGCATTTTAAAATTCAAATGCCCTAGCCGTCGGTGTAACAAGTGAATACATTCATCATGAGGTTTCTTATCATCATAAACCGTGTTAGCCACCTCTAAACCATTATCATTTAACACATATAATTCACCTCTTAAAGATGCAGTAATTTTCTTATTTTCTTTCTCAATTATGCAGTTATCTCCTTTAAAGGTAACTACATATCCTAGTTTAACCAAAATTCTAACTGAAATTAAATTAAACTTAAGTTGTGGTACATATAACATTTTTACATTCTCTTTTATGAAAGAACAATATGCTATACCTTCACCTTTAGCTTTCAGTGTCCAGCCATTGGCTAACGATATCTGCTGTGTACTCTTGGACATTTTAATAAAATTTTTGTTATCATTTGTTATACAGTGGGATGTTCCACTGTCAACCACCCATAAATTATTTTTTACAGTTTCGTTACTATACATGGCTAACTCTAAATTTTTATTTTTCTTTTGATAACTTTTAGTATTCTGGCCAGCGTTCTGGTGCTTTGCTTTTTTACAAAATCTTGCCAAATGTCCTCTTCCTCCACAATTAAAACACTTTTTAATTGCGTATGCAGTAGGAGATGCATTATCTTCTTTTTGAGGTTGTTCCCTCCTTAACTCATTTCTTTCAAGCCTTCTTCTGGCCTCTTCAATCAATCTGCCAGTTATATCAGTTAAAGTTAAACTTTCCTTAGGCAAGATTTCAAGGGAAGTTACGTAGTTGTCATAACTTTCATCTAGTGATGATAGAATTATGTAGACTTGGTGTAGTTCAGAGAAAATAAGCTCTTTCTCGTGCAGTTCTTGAAAAATGCTTTGCATAGTTTCCAAATGACTCAGCATATCACCATTCGTCTGGAGATGCGTCCTGAAAAGCTTCCGTGTAAGATTTATGTGAGCACCAACGTTATCTCAGACATAAATCCTCTTCAGCTTCTGCCAACACCCAACAGCCGTTTGCTCTCCGTGGATATGAACAAGTTGTTGGTCAGACAGTGTTAAACCTATTATGCAAATAGCTTGTTCATTTTTATGCATAAATTCTTCTATTTTTAGTCTATCTTCATCATCCTCTGGATCCCATTCCTCTACGTTTGGTGGATTTTCAATTATGTTCCACAGACCTTCTCTTCGTAGAAGTAGACTATATTTCATAGACCATGATACATAGTTTGTTCCATCCAGCTTGGATATAAGGGACAAACTTTGTAAATTGACTTGTGCCATGCTTTCTTATATGGCTATAAAACTATATTAATGAAACACAGCTGTCTGTTTACTGTAATGTATAACAACACAAACTCTCACTTTTTACATAAATCTGTTTTATCCTAGTTAAACTGACTTTGCAGCCTCTGGATCCATAACCAGTGTTAAGCCTGGGTTCCCCAACCAGGGTTAAGGAGACAAGCTAAACAGAATGTGCAGCATTAGTCAGATAGGCACACAGATAAATGAGTGAGATATGTTTGTATGTTTATTAACATACAGTAAAAATAACAGATACGCTTGTGCTATCAAAAATATAGTTTATTCCATTTATAGCATAGTCAAAATAACAGTCCATTAGTCATGTTTCATTTAGTCAGTCCATTCAAGGATATTCAGTTAGCAAAGTCCGTGTAGAATATCCTATGTCAGTTCACTTACAAATCAGTCCTTTGTCTCTCTGGCTTTGATGATCCCTAATTACTGCATGGACTCAAGACTGCTTTACTCGAACGGGAGAGAGACAAAGGACTGATTTGTAAGTGAACTGACATAGGATATTCTACATGGACTTTGCTAACTGAATATTCTTGAATGGACCGACTAAATGATACATGACTAATGGACTGTTATTTTGACTATGCTATCAATGGAATAAACTATATTTTTGATAGCACAAGCGTATCTGTTATTTTTACTGTATGTTAATAAACATACAAACATATCTCACTCATTTATCTGTGTGCCTATCTGACTAACGCTGCACATTCTGTTTAGCTTGTCTCCTTAACCCTGGTTGGGGAACCCAGGCTTAACAGGACCCTTTGTGATTGTCATGATATGCAATCCCTCTTCTAATAGATCCCATATCACTCCTATGCAAATTTCAAATACCTGGGATGCCATTTTATTTATAACTCTTGCCTTTCCTGGAAAAAAAATTGAGATAACATTGCAAAATATGGAGAGGAGCCCAGAAATTCTGCCAGCCATTGTTTCCACAGTAACACAAATCACACTTTACCTGCCATGAGGCTGCAAAGTGGTGATGGCCACACATCAACCAAGCATGGAAGAAGTCCATCCTTGTGAAGTATGAGGAAAAAACCATTTAGTCATCAGCTTCCCACACTAAAGTACACGCAGCCGAACTCACAAGGTTTAATTTGATCTAACCATCCAACCTATCAGGTATTAGGAAATAAAGAGGAGGAGAGAATTTACTTGCTTATGGGGAAACTTATGGAATAAATGCACTCTGATTCCCCCCACTCCCATTCCCTAACTTGCAAAATCCCAAATCATAGGAGCGGACCAATACAGAAAAGAAGGAGTCAGTGAGGAAGATGGAAGAGCAAAATTAGGGGACAAGGATCACTGTTGAGAATGTTCTTTCTGCACCAACTCAGAAAGCTCAAACTGCCCGAGGAGCTGCTGATACAATTCTACAAAGGAATTATTGATCTTATCATCTGCACCTCTATAACTGTCTGGTTTGGTTCTGCAACCCAACAGGACAGACACAGACGATAATTAGGACTGCAGAAAAAACAATTGCTACCAACCTGCCTTCAATTGAGGTCTTGTATTCTGCATGAGTCAAAAAGAGGGCTGTGAAAATATTTACACATCCCGGACATAAACTGTTTCAACTCCTTTCCTCAAAACAATGCTATAGAGCACTGCACACCAGAGCAACTAGATACAAGGACAGTTTTTCCCCAAATGCTATCACCCTGCTAAACAAATAATTCCTTCAACACTGTCCAACTATTACAAAGTCTGCACTACTATTAATCTTCTCATCACTCTGTATCACCTATCCCCTCCCACTTGTGACTGTATGACTATAACTTTGTCACTTGTATCCTTACTATCTATATTGACTGTTTCCTAGTATGATTTGATTGCTTATTGTATCCTATGACTATCATTAAGTGTTGTACCTTACGATTCTTGATGAATGTATCTTTTATGTATATTGAGAGTATTTGCACTATCCTTGTGTGTCCAACCACACTTGGCCAATAAAGAATTCTATCCTATTCTGTGCTTTTAGAGATGGTAGCCACCTCAGGCAGGAGATGCTGGAAGACACTGGCAAGGTGTTAAGGAACATATGAGAGTGGGAAGCACAATCCAACTTTCTTGCACCCTCCCCCCCAATAACCTTCTGTTCCTGACTGTGGGAAGGCTGATGTTCCACTGTCATCATTCCTCCTGTTAGTTTCTGTACTGGGAACAAGAGGGATGCTATCTTATTATTGGCTTCAAGCAGCAAAATGTCTTGGACGAACAACAGGCAGAAAACATATGAAGTAGATTCAAGCCTTGACAAAATTACATCAAAATGGACCTTTTGCAGTGGTTGTCTAGTATCAGAGGCAAAAGAAGAATCAGAAGCAGGGATATGCTGTGTGCTTTGTGGTCACAAAGCAGATCTGGCTCACTTAGGACACTGAGGCAGCAGCAGAGCCTCTCTATTTTGTTGTGGTGTTTCAGTAAGAAGAGAAAAATGCAATTCCTTAAGAAATAAGGTGCCAATGACAGTGGAAATATTACCTAATCAAGGAGAAGGAAATAAAAAGAATTATCAATCTTTCTAACCACAAAGGTTAACCACAAAGAAGTTATTTGGAGGAAAACTAGGAAAAATAGATTTTGGAGCATTGATCAAAAAAACAACCACTGTACATTATCTAACAACAACAAAAGAACGATTCAAAATCTTGCTTTCTTCACACCTGTTAATGTTTCACTCTCTTCCCTCTTGTGATGCTATTGCTTTATTAGTAGAACCATTACCATAGAATCCATTGGTGTGGGCAAATTTTCCAAAATGTTAAAACATTTTTAGCCAAAATGTTAAAACATTTTTAGCCAAAATGTTTAAACATTTTTCTTTTTGCAACACTGAGACAATGGCACATTAGCCATATTTGGTCATAGTTTCTTTCCCATTCAGTTTTTAAAGTTTTCTTGAGAGAGAGAAAAAAAAAACTTTGAGGAAATGGTAATTGTTTTAAATGTATAGATCTCTTTCCCAGGCCAATGAGTGTCTGGACTTTTATGCTTGTAACCTTTGATGATTCAACTTTGATGTTATATACATGAAAACAAAGTTTGAAACATCTAAAATGTGAAGAGCAGAATGACTATAGAGGATAACTAAGCAGTGGAAACTTTACTAAGAAATTAATATTTAATCATAGGTTTCTTTTTGTGACTCTAATTATTCACTTTCAGTGAATTTGATCTATGTTTCATTTAGCCTTTGAGACCTAATAAGCTTTCCTCTTTGCTGACAGAGCAACCTCAGGCTTCTTATCTGAAAATCAACCTGAGCTTGTTCTGCTTCACTTCAGTATCTCCCACAGGACAATTGTTAGTATTTGAACTCATCTGGGTCTTTGAATACAAACACAGGTGCAACTTTCTCATAATGCTGACATAAAGGGAAAAACTTGGTTAAGTAAAACGGAGTCAATAAACAGATATGGGCAGGAACCTTTAAAAAACTTTTTATAATTATAAAAAAATACCAGATGGCTTGCTATGATATTTACTGACATCTTCATTAGATTGAGAATTTTGTATATCTGTGTATTTTTCACTGTCGATCTGGATATCTATTTCAACTATCTCATTCAGAAAATCCTTTGTTGATTTTTAAATTGCTTCAGCATTCTCCACTTCTTATGGAAGAGACAGTTGTTTCCTCATCTAGAATAGAATCTAGCAAAACTGGATGAAACTAGATGAAAGTTAAATTTGGGACACAGCATAAAGAGATTCCCCAGTAACAGTATGATCATTAATGTATGTTTAAAAGGCTGTTCCATATAGTAGTATTAAAGTTGATAACATGTCTGATATTCTCTGGTTTCAGGAGCTAAGTATGATTGCTTCTAATTAGCATTTGGGTGGGAGACCACTCACAAAGCTGTGAGCTGAAAAAAGAAGGGAAAATAAAACATTTTAAAATACCCAAAGAAAGGAATGACAAACTACTACTGTTCTGTTGCCAAGGAGACTGTAAGGATGTGTCCATGAAGTTTTCAAGGGTCAGATTCAGTCTTGCTAAGAATTCTGAACAACAGCAATTTTATACTAGTGAGAATGTCCTAATATTGCCATTATCTTTCCTTTCTTGCCCACCCATTGCTGAAAAATGAAATGTTTCCAATTATAATTGGAAATACTTTATACAAACTCAGACAAATGTGCTACCTTTGGTTTTTTTTGGAGAACCCACAGTTGGCTATTGTCATTCATGCCTAAGTAATATTCAAATTGGCTGCTACATTTTGACCAAAACACATTTTTGTTTCTGAAACAATCTCAGGTTGCTACCTGTAGTTTTAACTCTTAAAGCCCTAACTGATTTAGGACCAGTGGTCAGTATACTCAGGTTCAGAGAAGAATAGCAATAAACAGCTTGTTAACTTTTTGGTAAATGGCTGTTCCAGAGAATCTCTGCTATCCACTGAGGCTCTCCTTGTGGCAGAGGGTATATACAGTAGATTCTTCTCAATTGTATGAAGAGCCTCAACAGATAAAAAAAACTCTGCTAGACACAGTTGTGTGCAAGGATGTTGTATTGTTCCTCCTAATCAGAAGAATGCTGAAGAGGACCTCCTTTGCCCCTTTTTGCATCTGGCAGCCCTAGCCATATGACTAAAAGCTATCTTTACCCATTATACAAACTTTTGAAGAGCATTTGCCTGGGAGACCACTCAGGAGTCTGAGAGCTGTAAAAAAAAAAACCCTGATAATAAATGCTTTAAAAATATAAATAAATTAACCTTTAACATCTGTTAAACTATATCTTGTTCAATGTTATTTTAAAAAGTTAAAAACAATTCTCATACAATATTTTCTTAAAATATCTGTTCCTCTCCAAAGCAGAGGTGGTATTCAGCAGATTCTGACCAGTTCTGGAGAACCGGTAGCAAACATTTTGAGTGGTTCGGAGAACTGGCAAATCCCACCTCTGGCTGGAGATTTTACCGTATCCTTCCCCTGCCACACCTACCAAGCCACGCCCACAGAACCGGTAGTAAACAAAATTGAATCCCACCACTGCCCCAAAGGTTGTATTATTGTCCAGTTATATTCTGCCTTTTATTCTTGTTCTTTTGTCAGTAATGTTAAGATCAGATAAAAATGAGAGACATTGTCCTTAATTACACTTTAATAGATTTACAGTAATGGAGAAAAATGGAGAAAAGCAGTAGAAATAGAAGCAACATTTTTTCAAGATTAGAAAGAAACAAAAGATAAGTCATAAGCCCTTGGCAAGATTAATTACAAAATCATTCTTGTTAACTTAAAGATAAATCCCGTACAGTGTTCAAAAGGCCTTTATACTATGTATAGCATTTCATCACTTATTTTTGAGAATGAGAAATATCATTTTTCCTTTTCTAGCTTGTAGGTAATAATGGCTCTTTCAAAAACTTGCTTTTAGCAGTAATCTTAAAAACCTCTGTGCATTTCTGTAATGTGTTACTTTGATACATTTGTAAAATGCAGAACATTACAGCAGAAAGAACTGGCCTTCTCTATTATAACATCCAATATCCCGAATTTTTATGTTTCTTTAAACAATCCTGGGAAGTAGGTCGTACTTAGAGCTGGAGATTGCCTAGATGAGAAAGTAGTGCGTGTGTGGAACTAATGGCAAAGTTCATCACTTAATTATCCCTGTGTAACATTTCTTCCAATCAAGCAAAATGATTTCCAGAATAACTACAATTCTCATTCTGAGAGGTGAAAACAAAAAACTTTTAAGTTGAATGAAAGCAATTAAACATTTCAGGATAAGAATCACCCTTAAGACTTTGCAAAGATGCTGTATGAGTTCTGCACCTTACTTTTTCGTATTTGAGGTGATACCATTCATAACATTACTGATAGTACCAGTCTTTGAAAAAACACTCTTACGTGCATGCTTAAAACTTTTTTAAAAAACCCTTCTCTTTCCAATGGCATAAATAAGCACCACCAAGCTAGTTTTTAATCACACTCCTGCCCCTGCATTTTTCCAACCCAATTAGGCCATTACCAGAATTAAATGAGGCATAGAGCCTCCAAAAGTCACACCGTTGTCCCGGAGATGGAACATGTACTGTGTTGGACGTGGCAGGGAGGTGAGGTGAGCTGATGCTGCTCACTGGACGGTGACTCCAGGTGTTTGTACATTCCAACCTGGGCAGAAAGATCACCTTCACAGAAATGTAACATAGTATATATTTCCCTCCCTTGCAAGCTTGCTTGTTTTTTTTTTTAAATAATATATACTTACCAAAATCAGTCTTGAAATGATTCCTAAAAAGTCACCTAACTGGATCAGCAAGCTGTTGTTGGTGTACGAAAATAAAAACAAAGGTCAGTTGATTCAGTCAACTAAGCCAGTGGGTTAAATTTAACCCAAAAGTGAGCTGGTCATGCATGGGTTGAACTAATGCCACCCAGTCAATTGTGTTGGAGGAACAACTAAACCTAGGCAGTTGACCTTTACATGAGTCTCCATGTAAAAGAACTGGAGGGGAAAAAGTGGCTGAAAAGCAGAGGTCTCCATTTCTGAACTCAGCCAAGGCTCAAGAGCCCCGAACCGAAATACAGGCCAGGCACTATAGACTAGCCATGCTTATTCTACCTATCTGGCCAATGGAGAAAGGCTTAGTGATGTTGTGGCAGTTTGTGTCTCCTTTGGTGGGATACTATGCACCTTTTAAAGAAAGTGAAGGAAATGCCAGTAATTTTTAAACTGCTGACTTCAGACCCAGTTAGGGTGATTGTGTGTTACCAGAATATGAGGTAATATTCTGTGGCTGACTAGGTTAAGTATGCCACAAGGAAATCAGACTACTGGGTTAATAGGACCGAGATTATTATTACCTGTTAGGGAGTATGCTGTGGAAATCACATATTACTCTTCATTATAACAACAACTTGTACAGGCTGCAATAAGGAGTAGTTTATTATAGCCCCATGCTGCATAGTTTTCTACATTTAGGCAGAAGATTTTGTTCATAGACCTACCTTGGGGTGTTATGGCGGACATATTACTGGGTGTCCACGATTCCCCCCCCCCCCCATACAAACTTATTCCTTGTGTATGTTTAAAGCATATCTTGGCATCTGAGATGCATTACTATTGAGTTTGGTCTCTCTGATGGAGTGGATGGCACAAAAATGACATTGGGGGCACGCAGATTCCCTATTTCTGCACTTTGCAAAGGAATTATTCCAGACTCGTTAGCTGCCACTTAGTTACTTCTTATTCTCCTCATTTGTTCTGCCTTCTATAATTCATTATCTCAGTGGATTCTTTCTCCCCACCCTGAATTTTACAGAAAGAATGCAACCTTTGTTGAGGCTTAAAGACAACTATTCTTCTAAAAGCAGGAGATGCAGTCCTTTTATATGACTAATGTAAGTGTCAGCTCTTCTCCGTCAGCTGTTCGTCTGACATTGAGGGGGTGAACTATAAGATATCAACTCACTCGTGTAGTTTTTATTTGTCTCCCACACCTCAACTACAGGTAACAGCGATCAAATTATGTTTAATGTCAGCTCTGGGTTTTGTTGCAACCCAGAGCTGTATTTATACATATTATACTTTGGATAACAACATAATTACTATAACCACCTTCTGGCCGCCTTCGCTGCCTAACATCCAGCATCCTTAAATTAAAGAAACATGGTAATTGCACCTTTCCCCTGCTCAATGAGTCCATGTACCCCCATTTGCCTTGTACCATTATTACAACACCACCCCCTTGACATCCAGCCATGAATCATTATTATTGCACCACTCCTTGTCAGGAAGTCGATGTCAGTCATTTGAAGAATATTCATCATAACGTCAACTTGGTAACACAATCAATGTAAGGCAAGTAAAAGACTATGGTCGTATCGCATCCTGGCTGTTTCGGCTCCAGTCTGATATAATAATAAGATAATAAATGATGCTTGTAAATGAAGGAACCATTGATATCCTCAATTTTCTTCTTTTCGCCCTTATCTCAGAATTTGGAGACTGGCTAAGGCTATGGAGACAGTAGACTCTAGTTGGTTTTCTTCTTTTGTTTGTTTGCCAGATCTGACAATGGGAGAATGAGGATGATTTGTCCTTCAGATCAAGGAAACTCAAGGAATCAGTTTCCTTTGTTGTCTGAGCTATTTAAAATATCCAGGAGTTGTCTGAGTATGCTTGTACCAATTTTTTTTCCTGTACCACTTCATCCAATGTACAAATACTTAAAGTGCTAACGTGATCATTTCTGTGAGTTGTAGACATAAGATAGGAGTAACAATTTAGAATGGCTATGTTTTGCAATTGTTTTATTTAATTTTGCATAATGTGAGGATGAGAAATTAGAGTGAAAAATATATTGGAATTGCAAATAATGGAAAGTTATGCACTAGGTTTTATTTTGAACAGAAACTTCTAGGGTCTCCTTTCCATTTCCTGTTCCCTTTCCCTATGCGTTCCACCAAACAGTAGTAAATGGAGAGAGAGAGAAATCTCCATTAACTGTTTTATAGCATAGGGGAACCATAAATCCAGTTAATGTTTTATAGCATAGGGGTATCTTCTCTGTCAAATATGAAATATTCACTTAGTTGTGGTGGCGCCAAAGGGCTGTGATGGCACAGTAGTTGGAATGCAGTACCGCAGGCTCACTGCTCTCTTCGGGAGCTTGATTCTGAGTGGCTCAAACAGCTTCCATCCTTCTGAGGTCAGTAAAATGAGGATCCAGATTTTGGGGGGCAATATGCTGACTTAGAGAGGGTTGTAAAGCACTGTGAAGCAGTATATAAGTCTAAGTACTAATGCTATAGATTTTTGTGGGTGTTAAACCCTATTTTCCTTCGTGAATTTTGGTATGGATTTCTTTATATATTTTCTATTTATTTTATTTTATTTGGTTTGTCAATTGCTTACAAGATAATAGGTATAAGTAAAAACATAGTTATGAATATATGGACACATATAAGAAAAATAAAAGAAACAATAGGACAGGGGTGGTAGGCACATTAGTGTGCTTATGCACGCCCCCTACAGACCTCTTAGAAAAGGGGTGAGGTCAATAAGTAGACAGTCTAAGGTTAAAGTTTTTGGGGTTTGGGGAAGAAACCACAGTCAGGTAGAGTATTCTAGACATTGACCACTCTTTGCTGAAGTCGTATTTCCTGCAATCAAGTTTGGTGCGATTAACCTTGAGTTTGTATCTATTGTTTGCTCTTGTATTGTTATGGTTGAAGCTGAAGTATTCATTGACTGGTAGGACATTGCAGTGTATGATTTCATATACTATACTTAGATCGGACCAAAGGCGGTGTAGTTCTAAGTTTTCTAGGTCTAGAATTTCAATTCTGGTGGCATAAGGTATGGATTCAGTTTTACATTCGTTTCGGGTCCAGTTAATCTGAGGATTGAAGTTATCAAGAAAGATAAAAGTGTGTAGGCAGGATGTTGACCATGTTAGTAGTGAATTTAGCTTGTTCGATGTCATAATCAGGGGCTCTGTAACGTAGTAAGAATTGAAATGTGATATTTAAGGAGAGTTCACAGACGATGGTCTCAGGAAGAGCAAGCTCTTGGGTAACTTGGATGTTTTTTTGATGTAAGGACTTTTTATAGAAGATAGCAACACCACCTCCTCTACAAATTTCACGATCTGATCGGTAAACATGATAGTCTCTTACCGTGGTAATGGAGTCAGGGAGAGATGTGTTGAGCCATGTTTCACAGATAAATATGATGTCGAATTTAGCCATATTTAGTAAGAGGAGAAATTCAGGTATTTTATTCACAAGGCTTATTGCATTGAGTAGCTTGCATTTAAGGCCAGTTGTAGTTGGAATTAAGGTAGTTAGGGGCGGTGCGTGCCTAGTTTTGAGTGATGGTGGGTTGGATGAGGTAGGGTTGGATGTGGAGTTGTGGGTTGTGTGACTTACTTTTCATACAATCAGCATGGTAGTCAATGTACAGATCCTTGTCTCCCTTGTCTAGACGTCTTTTGAGTTCATTGCGGAGTTCACGGGAGTGGATTCTTTGCAGTAGGGATAAGTCTGGTCTTGAGCAAAGTTTTTTGTGGTTGGGATTGGTTTTTGCAATGGCGTTTATTGTATGAATGAATATGTGTTTGCTGGACTCATTTTTGCATACAACTCTACAAAATTTTGGGGCCACCGAGCCTTCATTATATTTGAACTCAGGACCATCTCTGGTTATTTGAAAGCTATCTTCAGGAGATTTTCCTTTGTGTATTTTGGTGTGGATTTCTTTAAATAGACTAACTGTCATATAATAATTTCAGCAACCCATCACTCAGATTCTTTAAATCAGTAAACTTTATCTCAATGATCATCCTCCTTCAACTTGATGCCCATTTTGGAATTTCTCATTGATTATTGTTGAATTGGGAGTACTTTAGCTGATTTTTCACTTGGCGAAAATGGATACTGAAACTAAAACACCATTTTTGGGGATATCAAGCCTGGATTTATTTGTTTAGAGATAAATATAATATGTTGATCATTTATATATTTTTTGTATGTAAAGCAAATGTGATGTTTTATGAAATAATTATAAGAAAAAAAACTTAAAATGGTTTTAGAACAAGGATGTGGTTTGTGACTTCGTGATTTGAAGGTGTCTTCAGATGTATCGTATTTGTGCAAATATATGCCATAAACTTTTATTACAGTAATTTTGACATTTTACTAACAAGGCAAGAAAGAAGACACCATGTAAATATTCAAGCTGCATGTGTCTTTTGTATTCTTGGAGCAGCTGGTATTTGGGAGGGATTGATTCTATGGACAGTTCTACACTGAATACATGAATTTTTTATATTTCAATATTGTTTTAGGAAATCTTGAAGATGAACTCTACACGATCTGCTAGTGATACTGAAGAAGCAAGGAATTGCTGGATCAGATAAATTGCAATGGAGAAGTCCACTGAAGAGACATCAGAGCTATCATTATTGTCCGGTGGCTTATTGGACTTCAAGTCTGCCCACCCCAGTCATAGCATATGATGTTTCAAACAGAAAAAATATGTCAAATTATATTAGGCTTATGTTGCTTCTTAGGTACCTGATTTGAAATTTGCAACATAATTCCTTTTGTATAAAGGAGGAACGATGACTTTTTATAGTTTCTATTTGATCCTCTTTGCATTTACTTCGAGTAGCTTTGCCTATGGACCAAATCAAAGGGCACAGAAGAAAGGAGACATTATTCTTGGAGGATTGTTTCCCATTCATTTTGGAGTAGCTGCTAAACATCAGGATCTGAAATCTAGGCCAGAATCAGTAGAATGCATAAGGTAAGTCCAGAAAACCCCCAAAGTCACTCATCCCCCAAACTCAAATGGCAAAGGCCTTGAAAGTTTTGTGATTTCTGCAGTCTAATAGTTTTTCTGTTTTAAAAAAAAAAGCCACTTCCAGGCTTGTAGGGAAGGACCTGAAATCTTACTATGTCTCCCACACCTTGTATATATGGGTTTTTCTGAAGTATTTGACTGATCCCTTTTGAAGCAGCGCTTTCAGACTGATCTGGCTTTTATTTACTGAATTCAACCATGCATGCAGATTTTCAAAACACGTGACCTACAAGATAAAATATACTTGCATTTGATTTGCAATGAAGTTTGGTTGCCCTTAGAAAGCAGCCAGTACATGAAACCTCTCATGAGAGAGCATTCTATGTTTTGAGGGTGACTGGTAGGAAGTCTACTTCATGTGTAATTTGAGCCTCACATTGGAATAGTGAGCAAAGCTTAATAATGGTTTGTTAAATTCTTCATCCTTAACCCAGAAGGCACTTTTATTGCTTTGATGGTAGGCAGGAATATTTATGAAACAGGAGATTTAGAAGTAGGTTGGAAAGAAGATGCACCTGGCTTCGTGCACTTGTTTCTCTTTTGGTTCTTTTAAACTGTTCCTGGGTGCTTTGTTATTTTGCCTTTGGTTGAGGTTGAATATCAGACTGGATCAGAACAAAGGCCCTCTCATTTATTTTTAACTATCCGTTTTACACATAGTAAAACAGTGTGACCTCAGCATGGCTAGAGGAACAAGGAGAACTGAATGTCTTATTGCTGAGGAGAATGCTGCACTGCCCTTGGAGGATCAGGTAGGATTTGGGATTACTTATAGCAGGACTCCTCAAACTTGGCAACTGTAAGACTTGTGGACTTCAACTTCCAGAATTCTCCAGCCAGCAAAGAATTCTGAGAGTTGAAGTCCACAAGTCTTACATGTTATGTCCGTGTGGACAGAAGCCAGGAGTCGGTGACTGTGTTTCAAGCTCTTTTTATTTGTCAGGAACCGAACTGAGGCTAAGGGAAAACTTTGCAGCTTTTTATTTCCAAGCCGCGGCGGCCGCGGCCAATGGCACCACTTTGAATCTCCCGCGATTCGAATTGACCAATCACGGGAGATTCTCAGCGAGCCAATCGGCGCGGCTCGCCTAGCCAATCAGAGCGCCCCGCGCTTTGGCCAATCAAAGCACGGGGATCTCATGAATTCAAATGAGGGGACAGAACACCCCTCCCCTCTTGGTTCAGTCCTTACGTTGCGTAGTCCCGTAGGTAGGTGGGACTCCATCTCTGCCTACTGGACCTGCGCAGGTCAGTCGTAGGTTGGATCCCGGCCGGTTCGGTTGGGGTCTCTGTTTCTCCGGACTCCGTCGTGGGAACCGCCTGGTCTGTCTGGCCGGGCCGCTCTCCGCAGCTCCCTCCTGGGCTACCCGGGTTGGTTGAGCTGCGGGTTTCGCCGCTCCCGCTCAGTCTTCCCAGGTTGGTTGAGCTGGCCTGGCTGTCTCTTCTTGGCGAGGTTTCGTGCTGGCTGTTTTCCGGTGAGTATGGCTGGTTTATTTTTTCTGGGTTTTTGTTCCCTGGGTATTCCCTCCCCTCTTGGTTTGTGTTGCGGGGGTTGGTTTTTCTTGGTTGCACGTCGGTGGTCTCTTGGGTGGTCGTCCTCAATCTTAACTGGTTGATGTGGCGTTTCCACGCTCATCCGTCGGTTGTTTGTAGCCGGTACGAGTGTGGGCCTGTTAGTTGTGTTATGACGGCTGGTACCTATAATGGGTCTCCGGTTAGGTTCTTCGCGTAGACGGCGTCGCCTGGTGTGAAGGTTCGGTGTTTGCTGGTGGAGTCTGGGGGTTTCTCAGTTGTACGTGGGGTGTAATCTATCGAGTGGGGACCTTATTTTCCTCCCCATTAGCAGTTCTGCTGGGCTTTTATTTGTTGTGGTGTTTGGGATTATGTGCTGTATGAAAAGTAATTTATTTATTTTGTCCTGGATCTCCCCGTGGTCTCTTTTCTGGATGGTTTTCTTTGTGAATTAAACCATCCTACCATTCGCCACCGAATTGAACCACCCTACCATTCGCCACCGGATGCACCGGGGCTGTCAGCGCGTGTCGTATGCCCCTCTCCGCTAGGAATTTTTCGAATTCTAGCGAGGTGAATTGGGGCCCGTTGTCGGAAACGAGGACCTCTGGGAGGCCATGTGTTGCAAAAAGTTTGCAGAGTTCTTTGGTCACGGCCTCCGTGGTGGTTGTTCTCATGTTGCTTACCTCCAGCCAGTTGGAGTAAGCGTCTACGGTTATTAAGAAAGTGTGTCCTTTTGTGGGCCCGGCGAAATCTATGTGGATCCTAGACCACGGTCCCCTGGGGGTTTCCCATTCTAGGATGGGTTCTGCGGGTGGGCTTGGCCTAGTTTCCTGGCATCGTTGACACCTTGCTACCCAGGCCTCAATCTGTTTGTCCATCCCTGGCCACCAAGCGTAACTTCTGGCCAGGGCTTTTGTCCTAACGATGCCCGGGTGCCCCTCGTGTAACAGTTCCAAAACCTTCCCTTGTAGTTTTTCCGGGATGACCACCCTATCCCCCCATAGTATGCACCCTTTTAGTAACGAGAGTTCCGTTTGCCGGTTCCAGAATGTCTTGACGGACTCGTCGTTGTCCCTTTCTGGCCACCCTTTCTCTACCCAATGCAAAACCTGTGCCATGGTTTGTCTTTATTAGTTTCTCGGGCAATGTCTGATGCGGTTATGGGTAGGTTGAGTAGAGTCTCTATGCTGAGGGTGGTCGTCATGGGTGCTGGGTCAGTGTCAGGTTCCGGTAACGGTGAGTGGCTTAAGGCGTCCGCATGGGAGATAGTCTTACCAGGTCTGTGTGTGAGTCCGTAGTTGTAGGCAGCCAAGAATTCGGACCACCTTGTCATTCGTGGAGACAGAATGTTCAGGGTGGCCCTGTTTCCTGCAATGATTCCCAGCAGCGGTTTGTGGTCAGTGATGATGGTAAACGTCCGGCCGTAGAGGTACTTGTGAAACCTTTTTACTGCGGCGACGACAGCCAAAGCCTCTTTGTCCAGCTGGCTGTAGTTCCACTCTGGTTTGGTGAGGGTCCTTGAAAAAAACGCGATGGGTGCTTCTTTTCCGTCGGGGAGAGTGTGGCTGAGGACAGCGCCAACGCCGAAGGGTGATGCGTCACATGTGACGGCTAGTGGTAGGGTCTCGTTGTACTGGATGAGGACGGCATCCGAAGTGAGCAGGTCCTTGGTTTTTCTGAAGGTGGCTTCCTCGCGTTTCCCCCAAGTCCAGGTAGCCGCCTTGTCCAAAAGCCTATGCAAAGGCTCCGCCGCGGTCGCCTTTTGGGGCAGGAAGACATTATAAAAGTTAAGTAGCCCCAGAAACACCTGCAGTTCTGTTTTTGACTTGGGTGTGGGGGCTTCCTTGATGGCTTTAATTTTCTTGTTGGTGGGGTGAATGCCGTGTTGGTCTAGGAGGTATCCTAGGAATTCGACCCGCTCTGTGTACAGCTGGCATTTTTCCCTCTTCACTTTAAGCCCGGTTTCTTTGAACCTCGTTAGCACCTCCCTTAGGCGAGTCTCTAGTTCGGCCTGGTTGGTTGCCGATACTAGTGCAACATCGAAGTATGGGACCACCCCCTTGATGCCCTGTAAGAGTCTTTCCATGAGGCTCTGGAAAATTCCCGGTGTCACGCTGACTCCAAATTGGAGGCGGTTGCATCTAAAGGCTCCCCGGTGGGTGACTATGGTTTGTGCCTCGGCAGTTTCCTCGTCGCCCGGCAGTTGCTGGTATGCTTGGGTCAGGTCGAGTTTCACAAAAACTTTGCCCCCTCCCAGTGAGTGTAGGAGATGCTGCACTACTGGGACGGGGTAAGCGCTTTGCTGCAAGGCGCCATTTAGGGTGGCCTTATAGTCCCCGCAAATTCTCACTGACCCATCAGGCTTAATTGGGGTGACTATGGGGATCTCCCACCGGGCGTGGTCTATGGGTTGTAATACCCCTTGCTTGATGAGCTTGTCAATTTGCTCGTCTATCTTCGGTTTGAGTGCGAACGGTACCCGCCTTGGTTTTAGGCGTTTCGGGGGAACGTGGGGGTCTAGGCTGAAGGATATAGGGGGCCCTTGGTACTTGCCTAGGGTGCCGTCGAACACTTCCTGGAAATCCCAGGCCAGTCGCTGCTCCCAGTCGGCTTCGTCGATGTGGTCGATGCCCGTGACTGCGATGCCTAGCGGTGCGAACCATTGAAGTCCCAGTAGGCTAGGTCGGTCTCTATCGATGATGGTTAAGGGGAGTCTTTTGGCGTGTCCCTTGTAGGTCACTGTAAACTCTCCTGTTCCGACTACAGGGATGTGGTTTCCCTGGTAGTCCTTGAGGATTAGTCTCTGGTTTTCTCGTTGCTTTCTCTGGATGGTAGGCACCAAGCGTTTAATTTCTTGCCAGGCTACCATTGAGAGGTAGGACCCGGAGTCCACCTCCATTTTACAGGGTTCGCCTTCGATGCCTACCTCCACGTAGACCTTTCTGGCATCTGTGGTTGTGGCGTGGCCGATGGTGACCGTCTGATGTGTCTCTTCTCTCCGCCTGGCCTCGCCGCTTCGTTGGGCTTGTCCATTTCGCTCCCAGCGGTTGTCTGTTGGCTGGTCTCTGGTTCTGGGGGGTGTGCTCTCTCATCTCCGCTCGCTCGGGTCCCATCGCCTGGGGCTGTGGGTCTTCTTGAGGCGGCAAACGCGTGCGATATGGCCCTTCTTGTCGCAGTGCCGGCAAACGGAGTCGAAGAACCGGCATTTGGATCTGAGGTGGTCGCCTCCGTAACCGGCACACGCGGTCCTCGACTTACGACTCCGCCGGCTGCGCTGGTCGTGGCCTGCCTGGAAACGGTGGATGTCTTCCTCCTCGTCGGACGTGCCCAAAGTCGAGTGGAGTTCACCCTGGTGGGTGGTGGTTTCAGGTTGGGCCTCAGTCAACCTTTCAGGGTTGTTGTTTGTGGTGCGGTCCCTGGCGTTCGGTCTCCGCATGCGGTCTGCTGACTGTTGGGTAGCTTCGGCAGCCGTGGCTTCGGAGATGGCGTCTGCGAGAGCGATGTTGCCCTTAGCCATCAACCAACTTTGGAGAACGGGGTCCCAAAGGCCGAGCACGATTCGGTCCCGAAGGGCCTCGTTCATGTTGGAGAACTCGCATAGTCCTCCCATGCGGCGCAGCTCTGCAACGAAATCACTGACACTCTCGCCCGACCGCTGGTCCCACCGATAAAATTCGTGCCGTCGGATGAGGATGGGCATGGCTGGAGCGTAGTGGTTCCGGAGCAATGGTTTGAGGTCCTTCCAATCCATCGCAGTAACATCGGCGGGCTTGGCTAGCGCTTTTGCCATCTTAAACTCTGCGGGCCCGCAGTGTGTTAGGAAGATGGCTCGTTTCTTCGGTCCCGTGGCATCCTTCAGATCATTGCATTCGAGGAACATGTGGAATCTGTCCGTGTAAGATTCCCAGTCCTCGGTAGCGGGGTTGAAGGGGGTTGGTGATGCGATGCTGGCCATCTCGTCGGTTGGCTGGTTTCCGTCGGACACGTGCTTCGGTTCAGGATGAGGATCCCACCTTCGTCGCCAGTGTTATGTCCGCGTGGACAGAAGCCAGGAGTCGGTGACTATGTTCAAGCTCTTTTTATTAGTCAGGAACCGAACTGAGGCTAAGGGAAAACTTCGTGGCTTTTTATTTCCAAGCCACGGCGGCCACAGCCAATGGCACCGCTTTGAATGTCCCGCGATTCGAATTGACCAATCGCGGGAGATTCTCAGCGAGCCAATCGGCGCGGCTCGCCTAGCCAATCAGAGCGCCCCGCGCTTTGGCCAATCAAAGCGCGGGGATTTCAAGAATTCAAATGAGGGGACAGAACATTATAGTTGCCAAGTTTGGAGACCTCTGACTTATAGATTCCTCACCATAACTTGAAATACTAATGATCTTCATGCCTGATAGATGATTTTTGGGCTTGTATTTTCCCCCCTAATTAGCCTGTAACTCTAAATCTTGGCTAAGTTACCTAAAACATCCATCTATATTTGCTTCTTTGGATCATCATGATGGCCTCATCTGTGGCTCTTCTCTAGGTGCCCCACTAAATGAGGCAAGATAGCCAATCAGAAAAGAAAGGATCTTTTCATGAGTGGCATCTCAACATACCTTTTTTTATGGCCTTGTAGGTGCTGTGTGAAGACCTCGTCATTTTCATAGACAAAAGAACATGCTATTTTCTTAGTTTTTTTAAGAAAACATTCTGGTTAATATGCTTTAATTTATATACTGTCTAGAGACATTTAAGTATTGCAACGCCTCCAAATATTATAAAAAATAACACACTGAATTGTACAATTCTATCCTGCAATCAGAGGTAATGATGATAAATTATTTAGGTTTATAAAAATAAAAAAGAATTGTAAACAGCACCTTAATGGCATTTCCACACTAGAGGATTGAATTTTGTAACAGGGAATGCAGTTCAATGTAAACAAATGCAAAGTTGTATAAATTAGATTAAAAACCTAATCTCTACATGTGGGCTAATAAAGTCCAAGCTGCCAGTGACTAAGATAATTTCTGCACTACTGATTTTTAACTTCTTACAGCATTGCTTAGCTGTGGTTGAAATGAAGTAGTCTGTTTGCTTAAGCTCTTAAATTTGGCATAATAGTTAAGTGATTCTAGAAGATGTTATAAATAGAAACCACCAAAAAAAAGTTGTCGCTGTTAAAGTATATCAATATACAATGAACATGTCAACCCAATGTGTTGCTTGTTTAAAATTATGAATCCCATGCTAGGATTCATAAGAATTGAAAATAAAACTATTAATATTGTGATCAAGGTTCTGCAGTGATTTTGCTCCAATTTTCCAATGCTTTATAAGCAATCATGTGGTCCAAGGAAAAGCTATAGAGAGTTTCTATGTTCATGCTTCTATATACTCCAGAGCACCTTTTGGAGACTGAATCTGCAGGATTATTCAGCCCTAACTTTAATTCCTTAAATAAATATATTTAAATAAATATACATATATTATTGATCATAATGTCTCAAGGGTGGAGTGGCTCATCAGTTGACACAGATTCAAGACCCAAACACCATGTTACATGATGAGCAAGCATCTTCCACCCAGCTCCTGCAAACCTAGCAGTTCGAACACAGACAAATGTGAGTAGATAGGTACCACTTTGGTGGGAAGGTAACAGCGCTCTAAGATGCTAGGCTGGCCATATGACCACAAATATCTTCAGACAGTGCTGGTGCAATGGCCTCGAAACAGAGATGAGCATTGCTCCTATGGTCAGCAATAACTAATGGAGTAAAATCTGTAGAAATTCCTTCGCCTCAAGAGACTACTTTAAAATCAGTTCTTCTACTATGCTTATGAGTTTCCTGCATCATTTGATTGGTCATTGGGTGACACAGAATTTTGGACAAAATGGGCCTTAATATTCTGATAATATCTTGTGTAATACATCATGGATTGCCCAGAAAGTGGGATATCGTATAAATGTTAAATAGTTATTTCTGAAAAACTCCACAAGGCAATTCTGAATATGAATAAGAACAATTTCTTGGCACAACCTTCTAGACTATGCATCATGCAATCATTCAAAACAAGACCTCTGTTTTGCCATTTGCAATAAGGATATACTGTTAAATTGTGTCAGTGGTTGCTGGGGGTGGGTGGGTTCTGTTTTGTATGTGGTACAGTTGCCATGGTTGTCCATGGGAGGATCAAAAAATCAAATTATGTTCTGTGCATTATTACCTTATCACACATATGACATGCACTCTGAAATTTATACCATTTGCTTGATAATGACATAATGCAACTGATGTAAATTGCATCATTTGCACACAATAACAGTCGTAATTATGATTTGTAATGGGTGCCTTTGGGAACTGGCCCTATTTTTGGTTAATTATTTTGAAATATATATGTGAAATAAAAGTCCAAATAAAATGGACTTAGGAAGTGTTCTTCCATTCACCCAGAAACAATATATTTTCCTGTTTCTCTCCTCTACCTCTATATAAGACATTGTGCTTATTTTGATTCTCTTTCTTGTTTGTAGGTATAATTTCCGGGGTTTTCGCTGGTTACAGGCAATGATCTTTGCCATTGAAGAGATTAATAACAGCCCAACTCTTCTTCCCAATATGACTCTTGGATACAGCATTTTTGATACCTGCAATACAGTGTCTAAAGCTCTAGAAGCCACACTGAGTTTTGTGGCCCAAAACAAGATTGACTCTCTGAATCTGGATGAGTTTTGCAATTGTTCGGATCATATTCCCTCAACAATTGCAGTGGTGGGAGCAACAGGCTCTGGGATTTCCACTGCAGTTGCCAATCTTCTGGGTCTCTTTTATATACCTCAGGTGAGCATATGTTGTCTCTGTCCATTGCTTGAAATAGGATGGTCCTGGGTAGGTGAGCTTGTTAATTACAAAATATTTCTACTGTTGCTGTGGCAAGTTTCATCATCTCTTCCGTCAATTTCACAATGTATATAAAGTCTTAAAGAGCTAGTGTAATATTTCCACATGTTCCTTTTTAAAAAAAGAATAAATACCCCTTTTCCAATTTTGGACACAACAGTGTTCAATGAGTCATTGTAGCAGTCTGTGCCTATATGTCTGAGTAGCCCTTAGATTCAAAAAGGCAACCATTATAATCATAGGATAATTTCTCTATATCCTCTTTATTTTCTTATGCCCATATTAAATAGCATTAATGCGCATTGTGTATTTACATCAGCCATAGCAATTCATTTTGCACCTTCCTGTTGAGCTCTATATAACAACCCATAATGAGATATGATTCTATCTGGCCATTGATTTTCCTTAAAAATTTTAAAATATTGATTGTTGTGGCTGCTGTTTGGCCTAATTTTTTAAAAGCTAGTTTGATTGGGTTGATTGGGTATATTTTATCAGGAATTGGTAATGTCTAGTCTAGTGAAAATAAGGTCTAGGGATGACATGATAGCAGTGTTCCAATATTTGAGGAGCTGCCACAAAGAAGAGGGGGTCAAGCCACTTTTCAAAGCACCAGAAGGCAAGACAAGAAGCAATGGATGGAAACTAATCAAGGAGAGACTTAACCTAGACTTAAGGAGAAATTTCCTAACAGTGAGATCCATTAACCAGTGGAATAGCTTGCCTTCAGAAGTTGTGGATGCTTCATCACTGGAAGCTTTTAAAAAGAAGCTGGATAGACATTTGTCTGGAATGGTATAGGGCAGGGGTCTCCAACCTTGGCCCCTGGAAGCCTGGCGGACTTCAACTCCCAGAATTCCACAGCCAGCTTTGCTGGCTGTGGAACTCTGGGAGTTGAAGTCCGCCAGGCTTCCAGGAGCCAAGGTTGGAGACCCCTGGTATAGGGTCTCCTGCTTGAGCAAGGGGTTGGACTAGAAGACCTCCAAGGTTCCTTCCAATTCTGTTATTCTGTTAACTGTTTGTGACTAAACTAGTTTGGATGCTACTCATATTTTAAATGCATGGCCTGAAAACAAAAGACCATTATGTGATTTAACTATGCAAAGTATCCCATCTCTGGAGGGAAAATGCCAGAAGTCAAAAGAACAATCTATTGTGATAATGATTGTCCCATCCAATAAATTCAAATAAATAATTTAGAATACTTTTTTTACATCTTTTATTTTTCCCCCCAAGCAAGTGATTATTTTAACTCTGAGTTTCAGAAATTCAAATTCAGCCCAATTTCTCTAGTTCTTCCAAAGATTTTCCCTTCTCCCTCTACATCAGGGGTGTCAAACTGGTAGCCTGTGGGCCAGATGCATCACACACAGGCCATGCCCACTTTGGCTCTGCAAAGGCAAAAAACATGCTATATCATGTGATGTCAGGTGATGCAATCTAGTTTGACACCCGTGCTCTGCATATTTGCTCTATGTCAGTGATATCAACATACCTGTCCATACCTTGATACTATCAAGTCCCATCAAGTATTTACCATAGTCTATAAAGGACTTTGCAGGACAACTTAGGCCAAATGAGCATTGGAAAAAGCCATATCGCCTTGTCAGTCCAAAAAGGAAGATTACAGTAAAAGACCAAGTATGAATCAGGACTACTTTTATTGCAGAAGCTATAGTAAATGAATCTTGCCAGTCTGAATGTGTTTCCCCCCTCCCTCCCTTGATCCCTGTCTGAAGTAGGGAGGGGGTCTGTCCCAGATATTACTTCAAACTATTTTACTGGGCCACACGCAAGACCTCTTATCTGATCATTACCTTGGTAGCAGCTCTTCTTCATGTCCTTCAAGGCCATTCCTTAAGTCTTCTGCACTCCCAAGTAATATTTCCATTTTTTAGCGGTTGCTTGTAAATGTGATTGGAAATTTTCATATATATTGGGGATATTCTCAAAATTCTGGATGGAAAGTTATTATTTCTGGATAGAAATAATCTGGCCATTGTTTCTAAGTACTTCTTTCTCTTTCACTGATCCAAATAACCCTCCTGATATAATGGAGAGCTGAGGATGATGAAGTGGGATCATGTAGCAATTTAACTGGTGGAAGAAAAATCCTGGGATAAATGAGACACAATATGATTAGAGCCCACTTGAAGGTCTGCACTGAAATGAAAAATATCATAAATTACCATAAATTATGTAATGCTTGAACAATGGGAGAATATGTGGAAGAAAGGTTTAAAATTTACATTCAATTATAACTTAAAAGAAAACTTCTATAAGTTGATGTATCGTTGGTTTTAACTCCAGACAAGTTGTCAAGAATGTATAAAGGCATTTCAAATGAATGTTGGAAATGTAAATATAAAGCAGGAACTTTTTATCATTTATGGTGAACATGTGATAAAGCGAAGAAATATTCAAGTAGGATTCCTACCTTAATACATAAAATTCTTAAAGTGAATATAAACAGAAAACCAGAGACTTTTCTTTGGGGTTTAATGGAAAAAGAAAAAATGTGGAACTTTGATGTTATACATGTTGATGTCAGCAAGATTATCCTACACATTGGAAGAGAAGGCCACCTTGATGCCTACAATGGACAAATGGCTGCAAAAACTGATGAAGTTAACAGAGATGGCTAATTTACTGTTTGACAAAAAAAAAAATTCAAATACTTTTATTTCTACTTGGAAACTGCTTCTAGACTTTATGCTTGAGGTGGTAAAAGAATGAAACTTGGATTTTTGGTTTTACAGATTAGATAGATGTGTTTTTACAGAAATGGATAGTTTAAACTATTATGTAACAGTAAAAAGTTGAGGTTTTATGTTAATGTCTTATTCTACAATACAGAAGGGATTTGGAAGTCAATGCCTTTTCTTTATTTTCCCCCTTTTCTTTCCCTCACTTTTCTCTTCCCTTCTTCCCTATCTTCCCTATTATTTACTTTTGTACTTTCTTTGTATGCTACATTATAAACTAATAAAAATCGTTAAACATGAATAAATTACCATAAATTATCAATTTACCATTAAAAACAACTCAGTCAGTGTTCCCTGATTGAGGGACTACTTGTCCAATTTGAAGACCATTTTTCAGAATGATAAGAGAAAACTTTATCTTTCTCAAGTTATGGGGTGTGTTTCTTAGGGAGTAATGTTTGGCTGTCATCATCAATCCAGTGGACAGATTGATAAAGACACATAATCTCAATTAGGCTTTAAAATATTATGGTTATTAGAATGGAAATTCCAATCAATATATCTTTCTGGATTAAAGAATCTTGAACTTTTTGTTTAAGGTGATTTTTCTACATGCTGTCCATGTGCACCACTGCATCTGTGAGCAATTTCTTAGTCACCTGCAAACTGTGCTGCTGATACAACATTTTTCCTTCTTTAATTAAGGATAGGTTCATGGGGTCACATCTCATGTGAAATGTTTCAGAATAGTTTTTACTTAAAAGTATTGCATAAGAATTTATTTCCCTCTTTCCTTTTCCAGGTTAGCTATGCTTCATCCAGTCGGCTCTTGAGCAACAGGAATGAGTACAAATCTTTCCTGCGCACTATACCTAATGATGAGCACCAGGCCACTGCTATGGCTGACATTGTAGAGTACTTCCGCTGGAATTGGGTGGGTACCATTGCAGCAGATGACAATTATGGACGGCCAGGTATTGAAAAGTTCAGGGAAGAAACAGAGGAGAGAAACATCTGCATTGACTTCAGTGAGCTCATTGCCCAGTACTTGCCTGAGGATCAGATCCAACAGGTAGTGAAAGTCATCCAGAATTCCACTGCCAAGGTGATTGTTGTGTTCTCTAGTGCACCTGACCTAGAACCATTGATCAAAGAGATTGTCACACGGAACATCACTGGCAGGATTTGGCTGGCAAGTGAAGCCTGGGCCAGCTCATCATTGATAGCAATGCCACAGTTCTTTCATGTCATGGGGGGCACAATTGGATTTGCTCTTAAGGCAGGACAAATCCCTGGCTTTCGCGACTTTCTGCAAAAGGTAAACCCTAAGAAGTCTGCTAATAATGGATTTATTAAAGAGTTTTGGGAGGAGACATTTAATTGTTACTTACCAGAAGGAAACAAAAATTTCCCAGTTTTTTTCCACAAAGACCATGAGGAAGATACTAGAGCTGGAAATAGTACAGCTTCATTCCGTCCCCCATGTACAGGGCGTGAGAACATCACTAGTGTGGAAACACCATACATGGATTATACTCACCTACGGATATCTTACAATGTGTACTTGGCAGTATATTCCATTGCTCATGCTTTGCAGGATATATATACTTGCACTCCTGGGAAAGGACTATTCGCCAATGGGTCATGTGCAGATATCAAGAAAGTTGAGGCATGGCAGGTAAGATTTGTTTTACTATAATTATTGTATTATACAGTGTCTGATATAATTTACAGAACAGTTAACAGATTCTCACATAATTGACAGATTTGTGCTGCTATATGTATTAACATGCACAGTAGCCCTAAGTTTAAATTAAATACAATGTGAAAGATACCGAATCAGATTAATTTCCCTTGCATTTGGAGAGCACCCAATCTTCCTATGTTCTTTTCCTTAATTACACTCCCCCCATCTGTTTTACAATCATGGGGGCAATGGGACAGATTCAAATGCTCGTGGTGCTTTTTATAACCTAATGAGTTAATAATAAATTCCAGAAAATCACTTCTCTCAATCTTCAAATCAGCTACACGAAGCTGATATCTACTCCAGAAATAGTTATTTGAGAACAATGATAGCTTCAACCCAGAGTTCCTTAATCATAAGCAGTGTTAAACTATGGTTATGATTTCAACTTGTTTGTGTTTTGGATAGAACTTCATTCTCTAAGAATAATCATTTTAGCAGCTTGGGAGCATTTGATGACATTTTCTGTTGTGGTTTTGGTTCTTGATTAAATACCTTGAGTGATTCAGATTTTCAACCTAAAAGGCAAGCTGTTGATTGTTGATAATCACATGGGTCAACTTATTTTCATCATTTGCTTGAGAGCAGGCCTTAAAGCAATTCTTTTCATCCAGACACCAAAAAAGTTTCAGGCCAGGATGAAAAGATTTAAAGAGAGATGAGGTGAGGGAACTGGAAAGCAAAGGGAAAGAGGTAATATTTCCCAAAGCAGCTCTTAAATCTAAAGTCTCAATAGTCAATCTGCATTTGTAATCAAGCCAACACCCACAGTCTGCTCAGTAAATTTAGGATTAGCCAATAAGCTCATGTAATTAACACATCTTCACTGTGTCAAACAGTTGGACTAAGTCACTAAGATCCTTGTTTCTTCAAACGCCTATAATTCCACACACTACATTTAGTGAGCCTAGAAACATAAAACATACTGAGATTCATCCCCATATCACAAGCCATGCCATCCAATAACTCCTATCACTGCCATGTCTTATGCCACTGATTTTCACATAATTGGCTACCAGTTTCAATTCTGGATTGACTGTGTAATTAATGTTAGCATTGCTGTGGAAGTATATTGATAAGCAAAAGAAGAGAAAAATTGCTGCTCTTGAAGCCTGTGTTGATCTAAGTCCTGTTTGGTGAACTTAAAAAATTGCATGATTCTTTGAAGGGGCACGATGAAGGTATTAACACGGATATAGAATTTGGTTTTTTCCTTGTGTTCATTGGTCAATGCAATTGTTTACTGCCTTTCATGCAAACTGTAGGAGTCCAATGAAGAAGATGTAGGAGCAAATATTCCATGCAACTAAGGCCAGCTAGAACAGAGTTCTTCCATGATCTGTGCTCTCCCAGAAGATCCTTTGACTACTAATGGACATGAAATATAAATGCAGTGGGAGGACAAAACCGGTTGTTAAGCAGAAAACATTATTAGCATGAAAGATTATAGGTGAAGGAGTAGGATAAGGTGCTTTTCCAGTTTATTTGGGGAAATGTCTGGGAGTGGTCCATGCACATGAGCATTGTGTAAGATGATGAGAAACTGATAGAACAGAAGGAGGAATCTGAGGGCAAGTACCATTTGAAGGAAGGCTGACTGGCACACATGGCAGGGAGGAAAAGTAACAGTTCACAATGATGGGAAAGTGTATGAACAGAGTAATCCACCCGTTATTAGAGCCAAATTAGTCAATTTTGTCTTATGGTATTTAATACTTGCATAAAATCTGTTAAGAATTTTAGACTGGAGAATCATTAGACTGCTATGACACCTGTATTATACTAAGCACTTTACTGCTCTTTGCCATCAATGTCTAAGAAGGAAGACGGTGCCCTTGAATATTGCCTAAATTCATGCATTCATTTTATCATTGAATGTACTACATTCCTTAATAAAAACAGAAAGTTTATTTATATAACAATTTAAAAATAGGAAACATGAAAAAAAATACAACTGATAAGTTTAAAGTTAACCCAAAATTGAAAACCATGTTTCAAAAAA
This sequence comes from Hydrophis major, assembly GCA_033807585.1. Lineage (NCBI taxonomy): Eukaryota > Metazoa > Chordata > Lepidosauria > Squamata > Elapidae > Hydrophis > Hydrophis major. Next base: position 247,261,139 of record CM066329.1, read on the forward strand.
TAAAAACAGCTAGATTGCTAAAATTAGACCGGGCAAAATGCAGTGTTGTTAATCATGAGGAATCTGGATTCAAAGACGGAGGCTTGCCATTCTGGAATATATCACATTCTTTGGACGAACAGGCGCAGTGTGTCTAGGAGTGCTCTTCATCCTCAGGTGTCAGTGGGCTCCCAGATACAGTTGGGGTGTGTTATACTGTTGTGTTGTTGTGACAAGGGTTTCAGCTTCATTCCAATGTTATTACCACATGGTTTCCATGAAACTATCTGTTCTGACTCGCGTCCTTTTCCAACAAATCAAACACAATCCAAAGGGAACAGAAACCTTATAATGCTTTTGCAAAATAATTAGCTGTGATAAGCACAAGCCTTGCCAAACTGTGCAAGCCTTGCCAAAAGATAACAGACAAGAAATAATTTGCAATACAAGAATCTTCAAATACAAACTCAGGATACTGGAATGTCCACGAGACTGGATTTTCAAAATGTCTTTGCCTTCTACAAAGTACATTCATTTCACAGCTGGCTTTTATCTTCTTGAAGGAGGGGCCGTTACCTTGCAGCCTTACTCCCAAGTTGCACGTGCTGTTGTAGCTACTCTTTCCTGTGAGCAATCCTGTCCACACGCGCACTTGGCACAGGCTCCTTGGGAACCTCCTCATCACTGCTGCCAGCCCCCACAATCTCTTAAGGCAGCAGTCCACTCCCTAATGGTCCTGGCCCCTCATCTGAGTCCTCGCTCTCCTCAGCCGTCCACACCTGCTTCCGCTAACCACAACACTCCTTAAATTGTCCATGTCAGGCCCCCAAAATCAAGAAAGATACAGAAAATTATTTCTGAGTAGTTTTTTTATTCTTCACCTACAGAAACAATCTTCCCACACTAAAACAACTATGGTATCTACCCAAACTATAGATGTACTCTTTGAACTTCTAGGAAGGGTCCATCTTTGGCCTCTTCCTGCCTACCATACCTTCCAAGCTATACCCCCTCTTTGCTCTCTGGGAAGTAACCCCTTCCTCTTGGGATACCAGACTACATTCCAGCATAAAAAGACCCAATTGATGGCAAATACAAGAACTAGGTTAATGATGTAAGATACTAAGATCGCATGAAAGCTGTTTTAATACCTGTGATGGCTGCGAGTTGCTTTCCAGGCAGAGTGGAATAGATTGTATGATTGAATCTAGCACTGAAATGCAGGAAGAAAGGGCTTTTTCCTAAGGGGTTAGAGCAGTGGTAGGATTCAAAAAAAATTTTACTACTGGTTCTGTGGGCATGGCTTGGTGGGCATGGCAGGGGAAGGATGCTGTAAAATCTCATCAGAAGTGGTATCTGCGGTTCTCTGAATTACCCAAAATTTCCGCTACCAGTTCTCCAGAACTGGTCAGAACCTGCTGAATACCACCTCTGGGTTAGAGGCAGATCAACCTTGAGCCCTTGGTTTGAAGAAAGAAGTCTAGGTAGAAAGCAATTTCCATACACCTTTATGGGATTTATCTGATAATTTTGCAGAGTATACTTTAATCTGACAAGATTCCTGATTATGGGGAACAGCAATAAAAAAAAGCTTATTCTGAGCAATCCATTGTGTTGTTCTTGATACCTTGTGCCTGATATATTGCTATGAATCTTTAAAGGCTTGACCTTTCCAAAATCTGGGCTTCAGGATCCCGACCAAGGTGAATCTGGGTAAATTACTATGGAGGAAGCTGGCAGCATCTGGGTGCGCTGACTTATATCTACTGGACTGGAAATATTCCTTACAAAATGGAAAATAAGGCAGATTGACTTTAAACCAGTCTTCATATTCTTAAACACTTGATATAGATAGTGTGGATTTAGATTAGGAGCCCCAACATTTCTGGGCATAGGGAATTTTGATAATATGTATATTCTCCTACAATGGCTATTAGCAAGAACATTTGCCTGGTTATAATGACTATCAAAATGACATGACTAGTTCCAAAACAAAAAGGCTCAATGGAGAAGTTGACAGAAAGATTACTTGCCTAATGTGCCAAATACAAGGCAGAAATGGATAATAACTGTGCTTTTCTAAACAAGTTAACAGAAGAAATGATTCCAAGTAGCCATCTGTGAAATAGTATCCATTTCATAGATGATGAACTGCTGATGCACACCTGTCTTGAAAAATACATACATGCCAAATCAGTAAAGGTATTCCCATTTTGTTAATCTGTAAATAAATATCCACCACAGAAGGAGCACAAACAAAACATTATGTCATTTTTTGCTTCATCTACTAGGTTGCATCATTCTGTTCTAGAATAGGTCATGCATGAGAGTAACTCAGGGAATTTCTGTGTCAAATCCAAGCAATTCCATCTCATTCAGAAAATCATTAATTGTATAGTTATGAATGAATGAGGGCCAGTGAATTAAAACTCAGTCCTAAAAATACATTAATATGTTGCTGGATGATTTGCCTGCCCAGGAAGGACATCTCAAAAATCTGTTGCAGATGGATTCTAAAAAGGATCAGTCTGCAATCTAGGTATAAGCAAAGATCCCCCTTGGTCCCTGGGATCTCTAGTATCAACAACATAGTTTACAACATAGATTGTTGTACCTGTTGTGACCCTTCCTCTCCAAGAAAGAGTCTGGTTAAACTTATCCGTAGTGAAATAATTCCCAGATTAGATTACTTCTATCTACTGCATGTGCTGTTGTCTTTTAAGGCTGTTCAGAAAATAGCAATAATTCAAAACAGAAATGATAAACCATTAACTGGAATCAGTTAATACTGCTTCAAAAAAACTCCTCTGGCTCCTTGTCTGTTAGGTTCTGGGTTTTTGGAGAACTGGAAACTCCAACTATCCATTTGTATATATACCAAGATTGGTTTAGAAGAGGCAAATGTTTATTAAGGCAGACAATTCCCTCAGGTATAGAATTCTCATTTTGAAGAGCCAGGAAAAGCACCAGGGCCAGACAAGACAACTCCTTCTTGCTTAAAAGTCTGTGCTGATCACTTGGCCCCCATCTTCACCCAAATGTTCAGTAAATCACTAGGGATGTGCTTCTTGCTTCAAACACTTTACTATCATCCCAGTGCCAAAGAAGCCCTCCATCCAGGAACTGAATAACTACAGACCACTTGCTCTAACAAAGTTATGAAAACCTTTGAAAGGCTAGTGCTGTCCCATCTGAAAACCATCACGGATCTGCTGTTAGATCCCATGCAGTTTGCATACCAAGCAAATAGATCGACAGATGATGCTGTTAATATGGCTCTGCACTACATCCTACAACACCTTGAATCTCCAAATACCTACGCAAGGGTCCTCTTTGTAGACTTCAGTTCTGCATTCAATATCATCATTCCAGACATTTTTCTAACTAAATTAAACCAGCTAGCTATATCTGAATACACTTGTTAAGTGGATCATTAGCTTCCTAACAGACAGGAAGCAGCAGATGAAGCTAGGCAGAATCACATCTGATACCTGTACAATTAGCACAGGGGGCCCCCAAGGCTTTGTGCTTTCTCCACTTCTCTTCTCCCTATATACCAATGACTGCATTTCAAACGATCCATCTGTTAAAATACTGAAGTTTGCAGATGACACAACAGTGATTGGTCTCATTCAAGACAACGATGAATCCGCATACAGACAGGAGGTTATACAATTTGCCTTGTGGTATAACCGGAACAATCTGGAACTGAACACACTCAAAACCGTAGAAATTGTGGTAGACTCCCATAATACCATCTCTTACAATTCTAGACAACACAGTATCAACAGTAGAGACCTTCAAATTTCTAGGTGCTATGATATCACATGACCTAAAATGAACACCTAACATCAAAAACGTCATCAAAAAAGCATAACAAAGAATGTTCTTTCTGTGCCAACTCAGAAAGCTCAAACTGCCCAAGGAGCTGCTGATACAATTCTACAGAGGAATTATTGAGTCTATCATCTGCACCTCTATAACTGTCTGGTTTGGCTCTGCAACCCAACAGGACAGACACAGACTTCCGAAGATAATTAGGATTGCAGAAAAAACAATTACTACCAACCTGCCTTTAATTGAGGAAGTGTATATTGCCCATAAATTGTTTCAACTCCTTTGCTCAAAACAATGCTATAGAGCACACCAGAACAACTAGACACAAGGACAGTTTTTCCCCAAATGCTATTACCCTGCTAAACAAATAATTCCCTCAACACTGTCCAACTATTTACAAGTCTGCACTACTATTACTATTAATCTTCTCATCACTCCTTATCACCCATCTCCTCCCACTTGTGACCGTATGACAGTAACTTTGTTGCTTGTATCCTTACAATTTATATTGACTGTTTCCTAGTATGATTTGATTGCTTATTGTACCCTATGACTATTATTAAGTGTTGTACCTTATGATTCCTGACTCTTGACAAATGTGTCTTTTCTTTTATGTATACTGAGAGCATTTGCACCAAGACAAATTCCTTGTGTGTCCAATCACACTTGGCCAATAAAAGAATTCTAATTCTAATTCTTGTCTGCCCTCTCCTTGACTGCCCCATGGAGCTGCCTGAGTGACCGGTGGGCAGGAAAATGGGACCCATGTATACTTTTTAAGACCCATGAATCTTTTTATGGAGAACATTTATTCAAGAGCAATGACTTATTTGTTTGTTCAAAAAAGAAACACATACAAACAGCTTACATTTCTTAATCAGTTTCTTTTACAGCAGGCTTTATGTCCTAGCTAATTCTTCCTGCTTATCTTTTTGAGTTTTTCTTATCCTAAAATATATTCAGTCCTTTTCCTTTTCTCCTAATAGGATCACGGTCCATTAAATCTTCATTCCTATTCTGTTTTTCCTTGCTTCTTGACTTAAAGTGCCAATTTAAGACTCCTTCATTTTTAATGCTGCTTATTCTTCTCTTATGATGTATGACAACTTGGAAATGTTTTATATTGAAGGACTGGCTGCAAATATTGTTTATTTCTTCATGCAGTGTTAAACCCACATTTTATTATTTCAAACAAATCAGTGGATGAGCAGCTTGTAAGGTAGCAGTCATGCCAGGTTCTGACCCAGTGTTTGGGATGAAAACTTAGTGGTGTATGGCATGTGCGGAAGAGATTGGTAATGGGCAAGGGCCGTCTTGCATAAGCGGGCTATTTTGTTCTGTTGTTTAAATTATGAAGAATAAAGTAAGTCACTTTGCAAGTCATCCATGAACTATCTCATAGAGAGGCAGTCCACCTCTGCTGGTAGTTGAACTCTGTCACTGGGTTCATCTAATGAGAAACTCCTGCACTGCACGGTAATGTTCCTTTCTTTCAACATATTAATTTCAATAAGACAGGGCCATGCTGTGTGTTCTAACATTTGCCTTTCCACAAATTAATGGACTTGCTTTATCAGGTGACAGAAGAATTCAGTATCAATATTGTTTTCAGTTTAGATTGAAACAGATGGGGTCAGGATTTTAATGTTCAGATAGAAAGCCCCACATCTAGAAAGGAAATCAGTCTAATGGGCTGCCCCAGGAGAAAACACGTTAGTATCATTTTGAAAAAGTTTCCATACTGGGCATATTTATGAAAAACCCTAACCATTATATCATGTTTCACCAGAATTCTCCCCAGAAGAACAGATGAACTGAGCTTTAGGTCAGAAAGAAAAAGGCAGAGAGAATATGATTTCTTTGCATTTGAGAATAATACATACCTATATGCTTTGAAAAGAAAAAGGGAGAATATAAAATATTAGAGTAAATTGCCTAGAGTTAGAAAGGTCTCGAATCTTTATTACATTTATGTTTACTGCCTTTGTAATTGCCTAGAGCTCAAGGCAAATCAATTGGTATCCTTCCCTTCCCCATCCTTATTCCCTCTTGGTCCTCACAATAACCTAGCAAGTTAGGTTGGGTTAAGAACTGGTGTCTGATTATCTCATGTAACATGAACATTCTTCAACTTGTTCTTTTGGGCTGTTTTCCTTCATATTTTGCTTTTTATAAGGTTGGAGAGGAAGCAATATTGTAAATTCTCTGTGCTTCCAAGACACACCTACTGCAATCTAGCCACTTTATAACTCCTATTGGTGGTAATGGTTTAACTTTAGGTGCCAAACCTGTTTTGTGACATTTTCCTCACTTTCTTCTTTGACCTCTGACAGAGTATTAGGAGCTTTCAGGTAGGAAAGTCAGTATCACTTTTTTTTAAAAAGGGATTTTAGGCCATTTTTCACTGAGCCCATATGAAATGGCACAACTAAGGATAAGAAGTCCATTTTTACTTTGAAGCTTGTGTTCCTGTGCAGTGATAAAGCTGTATTGGCAGTGTAATGTCCTAATTCCCTTATAATCACAGTACAGTACTGTAGATGGCTTGTAGTTTTTGTTGCTTCTATAAACAAATGCTAAGACAGGAACCAATGAATAAATTTGATCCAGAATCTGATCCAATTATACTAGGAAAAGTAGGCATTGTGACAATGTATAGCATTCACAATGCTGCAGGAAAATCTACAATATGTCTTTTAAAATGTTTGTGTCAAGTATGAGAGAAGGAGTTGGTTATTGTTGCTTTTGGGCTAGAATACACCAATTAGAAATTTTCCATCAAAGCCCCGGCTAAACTTTAAAGAACAGTTGGGGAACGGGGATCCAATTCTGTTAAAATGTTAAAAATGTTTATGAACAATGTTCACTGCTTTCTCAGGCCCAATCTGATTTGATTCTAATTTGATCAGGAAGAAGTATTTCCCAATTCAGATCTGGAAAGCCTTTTGTCCTGACATGTTTTTCATAAATTGAACATTTGAATAATCTTTTAAACCTTGAAATTATCTGGGTAAAGATCATAATAGTCCTGTGGTCCTGTCCATGTTGCCAATGTGAGATTGAAACTCAGAAAATACTGGAGTAATTTGCTTAAAGCTCAAGGATTTTCCCCACTGCTAAGCTGATCTACAGACACCACCTACAGACTCTTGAATCAGCAGAAAGTTAGACTGGCATGAAATTGACTGTCTCCACTGTCAATACCTATCCTGTCTCTATTGCCTCTGTTCTCAGTCACTGTCGTTCACCTGATTTCCTTCAAGGTGTCAGAACTATGAAGCAGCAATCAGGACTGCAAAGAAACTAACAAGCATCAAACTCGAGATCTGTTTAGTAAGATTCGTTAGGACAACATCACAAGATGTCTCGGCCTGTGGTGAGTTAAGTGATGCTGTGTCCTCCCTCTTGCAGTGCCTGGAGACTGTTAGGGGTTGGATGGGGAGCAAAGGGTTGAAACTAAACCCTGGCAAGACCAAGTGGCTCTGGGTTTGGGGTTCATTGGCTCAGGGAGAATTGCCACCTTTGGTCTTAGAAGGGCTGGCACTACCCCAAACAGATCTTGTGCATAATCTGGGGGTTCTCCTGGACTCATGACTCCTGCTCAAAGAGCAGGTGGCTGTCATGGCCAGGAGGGCCTTTGTGCAACTACAGGTTGTGCACCAGTTACGCCCTTTCCTGGACCAACAATCCCTACTCACAGTCAGTCATGCCCTAGTCTTCCCGTTTTGACTATTGCAACATGCTCTACATGGGGCTGCCCTTGAAGGGCATTCGGAACCTCCAGTTGGTGTAAAATGCGCCAGCCCACGTGGTTTTGTGCAGACCCTGGTGTGCATATGTATTATGTCTCCTGTGGAGGTGCATTGGCTGCTGATTTGTTTCCGGGTGCAATTCAAGGTGCTGGTTGTCACCTTTAAAGCCCTTCATGGCTTGGGACCAGGTTATTTGAGGGACTGTTTCTTGCCAGTCACATCTACCCAACCCATCAGAGTGGGGAGGCAGGGAATGCTGTGGGTTCCATCCATGAGGGAGATACACCTAGTGGGACCCAGAATAAGGGCCTTCTCCGTTTGTGGCTCCCTCTCTCTGGAACATCATTCCCCAAGAGATTAGAACAGCCCCCTCTAATACTCTTCTGGAAGGGGCTGAAGACCTGGTTCTGCCAGCAGGCCTGGGAAACCCAGAGTGGGATGGAACCCTTTAAATAGCTCGTGTGATCTGCTGTTGCCAGGGCGGAGGATGGTTTTATTATGATTTTATTATTATATTAATTTATTTGATGCTTTAATTTGTTTTATGGTTTTAAATGTGTTTTTTATATTTTGTAAGCCACCTTGAGCAGTCATAAGCGAATAGGCGGCAATATAAATTTAATAAATAAATAAATAAAATAAAATAAAATAAAAAAGAATCCTGACAAATACTCTGGCTTTCAGATGTAAGTTTTATTTATAACTAATTCAAAGCAGTTTAAGTTCTTATTTTCCTTTCACTTGCTCTTCAATGTCAGTGGGGAGAAGGCAAGTTAACCAGTACTTTGATGTGATTTACCCAATGACTATTTGCCTCTTTATCAGTGTGAGAATATACTCTCACAGTAGCTTAGCATTTTTTTACATTAAATTAAGAGGACAAATGCTAAATCATCATCATCTATTAAACTTGCACGCTGCCTGACTTTCAGTGACCCTGGCTAGCTCACAATAATCAAAGAAATGACAATAAAATCAATCCAAGATCAAACTTGACAAGGTAACAGACTAGAGGAATACTTTAAACACTGATACGTCTGCAGATGTCTTAAACATGTCTCATGGATTGGGGACAAGAAAATGACAACATCATGGGTACACTGCAGAAAATATATGTTTTGTGCCATCCTGCTTTGATATAAGAGTAGAAAGGCTCTCAGTCATTTAAACTGCACAAAAATGTTAGATTGTACTGTATATTATTTGGCCTAATAGGTGGTTAATTCAGTCAGAGACTGGTCTCCTACACATTTACACAGAAGTGAGTAAGTGGTTCTAGCCAGCTCTGATCACCATGATACAAAAAAAGATGCTGGAACCCTAGAAAGAGTGGAGAAGAGCAATAAAGATAATTAGAAGACTTGAAGCTAAATAGTACAATGAACAGCTAAGGGAATTAAATATGTTTAACCTTACAAATAGAGAGCTGAGGGGTGATATAATAGCTGTCTTCCAATACTTAAAGGGCTGTCAGAAGGAAGAAGATACTGATTTGTTCTCCATAGCACCAGAGGGTAGGATAAGAAGCAATGGGTAGAAGCTCATCAGAGGAACATCAAACCTGGAAATAAGGAGGAATTTCTTGACAGTGGAAACTATTAAGCAGTGGAGCAGCTTGCTTCCTGGAGTTGTGGATGCTCCGTTAATGGAGGTTTTCAAGAAACATTGGACAACCATTTATCTGGGATGTGGTATAAGAACTCCGGCCTTGGGCAGGGGGTTGCACTAGAAGATATTTAGGTTATTTTCCAGCCCTATGATTTTGTCATTGCCACTGAGATTAATGGTGACCAATCTTAAGTAAGTGTGCATAGGACTCCAGTCATATAAGCTACAGCAACTTAAAATATACATCTATGGAAGGTAAACCACACCAAACTTGATTGCAGGAAATGTGACTTCAGCAACAGAGTGGTCAATGTCTGGAATACTTTACCTGGCTCTGTAGTTTCTTCCCCAAAGTCCAAAAAATTTAACCTTAGACTTTCTACTATTGACCTTTCCTAAGGGGTCTGTAGGGGGCGTGCATAAGCGCACTAATGCGTCTACCATTCCTGTCCTATTATTTCTTTTTTTCTTATTCGTATCCATTTCATGTATTCATAACTATGTTTATACTTATACCTGTTATCTTATAATTGCTTGACAAAATTAAATAAATAAATAAGTTTGTGTCCACACATCCTGGCTTACTACAGTCGTCTTCAGCCTCAGCAGTCCTGTTTTGATGGAGAAAATCTGAAGAAGTATTTTAACTATTTATGTCTCCCTTTGAACTGAATGTAGGCACTGTGTTCTTGAATTACAGATACTTTTCAGATTATCCCAGTCAACAAAGGAAGGCTAGAAATGAGGGACAAGGCAAAAATTGTATGCCCAGCATCTTTCCTGTAATACAAATTTTCATCATTCCAAAAAGAGATTAATGTATCTAAAAGTTGATTTGCTTTTTAACATGAGAAATAGAAGTAGAAGAGATATATGCAGATTAAGGGGAGACATTTTGCAAGACTGAAAAAAAAAAACATTTTTTAGGAATTGCTATGAAATTTGGGGCAAGGTAAATCAGCTAAGAGTGCTTTTCTTAAAGGGACGACCCCTGACCATCATTCACAAAAGTCATATAACTCCCTCCCCAACTGAATCATGTTCTCTCCCATTTCTGTGGAAAAGAATAAAAAAAGCTATGCTTGAGGAAAACGTTGAGAAAAAAACCTGGGGATCTCATGGACCAGGATTATATTAGGACACATGACAAAGCACAGCCATCACTCTTTGGGACAACTTCCTATTTAATAACAATAGTTCCCTTTGTTTATAATGTATTTTTATTTATTTATTTTTAAATCTTCTCTGTCCTTATTGCTGTGACTTTTGCAGCTTTTCATAGGTTACAGATTGTCAATGATTAGCCCAAATTAATTTTGTGTTAAGAGCCTGTCCTCTATGTTTGTAACTAAAGATAGAAACATAAGTACCCAGGAATCCATTTCAGAACATTTAAGAGAAGCCCAGTTCATATCGGGGAAGTCTGAGCAGAGGTTACCAGGGCCAATTAAATGAATATATTAGGTTACTGATATGGGCTTGTTTTTAAAACATGGACTTTGTTTTTAAAACAAGTTGTGGAGGCTAGCTGATTACAGTGATGCTTAGCCAGAAGGGGGCGTCTAATCTTGTGACTTCCTGTCTGATTCATCTAGTTCCACTTCTGGTACCAGAACATACATATTCTCTGGAAAGGCAGTCCTGCCAGCAAAGGGTCGTAATCATTTATAATACTAAAGAATAGGAACTTTGGGGCCACTTAATGCAAAGACAAAGGATGTTAACTTCTGTTGCATTAGGTAATGAAGGAAACAATTTCATGGCTTCTCCTTTCTTCATTCCCATTTTGTTGTTCAAGAGAGGGATTGGCAATTTGGACCATTTGGAATTTTGACAACATGAAATGGACATTCACAAAATAGCAGCAAGGGAAGATATAAAATGTAATTTTTCCCAAAGGCAAATTCATTATCTACACTCCAAGATGTTTGTTCCCTATCAGTTTCTGGGCAGGTAGATAGAGGTCACTGGACTTCAACCACTCAGGTTTTTTTTTTTCTTCCTACAACTGTCTGTAGAGGCTGGAGACATTCGTGTAAATAAAATTGACATTAAAGGTTGGGCTTTTGTTTCAGAACGTGCTAATTAAATTATACACGCACGCACGCACACACACACACACACATAAAAGAGAAAAAGAGCACACTGCAGAATTTTTAAAGATGCCCATGTTTTCCAGCTGCTTCTTTATATTGGGAGATATGCAATTTACATGTTAGAATACAATTTCTGGTGGGATTAGGGCTCATCCATCCCTAGCACCAGATTCATTTTTTCTTCCTACTTCTTGGAAAACATTGTTACACTTTCATTAAAAGCCTGGTCCTCCTTACTCATGATGATACAAGAAAACAAGACTCAGCATATTGAAAAAAAGTATAATTCTTTTACCCTGTGTAAGATAACTCCAAAATAAATTAACATCCTTGGGGGGGGGCCCATTGCATCTGTAGCCATTAATTTCTTGGCATGAGAAAAATAATTAGATAATACTAAATTTTTCTTTTAGCACATTTTTTTACAAGGAACTCCTATTTCTGAACATTGCCTGGCCCTTTAACAATTGTACTTAATCGGTATTACTGATGTAGAAGAAACTTCAAAGAAAATGGACAAATATAATCTCAGATTACATCGCATCTTTAGGATCTACACCCAGGCAGCATTTGTTTCACCCTTTTTGGCATGAAAGAGTGTAGTCATTCTTCAGCCCTTATCTTGGCTGTAGAACAAAATGCCTATCTCAAGTTTGTGGCATAACTGCCATCATTTTCTTGCCTCCGTAATCTTTTTTTAACACAAGAAAGTAGAAGGAAATCTATTAGAAAAGACACCTTCCCTTTCTAATCCTCTACATGAAAGGAAGGCAAACAATATTCTGGCATTTATAATAGGTTAGCAGATCAGCATTGATTCATAACACAAAATAAAATGTTCATAGAAGCAGAATTAAAAGAACTGCAAAGATTTACCCAGGGCAAAGAAACTGAAGCCTTACCAGACTGAAGAGGCAAACCAGCAGGAATTCGTAGTAGAGAAAGCCATCTCACATGATTCATTTTCATTCACAAATCAGGAAAGCACCCTCTTCTCTCCTTAGGAAAAAAAAAAAGCCCCGTAGCTAAAGAATAATTGAAACAAAGAATAACTTTGGTCTAGAACAAAAATAATAAAATTGCTTGCATTGAAGCTTGTTTAAAAGTAACAGCTAGCACGAGCATTAAAAGATGCCAGTACTGTAATATGAAATCTAAAACAGCAATATTTGCCTATCCCAGGTCCTTAGTAAGGACTTGACAGATAAAAATGCCAAATCCAGTTCAAACATTTGGCTGATTATGTTATGAACCATAAGTATTAATAATGCAACCAATCATATATATATATATATATAGAGAGAGAGAGAGAGAGAGAGAGAAAGTAATCAACATGTTCCTAGATAATTTTATTCAAAAGAGTGTGACAGTGACGGCAACCTCATTTTTCCTTATCCTTGTTTTATTATTATTTTTATACAAAACAAGTGATATAACCTTGATGTGTATTTGTATACACATTATTACAAGTGATATAACCTTGATGTGTATTTGTATAAGCAGAGAATGAGGCAAGGAAGTCCCAATATTCCTTTCATTCAGGCTTGGGTCTTCATGGAAAACAGGCTCAACTGGCTTTCCCAGAAAGATAGTCATTTAAACTTCTAGTATGTAAAACTGAGACAGCTTGGATCATATTGCTTTGTTGGCTATTATTGAGGTCCCATGGAAATATTTGAAATAATACAGCAGGTAAATCTGTTCAATATTTTCATTCATAGTAAGTAGAAGATAAAATGTGGAAGATGTGTTCAAGATCAGTTATTAATTAAGTCAGGGTTGATGGAATCTTTTATTATTCCATAGGCCATAAATAGCAAAAAAAACCACAAACCTACATTCTCCCTTTTTGCTTTGTTCTGCTCTTCATTTCCATTCCTGCAAGTTAAACAAGAATGAGAATTATACAGTAGTGCAATGGAATGCTGCAATTATTGTTTGATAAGGGAATTCTAATTTTAAGAGTCACAGGCTTTGGATCATATATAATTTTATCATAATGTAATTTTTTCTCTGGAGTTAAACTCCAAATGAAATCAGTTTAATGAAATTCAAATTTTAAAGCAAATTTCCTGGTAAAGCACCATAAACTGCAGTGTTCTTTTTCTTACAATCCTATAATGAGTTTGTTATATCCAGATTACTCTACTGTGAGTGTTACACATATAGCTATCACCAGGCATCTTCAATTAATCTGAAGTGTAGCTGGGCTGTTTTTGGTTGAGACCAACCAAATGGAACTAACAATATCAGTCCCAATTGATGTCATGCACAGATAGTGTTTCTCAATATAATTCAAATGTCTAGCGCTTACTTACTAGCACAAGTCTTAAATAGCTTGGGATTTCAGCCAGGTATCTAAAGAAAAGGCTTCTTGCTACTCTTAATTCATCTCAATGTTGTCCTGGTATTTGAAGTGAGGTAAAGAATGGCCTTTTTCTAAGATGTCATGCGGATAGTGAATTATCCTTCCAAGGATCCTTGATCAACATTATATTTATTAACAATCTTTGGGGGGGGGCAGGCAGAGGGTTCCTGGAAAAATTTGGAAATCAGCATGATAGGCGGGATCATTCTCAAATAATCCATTCAACCAGAGCTGTAATTGGTTACACTGCTCCTCCCAATTCTTTGTAGGACTCCAAGATGCTGTGTATCATCCCCAAATATTATTGGAAACAGAGCTAAGACAGGCCATCTTACTTGAGAGCAAGCTAGTTTCTGGAAATAAAAAATAAGAAACAAATCAGCAGATTTGGGAGTTCCCATGTGCACATGGGTGTTTATGGGTATCACACTGCTTCACATAGAAACTCTTTCTCTAAAGCAGCCTCTCCCACCTGGCTTTAATCCAATGATATTTTTTAGCATTTTTTCTCTGGTCCAACTGCTCTGATGTCTTATGCTGCTTTGTAAAATGCTTTTATTACTACTGGGAGCCATTTTGAGAATTTTATTAAACAAAGGCTGACACAAATACTTTTGTCCAAACAAAAGCTATTAAGTCATTGGAAAAACAAAGGTGATCCTTCATCTCCTCACATCTCTGTTTTGCAATAAGATAATCTGTGATTTTGAGAATGAATCAGGTCATCATAGAAAATATACTTATTTCATTTCATCTTCCATTTTACCTCATAAAATGAATATCTTTACTAAGCGTTCCCTATCATCTCTGATGATTACTACCACACATTTAAGAATAGGAAATTCCATTTCTTTGTGTGTGTGTGTGTGTGTGAGAGAGAGAGAGAGAGAGCAACACTTAATAGCAGGAATTAGCCATCCAAGTTAAAGTGCACTTACTGTATGTACAAATCCCACTGGGTCAGGTTTTTTTCTGAATGTATATTGGATATTCATATATATCACTATAATGATGGAATCTGCTGAATTTGTTACTAAAGCAGCCAAATGCTGAAATAATCCTTGTGTTATGATTTAGTGCTGGATTGGATTTATACAGGAAATATTTTATCTCCAATGAAATAACATGTATTCTCTTCATATTATCTTATTTGAAGCAGGATAAAGTTAATTATGGGCCTTGGAGCTTGATCCAAATGACTACCAAATTTGAATGCTTTATTCTAAATGCACTGATCAAAGGGGAGCCAAATTAAGAGTAGTGGAAATATCAGCATTATCAATTGTATGTTGGTATTCTCAAGCCTATTAAACAGACTTGAATTTAAGACGTATTTATCCTGGTATTGACCAATCTCTGTTCTTCTTTCAGCAAAATTACCCAGTGAATACTTTGATTTGCAGGTCAGAAAATAACTTCCCAGTAAAACTCCCTTGGATAGGAGCCCCTAATAAAATATCTAATGAGTTTGAGGGGGGGGGGGGTTGTCTCCAGTGTTTTAATCTCCATAATGCAACAGACTTGTGCACTAATCCTTTCCCAATAAATCTAAGATGGTGCAAGGGTTAATTAATGGTCAAAATTCCACATCCAAATTTAACTCTGAGACATGGTTTGATTTTCATGCTTGAGTTGAAGCCAATGCCAAATTAAATGAAGAGACCTTAGAAATAAGAAAGGAGTTTGATCGTGGGGATTGGTTTTGAAAAAAACAATTGAAGTCTGTGTTGAAAAGAAGAGAAAGGGAGGTGCAAACGACTAATTGGAGGAAGTTAGTACAAACTATAAAAAAATTAAAGCTCTTTTGAATTTTTGTATCTTGTGGTTCAACTTCTCCTAAGGGTGCTTCTGGGACAAGGAAGCCATAATTTTTATTTTATTTATTTTGTCAAGCGATAAGACAACATGTATAAGTATAAACATAGTTATGAATACATGAAATGGATACATATAAGAAGTCTAGGCAGAGCACTTTGGGGTTGTATTTAATGAAGCTGTTACTCAACTGAGTTCATTTGAACTACCTATTTATTACTTATTCTCATTTCCAAGATACCTAAATGAGTGAAGAATGACGAATGAAGGGGTAGGTGACTTGATTTCTGATTTCGGCTTTTATCACTATCAACCTTTCCATTCCTATTCTGAGGAATGTTGATTAATAACTGTTCCAATTTTTAAGAAAGGAGGTAAGCTATTAATTTCAGATCAATTAGCCATTTACTTATTAACCCATTCATTTATTTAACATTATTTATATCTTGCCTAAGTCCTAGCAGAATCTGAGTAGGATACAACAATATCAACAATAACAACTCCACAATAACATTATAATAAATAATTGTAAATGCCAATAAAACATTGTAGATGCCAATAAAATTAATGATATGAATTATGGAATAGATCTGTATAGCTTGCTTGCAAATGTCAGCAAAGTTGGAGCCATAAGTACTTCAATTCCGACTTGGTATTAGATGATGTGCTTTAATTTTACACCATAAAGAGGGTTAAAGGTAATGAACGAATCTTTGAATTGGACAATAAATCAATCAGCATCCAATGTGACATATTCAAAATAGGTGTTATTCTAAGCTATATGAGAATGATATAAATTAGGTAAATTTGTTCATTCATATTGACCTGTCTCAGGATACTGTATGTGACTCTTTTATTGACTTAAAGATGGTATTTTAGCTAGGGAAAGGCTGTGAGCAAAATTAGCATCCTGCACCATAAATCACTTTTTTACTTTAATTATTATGTTACATGAAAATACCTTCATGCAGGTTAGTGTTCCACCACCATAGGCTTGTCTGATCAACTCAAAAAGAAGTTAAACAAGATTACACACTTGTTCTACTTTTTTCTGTATTAATTCCATTACTCAAACTTTTTTAAAAAACAAGCTTTACCCTCTGTTGTTGGCAAAGAAACCTATATCCATCCTGTTACATGCTGACTATGCAGTTATTTTATCTTTTGACACAAGATGGCTTGAGGCATTGTCTGCAAACCAAGGAGTTTATTGCACCAATAAAAAATAGATATTATCCCAAATTTAAATAATTTTCTTTACCAAGAGGTACGCTAATTGAAATCATAATTAGAAGATAAACAATACCTGCATTGAGTGGGTTAAAGATTCTAAATGTGTTTGAATCATCTTCCAATAATCGACAACATCAAAGAAACAAAAGATACCACTGCTGAAGCTTCTAAAGCTATTAATTGCAATAAACTGATTTGTCAGTTGCAGAGGCAATAATTTTATACATGCCACCATTAGATTATTGAAAGCCAAAATGCTGAGCTTTCTGTTCTGCAGCACACAGTTTTGTATGTATAGGGAAGAAAGATCTTTAGAAGTAATAAAAATTAAATATATTCTCTATATCCCCTGATGCGTATCATATGCCCTTTTGCTTTTGAAATGTGGTCTTTGCTCTGTTGAGGCTCATATGAGAAAATGCCAACTGAAGTATTGTCTGAAAGTTACTTACTTTTAAACCACCTTAATTGTTGCTAATAGCTTTACTTTTTTGCTGGAAAGAAGGCATTTTACTGTGACCTTGTAGCCAATTTCTTCCTTCAAAAAACATGTGAGGACTAAACATAGAGATTAAACAATGTATTTTGAACCCTTGAGTTATAAAAGGATCAACGTTTATTTCCCTATTCCTTTAAGATTGGTTTATATGGAAGAACTTTGAAAGTAGCCAACTAACTTACTAATATCATCTCTGCTCTGTTTAAGAAAACATTGGTTAGTTAGCTAGATATAATGTTATATTATCTGTCATTCTGGAGAAGAATAGTCTCCCAAGATCACCTTTGCTCTCTCTGTCAAAACCGGCAATATAGTTAATTTCCCATATTTCATTGTGCTCTCTTACATATCATTAGGCTACTTCGGTCTAACAGGGCCCTTATTAGTCACTCATCTTTTTAAAAAAATATTTTTATTTAAAATAAAAATATTTTAAAAAATATTTTCCAACATTTACATCACATTTTCCAACATTTACATCACATTTCCAATCAATATCAGTATCACACAAAATTTACACATTAGTATTTTCATTTTTCTTCCTTTCCTCTTTTATACTGTTTTTATGTCGATATTCTTACATATATATTTTGCCTTTTCACAAATACATATACTTATATTTCCTGTCACTCTTAAACAACCCTTATAATAGTCTTTACATCTATTCTCTAACCACTTGTGCCATGTATCCCAAATCATGTAATATACCATTTCTTCTTTATCTTTTAATTCCATTGTTAGTCTATCCATCTCTGCATATTCAAGCACCTTTTTTCATCACCATACCCTTTGTGGGGGTGTTGTTCTGTTTCCAATTTTATGCAAAGACAATTCTAGCCGCAGTTATTATATGGAGTATAACCCTATTAGTCACTGAACTAGTCCAGCTAGGTAAACACTTTTCTTTTCTGCCTATAAAAATAATCAAGCGGATTGCTGAATTCTGCTCAGTAGCAATTGCCATATGAGAGATAGGAATATCATTTTCTGAACTTGTTAATGTGTTATTTACATTTGTTTGGTTAGTGTTTTTAAGTATTTAATGTTTTTATTGTCCTGAGTCTTTTCTTGTTTTGTCCTCGTTTGAATGTCTATGGAGATTCTCAGTCAATCCAGGTCATGGCTGTCCCAAAGGTGCTATTTTTCAAGAGGCAACTGGACTTTCTGGTTTTTCTTTGAAGACGTTTGGATTCTCATCCAAGAAGCTTCTTTAGCTCTGTTGAAGAACCCTCTAAAAGGATGCAAAGTACAAGCTGTCTGCAAGGGATATAAATCTTTCCATTTCTCACTATCCTGTTAGAGCTAAAGAAGCTTCTTGGATGAGAAGCGAAATGTCTTTAAAAAAAGAAAATCCAGTTGCCTCTTGAAAAAAGCACCTTTGGGACATTCTTATTTGTATCTATTCTGTATTGACTTGGGCTAGTAATTAATAAATAAACAGTGATGTTGTCGTGCAAATTTCCCCCCAAAAAAGATTACAATTATAGGAACCACATAGGAGTATTTTATAAGCAAAAAATCTCCATTAATTCTATTTTCTCCTCATTTCAAGAAGTTTATTGTTTTTATTTAGGGTGGTAGTGAGGCAGCCCTCTTCCAGCGATGCCTCATTCACAGCAGTGATCACTTTTAGCATCTCTGGGTCTTTTTTTTTTTTTTAGGTACTGAAGCATCTGCGACACTTGAACTTCACTAATAATATGGGGGAGCAAGTGGATTTTGATGAGTCAGGAGGCCTAATAGGAAATTATTCAATTATCAATTGGCATCTGTCCCCTGAAGATGGCTCCATTGTATTTGAGGAGGTTGGACACTATAATGTTTATGCCAAAAAAGGAGAAAGGTTATTTATCAATGAAAATAAGATCCTATGGAGTGGATTTTCCAAAGAGGTAAGTCTCACCCAGCATTTTAACTGATATTTCTTAGATTTTCCAAGGGTATCCACAGTATCTTTCCTCTCCTCAGGAAAGAATATCTTCCTTTCCTTCCCTTCCCTTCCCTTTCCCCTTGAGATCAAGCTAGGGGTGTGTGTGTGTATGATATAACAGGTATCAAACAAAAACATTTAATGTGTGTATGTGTATACATATATATATGTATATAAAACATTAAAATGTTTTTGTTTGATACTTGTCAAATAATGTTGTTTTATGGTGGAAAAACAACAGCAGGTGTACAAGCCATTCTCCACAGCCACTTTGAACCTATATTCCAGTGCAAATGAAGCCTGGCCTTATTTTGAAAAAAAAAGTCTCAATGCTTCTTTGCATTGTGAAAATCTTTCTTTGCTTCTGTGGAATTTCCTGGATATTTTCTTCTTAAATATAATCTCATGAAAACAAAAATGGCTGGTTCAAATTCAAAACTGCTTATTCAGTTCAGATGTGCCATTCATGATCACCTCAGTTGTACTGTTCTCAAGGTGCCTGATTTTTGCAATCTGAGATCCTTCACATTGCGCTGGGCCCTTCAAGTTCTACTCTTTTGCACTGATCCCCCCCTCATGCCCCCCACCTCTCTGGTGGTCAAACAGCTGTCAAGTCATTTTGCTTTTCTGTGTGCTTTGGTATAACAGCCATCTTCAGCTTGCTGATGTCAAAACTAATATTTAGCACAAAATTTAAATGGAAAAGTATTTTACTGTCCTTTAAAGTGTTTGTCTCTGTTCTTTTTACTACCAGTTATATCTTAAAGAAAAGCTTTTTTGTAGCGTTGCTCATTCAGAACAGTTGACCTTAAAAAATCCAATTCAGAAGTCAGCAGATCTTCCTTTTGGCTCCATCTTGTGGCTGTTTGGACAGTTCCAGGTCTGATCTTGCCTGCAAACCTGGAATTATAGGATTACCGTAGAGTTAATAGCTTCCTCAACTAGGTGCCCTTTCTGTGTTGCCCTTTTTCATTCCCAGCCAGCAATAATTAGTTGACAGTGTTAAACATTGATAGTGGGCTCATACACCCTTAGGCTAAGTTCACATTTGTAGAAAGAACATCTCATGACAAAAGCATGGTTCACACATTTATCAGATGGTGATGCTTGTCACATGGCGGAGAACTAGGCATATATGCACCATCTTGTTCCCTACTTCTTACAGTGCATGCTAGAATATTCCACTCCCAAACCCACTGACTTATGTGACCTTTCTCCCTCCCTTTTTAAGCAGTGAGCAAGAGATTCCTGGCTCTGATTTCCACTTCTGAGAAGAATGTGCATCTCCTTAGTGGGAAGGAAACGGAGCCCATCCTGATGGGCTATCCAGCATAATTCCATCTCTGTGCTCCAAAAGAAGTGGGCAAGTGAAAGCAGCGGCTCCACCTGCTTCTTGGTGCTATGGCACTACTCACTAACTTGCCCAAGTGAGCAAGACATAATGCCCACCAGCCTTTTGTCTCAGGTTGAGTTTATTTTATGCAGTGTATGGCATATCATGTGAGGGAAATCTACACATGCAGCTAGACAAACAATGCAGTCCTGACAGCCTAGTTCATTCTGTTCAGTGCTTATGCACCTCGTCTTGTTGTATCACAGGGCATGAACTAGCTTTTCACCAAATAAGTAGTGGCACTTGGGTTGCTGGCTTTTCCAGACTCCTCCACCCATGTCACCTTGCCTCGTCTTGCCTCACATCCAGCCAGATCCAGTACCAGCTTTCTGCTCTCCCCCACATGAATGCAACTAGATTTTCCACACCAAAGTGGTACCCATTTATCTACTCACAATATTGCATAGGTTAATTACCTGTCCTGGTCTGCATTGTAGCATCCTTGCTTTTCTGGATCACTGAGAGATTCAGCAAAGAGTGCCAGTTTTGCTTCTCACCTGTTTCTTTTTTTGTGCATAGAAGAGACCACCATTGGCCTTGTTTTGACAACTAGCTCTAGGGAGATTTAGAATCAGTATTCTTCTTCCCTATCAGCTTAGCTTGTCAGTGGATCTCCATCCAGATTTTACACATGCTTGATGTTCAAAGGGTTGGAAGGGTGTTGATTCACCACGAATCAGGAGAATCAACCTAGATATTAATGAAGCCTGTCTTTATTCTTTAAGGTACCATTCTCAAACTGCAGCAGAGATTGCCTTCCAGGTACAAGGAAAGGTATAATTGAGGGAGAGCCCACCTGCTGCTTTGAATGCGTTGAATGCACAGATGGAGAGATCAGTGATGAAACAGGTATGATCTAACTCTGATTTTTTTAAAAAGCAGCCCCCTCCTCTATTTATCCAAATGGACTCAGAATTCATTTTGGGAAGTCACCATTGATAACGATACACAGTTACAATGTATTAATGAATCACTAACCTCTTCCATTGCGCCATCCAGTTAGTTTATTTACGGATTAGCAATGGATTTTGTGCCAGAAGTGAATGCAATTGGAAACAGTGCAGGTTTGGGAGAAAAGCAACAGAACAAAAATGCACTAAAGATGATTAACTGGCCTTTGGGTTTTAGAGTTGGCTCTGTATTCTGAACATAATTTCACATACAATTCCTGGGGGCTGCAGTGTATATTAAAGAATCATGAGGTAATCTCTGAATCAAGGAGGAAAGCTAATGAACTCAATTAAACTGAAAGAGACATTAGCCACAACTGATTCTTTTCCTCCCACTTCTTCTGCCAAAACACAATCCCTTAGGAAAGTTCCATCCTGCTTTTTCTTTTCTTTTCTTTTCTTTTCTTTTCTTTTCTGAAGGAGGATGGAACATACTTTCTTTCCTTTTTTTTTTTTTTTGTAAATGAACAGGATTAAAGGACGTACAAACCATAGTTGTTTTGTACCACCTCCTAGAAGTTTCTCCTCTACAAAAGCCATGGAGAATAATATGTACAAGAATGGAGCCGTGGTATTTTGGCAATAGGTCATGTAGATGTCTTTGGGCCTCTTGACAGAGATGCCACTAAGTGCAGTTCCTGTTCAGATATCTTCTTTTAAGCAAGGATGTTTTGTCTTTTCCAGATGCCAGTGCTTGTGAGAAGTGTGCTGAAAACTTCTGGTCCAATGAAAACCATACCTTCTGCATTCCCAAGCAAATAGAATTTTTGTCCTGGACAGAACCATTTGGAATTGCTCTCACTCTTTTTGCTATACTAGGCGTCTTCTTAACCTCATTTGTCCTGGGAGTCTTTACCAGATTTCGCAACACACCCATTGTCAAGGCCACAAACCGTGAACTCTCTTATCTCCTCCTGTTTTCCTTGCTCTGTTGCTTCTCTAGCTCCCTTTTCTTCATTGGTGAGCCTCAAGATTGGAATTGCCGCTTACGACAACCAGCCTTTGGTATCAGCTTTGTGCTGTGCATCTCCTGCATTCTGGTGAAGACCAATCGTGTTCTTCTGGTCTTTGAGGCTAAGATACCAACAAGCCTCCATCGCAAGTGGTGGGGACTTAACCTTCAGTTCCTCTTGGTCTTCTTATGCACATTTGTACAAATTGTCATCTGTGTCATCTGGCTTTATACAGCTCCCCCTTCTAGCTTCCGTAATCATGAAATGGAGGATGAAATCATCTTTATCACTTGTAATGAGGGCTCCTTGATGGCACTAGGATTCCTAATTGGTTACACTTGTCTGCTGGCCGCTATCTGCTTCTTCTTTGCTTTCAAATCCCGCAAGCTGCCAGAGAACTTCAACGAAGCCAAATTTATCACCTTCAGTATGTTGATTTTTTTCATTGTTTGGATCTCTTTTATACCAGCCTATGCCAGTACCTATGGCAAATTTGTCTCAGCAGTGGAGGTGATTGCCATTCTGGCAGCCAGCTTTGGGCTTTTAGCATGCATCTTCTTCAACAAGGTCTACATTATCCTTTTCAAGCCATCCCGCAATACCATTGAGGAAGTACGCTGCAGCACGGCTGCTCATGCTTTCAAAGTGGCAGCCAGAGCTACACTGCGACGCAGCAATGTGTCCCGCAAGAGGTCCAACAGTCTGGGGGGCTCCTCAGGCTCTACTCCATCCTCATCCATCAGCAGCAAAAGCAACCATGAAGGGCCCTTTTCGATCCCGAGATCTGCAGAACCACAGCAAAAACATGGATGCAAGCAGAAGGTGAGTTTTGGTGGTGGAACTGTCACCTTGTCACTAAGCTTTGAGGAGCATCAGAAAAATGCTGTAGCCAATAAAAATGCAAAGCACAGAAACTCCTTGGAAGCCTGCAATAGTGATGATAGTCTCATGCGACATAAAGTCCTACTTCCTCTGCATGGCAATGAATCACTGGAGCCCAAATTCCAGACACCCTCAAATCAAGAATCCAGCATACCAGAATCAGTAGTGGGAGAAACCAAGCAAGGGGACCATGTAGAAGGGCCACCTTTGTCAGCTGCATACCTGCGGGATTTAGTAGGCAGTGACTCCATCAAAGAGAATGCCATCCATTCCTAATCAAAGGAAAAGGAACCAATTATTGAGCAATTTTCTCCTGGATAGAGAGAAGAATTGAATACATCTTTAATTCCTCTTACTATTAGAATCAGCAGGCTATATCCACTTTCAAAGGAAAGTTGAGAGAAACGGTTTCTTAGCATGTCTTTAGCTATCCTTTTAGTACAACCACCCATGGTTGTAGAAGATAATAAGAAAGAAAACTTGGGAGCGGCAAGAAGGTATCTTTCCCAGCTATCCTGTAGAAGAACTTTTTTCCTATTCTCCTTTCCACCACGGCAGTGGTCCAAGTCACCAACCTGCTGGTTGTGAGTGTATCGAAGGTTCCATTAACATGCTCTGCTTTTACATCAGTGTACATTATCCCTTTTTTCCTTATGTATATTAATTCCCCTTTATGTGTAAAACTGCTTAGCAACTTTACAAGATGAAACTTGCTGCTTTACATAAAACAAGTCATGTGGTTTGCTTTAGAAAATATTCTCCAGTACCCCTGGAAGCATACTCATAATGTTCAGCCAGTGGCTTGAACTTGTAAAGTATTTAAAATCATAAATAGTGATGTTTTTACACATGAAGCCAGGGCAGATGCTTCACACCTACAAAATAGAATTCTGTGGTCTTCCGATACGCCACCATGTTAGCCAGTGCTATGGATATCATGTGCCATGTTATCCAGATTTAATTCACCTTGAAGGCAGAGAAAGGGAAGAGAAGCCATATTTCTAGGGCAGTGTTTTTTAACCTTGGCAACTTTAAGATGTTCAGACTTCAACTGGAATTCCCCAGCCAATTGAAATTCTTAAAGTTGCCAAGATTGAGAAACACTGTCATAGAGAAAATACAGAAATACAGAGAGCTCAATGAAAATGTGTCTTTTATTTCTTGTGAACCTTGGATGGTATCTCTACCCTAGCAGGCCTTTTGTGCATCAAAGAGCTTCAAATGGAGAAGAGCAGATCTAAGAAGTTGTGTGTCCCACAAATTAGGAAAACAAAACCCAAAAGTTTAGGAAACAAGCATAGCACACAGCAGCACAACATTGACAATTGTTGTGACAACCAGATTCTATAATGAACCTGGTTATAGAACCAGATTCGATTATGAAAAGCTATTAATAAAGTAAGCTAGTTAAATATAATGTAGTCATTTTTCAAAACGTATCAATTGAATCATACTTCAATACAAAAGATATGCAGATAGTTTAATCTTGTTCTGTGGCTAGAATTCTTTTTAATGGGCAAATAAATGACAGGTATAGTTAAATGTTAGGTTTTGTCACATGTGAAATGAATGTCAGAACTTGGTCGTTCTAATGTCTGCAGTTCCTACTTTTTAAAATGTGTTTTACAGACAGAAGTTGCCAAGCTGAGTTCCATAAGCTCCTATTCATACAGAAAGAACTGAGAAAGAAGCCAGGAGTAATATTAAATCTGGTGGTAACGGATTCTGATTGAACCTTCTGCTATACCATATTTGCATAGCATAAGAGGGACCCCTCTTTTCTCCAAAAGATTTACAGATTAATTACTTCACATTTTCCCACCCACAGGAAATATTTATATTTATCCATATAAATAAAGCAATGTGTGTCTATTAAGAAACGCAGTGTAAAGCTCCATTTGAGCAATTGAGCTGTGAGAGCATTTTGAACAGTGGATGTATGCTAAAGTAGGCATGCACCAAGATCTGGACTGCAGGTACTGCTGCTAGCTGGCATCAAAAGGATTCAGGGAACTAACTTCTACCATAGGAGCATCTGGATGGTTGAAGTCAGGTGTGGAATGTCTATGCCAAGCCCAAGCCAATCATATTCTAGCTTAGTATGATGTGCACATTCTGTCCAATTGTACTACATTTAATTAACCCCGATGAATCAAGTCATGGATCAGTGTAATATGCAGCCTTATTAGCCTGCTTATCATAGATTGCAGGCAGTTGCTAAAGAGAATCAATTGTTTGAGAGGAAATGTAGATACTTCTCTGTTTTTAATGCCTTTTTATGGAGTATACTCTAGTGCTTTGGAATTAACTATCCATTTATTCAGGGGTGAATGGAAGGTAATTTAAGATATATTGAATGGTGGTGTGTGATTTGGAGTAGATTGGCAGGGATCTCTGGCTTCCACTCATTGAACAAGATTTACCAGAGAATAACTGCCCCTTTCTAAAAATTCAGAAACCACTTGGACAAACCATACAAGGATTTTTGCATAGATTATAGATAAGCTCTCACTCAGTTCAGGTACTCCAAACAAATCTCTCAGCTTGCTAAGCTTAAATGTCTCATATTTGTGTGTGTATACACATGCACAAAAAGAAGAAAAACATTAACCAGATGCAAAAATTAAAAGGAAATATGGAAAAAAAACCATGCAAAAACTAGGAAGGCATATTAGAATAAATGTACAGTATACAAAACAAAAAAGCCCAGTCCTTGAACAGCAAAACAACCTTGACCTACAGAATTATTGATTAGACTTTCCACACATAGGTAGAAGACCTGTCCATATGTAGAAACAAAACATATAACTATAGCCAAAGTTTTATTACAGTACTTTATCCAGGACTATGCTATGTCATTAATACTATGGCTTCTGGTTAGAGAATAGAAAAAAATGAATAAGTATACATTTGGATTTAAGGCACTAGTTAGCTTACATCTGACATAGTTATGAGAGACAGAAGGCCCATCAGGAACTAATTTTTTAATATATTTGGGCAAAGTTATTACCTTGGATGTAAAAGGTTGATATGATACATTTCTTTGTGATTACTTCAATGACAGCTAGAAATTTGTAGTGGATCACCACTAAGAATGCTGGTGAATAGAAGAAATTTATTGTGGACTCGATTAACTCCCCAAATCTTATCATCCTGCATACCAAAAGCTGTTCTTAAAATTCAGTCAAGTGGATTTCTTCATCAAATCTAATTTAATCCTGAAGTGCCAGATTTTGAGGAAAATGAAAATTTAGGTTATCATTTTGGAGTCTAACAAAAAAAACTAATATAAAATGGCCTTCAGTGTTATGTATATGGTAGTTAAAACACCCCTGTTCAGTGCATTCTGAAAACATTAAATAATCAATGTGAGATGTAATCAACACACAGTTATGCTCTTCCCTTGAAATTTTCAGAATGCTTGTAAATATAAGCCTAGATGATGCAGATCTTACACCTCATATTGAGGCTAAAGAAAGTCATAAAATTAAGCCTGTCCATCCCAAATAGCTGAATACATAACATAAGAATTTAATATTTTTTTATCAGAGCATTAAACATTTGATTATCAAGATCATTTTGTACTGCAAGGGTCTGAAAAAGCATATCTTTTTATCTGCTAGAATCCTCAGGGGATTTTTATTTTTAAACTCACTGATGCTGGGTGGTGGTGGTGGCGGTTTCAGACAAAGAAATCTACCTTCAGATTGAATGGTTTATTTAGGGCAGAACGACTTCCATGTACTACTCCTGAACTAGTCCTAGAAGCTTTTCATATTAGTCAACAGCCATCTCTCAAGCATGCGTTAGAAAGCTTCCTTTGCTGTAATTCCACACAGCAAGTGAAGGTTGCCCTGGTTTGGTTCAAAATAATAGGAATCCTAAGGCTGAAGACAGAAAAGCCATTTCATGGGGCTTTAAAATCTTAAAATATTCTTGTGACTTTAAAATCAATTGAATGAAAGTAGATTGGTTCCATTTGGTTTCTTCAATCAACTGTTTATGCTTGGTCATAATACTTTAGGTGGATTGAATACCCTATTTTCTTCATCAGATGTTAGACTCACACATATACATATAAAACCCATATGTACACATATCTGTTTGTTTGCTGTATTATATGTTTCAGATTTTATTCAGGAGCTCAAGATGATATACATAGTATTTCCTCTTCAATTCGAACCCTCACTTTCCTACAAGAAAACCTAACCTGAGGATGAGGGGTGAAGGTATGCTATGAGGCTGATGACAGGACATTTGATCTTAGAGTTTCCACAGTTCTATTCCAGGGCTCTTAAGTGCAGCATGACACGAGTGAAATTCAAAATTTTTCCCTACCGGCTCTGTGGGCGTGGCTTAGTGGGACTCAGTCTCTAAAAAGAAAAGGGCGGGCATGGGCGGAGCCAACTGATTCAAATCGTCCCTACCACCTCTCCAAACCAATTCAAATTGTCCTTACCACTTCCCCCGAAGTGATGCAAGGTAGTTGAATTTCACCCCTGGGAAGTTTTTTATTTGTTCTGGTCTCTGGCTCTAATAAATTGAATTAAGTGCAACATTGCAGCTTGGGGGGTTCCATTAGGAAAGCCACTGAGAAAAATACAGAGACCATACCCAAAGACCAAATCGCACCAGTGTTCCATATACCTCCTGAATCTTAATTACCATACTTTCTAGTTATTTAAAAACAATCTTTTTTTAAAAAAATTGCTTACTAAAAGGCTTGTTGAAACAGTACTGGCATCAAATGCTATCTTGGTTGCAAGGCGTAAGGGCTGTAGAAGCAATTTACAACAAGCCATAGTTTCTTTTTTGTGAGTGTTGGTCATATATTTGCCACTGGGGGGAAATGGGCCGAATGTAGGTTTTCTTCCTGATCCTTCTTCATGGGTGGATGAAGAAGCTGGGGGAGGTCACCTACATCAAGGTAGTTATGAACCTTCCAAACTTGACTACCTACTTAACATTCATTGAGACCTTAATCTGTTTCTACTGAGTCACACTGCTGACAGCATGCTGATTGCTGAATAGGAACTGAGTTCCATATCTAGCAAATGCCATCTATCTATTGGCATCATACTAAATGATTTGTTTGCTTTCCCCACTTGTGGTCTAGCTAGACATGACATTTTAAAAGGGATAAAAATATGTTTAGTCAATTAAGCTGCTTCTAACAACATATATAAAAACCGAAAATAGTTTCCTTAATTCTTAAGAAATTGAAGTTGAGTTTCCTTTTGATCACATCAAAGATTTATCTAAGCTATATTGCTGTTCCTTGTAGCAATCCCACAAACGCTTCTAAAAGCTAAATATAAAAACAATATTCTATTGTTGCTTCTCCCTGGCATATGCTGTCTGGTTCACATTTTCTAATATAATCACATGAAACGGCTATTAAAAATGTCTGCTCCCCTTTTAAAGTCATCTGCCCACATATCTTCTAATATCTTCATAAATTTTAACATATATTCTAATGTCATGTTAAAACCTGTACAGCTTTGCCATGAATGCATTTCTATCCCTTTCTTTGGTGTCATCCTGAGCTCTAATGTAAGAAAAGGAATGATTTCTCTCTCCCCTTGTGCTCATTACTGTATCTCACTTCATTTGTTCTCTAAAACAAAACTAAAAAGGGCTGCTTTGGAAGCATTGCACATAGGCAATGGAAGTTAAATTGGATTTTTTGAAGTACTCTAATGTGAAAAGAAATTTAAGAAATAATCAAGATTTTATATACAACCCAAAGTCCATGAACTCTTAATTTTCAAAGGTAGTACGAGATTTGAGAAGCACTGTATGAAAAAATAACCTCTGGGCATCACTGTAGGTTGTAAATCTACCAACATCTTGCACCTGCCCACACACACTTAAGAGGGAAAGCAGTAACTGAGGTGCAGCACATAGCACTCCAGAGATGTCAGAATAGGCAGCCTTAACTGTACCAGCTATATTTCTACACGCTGGCTCAATCAGCCCCTTGACCCTTTTCTCGGGCATATAAAATGAGCTTTGTTTAAAATAAAAAAGTCAATAGAATAAGCAGCTGCAGGCACTTGACCTACACCATTAAGTTTGTCTGTTTTGTAATATACCACAAAGTTTCACTACTGGTCGTTTAAAGGGATGCTAAGTTTATTCTTGTATGTTATAGTTAATATTTGTATTACTTGTAATGTTTATACCATATGGCTGTGCATGTCCTCAAATCAAAGAGTACAGTTCCCTCCTGAATTTGCAGATGTAAGATAAACTGATAACGTGTGTCTTTTGGAGAGCTAAATAAAAGGGGCCTGTCCCAGCATTTTAAGACTCTCTTTTTTTTTTGTACTTGCCCTTGCCTAAAAATCCTTCAAAATTAAATCATTCAGAATTACCTGTTAGAAACTTGGCTAAAACTCATCCTAAGAAACAAAAGAGGAAAATTCAGCTATTATCAAGTATAAACCATTTAAGGAGGGGGAAGGAAACCCTCAAAATTAAGAGTGTTTAGAAAAAGCGGATTCACTGATAATGTTCGAGAGTTTGAAATAAGACCTCCTTACTGGTAATTGTTAAGGCCTGGAGGAGTCCGTGCGCATCCTGTGAACTGTGTAATAAGAAAATCAGCGTCGTGCAGCTCTGTATCTATTCTAGTATTAAAATGCTGGTGGGAAGGTCAGAAAAGGAAGGATGAGATTCATCTTCCTCCTCATGCTGGTCCCTGCCCAGAGTCAATAAAAATAGATAGGAAGCTGAATAGTATATTTTAGATACTGGCTGAGTTTATTCATCATGCAAAGTCATAAATCAAAGGAAAAGGAAGACCAAGATGAAAGATAACCTAGTGGTCTTTTTCATTTTTGGGTCTGGAAAAATCCTTGAATTATTTCTCTAATCACTGTTTCTTGAGCTTTATTCCCTTTTTAAAAACCTCAATACAATAAAATGCATGATAAAAGGTCTGCAAGAACTGGTTTTATAAGGCAACAATAAGGAATTCCAAATGAATACCTTTCAATCTCCCATAAATGGCCTTGGCCCTCTAATTTTAGCAACTCACAGTTTTTTCCACCTGTAAATGAGTATTAATAAAGTTTGCCAAAACCTGAGAATGACTGAGGAGGCCAATTATGTCAGAAATGAGTGAAAGAACTCAGAAACTTAGCTCAAAGTTGTGCAAAACATGTGAATTGTAATATAATGGAAAGGGAGATTTTTTTCAAATATACGCAAGTTAACAGTGACCGTGGTCGGATGATGGCCTGATGTTGTCTGGCAAAAAATGAAAACCCGACAACTTAATTTGGCAGGTTTTATTCTTTCATTTTCTATTATACAAAATACTTTACAATTTAAAAACATTTTCCGAACAAAAATCATATACATATATTTATAAAGAGCCAATTACACCAAAGGGAAAAGCCTGAAGGAGAGAGAGAGCCCACCCACTTTATTTATGAGGAACCAAAATAGCAGAGGGGTAATTAAGAGAAAGTTCTTGTCCCACACTTAGTGTTTCTGGTTACTGCCAATCTGCCGCTTCCCAGATACATTCTTAAATTAATAAATACACGGCTGCTCCTTTCCCATCTCTGGGGTGTGACATCTGCTACGTTGCTACTTCATAAGCAGTGTTCATTCCCTGTTGTCCCTTTAAAATTAGCAGCACTTTTCAAGTCCAGAGTCCAAAATTCGTATTTCGATTAATCCTTTTTGCAAAAGAGCTTTTCAACAAAATCATCTTAATCAGATGCGCAAAGAACACCAGCTTAAATACTCTGCGAGAGATTTGGCAGGCGAAACTGATATCTTTCTTTCAGGGGCCAGAATTCCTTTCCTTGTATCACAGAGACTGACCTATAAGAAAAAAGTCCACTACTTTTAAATCTGTGCCTAGAAGACACCACTGCAGGGAAATCTAAATACTTTTCTGATCAAAGGACTTTTTTTTTTTTTTTTGGCTAGACTAAATTTTGCAGGCTGGGACAGGCATACAATAGGTACCGTTCCTTGCTGGATTTGCATAGGTTAAGGAAGCTTAATTTTACAGAAATCATTATGATCCAGCACAACATGTAAACCAGTGACCTGCCTTAAAAAGAAGACAGAAAATAGGTGTATGTTTTCAGGGACATCTTGAGAATTAACAGAGAAGTGCCTCTGACTTGACCATGTCTGTCTGGGTGGGAAGAGAAAGAAGGGACTGATATGGAGAAGGGCTCCTCCTGCATTCACAGGGGAGCCCATCAGTGAGTCACTGCTGAATAGTAAAAGCCTGTAGGAGGGTAGGAAGGTCATGGGCATCTGCTGCTTGATACAGGTTGCTGTGGCCCAGCATGGAGAGGGCCATACGGAGGGTGCTCCAGATGTTGTCGGACATGGCTCCCTGTTGGCCCCGTGGCCCGCGACTCTTCTGCTGCATCTGCAAGGCTTCCAAGAAGTGTTCTATAGCCTCTCTGTCAAGACAGCAGCATATGCCAATGAAGGGGAGTTAGAGCGAATCAAGAATAGCTCACAATCAAGACTTGCCCCGAAGGTTAGCCACGGGGGAGAAAGAAGGAACAGTTCTAAGGCTTTCTTTTCCCTGTCACCTTAGTCGTTCTTTGCTGAGTTTGCCAATACAAATACTTAACTTTGGGTCATTTTTTATTTGATTTTTACCTCCATCTTTGTTACTTTAAGGGTAACTCAAAGCAGCAAACATCAAATGACTCCTATTTACCCCACTACCACCACCCTGTGAAGTGAGTTGAACCTAGTGTGTGTGACTGGCCCAAAATAATCCAGCTTGCTTTCATGCCTACAGCAGGCGCAGAGCTTAAAATCTTTTGGTTTCTAGGTCAGCACCTTAGCCACTATATTATTTTCCTCAGTAAATAAGCGATCACGTACAGTATAATGTTTTTGATTCATTTGCTTAATTGGGTTCTCTTGATCTACTTTTAGGACTTGTGTGGAAAACAGAACACATTTCAGATCTTATTTATGCAGAAATATTGAAAGGGTTCGCAACTTTTAAACACCACAGTAGATGAGACACTCCAAAAGCCAATGAATGTGGTTTTTTGAAAGAGGAGGTGAAATGAGTGAAGGCCCCATGAGTTCAACTGGGATGCCAATTTCTCTGGGAAATATTTTTAGAGTTGCCTGATCCATCACTCACATAATAGCTCATGTCTATGGTGGCCTCATCTAATCAAAAGCAGCAGTAGAACCAAGCTCAGCTTTAAAGCTACTCAACTCACCTATGGGCCCCTAAGTTTATACAACTAATGCCTAGGTTGTAACGAGAACGTATATAGCCTGGCTGTAATTCCAGCGCCTGCCGGTAAGCAGCTACAGCTTCCTCACTCCGATTCCCGTTGGCTAAGGTAGCTCCCAACTTGTTCCAAAGGAGATGATCCTAGAAGAAGGAACCAGGTTTGGTCACACTTGGTAGAACAACTTTTGTTTTTCCTCCCTTCCCCTTCCCTCCCATTCTTCTCAAACTTTCAAGATTATTTGCTTAGTCTTGATTTTTATCTCACTGTGCTTTTCTATAATCTTCCCTCCCATTTTCTTCTTCAATAACAATCCTGTGAAGTAGATTGGACTGACAGTGATTAAGTGCCTTAATCATTTTACATTTATCTTTCCCTTACAGTGGATGAAGATTGCAGGGGAAGTATGATAGCTAAGGGGTTGAGGTAACAACCAAAAAAAAACCCCACCTCTACCATAAGCTTATTGGGGGTTGGGGGCAGATATTTCTCTCTCTCAGATTGAAGCCTCCTATTAGTCATGCCCATAGGAAGCAGATTCATTCTTTTGCCAGACTGTAAAATGGCTGCTGGAGAATGGCGGAAGTGCTCTAGCTTTACATAGCATTCCTGAGTGCTTCTCTCAGTTTTTACGGAGATGGCTGTTGCATCAAGTGACTTGCACTTCGAAATTGATGGAAAAATACCATTTTTAGTATTTCCCCATCAATTTCCATACTACTTTTGGTATGGAAGAGTTTTAAGAATGGATTCCTGCATTCAGAAGCAGCCCCAAGCGAGAAAACAATGCCACCTTCTCCTACTACTCCTTTTCCTCCCCCCCCCCCGTGCCTTCCTTACATTTGGGCGTGAGCTCAGGGCAGCAGTGAAGCAATCCACAGCTTTCTCATACTCGCCACTCAGGTTGAAGAGAACACCCAGACCACACTGCACATCAGGGTCCACCACATCGGGGTTGCTATGGACAGCTGCCAAGAACAATTCCTTCACCTCGTGAAAAAGTGAGCTGAGGAAGGGAAGAATGTAAGAGAACAATGTGGTAGGAAGGGCAAAAGCCAGTCCCACCTTGCTTCATTTTCCCCAGTTCCCATTTATTGCTCATTCTGCAGACTCACTCAGTTAGGAGGGAACCCAGAACACGTTTGGAGGTCCCTAGACCTTGGCTAGAATCCTCCCCATCGGGTTCTTTTCCCATCAGATGAGCGTAGGCCGGTTTGTGGTGTAACCAATCCCGCAAGGTTTCACATGCCTGCTTTTGCAGTGATTCATTGGTAAAACTGACAGCTAAAGCCATGAGTGCAGTGAGGTTTCCGGGCTGCAACTCCAGGCACCTACAGGAAAGAGGAAATTCATACAGGTAAAACACCAAGGGATACAACTGATGCATCTGCAGCTGGTGCAACCCTATCCCTTTGATTTGCCAACCCAATTCTTTCTGCACTAAGAAACTCCTGCTGACCCCACTTCAAAGGGCTAGCTGCAAACAATCGATTTAGTTTTGTTTCGGGTAAGGAGAAGATGCAAGGATATAGCTTAAGTTCACCACACACCCTCAAACAGTCAGCATCATTGGCCTTTAGACTTTAGAACAGTGGTTCCCAAACTTTTCCAGTCCACTGCTCCCTTGGTGTTACAAACTCTTCCTCGGTGCCCCCCACCCACAGGTGGGATTCAAACTTCTGTGAGTGTGGCCTAATTTGAGGGTGTGGCTTGCTGGTCATGTGACTAGCTGGCGTGGCTTGCTGGTTGGGCGTGGCTTGGTCACATGACTGGGTAAGTGTGGTTTGGTGGTCAGATGACTGGCAAACCAAATACAAGTGGTCTTCACCTAATGGCCGGTTGCTTAGCAAGTGTTCTAATTTATGACTGGCCTCCCCGGCGTTACTTGACCTGTTTTTGGAGTTTTGACAGCCATGCACACACATACACACACACTCTCTTTTAACCTTGCTGGAGCAGGTCATTGGACTAGAATCAGCAAAACATCTCTGATTAGATTCTAGTAGTGGATAAAATCTAATCAGAGATGCTTTGTCGATTCTTGTTGATTTGTTTTATTTGTATTTCTTTATTTTATGTTGCTGAATTGCATTGACATGTGTGTCTCTTCTTGTACACAGCCCAGAAGCTTTTGTGATTCTTTGCAGCAAAAATTACCGGCCTCTGGCTTTGCTCTACTTTTCAAACGTGCTGCCACTGCCATGTTCTAGATTCTGGCCCCGCAGGTCCACCCCATTGAGCCCGTTGCACTGGAGGGACCTGCCCAAGCAAGTCCGAGTGGAGTGGTGCACCAAGTCAATGGGGTGAGTCTAAGAGAGGGAAAGAGAGAGAGAAAAAAGAGAGAGAAAGAGAGAAGGAAGAAAAGAAAGAAAAGGGAAAGAAAGAAAAAGGAACAAAGAAAGAGGGGGGATGGAAGGAAGGGACAGAAAGGAAAAGAAATAAAGAAGGAGGGAAGGAGAGAGGGAGGAGAAAGATAATATCTATTCTAGTCCAATCACCTGCTCCAGCAGGGGAGAAGGTAGTGTGTGTGTGTGTGTGTGTGTGTTCTCCTTGTAATTTACTAGTACATTTTAATTTTGCCTTTTTCAGAATTGGCACTGTAATACATTGGGGAAAAGTAATTTTTAGGGTGGAGATCTGGTCCAATGGATCCTGTTTAAAGCCTCAACAAAATGTGAGAGCTTCCATACAGTCTTGACCATGTTTCGTTCACAAAACCTTTAACAGAAGCCAAAGATGTTTCAATGTGGAAAAGGGCCTCAGTCTAAACTAGGCCTCGTTCAATCTGATGCATCAGGTCTCTCTCTTTCTCTCTCACACACACTCTCCCTCCCTCCCTCCTTCCCTTCCTCTTTCTTTGTCTGTCCCTTTTGGGTCAGACTGGCTTTGCTCTACTCTCCCAGCATGCCTGCGGGGCCAGCATCTCCTTTCTCCCACATTTCTCCTCCCCTTTCCTTTCCTCCCCTTTCTCATTTCCTTGCTTGCTTTATTTTTTTCTATCTTATACCATGATAAAATAATAAAGAAATAATGAAGAAAAAACATTAGAAAAAGGACCCTTATTTTAGCAGCGCTTCCTATTCCATAGCCAGGATATGCAAATTTCGGAGGGAAAAAAGTTCACCGCGACTCCATTTCTATGTCTGCATTTTTATATTGGCAATTTCCCCCCAAAATGTAACTTTGTGTATTTTTTTTCTGCTGAAAGTATCAATTGTTGTGCTTTGAAACAATGGGCAGATGTTGAAATTATCCGAGGAAAGAAGTGGAAAGTGGAGGAGAAACAGCCAAACTTGGTTCCGGGATCTTCATCAGGGGCTGTTTTGCAAAGAAAAGAGGGATCCTGAGCCACAGAAAGAAAGGGGGAGATGCCTTCCCTTTGGGAGGGGGGGGTCGGAAGGGGCTCTTTGAGCGAGAAAGGACGGGAAATGCCGTTTTCTCCTGTAAAGCCAAGAGATCCCTATGGAAATCCCCCAGTCAAGGGGAGGAAGCCTGGGGAGAGGATCCAGCCAGATTAGAGATCCCTGAAGATCCTCTCCGCCTCTTCCTGCATGGACTGTCAGCCAAGGGTTTTCCTGGCTTGCCTTCGGATTGGCGTGAGTGTGGGGACCTGAAGTCCTGGCTGGCTGTGCGGCTGCACCTCCCCCCTTGTCCTTCCGTGCAGCTGCTGGGGGCTCCCTCCTTCCAGACTGAGCGGGGAGGGGGAGCCCAAAGGACCCCTCGAACTCTGGCCGCATTTTGCCCATCTGGACTCTTGGCAACTCCAGCCTGGGTGGCCTCTGGGCACTCAAAAGGGCATCTAGTCCACCCCTCCAGGTGCATAGAGAAAGAGAGATTGGATGAGAATCATGGGGAGGCGCAAAAGGAAGTTCACTCTCCCCTCTGGAGCTGGCATGAAACCCCCCCCTAGAATGCAGCCCCCCAAGACTGAAAAGATCCCCCCTCCCACTCTCTCCGCTTCTCTCTCTGCTCGGAACTCTCTCCTCCATCGGGTGAAGTCAAGGGAGACTCTGCCTGGAGACTGATGATGCTGGAGCAGGGAGAATTCCCATTGGTGCTTCAGCTGGCCCCTCCCAGCTCAAAACTCCGAGAAAAACATTTCCTCCCCCTCGACACACATTCCTCCTCTGACACATACAAACACACATGTTCAGTTCATGGGTAGATTCTGCGGTGGGAAGAGCCGCTGTACTGGATGACAAGTGGGGGGAGAGAGAGGTAGCCATTTGCATGCCACCTGTTTCCCCCCCATCCCCCCGGAGCCTGCCAGACAGAGTGCTGCCACTGCCGCGCTCAAGGTGCCGGCCCCGCAGGCTCACCCCATTGATTGTTGCACTAGAGCAGTTGTAACAGTCAATGGGGTGAGCCTGCAGGGTTGGCGCCTTGAACGCAGCGGCAGCGACACATTGGGAAAGTAGAGCAAAGCCAGAGTGGCTTTGCTCTGTTTTCCCCATGTGCCGCCACTGCCGTGCCACTGAGGCGCCAGCCCCGCAGGCAAATCGGGAAAGGCAGTCTGGCTTTGCTCTACTTTTCAAACGCACCACCACTGCCGCGTTCGAGGTGCCGGCTCCACAGGTCCACCTCATTGAGCCCGCTACACCCGAGAGAGTTGCCCAAGCAAGTCCGAGCAGAGCGGTGAACCAAGTCAATTGGGTGAGCCTGAGAGAGGGAAAGTGGGAGAGAGAACTAGTAGAATCCCACCCCTGAATTGCGCCCTGCGAGGAGCCCACCTCCAGCACTCCCCTGCAGCCTCTTAGCGCCCCCCTAAGGCATCCCACCCCTCCCCAGGGGGCGGTACTGCCCACTTTGGGAACCACTGCTTTAGAAGGTCTCAAGGCCTTGCACTTCTGTTGCTCTGGGAAGGTTACTCACTGTCGGAGGGCACTTATTGCAGCAAGCTCTTGTTCATTCTCAGCTTGGGTGGTCCCCAGGTACTGCCAAGCCTAACACAAAGACATGACAAAAACAAGAGTTCTGTTCAGAGTTGCACGGAAGAAGGGACCGGTGATTGCAAACCATGTTTTTCCCACCCCAACTTTTTTGTCATTGCAGGGGGAAAAATATTGCTGGGGAAAATAGGACGCACACTTGATAGCACATGAAAAACAACCAGCTGGCCCAGAGAGCCAGTGACTTAAGCGTTCTCAAGCAGCTGCTCATGGGAATGATCAGAATGGATCAGAATGGTGAGGTATAAGGCAAAATCCCAACTGGTGCCTGAAGCAGCCACTTCTTTCCTTCTCAAGGTTAACCTGGCTTTGGGGAAACATCAGAAATCATGAGCCAGTAATGGCTTCAAGCTTCCTCTCTAATACATAAACATTATGAATGATTAAATAATACAGTTATACAATCCAATAGCAATAGTAGAGTAACATGTGTTACCTATTTATTAATATGTTATCTATAAGAGACTAGGAATACTTGCCAATTGTTAGTTATTATTGTTTATTATGAACTATCAAACCTATTATCAAATGTAATAGAAAGAAATATGTTTACTGTCCTATTAGGATGTTTACTATTTTTTATTTCTGTATACTCATAGGTTTATATCTTTTTAATCCATTGCAAATAAAGTTCATTTTAAAACTTAAAAAAAAAAAAAAAGGGAAATCATGAGCCAGAAGGTAGCACAGACCCAACCCTGTCCCGGAAGGAGACCAAACAACTAAAGTCTGATCTGAAGCAATTCTGCTCCAGTTCTGCAAAAAAAAAAAAAGGAACATGATGTCAAAACTGACTCATTTTCATTGTTACCTGTCATCTGATTTTGGATCGCCATTTGCCAGAAACAGGGGGTGGGGGGGGTTTGGTAAATTCCTAGGGAGAGGGGAGGGCTAAGGCAGTGGTACCCAGCCTTTTTTGTACCACGGACCGGTACAATCCATGGACCGATCCACGGACCGGTACCGGCATCAGCACGCACGACCAAGGCAAGGCAAGCGAGCGAGCGACCGGCCAGTCAGCCGTCCCCCACTTCTCCCCGCCACCTTCAACTCCTCCTTTGTACCTTCTCGCGGTCGATGGGCTTTTCGGGCTCTTTCTTAATCTCCTCCTGAGTAATGCAAGACTCTACCGCCATTGGGACGGCTCTTCATTCGAAGCTGCCCCCCCTTTGATGAAACTAAGGCGCGAGGATTCCTTCAGCACCCAAACACCGCTTTCCAACTGACAACCAACAAGCTCACCCGGAAGCACTTTCTCAAGCGCCGTCGAAACAAGATGGTGCCCAATCAAAGTAGGTGGCCCAGTACAAAATCATCCACGGACCGGTACTGGTCCGGGGCCTGGTGGTTGGGGACCCCTGGGCTAAGGAATGCATGAGAGTCTTTTGCTGCCTGAGAGGAGATACCCGCCAAGGTCAAGTCCTGAGAACTGTTGAAACTGTGCAGGCTGTTTTCCCAAGATAAAAGCATTGCATGGCAATCAACTGGTAGGTGGCCCAGGGAGGAAAAGGGAATTTTACCTATGCCAGTTTTCACAGGAAAACTCAGAACTGACTTTGCTTTTGCTGTACCTGGATGGAACTTACACTAAAGTTTTACTCTTGGTGAAACTCCCTGGACCAGGAATTCCATTTTTAGAATGTGCCAACTGGAACAGTTGACAGGCGAGTCCTTGGCATCCAAGTAAATTATACCCACCTCCAATTACAAATGTCACAAAGGAATGTACCTAACTCCACGTGATCAGAGACAGTCCTCCCTGCAGCACGCAGGGGCTAAGCTGCCATTTGACATAAGCCAAGGCTTCTGCGATGCTGGCGCTCCTTCACTCACCTCCATATGGTCAGGCTTTTGTTGCACAGCAGCCTCAAAGAATAAGACAGCATTGGGGAGATGTCCCTCCTTCAGACATTTCAGCCCCTCCTCAAAAGCATGCGGGTGGTCCCGTACAGGGTTATCTTCTTCAAACTGGTATCCCTGCAAGGGAGGAAAAACCAAACATTAGTTGCTTCTAAAGGCTGCTCCCAGGAATTAGGAAAGAGGTGGGATAAGTGCTACCCCACAGCGGGGTTTGCTGCTTATTTAAGGAACAACAAGCTGAAGGATTAGTCCATCTGCTGTTCTCTTCTGCTTGCAAGCCCAGGGTGGCGCATCTTTCCTTGCCAATGAATCAGAGTCCGAGTGTGGGACAGCACTGAAGAAGGTAAGTGGAGTCTTAGATGCAGAGGTAAGTAGGCAAAGCGCATCTTCTATCTCTAAACACACCTTCTACTTTCTGCAGGAAAATGAGCATAGCTCGCTCACCTCCAAAATTCTAGAAATCACGTGGTGAAAAACTAACATTTGTAGAGAAGGCAGGGACAGAGAACTGCATCCAGCCATCCTCAAAGTGTGCCCTTTGAACCCTCTGCCAATATGGCCCCACCATCTGCCTCAGGGCTCAGCTTCTATTGGCTCGGGGGGGGGGGGTGGCGGGCCAAGTGGCAAGCCCCTGAAGGATGTATTTGGATAACCACCCACAGCCAAGATGCATTGAAATGAGAAAAATTTGGAGGCAGGCATAGTTAGCAGGAGAGGAAAAAGATGAAGAAGTGCAAAGAAAAAGCACCACTACATGTTATCTTTTTAAAAAAAATAAGGATCTATTTAAGCTTTCTATAGACAGCATTTCAGCTTGCTAGTTCTCAACCTTTTTTAAAAATAAAATTTGCCATCCACACGCTCACTAGTAAGAGTTGTACAATCAAAAAGAAAAGTAAGAGATGGAGAGAGGACAAAGCACAGCATTCTTTCTACAGCAGTACCTTGTCGTAAGTGGAGCTGGCAAGATCTTCGTACTCTGATAGCCAAGGATGAGACTCTGCATCTCGCTTGGCCATCTCTTCCCACTCAGCCTGCAATTTGTCCCAAAAATCCACATCTGACTAGAGAAAGGAGAGAAAGGAAATATCCGGTTGTCTCAAATAAATGCATTAAAAGTCTCCTGGTTGCAAGAGGAGGAGAGCCATTCCCATTACCTCCATGGCAGTCTTGGCCTGCTCAAATTCTAGATCCAGGTCCTGCGCATTCCCAGTGTGTGCATACTGATCTACCCAGGCTTCAGATGTATCCTAAGAAGAGAAGACAGAGCGGGTGGGGGGAAACCTTCTAAAAGACAGCTAAATAATGGAAAACAACATATAACCTTTCAGGGCGTTTTAACAGAATTATGAAGGGAATGACTCTTGTCTTGCTCTTCATCTACAGATCCTCTGCTCAGTTCTGGGCCCCAAATCCACTTATTGGGTACATGGAGCATGAATTCTCCTGCTGAAAGGCAGCAAGCAGCAGCCAGGAATCCTACCTGCTGCTGAATAAACTCAGTTGCCCATTGCTCTGCCTTATCCTGGTCCCTGGGATTAATGATCACCCGATCAGCCTCGATGGACACCCTCCCATCTCCAATCTGGTGAACAAATTTTAGGAACTGCATGAAGAAAGGAGACACAGGTAGAGATCATCATTATTCCTGTCCTTATACCTCCAAAATGTGCCTTTTGCCTGGATTAGCCTGCATCTGGTCTGAGCAGACCTTCCAAGAAAAGGCAAGAAAAGTTGAAAGGCTGTTCAACTTTACTGGGCACAGGGGAATCAGTTGTAATTTAAAATAATTGCACAATGCTAGTAATAAATCTCTACAAAACCTACCAAAAAGGTTACTGTAAAGGCCAAAACCTAGTTTTAAGTTCGGCTACAGATCTACCCCTTTTCACCCAGTCTCATTCCAAATTTATCTTGATCTGACAAGAGTCAGTCTGGCCTCACAGTTTCTAAGCAATCCTTAGGAAAATGAATCCTGTTCTACCATGAGTGATTGCAGAGAGGAAGCAGGGGAGGGTGTCTGTGTTAAAAAAACAACAACTCCATTATGATACTGAGGACAAGAACTACTAAGAAGATCATGCCTTGCATGGGATTTACTGATCAAAGGCAGAAGGCTACAGCAGAGAGAGGAGGTTCCAAGCTGGTGCGTGGTTATATTTAACCCCACATTTTCTAATGAGTTTTACCCATAACTGCCCAGCAGGCTTCATATACGAGCAAGGATTTCACTAGGAGAAATTCCAAAACTCTATCGTCATTATATTACACTCTTGACAGCAAAGCACCAATCTTCTAAGACAGCCTTCCCAAATTGGAATAATCTTCAGATGTGCTAGGTTGGCTGGAAGATGATAAATTTTGAAACCCAACACATCCAGAGATAAGAAAGGCTATCCTTAAGAAAAGAAAGAGATGTAAAATCCTTTATTTTCCATATGAGGTAACAATAATCAATCAATCAATCCAACCAAGCACAGGGGGGAAAGCCTTGGCATTTCCATTTTTCACAGGGGTGTGGGACGTGTAGCCCATAACTAGCTCTCTTCCTTCATTTTACTGTCTCTGGTAGCCCAACCAGCCAGATGATCAGCAGGCTGGAGAAAGCCCAGATGATTCATGGCAATGCACACTGAGTGCTTTTAAACCAAGACATCTGTAAGAAAAGATGAGGCACAAGAAAGCAAAGAAGGGGCTGGAGGACTTGTGTGCATGTGGGTACACATATGGCCCTAGAAGTGAAAATGGTGCTAGCTAGTGGTGTTCAACTGAGTTATACGACCAAATAAGCCGGCATGCACTTACCCACAATTATTTTCTCTCTAGCCTTACAAGTGTGCACTATTCCTCTTGAAAAAAATGCCAGTCATATTTTTACCTCAGAATCATTCAGCTTGGGATCATCCACTTTTGAAAGAAAATCATTAGCTGTTTTTTTCAGATCGTCTTCAGGCTGGTATTCCTCATACCTACGACCAGAAAAAACCAAGCAAAGTCACAATAAACCAAAACAATGCTATGTTCAAAAATGATTTGATTCATCGAATTATATACATTAGATTTTTATTTTTTATTTATCCCATGTTCCAGTTAGCAATTCAAACCCTGGTTTGCATTTTGAAAAGCACATGAAATTTTAACTTTAAAAATTAACATAAACCGGGGCAGTCTACAAATACCATAAAAATAAAATAAAAAACAAAGTCCAGTGAATTTCATTTACAGAAGAAAATTAGTAGCACATAACTTCAAACTGTTACAACATGAATTTAAAATAACTAAAATAATTCACAAACCATAACAAAACTGTTTTGTTTCTAGGGGTAAGTAGACAAAAGTCTCTGTTCCAGGCATTCCCTTAGAAGGCCCCAAAGATATCTTGGTGTTCACACAGAGACATGAGAACAAACAAGCTTTTTATTATCTGGAACTAGGCAATCAAGAGCTTCAAGGAGTACACAAATACACTGATTTGCATCCAGAATAAACTGGCTCCTAAAGGATATTTTGAACTCTGAAAAAATGTGTTTCACTTATCTAGCCCAGGTCAATCTAGTACCTTAGTTCAACTGGTATCTTAGTATAAATGTACCACCATCTACGAAGTGTAGTTGTATACAACCCAAAAAGAGACTGCAGCTGTGAATCAAACAAAATGAAAAGGTGACACAAATACTACCTGAACATCTAAAGATAAGGCTAGATTTGGGGGAGTTCTGGTTTGTCTTTTCGCAGACAGACCGAAACCGCGATCATGTGCGGTTGCGATCCATGCTCGTCACTAGAGCGCCCCGAGCCGGCTGGTTTGGGGGCTAAGCCACCCCATAGAGGTGGTGAAGAGGGGGGAGACTGCCAGCAGGGTTGAGGAGAGCCGCATCTCTCCTCCTCAGCTGGCCATTACTCCCTTTCCTGAAGGTGGTTGCAGTGGTGGTCAGAAATGGCCACCTCAAAGAAGAACAAAGAAGAACGACCGGAAAAGAATGTGCAGGAGGAAGATAAGAGAAAGTTTTGGTTGACCGGGTTAAACTGCAAAAGCAACAATTAAGGTACCCTGGAATTTAAACTATTAAAAAAATAACATTGTTCCCAAACAAGACTTTGAGGCAGCGAAGGAGAGAGAAAAGGGAAAAGATTTGGGTTTTTTCCTTCTCTTCCTTTTCCTATACTGACAGCTAAGAGACTTAAGCAAGAAGGCTTCCAACTCGGTGCTGTGTTGATGCAGAGCTGAGGAGCGGATCGTCGCTCTGAAAGACTCCGATTTTCGCTGTTTGGTGGCTTCCAGGAGCGTGTCGGACCTTGGAGGTGTAGACAGACGAAAGGGGAAGACCTGAAGATCTCGGGGAGGTGCCGCAATCCCGGAGATTGCAAGAGAATCTCCCAAAAACCAGCAGCAGAAGAGGGAGATCGTACAGATCGGAACCATAGACATGGCAGCCCAGCAGCTTAAAAAAGAAGGAAGGAAGCAAAAAGTGGAGAACAGCAAATTGAGTAGTGGAAAGGTGAACCTAAAGAAGATTTCCAGAATATTGATTTATATTACAAAGGGAAATTGAAAATTGAAACTCCAAACTGAACAGTGCAGTGAAGCGGCAGAAATATCGGAAGAAGTACTAACTAAAGAAACGGCAGTAATTTATGCTGAGTAATGGAGCGCTGAAAACGGAGGAGCTGAAGGGTGAGACAACACCATTTACTTTTACTTTGGGAGTTGAAAAGGAGGTTGTATAACTATATTTTTTGGTGATTGATGTTTGAGAATTGTGGGAAGAAAGAGAAAGTGACAGTGACGTGTCCAAGTGAGACAGAGAGATTGGAAGAACAGCTGAAAGTGAAAACTTGAAAAGAAG
This sequence comes from Hydrophis major, assembly GCA_033807585.1. NCBI lineage: Eukaryota > Metazoa > Chordata > Lepidosauria > Squamata > Elapidae > Hydrophis > Hydrophis major. The sequence continues at coordinate 247,305,332 of CM066329.1, forward strand.
ACAATTGACACTTTAAAAGATTTAAGGAAAGGATTCAGGAAAGAAACCTTATAATTGCAATATTTGTCTGATAACTGTGATAAAGAAAAAAGGAAGAAATAAGATAACTAAGATTTATAAGTGAAACTAGGACTGTGTGGAGAAAAAGAATAAAGGAGCAAGAAGAAGAAGAAGCCAAAATAGAAAGGAGAAACGAAATGGTGGAAGTGACTGTGCAAATTTAAAGAGGACATTTATCTAAAAAAGAATAAGATCCATGGACATTATTCGACTGGTCAATCATAGATGTAACTAATTAATATTGGTAAAACATAATCTTAATAGATATATATGTGTTAGAATATTGAGTTAAGAATACTGGTTATTAATTTTTGAATAACTGGACAATTGAAAGTGTGTTGTATAAATATAGAACTCAGACCTTCAAATAATAATCATATAGTAAGAAATTGAGGTATTTTTATCCTGAGGTAAGCATATAACTAAGAACTCTAAAGAAATAGATTAATTGATATTTATATATAGATAAGAATTTAATTACTTTAATGAATTGGCTGCTTCAAATTAATTAAACATATAAGACTGTTGATTTTGTGAGTAAATATATCTGTATTTGATTAATATAGAATTCTCTTAAGTATTGTAATAGTTGAATAAGTTCAATAAAAAAAAATAGAAATAAGAGCTGATTGTGATTTTCCATAATAGAATTTTGGTAATTAATAATATAATAATATATGTATTAATATTACTATTGAACTGAAAAGGAGAGGAAAATAGTGCTCTACTAGGGATAGTTGATGGTAGATTGGAAAGAGCTGCTACAGATAGTTAAAATGGCGACAACATCAACTACAAATGTAAAATCAGGAAAGAAAACTACAACAACGACGTCTTCACCTACGGGGCAGAGATCTATAGATGCAATGCTACTGGCAGAAAAAACTAGTTTAGCTCAAAGCCTGCAGACAGTACAGGCAACACTCACTATGATGCAGGAAATGATGGCAAAAACCCACGAATTGATAGCGAGGAACCATGAAGTTATGAAAACAGAGATGAGAACTGAAATAGGACAAGTGAAAAATGAAATACAAAATTTGAATAGTAAGATTGGAAAGATGCAGGAAAAAGTGATAAAAAATGAACAGAAATTAAATTTAGTAGAGGCAAGAACAGAGATGGTGGAGAAGAAATTAGAGGATTCAGAACAAAATTGGGAAGTGCTCTACTGCGAACTCCGGGATTCGATGGTACACATGGAATTAGAGAAAGCATGATTTCATCTTAGGTTCCAAAATGTGGTGGAAGACAAAAAGGAAGATTTACGTGCAATTATGATGAATCTGATAGCGGTGGCTTTACAGAAACCCAAACTAGAAATTGAAAATGACGTAGACGAGGTCTACAGAGTATATACACACTATACAAGGAAACATAGACTACGAGAGGTTCATATTCGATTTGCGAGGAAGATAACACGAGACCTGCTCTATAGTAAGACCAGAGATGAACCACTTGTATACAAAGATCATGAAGTGGTTACACTGAAACAAATATGTAGGAGAATCAGAGAGCAGAGAAGGGGCTACCAATTTTTATCAACTAAGCTTATTAGAAATGGTATTCCATTTAGGTGGCTCACCCCAGAGGAGCTTTTAGTTTCGTGGCATGACAAAAAATATAAAATTGATACAATTGAAAAAGCACAGGAATTTTGTGAACGACACCTAGGACCCAAGGAAGAACAAGAAAGTAGAGACGACCTAAATACAAGAAGCCAAGAGAAACAACTCTCTGGAGAAAAAAAAATCTGATTCACACTCTGAACTCCAAAATCGAGAAGAAGAGGAAGGCAACAGACTAAGAAAAAGAGAGCCTAGAACAAGAAATGAAAACCATTATGGATATATATTAGAATATTATGAAGTACACTCAACCAAGACAATGGCATTGATATTCTTAGACCCCCAGAAGGCTTTTGACAACCTGAATTGGAACTCCTTATTAAACAACTGATAGGCATGAAATTTGGTGAAAATTTTATAGGATTTATTAAGACAATTTATAACATGCAAATCGCAAAAATATTAATAAATGGGGAAAATACAGATACCATAAAGATAAATAAGGGAGTAAGACAAGGCTGCCCCCTAGCTCCTGCATACTCTATATATTGGCAGAAGAGACTCTCTTAGCACAAATTAGGCAAAATCAAGAGATTAGAGGACTAAAAATTAAAAAAGAAGAATATAAACTCCAGGCATTAGCCGATGATATGGAATTTATATTAGAAGAACCCTTAGAAATGAGCCCTATACTACTAAGAGAAATAGAAGAATATGGAAAGGTGGCAGGTTAAAAATTAACAAAGAAAAAACAAAAGTGTTAACAAAAAACTGTACAAAGGAGCAGAAGGAAGAACTAGCAAATAAATTAGGTATGCAGGTGGTAAATAAAGCAAAATACTTAGGGATCTGGTTGATTGCTAGATGTTCGTCGATTAAAAAAGATAACTATGATAAGTTAATAACGCAAATAGTTAAAGATTTAGATAATTGGGCCAAATTGCAGTTATCGTTATTGGGGTGTATTTCAACAGCAAAAATGAATATTTTGCCAAAACTGTTCCTGTTTCAGACAGTGCCAGTCAAGATGGAAAAGAACTTTTTTGTAGAATTAAAGAAATGTATATCTAAATTTATATGGCAGAGGAAAAAACCCAGAGTGAAATATAAATTATTACAGGCTACCAAGAAAAAAGGAGGATTTGGCCTTCCAGATTTTGAATTATATTATGATGCTGCTATAGTAAACTGGCTTAGGGATTGGGTTAAATTAGAAAATAGAAGGTTATTAGTATTCGAAGGTTTTGATCTCTAACTTGGCTGGCACGCCTTCATGTGGGATGGAAAGTCTAAACAACATTCATATTTCCAAAGGCACCATGTAAGAAATGTGTTGTTCAATATCTGGGAAAAGATTTAAAAAAAACACTACCCAAAGGTTCCATTGTGGCTATCTACATTGGAAGCAGTCACATAACCAAATCTATTGGATTATGAAAATATTGTCAGGTATAAAGATTTACTATATGATAATGGAGAGCTTAAAAATAGGAACCAAATACAAATTCAAGGAAAGGAGATAGCATGGTGGCCCTTTGCACAAATACAAACCCATGATAAAAAAGATAGAGAACAATTTAGCTTTAATATGATCCCACAAGTATTAGATAAAATATGGCTAGGAGAGGAAAAGAAAACAATTAGTAAAACATGTAAATATCTTTTGGACTACAAATTAAAAGAAGAAACAGTCACAGAATCTATGATAATTTGGGCCAAAAACATGGGTCATAATATTGAATTAGATAAGTGGGAACACATCTGGCAAACAAATTAAAAATTAACCATGTCAGTCTCGGATAAAGAAAACCTATATAAAATGGTTCATCGCTGGCACCTACCTCCTGCAAGACTAGCTAAGATGTTCCCCAACCTACCACCCAACTGTTGGAAATGTAACTACGCACAAGGAACATATTTTCACATGTGGTGGACTTGCCCATGTGCTCAGAAGTTTTGGAGAAATATTAAAAATTGGATTTTAAATATAACAAAACAAAATTTAAAACTTGAACCTGAAACCTTTCTGCTATGTGTGAAAGATTCAAACATGGAGAAAAAATATCAATATTTAATTTTGCACATCATAACTATGGCCAGAATAACCTACGCACAAAACTGGAAACTGTCTTTCATCCCTTCAGAGGATATGGTAATTAAAAAAATACATGAATGTGCTGAGATGGATAGCCTAACTAAATTGTTAAAAAATAAACAAGATAGTGACTATTATGAAATATGGAACATTTGGTATGATTGTTTAAAGAAAAGGTAATATTTGATATTTGGATAAGTTATGGAAATGACAGAAGATGTGCATTTAATTATAAACTATATAGAGAAATTAAAACATTAAAAGAACGAAGGAGTTATTGTAATAAGGCAGTTCACGTCAATGATAAAGAAAATTTTTTTTACCATTGCTCAATATATGCTGTAAAATGTATATATGTTTGTGTGTGTGTGTTGATTTGTCTGTTTTAAATGTATGTCAAATAAATGTTTTTTTTCCAAGAATAAAAAATAATTTTTTTTAAAAAGAGACTTAAGCAAGAAATTGAAAAAAAAAAATCCACTTTCACATCAATAGGCATTTAAGCTGCAAATAAAATGTCAAAGGGATAATAAAGATTTCTGGATACTTAAAAGCTAAAATATCGTAACTAAAATTTACGATAAAATAGTTATCATAATCTAGTGGAATGTTTGTTAATAAATAAATGAAATAAAACAAATGAGAGAATTGAATTAGGAAAGGATGGGAACATTTTAATTATTTAATGATTTATAAAATATAAGTGAAGGAGAAATAGGGGGAAAAATTAATTATGGAAAGCGTATAAGTGTTCCCAAGGAAGTATATTTAATTGAAAAGAAATGTTAAGGATGTTAAGATTTTAATGAATATTAATGATAGAACTGAATTGGAATGGAATGAGTATTTTAATTACATATATTTGTAATCTTTTTTTTAAGAATATAGTGTGTATTTTAAGAATGTACCAAGCAGAATTCGATTGGAAGTTATGTATTATATTGAATGTTATAACCTTAAGGTATACATTGGAGCTTAAATAAGAGTTGAATGGATAAAATTAAAAGATATAAAGGTGTCATACTCCAATTAGTAACTACAGGAGAAAATTTGTTTAATGAGAAAAGATAATATGAAATTGAAACAGGACAGACAAAAGTATAAATATAATGATTTGAACTGAGATGAGATAATCAAAATAAAATTGAGAAAATTAAAAGGGGGAAAATTATGTAGAAAATGTAAAACAATAATAAGATATGGAATAGAACACAAAAATGAGCATGAAATTGAGTTTGTGTCTGTATGAAAAAGTGTAACCTGAGACCATGCTATTTTCAAAAAAAGATGTTTTATTTGTATTAGGTTTTTTTTTTTGGTGAGAACCCAAATAAAACTTTCAAAAAAAAAAAAAGGCTGGATTTAATGCTATCTTGAATTGTCTACAAGGTCCTTCAAGGGAGATGCAACTATTACCTCTATTGAGATGAATTTCCTACATTAACACTGCCATTTATTTGGCTGAAGTCACTTGATATAACTCCATCTCATCTATTGATCTCAGTCACTGCATACATAGTCAAACCTGAATCTGAGCAGAGTTGATATATAAACTGAATTTGATCTTACCCCAAATCTTTGGATAACCTCATCCAGTATTTCAAATTCAGCACCACAAATACCATGAAGTACATTTTGGAAACAATCGTCTAGAATCTAGATATGAATATCTAGGTCCCTGGAATAGTGTATCCACTGATTGTCTGAAAGCTGCTCCTACTGGATACTTTATCAAATAGTCTTTGACATCAGCTTCTCCTTTCTTCACGGAAGGTGGGAGCAAGCCATCAAGAGTTTAAGCAAACAGCTTCCTTGCTAATTCAGTACTTAAGAGGAGTGCAAGAGATAAGGAAGGTATGTTCAATTTTATATGTATTATAACTCCATCTTGAACATATATCACATTCATGGAGTTCACTTTTTTGTCTTCAGGAGTGGCTTTTAACTCTTCATAATTGCTGAATCTAATCCACCTTCAAAATCTTTTATACATTTATCAAGAAAGAGACAATATACAGCATGGATAGACAGGCAGTTAGCAATGGAAACCCAATGTGCTTAAGAGAATGCTATAGAGGTAGCCCTCAATTTATGATAACTCAACCCAAAATTTATGTTGTTAAATGAGACATCTGTTAAGGGAATTTTTGCCCCACTTTTCAACCTTTCTTGCCATAGTTATAAAGTGAATTCACTGTAGTCGGTAAATTAATAGCCCAGTTGTGAAGTGAATCTGGCTCCCCCATTGACTTTGCTTGTTAGAAGGTCGCAAAAGGTGATCACATGACCCTGGGACACTACAAGTATGAAGCCATTGCCAAGCAACTGAATTTTGATCAAATGATCCTGGGGATGCTGGAAAGGTTGTTAACTTTGAAAAATGGCTGTAAGACATTTTTCAGTACTGTTGTAACTTCGAATGGTCACTAAATGAACTGTTGTAAGTTGAGGGCTACCTGAACTTCTTTCCAATGGGACAGAGGTAATATGGGACAACAACTCAATAAACTTGGAAGGTCCTCCGTAGTTTAGAATCTCTTTCATAAATCCTGAAATTCCGTCCCACGATTAAAAATCCGCTGGACTGAGGACCATTTGATCCTAGCACTCCTGTTGCTGCTGGGTTTTCAAGCTACTTGATGATAAGAATGGACCTGCCAATGTTGAACTTGGAAAGCTTTACCAAGCATCTCAATGAGAGTCTGTCCAATGGGTTCACATGTAATCAGAGGAAGAAGCTCGAGAGATACTACTCACCACTTATCAGCTGAGGTCTGATCTTCTGGTTCACCCAACCACAGCTTCTCCTCTGACTGCTCCAAATACTCTTCTGCCCATTTGGCAGGAGATACAGACAATGGATCTATGGAGAAATAGGATAAAAGTAAGTTAACTGGACAGCCTGGGAAAAGGAAGAAGAGGCATTGAGAGGCAACAAGTGTTATCAAGCATCATTGCACATAAGTACCTACTATCCTACTCAAAGTCATCTTCAATTATCCTAGCTAATGCCCTGGCTAATACCTTAGCTAATACCCAAAAATATGAACTATTACATAAAGTTATGTCATAATGTTCCAGCTGGAACACTGTTATCTTAAGTCACCATCACCCATTTTAATTTGGAAAAAGTTCAGAGAAATACAACTGGGATTGGGAAAATGATTTCGAAAGCCCAGCTGAAGACAATCAGGAAAGCACAGAGCCCCAGTAGCAATTCTGCCTTGTCTAACACAACAAAGGAAAAACAAAGTGACTTGCAACCTATTTAATTTGGATATAGTAAGACTCTAGATAAAACATCTAACTATGCAAATAACTATAAAACAGGACAAGAGTCCAAAAAACTTTTTATCACACAATCTTCCTTCTCTAAGAGGCAGTACAACTGCATCTTTGAGGCCTGTTGAAAAATTACCTGTCTATTCAGAATGCCATTTATGTATTCAAGGAAACTCTAGTTGAACAAATCCTATGTTACAATAAACATGTATTCAGACGGCACAGCTGTTATTTTAATTGCAACCCAGAGTTTATTAATAGATTTATATCCTATTTTTTTCCTCTAATGCAAAGTAGTTTACAGGGGGATCTCCCTTTTACCCTATGGCTGAGAGTGGAATTAACCCTGAATCCCTTTGTTACTATGCTATACTGACCTCTCAAAACATATTTTTCTAGAACATATGTTTTCTAGGGAAACATACTTTTCTAGGCTTACAGACTTAGTTTTCAGAAGGCAAGACAGAAGGAAAAAAAAGACTGACAAAAAGAAACAAGAATTGCATGGGAAATATTTAATACTATGCAGGAAAGATCCTTTATACTGCCAATCCTGCACACACTCAGTTTACATGGGCTTTGTTTTTTTCCTCTGCTCCATTAGATGCAATAGAGATGCCCACATCTTCCCAACAACAGTCTTACCTGTAACCTCAGCAATGAACTCCTGGGACCAATCGGCATCATCATAATCTGCAGAAACCTCAACTGCATTATCAGATGCAGCAAGGAAGTCCTGTGCCCAGTTCTCTGAGAGAGCCAGCGCTGCCACCCCTGGAGCTAAGGAACAAGAATGAGTCCCAATAAGTGTCCCAACACACACACACACACTGTAAGGCAAAGCTTTAAAATTCAGCTGTCACACACACTCTCACACCAATCCATACAGATGAGACCACTACCAGGCTCCTTTTTTCTATAATTTATAGCTATATTTTTCTATAATTTATAATTTTCTATAATTTACATTTCTTTTTAGAAACAAAAGACTGTTCTACTCCCCTTTGCCCAGAAGGTGTTCGGCTGTTCCCTGTTCACACTTACCTCTCTGTGGGGCCTGTCGGAAATTAGATTGCTCAATTTCCTGCATCTCAGCCAACAGATCATCCATCTTGAATGTTTGTGGACCACGGGAGAGCATGGGGCCATTCTGCTCTTGAAGGAACTCTGCCACCAGCTGTCAGAGAAAATGATACAGGAATTTACATGGGCAAATGTACGTTAGGGGCTAGAAATAAAGTCATAGAATAAGTCAGGGATAGCAAGAAAGATAGAAACAAGACATATAGGAAGGCTTACATCATCTTCAGTGGCTCTTCCAAGAGGTTTGGGCACCTAGAAAACAGAAGAGATCTGGTAATTGTTTGAGCTTCCTCTTCCCTCTGAGGTTCCATCTCACTTTGGGCTTGTACAACTCTTTAGACAATGAGAATGGTCAATTTTAAACCAGATGGAACTGTAAATGGGGAAAAAAAATATAACTGTGGTTCCAATCTCTCCATACGCCCTCAAGGAAGGATCCCCACAGGACTAAATGTGGGAGATTCAGGTTATTGGCAATACTTATTATCATTTTTCAGTTCCATCCATGCACTAGCTTAGCCTGAATAATAATGTTTACACAACATATCTGTGGCAAATATGAGATCTGAAGCAGGAATTTTCCGGATCAACTTTTAATCAGCTCTTGAAAATGTCACTGTGGGGAAATTTTTTTTTTTGAAAAGTCTACTGGCCCTAAGATGTAATAATAATTACCCTATAAGAAACCTAAAACCATTCCAAGTCACGCTATTCCACAATTTGATTCATAGCTTAATTTATATACTGTATTAAATCACATTCTTTTAATGAAAATTTGTTGAATAAGCCACAATGGCTGAGTTAACTCACTGTGCTAAACTACACAAGTTAGTTTAGTGCAATTATAAACTCAAACATAAAAACATTTTATATTTAAAATTCCTATTGAAATGGCATTATATTATGGCTGTGACAAAGAATGAAATTTTAAAAAATGTATCTTCAACCTATGGGTTCAGAGACAGTTTCTAAAAGTATAGTGAACTGTAAGAGCCAGCTATAAATCCTGATCAAACAAAGATGAAATTCATACTCTTTGATGAAATAAAAAATAGATGCAATAGGAAAAAATATTCTGGGCAAAACTGAGGAAAATGCAAAGCAATAGAGACAACAAACAAGAGGGATGTATGGCATCAATGTGATTAGCAGAAAATCCAGAAATGGGACATGAATCAACGTACTGAATGCTTTGTACCATCACCAGATATTGAATTAGTTTCAGGGCCCCTAAATCAGCTTTATACCTATTGCAAGACAGAGCAATAGCACTCTAAACAGGTTAAGTGTGTTAAACTTACCACATCTGCTACTGGACCAGTGGGAGGCCATGCTAGGGAGCCCTGGAGTCCTTCTTGTTGCAGGCCTTTGTCCTGAGTGAAGTGGCTAGCCAGCTTCATCAGAGGATTAGAGCCCCCGCACTCTGGCTCCACTAACTCCCTCATTGCCATGGTAGGTGGTGGAGAACGTGACACCCACACAACCCTCACCTATCCAAAGAATACAGTTGCACAGATTATATTATTTACAGTATATACAGAATTGTCTGCATGATTAGATTACCTGGTTGGGCAATTTCGAAAAGGATCATGGAATGCAATTGTTGCAGTAGATGGAACAGAGTCGTCAATGTCCCTGCTAGTAGTAATGAATTTTGGAGCATCATCCCCCAAACCTATCTAAGTCATATCCAGATCTAACCATACATTTGCTTACTTTCTATATGTGCTTACAAAATCCAGAAAGTATCAGCTGACCAACCATTATTATTACCCAAAGTGACAATCAATGAACTATGGTTTATTATCATGCCATATAAGGTGTTAGATCAGCGAGCAGATGTTTGATCTATGGCTAGCATGAGGCAGCTCATCATGTAATAGGAATCACAATGTCAGGCTGATTAATCCAAGCCCTCATCCCAGCTCCTCCCACCCAGTAATCACAAGAGCTGGAACTCAGACCCAACCATTATTGTTAGCATGGTACTCAAACACCACTTAACACTGACATTATTACTGTTCACTGGAGTTTATATAAACCAGCAAAGCCCACACTATGGCTGTCAAAACACAATGCCTGTGTTCATACAACAAGCAAAGTATGGTAATTAGCATTTGGTTTAGCATGTTGCATAGCTCTTGGCTTAAAGTTCTACAATTGCAAGCCACTCCAAACTACATTTTAGGTACACATCCACAAATGAATTAAGAGACTATAACAAACGCACCTCACTCAGCCATATTAACCCAGAAAGCCCGTCCATAGAGAGTATTCCCTTTCCAGCATAGATTCAATCAGTGGCAAAATCTAAGCTACCTTCTCCTCTGCTGAACCCTGATGCTCCCCAGTGGGCTACAGTTACCTAGCCGCCGCTGGGCCATCACCAGGGGCATCCAGTACAGTATACACGTATCTTGATCACTTCATAAAACCCGAGGAGCGAGCTAGAGCTGAAAGACAAGTTCTGGAGCTTACTCAGGAGGGTGTCTATTGAGACACCCAGAGGCTTTCTATACTATCCTAACAGCCGGCACTGAAAAAAAGCGAAAATGCAAGAATGCAAGCCGAACTTCATCTCAAGAACCTCCTCGACTCGGCTGCACGCCTGGCTGAATAACCAATCTCTGCCGCCCGAAAGGTTTGGGGCTGAAAACAACCAGCTCACCAGGCTTCCAAGGCCTTGCTCCTCTCTACTTCAAAGCTCGCCTTTCCCAGCACCCTTGCGAAGGATCTCCCCGCCTCCTCCCCCTAGTGAGCTGGATCGGGTCAGCGAACAACCTGGGGCCCATACCGGGAACCTCCCGCTCCCTTCCTCGATCCAATGCAATACCTACCTGCACGTCCCCGTGTCTGCTTCGTTCCTACAACATTCGCAAAAAAAAAGGAGGGAGGCGGAGCCAGTCCTTAAAGGGCCAGCGCCGCAGCAACGCCGACGCCGGGGCTTTTGCCACGGAAAGCCAACCACGTTGGGAATATTGATGTCCGAAGAAGATTTGGTTTTCTGATGCAGAAGTAGAAACAAAACAAATGAAAAACAATAGAGTCCAATAGCATTTCTTGGTCAGATTACGATTTTGCTTAACCCCGAGTAAACCGGCTTAGAAATCGAATGATGTTTTTGCAGTGAAGGTAACTGCCGGACACCAATGTCACAGCTTTGACTGTAGTGGATATTTTATCCGCCTATGTTTCAGTAAGTTCTTCCAATGCATTCAGAATTAAAGCTGTGCAAGGTCGGCTCACTGTGCAAGGTCGGCTCTGCCTGGTATAAGCTCTGGAAGGAATTGCTGTTTTAAAGTAAAGCATAAAGAGATGGGTGAAAGAATTGCATTTCCCCATCTTTATTTCTTAACAGATGTTAGGAACTTTTTTTGAGTAATATTTAAAACCTTGATATCAAATCCAAATGACTTATGTATTTAAAGTGAAAATCTTGAGGACTCGAAGCCACAAATAAATATATCATGCATAATGAGGAACTTACAGTGCCACAAATAGGACTGATGTACCATAACTACTACTCATGCTTAACACTATACATACCAGGTTAGTTTTCACAGGGAATTTAATATTTAAATCATAAAATTATTTATGAAAGTTTAAGTCATGTCTCAAAAGTCACTATTTCCCTATCCTATTGCATAGAATTATTCTCATCAATATGAATATTAGTGTTAGAAAAGGGTAAGTTGAATAAGTATAAAAATATATTGGTTTTACTTTTCGTCTATTCATAATAAATTATTTTTTCAAGTAGCTTATTTCAGCTTTCCCTAAATTAGATCCTTCTAGATTTGTTAAAACTACAAATCCCTTTACATCAACTATTCAGTTGGGGATAGCAAAATTTGCCATTCACCATAACTAATAGTTCCTTGTTAAAAAGGTTAGTACCTACAACCAAAATAATTAAAAGAGAATTTTAAAAGAGGACAAAAAGGAAAACAGAACAAAATTCATATGTTTGGATTTGTGTAACAATTTGTTTACAAAAATTAGTTTTACTTTTCCAATTAAGTTTAAGTTAAATGGCTCATGTAGTGACCTCCACTGAATCGTAACACTAATCCAATTTAAGGTAGTGATTTCAAGCCAAATGATTCAGTTTAAGTCTCTTTTGCCAGATGGAAGTAGGGGTGCTTACTTGTAGGGGTACTTCCATCTGGTAATTTTAAAAAAACACTGCTTCAGTCCAGAATGTCTTTTTAAATGTGAACTTCTATTAAAACTTCACTGAACAATGTCCTTTAGAACAGTATAATAAAGTAAACCTGAAATGCTACCATACTGAGGATGCTGATCTGTAGACTAACTTTCTCCAGAAGCCTAAGCTTTTTGCTGAAAACTACTTTAGTCCACAACTACAGTTTATTCAAGTGGCCTAATTCCCTAGGTCCTACACATCCTAAATCATAAGGTCACCACCCTGATTGGGCTTAAGACCTGTTCCTGCAAACTTAATAAGGCCTCCAACATAGGTCTCAAAAATCATTTTTCAAGCAGCTTAAATGTTATGGTTATATCCCCCCCCCCCCCCCAAAAAAAAAAAAAAAAAGATAAAGATTCAGGAGACAATAATCCATAAACTTCTTCCTAATTAAGTAAAAAGCTCAGTTCATACCAGGGCAGTTCCATTCTTGTGAGATTGTCATGGGGCACTTTTTAATACAAAAAACAGGCCCAGAAGGCAGTAATGCAACTCTTACATAGCTCAATCCAACAGATTCTCAAGCGCTGCACATGGAAACTGGGATGAAAGGCTACCTTCTGTTTGAGATGCCCTAAAGATATACCGAAAGAGCCCTTGCTTTGAGCCTCTCCAAAGTTGAAACAAACTAGAGAAATATGTCTTATAACTTTGTGGTTTTATTATTTCGGCTGAATGGCATTTCTAATGCTGTTTTTATGAGCGCCCATAAAGAATCAATTACTTTATGAAACAGATATTATAGGAAGAGGGTTGTGTTAAGTCTATGGTACCACTTTCCAACTAACACATTTTATTCTCAACATGCATAAGCTGTAAGTAAGCTGCATAGGAATGGCAAGGCTGATATAGGATTTAAACTGGGAGAAGTGGGAGGGGAGATGGGGGGTAGAAAAGAAAGGGTGGTTATGCAGATGGGAGTTATATCTGAGACAATTGAAAGTAATTATCAATTAACAATTGTTAATGTGTTAAACACCCACGTTTGTTGAGACCTTCTGAGATTAACTGAAAACTCTGATGTGAGCTCGACATTTCAAGTTCAGTTGTGCTATTAAAGTCCCACTTTCCCAAAGTAGTCACTTTGAAGTCTGCTATAGAGATTTGTGGAGGATTGAAATGCTGATAGGTTTGTCTTAGGTTTGAAGGCTCAATAAATACAGTAAGTTATTATCTACATCCATTATGAAGATGAATATTAGAGACCCAGGATCCCACAAACCACTTTCTGTTCCAGAATAATCACTTCTGTAAAATGAAAACTACCCCAAAATGGCAGATGTACCCTTCACCTCAGTGGAATATATTTAAGAACATCTTACTGAATGGCAGAAAAATATCTAAAATGAAATATATAAACATTTTTAATAAAAAACACATTATGGTGCAGTCTAATAAAAGACTGTTTAGTTCTAATGCAGGTAGAAAATCTTTTTGTTACAGTTTTACAAAGAATGGCCTGTTTTGCAGTTCTTTAGGCAATAACTCTTATCTGTAGGATTCAAAAAGAAGAAAACTTGAGGAGTAGCACAATTTGACCGAAATTGCGTGGCCTATCTTTATTGTGTTGAAAGAAATATCCTTCTGGGTTCAGTTCCAAGTGGGGAAGAAGACACTGGAAACATGGAGGCTGCTTGGAAGGTTTAATGGTGGACAGGAGAACCACATGGCCTGGAGCTCCAGAGAAGGATGATCACATGCTTCAAGGTGAGAAGAGATCAAGAAAAAAGGACTGAGTTGCTGAGAATGCCTGGGTTTTATACTCTCTATTGGGATTTGAATTGGAGCTTGTATTCTAATTGTAGACTCCCAGGGGCAACTCTGTAGTGTAGGCTGTCCTGAGTTCCAGGCTTGGTCTAGCCTTGCTGGGTGATTATGCCCTTAAGAGGGCTTTTGGCAATTGCTATAGCTTTACCTGGAGTCCCTTGTTATATATTCTGGCCCAGGCCTTAATGGCCTACCCATTAACAAAGGTGGGGGTAAGATTCTGCTTCTGAGGTGAATTGCTGCTTCTTGAGTTTCTACTCTTTTTAGGGGAAATATTCTGCCTTTTTAATATTTCCTAGGCTATTTCAATTTTCTAGGAGAGGGGTGGGTGCTAACTTCCTACAAATGTATAAGAGGAGAAACAGCAAGAGATAAGCAGAGAAGGGATTATCTTCTCCTTTCTGCAATTTTAAATTGGCATTCTTTTCTTATGGATTATACCTTTATTCCTGTTTACCATAAATGATAATCTGCATTTTAATCTTATATTACTTATGATCAAAAAAGTGGTCTTCTAAATTATGAAAACACTGATCTTGTCCCCTGGAAGATTCTCTTGATCCCATGGAAAATCCCTTTCTATGATGTTCCTTTAATCTCTGCACCCTCCCTCTAGCAGTTGGGATCTGCTTTTGGCCCAGTGAGGTTGACCTTGGCCCCTTAAGACCTTCTCTGTTCCTGCTGTTTATTCACAGTAGCCCTCACAGGTAGTCCTCAATTTACGACCACAACTGACCGGAACATTTGTGTTATTAAAAAAGAGTTAAGTGAGTTTGGCCCATTTTATGATTTTTCATGCCACAGTTGTTAAGTGAATCACAGAAGTTTATAACATGGTTGTTAAATGAATCTGGTTTCCCTATTGACTTTGCTTGTCAGAAGGTCTCAAAAGGGGATCCCAATACAAAAGAATATTTGTAGCTCAGAGTTGAAATGAGGGGGTCCTCATTTCAACTCTGAGCTACAGGTGATCACATGACACCAGGACACTGCAACTGTCATAAATATGAACCAGTTGCCAAGCATCTGAATTTTGATCATGTAACAATGTAGGTGCTGCAATGATCATTAAATGTGAAAAATAGTCAAAAGTCACTTGGTTCAGTGCCTTTGTAACTTTGAACAGTCACTAAATGAATGGTTGCATGTCAAGGACCACCTATATTGACCTGCTGAAACCAATGAAGAACATGTGCTAAAGCCTTCCAGTGCTAAAGATCTCAGAAAGTCTTGTCCCTTTAGGACAAAGGTCTCCAAACTTGGCAACTTTAAGATTTGTGGACTTCAACTCCCAGAATTCTCCAGCCAGCTGGCTGGAAAATTCTGGGAGCTGAAGTCCACAAGTCTTAAAGTTGCCAAGTTTGGGGACCTCGGCTTTAGGACAATTTTTTTCCTTAGTTCCCTGCAGGCTTGCATTGTTCTACTACCTGCTTTGCACATGAACATTTCAAAAGAATTTATCATCACAACTGAAGTAGTTTGCTTAGTATTAACCCATCAGAGTTCTGGTTGCTTAAATCCACTGAAGTGTCCAGCAGTCTAACCTCATTAGAGCCTTAATCAGCTAGTTATCTTCAGCTGCTTCATAATACATGCCTTGAGAATGTCAGATTTCCCTACCATTTTATTAGTCTAATAACATATTAATGTCTTTTATGCATTCTGATGAAATTTCACATGCATATAGGCTTTTGGTAGGCCATAATATAAAGACTAATTACAAGTAGTCCTCACTTAGTGACCATTCAAAATTACCATGGAGTCACGCCAAAGCTACTTACAACCTGGTCCCAGAGTTCTGATGGTCACAGTCCCCCTGTATTTTGGAGATTAGCACCTGGACCTGATGTTCCAGGAGATTAACTGAAATATAACTTTCACTGAAATGATTAAACAGTTGGACCCCTTTCTCTTCAGTTTTGTATCTCAGCCTTTTCAACACAAACACATGCTGAAATTACTGCATCAAAGGACTAGAGACATGTTTCAGCCTTTCCATATTTTTAGTTGTATTAATCTTTTTAACCTCAGGCCAAGAACGTTCACCATTTTCCATTGTGAGAAACTTGGCTTCTTCATTTGTTTTCCAAAAATATACATGAGATCAACATATATCCATAAACATTCTTAATGTATTCCATAAAAGGTTTGAAACAAATCAACATCTTTTTTTTTTCTTTGTGCAATAAAACTTTTTTTTTTCCTGGCAAGTTTATACCTTAGTTGATAATCTACTGTTAGTATAAAGTTACTTGTTTTTCACACCATCAGAAGTATTTTATTAAACATATTGAGCTTTTCATGACCAAATTATGGCTTATGCTTCAAAATATAATTGATAATTGACAGCCATTATTGTGATTTAAAATAATTCTTAGTCCTTCAAATACATAAAGGATCCTTTCCACTGAAAGAGGTGAGAGAAATTTCATATTGCCTTGTTTCAACCCACCTTATATACTAAACTGCAGTGTCACAAAACTTAAATATGAACAATATATGTGGAAATATAAATTTACTCACCAAGAGCTTCAGTTTTAAATGGTAAAATGGCAAGTGCATTTTGAATGCTATTCTGTCCTACAATATGTGTATGTGTAATAGCACAGTTAATTACAATCATATTCCTTCTTATTTTCTATTTGCATCCCTTTTCTTCACATCTCAAGAACTGTATTATAATCCTCAAAGCAAAAGTCTCACTTTCTCATAATGGCTATGCGTTTTGAGAATACAGAGGTCATTTGTCATTATTTTGGAGATTCCCCTAGGAAGTCACTAAGTCAAAGTTTTAACATTTATACCTGCTTGGTTTAAACAAAGACAACCAGCCACAAACAACTATTAAACAAGTTTAGATTTGATCAACATTTCAAGTGTTTCAGAACATATACCGGTAGGTGCAATTCCAAAATAGTAACATCACATCTTGCTTAAGCAATTTAGGTGCAAAATATTTTGCTATCATTTGGAACTGGCCTCTAACTCCCCCACTCCTTTTAACTCATGCTAGAAGAGGCAGTTTCCTTATGGTATGAATATACAACTTGAGAGTATTTTGTTACAAGCCATCTCCATGAAGAAGACATCTAACCCAACTTATATCTCCTTCCTACTTTTTGCAATTTTGACTTTTTGAAAGCAGAGGGGAGGAACCAAAGGACTGGATGAAAAGGACTTCTGACTGGTCGCAGAGTAACATATAGCTTTTAGCTCTTGGCAAGGAATCCCCTCCAAACTCTCTGCATGGTAGGAGAAAGGGGAGATCAGGTATGTAGTTTTCCACATCTGTGATACTGCTTATAAACTCAGCTTTAATCCAGAAGGCAACCACCTCTCTCACCCTCAGCCCAATTATTTAGGCCTAACGTTAGCCCACAAATCGAAGGGAAGCTCAGCCACATTAACCAGTCTCTGCAGACGTTTTAAAGTTAATATTGTAAACATAATTAAATGCACACTTTTATTAAGTTATTCTCATTAACAGTTGAATAATGAATGGAATAAAGTCAGCCTTTATGGTACAAACTGTGGATATAAATAGCAATTACTACTTTGAACTGTTAACATCACTTCAGCTAGGGTTAGGCAGCTCCCTGTTTTGGGAAGTACTTTGAAAGTGCACAGAGATGGTCTGTCTTTCATAAACAACTGAGTCAATAAAACGTCTTCATTTAGGCTTTCTAATTCTTGTTTACAAATTTTGAGAGCACATGTTCAAATTTTGCAGAGTGAACACATGCACCAAACAATTAGATGTTCCATAATACAGCTATAGGATCCTCCCGAAATTCTACCTCAAACCCAGTTGAAATCTTACCCCTCTCCTTGCCTCCCAACCATAAAACTGAAAACCACAATATATAAACTATATAAAACATTGGACTAAAAACTCCTTGGCCTTTCCTCTCCTCTCCAAAACAAATAAAAATCCCATCCTATCCCTTAAACCATCTTTACGGATTTTATATTAAATGTATAATTTGATACTATAGTTCTCTCCACTCGTCCCCTTTACATCAAACAGGTAAGAGACCTGTTAAAATCTCTCCTTGAACTACAGTATATTTCAGCTCAGCGACACAAAAAACAGATCCCACGAGCTTGAGTTCAGCCGCCGTAAAACAGTTTCTGCAAACGTATGTTGCAATCAAGAGGCGGAGCTGCTGTCTCTGGACAACAGCTGCCAATCACAATGACGCACAAAAGAGCCGGCTTCAAATCGTTTCTTCGGACAAGCCAGCCGGACCGTACCATTTAATCGGGGGGGGGGGAGGGAGAGAGACGGGCCACCTTGATCCCTTCCTATCCTCAACGGCAGTCTTGCTGTACTGGTGCAGCCATTTTTTATGTTCGCTATTCAAGCGACTTCGTCTTGCTGGGAAATCCTTGAGCCACAATGCACCACGACGAGGCTAGTGCATATTGTACCCCAAAATACATTGCACTTTGCTACTCCATACGAAATAAATTAATGATGCAATAGCATTTTTAGATTATGTGCAACTAAGCACCGACAACTTCCATTTTATTTGCCTTGAAGTACCGGGGGGGAGGGGGGAGCAATTTCTGGCCGTTAGTAGCATTCCAAGCAGGCCTTAATCGCGGTCCTCCTCCTCCCAGTGCTTTTCACCTCTCATTACTGTGGCTAGTGGAATCCTGAAAGGTTGCCACAAAAAAATGGGGGGGGGGGGTTGTTTCGTATTTTCCAAAGCACCAGAGGGCAGGACAAGAATGGATGGAAACTAATCAAGAAAGAAGCAACCTAAAATTAAAGAGAAATGTTCTGACAGTGAGAACAACCAACCAATGGAACCGCTTGCCTTCAGAAGTTGTGGGTGCTTTCATCACTGCAATTTTTTAAGAAGAGACTGGACAGCCATTTGTCTGAAATGGGTGTAAGGTCTCCAGCTTGAACAGGTGGCTAGACTGGAAGACCTCCAAGCTCCCTCCAGCTCTATTCTGATTGAATATAGAAGTTGCCCAGAGGCAGTGGAGCCAAGCAGTTGAAAGCTCGCCCAGAGCTCCGATTTGCGCAGAGAAGGAGGCGCCGGCCCTGCGTCAGCCGGGACAAGGCGGGACTTGTGACACTCCCTCGGCCCGCCCTACCGGCCAACACGCGAGAAAGTCTGCGTTACCGGCTGCGTCGGACGGGGGTTCCTGCAGGCTGCAGTGGCCCCACAAAGGAGCCGGGCCTTGTGGAGCGCAAAAAAAAAAGGAAGAAACCTGCATTGGAATCCAGGCTCTTCAGCCGTGCCGAAGAGAGAGGAGTGGACGGAATGAGCCTTCGGCGGGAGCCCAGCCGGGCACACAGGCGCGAGGCGAGAGGGATGGCCCGCCACAGCACGACTCTGCACCTCGTGGCCGGCGGGTGAGTAAGGCTACGGGCGTCTGAGCACGACCCGTCGCAGGGATCCTGCGTGTGGGGCCCAGCAGCATTTGCTGCAGCGCAGCGCAGCCGGCTCGGCTGGCAAGAGCAGCGTGTTCGGATGAGGCCAGAGCACGTGCTTGCCAGCTAGGTGACCCTCGCAGTCCTGGGCATCTCTTACTAAGCATGGCGGGAGTTCTGAACACCACTGTTAAGTATTGCTCAAATTTGGCTGGGGCTGTGTGCCACTGTGAATCAAGTGACGTATAACTTTTGCACAAACTTTCGGCAGATTGTGCTGGAGGTCTCGTTCCTTGGACAGTGTGTAAATAGGTTCAGGATCAGTTGCTTTCTCATCTGCGTTGCTGCTCAGCTTTCGTTATAGCTGATTTAGGATTTGCTGCACACCAGCTTCTCCGTTGGTGGCATGAGAATTAAAATGAGCCGGCAGCGACTCTGAAAGACTCCCAGAGTTTTCGTTCTCCCCTACTCAAGTCGGAATGAATGCCGTTGGTAGGAAATCTTCCAAAAGTTATTTTTTAGCCAAAGGTATCCTTTTTCACCCTGCTCCCCTTGCCGCATTTGGAGAAAGAGACCGGATAGACTGTGAACACGTGGGCAGCTTTTCAAGTGGCCACTACTGTGAAATCAATAAGAAATAAATTTATTTTGCCCAACTTAGAGAAGGTTTAAAACTACACCAGTGGTGTGGGTGTGATTAAGATTGGCTATGAAATCAGTGTACGCCTCCCCTATGCCTTCCGCGATTCTCCTGTGTTAACCTATTCTTTGCCGATGGGCTGTTAGAATAGAATAGAATACTTTATTGGCCAAGTGTGATTGTGGACACACAAGGAATTTGTCTTGGTGTAAATACTCTCAGTATACATAAAGACAAGGTACATTCAATAAGAATCAAGAATCATAACGTACAACACTTAAATGATAGTCATAGGGTACAATCAATAATCAAATCACACTAGGAAACAGTCAATATAAATCATAAGGATACAAGCAACAAAGTTACAGTCCTACAATCACAAGTGGGAGGGGATGGGTGATAAGGAGTGATGAGAAGATTAACAGTAATAGTAGTGTACACTTTGTAAATAGTTGAACAGTGTTCTATCATTTGTAGCTCTGGCAGTTCTTCAGAACTGTTGTGTTTTATTTAGAGATTTAGAAATGCTGGGAATTGCTCTGAAGCTCAAGAAAAGCTCGTCTAGAGCATATGAATGCTCTAAAATGCTAATGTCTTCCGAGACAGCAGGCATAGGAACTAGAAAGAAGGAAGGGTCTCAGGTCAATGCAACTGGTTCCTTTCGTTTTGCAGCATTGCTTAGAGCAAGGGTCTTCAAACTTGGCAAGTTTCAGACTTGAGGACTTCAACTCCCAGAATTCCTGAGGAGGAATTCTGGGAGTTGAAGTCCACAAGTCTTAAAGCTGTCAAGTTGTTCTGAATGCTGAAAAAAATGCTGAAAAAGAGGGCTAGATGCATATTTGGAGAGATGTTAAAATATGGAGTAATTTGTGGATGGCTATCTGACATGTTTAATATATGTGTGGGGATTGCATCTATGCCTGCAGATTAGAAAAATGCTATTATTGTTCCCTCCAGACCAGTGGTTTTTAATTTAAACAAATTTATGGAATCTATTCCCAGAATTCTGGGAGTTGAAGCCCCCACATGGCTTAGCAGAAGGAATATTAATTGCCATTTTTTGCAGCATGAGTTCCCAGTATGACTGCTGGAAAATTTGTAGTGGTGAATCATGCTGTTCCAGTTTTCAAGCCATCTGCTCTTCTGACCCACCATATTTGTCAAGGGTCAGCAATTAATTTTCCCAAGGGGCCACATGAGAAACTGGGGCCGTTGTGAAGGGCTGCCACACTGATGTTCCACTGGCCCACCCACCCACGATACCTGCCTCCTTCTTCTGCCACCCACCTCCATAGGTGAAATGTAGCCAGTGGTCTGCCCAGGTCTAATATTTCTGCTATTTTGGGGATAACATCCCATGAGGACTGAAAAGATTTGATCCTCAAAGATAAGTTACCAAGTTTTATCAGTGAAAACCGAACATAAATATAAACTCCTTGATAGTGTATTCATTTGAGCAGAGGAAAGAGGAGGGATGGATAGGAAGAATCTGAATAACAGTATTTCAGCATTTTTCAGCAAAGAATCCTCTAAATACAAATAATATTTTTCTGCTATAGAAATTACTCTGTCTAGTACCATAGAAACTGTTGCCATGGTGCCTATAATCCTGCGCTACTGTTTCTACTCTCTTTCCAAATAAAATTAATATTGGCCTGCATATGACTGGTTTCCTAGTCTGATCTATCTTGAAGAGCTGACCTGGTCATTGCCTTACAATTAAAGTTCCTTTTACACATATATCAAACTCTATTTCTGGAATCCCATTTCTGCAGCTACATTTATTTTACATTTGGGCTGCACAAATCCTTACAATAGCAAGGTGATATCCAAGAGACATAGAAAACCCACATTCTTTCCAGTCATCTAGATTGAAAGGCAAATTATCCTTTGGCAAAGTATTGTGGGGAGAGGATTGGATGGAACATTTCGGCCTAACCCAACACATGTTTTACATGGCACTTTCCTTTGTGTCATGCAATTCAGGTAGTCTTTGATTTACGACCACAATTGGGATGGGAATTTATGTCACTAAGTGAGGTGGTTGTTAAGTGAGTGATATCCAATTTTGACACTTTTTGCTGTAGTCGTTAAAAGAATGCTGTGGTCATTAAGCAAATCCAATTTCCCCCATTGATTTTGCTGGTCTGGGAAGGTTGCAAGCAGTGATTACGTGACCACAGGACGATGCATCCAGTGTAAAATACATGTTGGTTACCAAGTGCCTGAATTTTGTTCACACGAACACAGAAATGCTGCAATGGTCGTAAGTGCAAGGACCTATCATAAATCACATTTCGGAGCATTATTGTAACTTCAGACAGTCACTAAACAAATGACAGCAAGTTGACAACTATACATTGAGCTGTATGGACAGCAGCACAGCATAGCTGTACTGTGAAGGCACCTAAGAGTGTATTGTAAAGGGAAGAATGATTTATGCTGAAATGATTTCCTACAGCACTGGAGAGGGAGGAATGGCAAAGAGAATGTGTGGACAAATCTATTTCTCCACTAGTAATTAATTATACTTTTATTGAAAAGCTGCACTTGCTACTACTCTCTCTGCTTTGCACCGCCTGATATCTGAAAAAAAAAAAACCACCCTTCAGTACTTCATAGTTAATTATAATTTCTCAATATAACTTCTCACCTTGCTTGCGACATTAGTTAAGTGAACCACTGTAATTGTTAAATTAGGAACACAGTTGTTAAGTGAATTTGGCTTCCCCGTTGGCTGCTTGTCAGAAAGTTTGTAAAAGGTGATCACATGGCCCCAGGAAACTGCAATTGTCATAAATATGAGTCAGTGGCCAAGCGTCTGAATTTTGATCATGTGACCATGGGGAAATGCTACAACAGTCATAAAAGTGAGAAACGCTCACTCTTTTCAGTGCTATTGTAACTTTGAAGGGTCACTAAATGAACTATTGTAAGTCGAGGACTACCTGTATTACAAAATTTAAAAAGGTTTTTTTTTCCTCTCCATTCTCCATCTTTCCACACGATCTTAAGTTGATTTTTCTGTTATCTGGCTTAGAGCTACCTTTTGGACTTGACGCAATCTCTGTCCAAACTGCGGCCTTATGCAATATTCATTGTTGATGACCCTGGAAATTAGCCTGCAGGGTTTGGGGAGGTTTTTTTGGTCTTATGCTACTATATTAGAAAGCAAAGAGCCTGCTGGCATCATTTCTGATATCCTAGGTTAATTAAAACACAGAGTAGAATCTTGTGCAACCAAAAATAATGGGACAGGTTACATCCCCCCCCCCTTTTTCCACATGTTGCTAGTTACATATATACAGAGGCATACAATACCAAACTTGTGAACTGAATCCTTCTTAAAGTCCTTGGATCAAAGCAGGGCCCTTGGGGTCTCTTTAGATTCCGTACTTATGAAATCGCAATCAGTCCAAGGATGTTATGCCGCTGTTGAACCTTTCGCCCTTTCATCTTCCTTATTTCATTCAGCCTATGGAAATGCATGTTCTCAGAAGCTTCATTAGAAAAGGAATATAACTCATTTGCCATCTCATGGCTGAAGGCTTTCCTTTTCTCATGTTATGAAGGACATGTTTTCTCTCTTGCCTTTTGCGCTGGCTGGGGAATTCTGGGAGTTGAAGTCCTCAGGCTTAAAGTTGCCAAGGTTGGACACCCCTGCTTTAGATCCTTCAGTCCAATGGGCTATTTTACCTCTGACCACACCAGCATTGTTCCTTTCGGTTCCATGATTGGCCACTCTTTCCTTGCTCACTAAGGGAATGGTAAGAAAATGTGTAGTCCGGATTTTATTCCATGCGACTACATTTTCTTGCCATTTCCTTTTCTCTCTGGAGCCATCTTGCA
This sequence comes from Hydrophis major, assembly GCA_033807585.1. NCBI lineage: Eukaryota > Metazoa > Chordata > Lepidosauria > Squamata > Elapidae > Hydrophis > Hydrophis major. The sequence goes on from CM066329.1 coordinate 247,329,275, forward strand.
GAGGCCAGCTTAAATGGAGGCTGTTCCTATAACTGCTGTTCCTTCTTTCTGCCTGCCATACTTCTGCTAGTGTGGGGCAGATGGCTACAGAGGGGAAGGTCAGAGAATCAGCAAGAGTTCTCCATACTGCCAGAGATATTGGAATAACCAAGTTTTGTCTTAGAGTGTTAAGAAATATCCAGCAATTATAGAAGCCCAAGTTATGGTATAGTGAAGTAGAAAAAGAGTTGTACAAACAGGCACCAAAAAGTAGTTTCGAAACCTGATATTTTTTACTAAACACAGGCAGATGAATGTAAACCTATCCAGTTGCTAGTCAGTAAGACTTTTTTCTTAGCAAATCACAGGATGAAGTTGAGTGTTATGATTAAGAAGCTGGACTAGAATCTCTGAGATTGTGAATTCTAGTTTTACTTTGGGCATGAAACACAACTGGGCCGGTCTCTCTTTTACTACAACCTACAGAGTTGTTGTGCAAAAAATAAGAGGAAGAAGCATTCTGTATACCATCAGTTGCATAGTGCATAGGGCCAAAGATTGAACAAAAAGATCATTTATTGGACTATTACTGATTATTTACTGGGGTAAAGAACAGTTGCCAAAGTGCACAGTAACAGAAATCCTGCAAGCTGTGGCAAGTCATGCAAGCAGCAAAATAAAGCACATTGAGCAATTTCTAGAAGCAAAGTTCACAAGTTTGGGTCTTCTCCCCCCCTTTGGCATCTGCTTGGAACCACAGAGCCAAGATGTCAGCATGTTAATCAACTGCAAATCTGGAAACTGACGCATGGTAATATAGCAGAGAAACCCATGGAGAAAATAAAATTATAGGAGAGAAATGAAAATGGTGAGAGCTGCTGTGTCAATCCTGGTGGACATAATCACACATATTCCTACTTTTCTAATAAGTTAACCAAAAGAAAAATTATGCACTCTTAACTGAAATGTCTGATGACTTCAAAGAATAAGATGTTTTAAATATAGATGCATTAATTGAGCTTGCAGTCAGAATAAAATGAGGGATTCTTGATGCTTTTTCTCTATCTTCATCTCAAATTATCTTTGATAACAGAAGTTTATTGTTCTTTTGGTTAATATACCAAACAATGAATGATTAAATTTTCTACTGAACTTAACAGATAGCAGGTATACTTTGTCCCTAAATATATGCTCGATCAAAAGTCCATTTTGACAATTTGGGTGTGTGTGGGGGTAATACTATGCTAAAGACTGCCTCTCACCCTTGATTGGTGAAACGCGTTGATGGTGCATTTCTTTTCTCTACTTCCACAGATTAGGTGGAACAGCAGGAGCCATTTTGACTTGCCCATTGGAAGTGGTGAAGACTCGCCTGCAGTCTTCCACCTTGGCCCCAAGACCTGTTTGCCTACCTGCAGTACAGTTGCAAGGAGTGAATGGGACATTTGTCCGCCCAGGACTCCCCAGGATTGGCTTCCTCGAACTACTAAGGTGAACAATGTGGGAGAACAGATCTGTGTTACAGGGGAAACTTTGCTGAGGTTCTCAGGAATTTTTAACTCTCTTCTACCTTGAAAGAGATGACAGAAAGTAATGTGCTCATCTACTCCTTTCTGAACAGAATCATTCTAGAGAAGGAAGGGGTTCGCTCCCTGTTTCGAGGCCTGGGACCTAATCTTATTGGGGTTGCTCCTTCCAGGTAAGATGGATTGAGGGAACAGGTAGTCATCTCTGATGATCCAAGCATAACTTTACAGAGCTTCTTATTGTTGGCACCTATATATCATCAGAGAGTTCAGGTCCTTTTGATGCATGGCCACAGCCTTTGTATTTTTTTTTTTCTTGGTTTGTCATCCAAATTCAACCTTGCTTAGTTTTTGAGATGCATTTCCCCTTTCTACTTCTAGGGCCATTTATTTTGCTGCATATTCAGGAACTAAGGAGAGACTCAACATGGTGCTTATGCCAGAGTCCAAGAAAGTTCACATGATTTCAGCAGCCTGTGCAGGTAAATTAATATGCATACAAATATGAGTTGGCACTAATTATTAAGTGCCTTAAGCTTAGTGAATGATTAGTATATACATCAGTATACATCAGCCTTTCTCAACCTTTTTACTCGGGAGCTCCCTTTGAAATAATGTCCAAGTCTTAAAAGGAACTTTATAATCAATGTTTTATGTTGGTCCCTTTGACTTTTCTTCATCTGCTTCTTGCAGGCATCACATCTGCCACTTTGACCAATCCTATCTGGTTAGTGAAGACTAGGATGCAACTGGAGCGGAGGTAAGGGCAATGGGAAATGCACCTGTCAGGACCCCATTTAAGTCACCTGCTTGGACCATTTCCAGGCAACATAGAAAACCAGCTTTTAAAACAACTAACTAAATGTAAAAGAAAACAGGGAGATTTGTCAACTAATCAGAGTTCATATAGGTAGTCCTTAACTTATGACCACAATTGGACCCAAAATCTCTGTTCCTAAGTGAGACTTTTAAGTAAATTTTGCCCTATTTTATAACCTTTCTTGTCACAGTTGTTAAGTGACTCACTGCAGTGGCTAAGTTAGTAACATGGATGTTAAATGAATCTAGCTTCCTCATTGACTTTACTTGTAGGAAGGTTGCAAAAAGGGATCACAGCAACGAGACACTGCAACTATCATAAATATGCATTAGTTGCCAAGTGTCCAAATTTTGATCACTTGACCGTTGCAACAGTGAAAAATTGTCATAAGTCATTTTTTTTCAGTGCTGTTGTAACTTTGAACGGTCACTAAATGAATTTTTAAATTGAGGACTACCTGTAGACTATCCTGTGCTTAAAACACAACATTCAGAATTTTAGGAACACCAGCATTTTTTTCTTTTTTAATTTCCCTCAGAGTTACAAATAAATACTGGGGCATTTCAGAAGCTCAAGATGGTTACTAAACCTTAACAGATAGCATAGTCAGCAACATGGAAGCAAAATCGAAGCAAAATCCTTCCTTCTTCCCTCTAGGGGCAGAAACGAGAGGTGCACCAGTGCCCTTCAGTGTGCCATGCGTGTCTACTACAGAGAAGGTCTGCGTGGCTTTTACCGTGGGGTTACTGCCTCCTATGCTGGTGTCACTGAAACAGTGATCCACTTTGTGCTTTACGAGGCTTTGAAGCAGCAGCTCAGGGAACACCAGCTCCTCTTGACACCATCGGTTGTCTTATCGCCCAGTGGCCAAGACTTCTGCGGGGTGATGGCAGCAGCGGCTGTCTCCAAAGCATGTGCTTCATGCATTGCCTATCCCCATGGTGAGTTGCTCTGAGCTCCATGCTCTCCTTTGAAACCCGTTGGAATGTAACAAGAGTAAGCTCATCCTTACACTCATTTTTTTTTTTTTTTGTTTTCCATAGAGGTTGTTCGGACACGGCTACGCGAGGAGGGATATCGTTATCGCTCCTTTGTGCAAACTCTCCAGCTTGTGGCCAGAGAAGAAGGCCCCTTGGCTCTTTATCGTGGACTTTCAGCTCATCTCCTTCGTCAGATCCCCAATGCTGCAATCGTCATGGTTACCTATGAGCTGATGATTCACTTGGCAGACAAAATGTGACACTTTTCTATTCTTGCCAGGTGGCTTAAAGGCTGTTAAAGGCTTTGAAGGGGAGGATGGTTTAAATGGGTATTTTCCCCATTCCATAAATCCTGTAAGAAAAGCCTGAAAAGTTAGGAGCCTTCTGTAATGGGTGGTTTTGAAGGTCTGATAAGTGAAAGACGTGTTCAGCTGCTCTTGGTCTTTATCAGATGTTTAAAGGCATGGACAAAAGAGCCCATACTGATCACAAACCTGGACAGGTGTGGAATGTTTCAAAGAAAACATCTCTAGCAGAGGCTGGCAAGGTCTCACTGGCTAGATGATCATTATGTCCGTCATGCAGTTTAGTGCACTGAAAGTGTTATGCTGCACACTTCGTAGAGCTGGGTCAACTGAGTGGGAAAATAGTTTTTAAGAAAAGCTTAAAGGGAGACTAGGATATTTTATCGGAAGGAGATTAGTCATTTGGATCTCAAAATTGAACTCTCCCTCAGTATCGGGCAGCGATAAAACCTTTACAGATACAGCAATGTTTCTCTTTTGAGCCTACCAGAAGAGCAAATTGCTGATTCTCCAGGCAGGGGTCCCCAACCCCTGGGCTGCAGCCTATTCCGAACTGGACTGTGCAAGCAGCAGGTCACGCCATGGATGACACTCACCCTCATGCGCAAAGCAACATTTGCACAAGCGTCATAGGCCTGCCACTCATGCAAATGGCACGTCATGCACGCTCGCACTCACCCACCGCTCTGAACCATCCCCGACTGCCAGTCCTCCAAGCTGGAAAGGTTGGGGAAGGCTGCTCTAAATGTTGGTGGGGCATTCATGCCCTCTCACTTCATGTTTTTCTCCATGCTCACAGGAAACAGGGACATTTAGGACTGCAAAACAAGGTCCTTGAGATGATGCTGTTCATGGACTATACCTTTGTGTTTATCTTCTCAGGCTTGGTTTACATTTATTGGTTTGTAGATTTTAACCTCCCTAGCAGGAGGGTAAAAAGAAAATCAAGTGGAGAAGAAATCTATTGGCAGCTATTATTCAGAATTCTCCATGTGGGAGAGAGCTGTACAAAGTTGGTGAAGAGAATATTCTGCAATGGGACTCTAGCACGCCCTCCAGTTGAAAGCTTGTGCTTGGATTTCTGTTTGTGTGAGGTTTTTAAAAATGCAAAAAAAAGTTATGGATAAAAATGCAGTTTGTTCATATGCACTGTGACATTTTAAGAAATGAAACCAGGTTTTATGCTAATTAGATAGATAGATTGGGGGTTTTATCCCACCACAATTTTGCAACTCTTAGTATTAATTTATCATAAATTAATAAAGAGAAATGGAAAAGATTGACTCCCCTTTGACTATTTCAGGTTGCATCCACAAAAGGAAGCTCTGGCCTAGGAATTTCCACTTGTGAAAAATTTTTACAAATCCCATGGATTTCTCAATTCTCATACATTTAGAATAAGCTCTTTAGTTCAGGTCTTCCAGAGTTCCCCTGAGACTTTGTCCTCCCTGTAGGAGCCTTTCATTCCTAATAGTTGCCACCCAATTCTGGAGCAACACATAGAGCAGGGATTTTCAAACTCTTGTTTTCCATTGAATCTTTGGGTCCTGCAAGAAGTTGATGCTGTTCCCTAAGGGACTAAATGCAAAGAGGAAAAAAAATTACTTGAATATCGCAAATTTTCTATACTACTAAGACTTTCCTTCTAGATTGGGTTGCGTTTATATTTTGTGTGTGTGTGTGTGTGTTTGAGAGAGAGAGAGACAAAGATACAGAAGACTTAGAGATATACCCACACGTATAAAGACCCTCTAAAACTTCAGCTGCCAACCTCAAAATATGACTGACATGAACTACAAGAGTCATGTTGGCTCCGACATTGCCTAGATGAACAAGTCCAAGTCCCATGTTGAGGAACCTGGACAATATGATAAGTGGGTTACTAGAGCAAACCATACTTTGATGAGAGTAGAGAACCTGGAACTGATGGAATGCTACATGTGTCTCTGAAAATAAGACCCAGTCTTATTTTCTACCCCAAAATAAGCACCAAGTCTTATTTTCCATGGAAGTCTTACCCACTTACCTCAGGACCACTACAGCCACATCTTTCACACCCTGACACCTGTCATGCCACTGATCGTTGTGCTGGTACCACCACCCGCTGCAGCAGGCCATGCAGTACATTGTGCCATTACGCAAACAGTGACACTAGCGCAATGAACCTCATGTTCTGTCATGAGTGGTGGCACCGGCACAATGTGTCACATGGTGTCGCTGCGAGTGGCTGCAAACAGCTGCAGAAGAGGGGCAGCGACGCGATGTGTTGGGGTGTGATGCCTGGGTGCAGTGGTCCTAGGATAAGCGGGTGCAGGGCATGTAGAGCAGCTCCACTCCCACCCTTGCCCTAGCTTGATTTTTATACCTGCACCTCGCCCCAGCTCATACAAGCGGACGTGAAAATCGGGCTAGGGCTTGTTTTTGGGATATGTCATATTTTCAGGGAAACATGATAGTACAACAGCAGACCTAATGAGAAGGCTATATGAACTGTATGAAGGAACTATGGATAGACAGAAAACCATACTGAGAAACAGTTATCCTATGTTTCAAACATAGTGAAGAGGAAGCTGCTATTACAACTTGAGATAGGCCAGCTCTACATTACATCCCAGACTCAAGAAAACAAAAATAACTGGATTTGTAGCCAAACCCTGAAGCTGGAATGTCACTACCATCCTCTCCACTGAGTAAGGGATTGAGGAAGAGACACACCATCCATTCATGTTAGAAGGGGTGTGTGTGTGTGTGTGTATAGTATATGTAATATATAACTATATACTTCTGACATAGATACTATCTATGTGTACATACACATGTAAAACACACTTCTATAGATCACCAGATCTTTGATCAAAGTCATCTTATCCAGCTTCCCTAAAAGCCTTGAGCTCTGCACATTCTACTGTTCTGCTTGACAAATAAATGCTGCAATTCACAGAGGAGACTTCTGAAGTGGTCAACGATGAACAAAACTGCTGACTTGATGTATATCTCTTTGCCCTATTTTTGCTGCACCAGGTAAGAGCATTTGCAAGACAACAAAGCTCCTTGTTTCTGAAGAAAGAGACTCCAAAATCCAAGAGTAGACATTTTTAAAATCCTTTTTTATTTTAAAATGTGTTCCATTCCCTTTCCCATATAATATTTCCTTTACTTGCTTGAATATTATTGACAATTTTACAAAGCGACACAAGCTGCAGGTTTTTTTGCATCAAACAAGAATCTCAAACAACAACATTGAAAAAATATACAATATATATATATAGTATTTTGGGAATTCTGATGTACCCCTTGTGTTGTCCTTCCCTGCTTATTTCTCATTTCTCTCTGCTTTGCTTAACATAGCATGCCAATTCATTTTATCCTGCTCAAGTGTAGTGGCAATCCGAAACTGGGAATTGAGTCAGGGGGCCCTGCCCCACCAGTCCAAGCAAAAAGCTTGCAAGTCGAGAAGAACTAGGAATCTTGGAAGAGAGAAGGGATTTTCTTCTGAGCCCTGCCGGTTGATTCTTTTTAACGAGGATTAAAATGGATACGCTTTGGGCCCGGGGAAGCACTAACCTCAAGAGGCAGAGCAGAACCAGAGCAAAATTAGTGGCCAATAACCTAGGGTAAAATATACAATAATGCTCTCGCAGAGCTCCCAATTGTTTCAATGAGCTTTGGCTAAGGAACTTCCTTGAAAATTGATCCCAATGGTAATTTAGAGGGAGAAGATGCCAATTACGCCTTTTGCCTCATGCACGAAAACTCCTCGCCAGCCCACTGTGCAAACAATGGAGAAAACAGGAGGAAGGGGAAGGGGTAAAATGTAAACAGAAAATGTGTAGAAACAGGCCATATCCCCAATTATTAAATGTAAGCACGACCTTTTGGTGGTGGTCCACTTTTACCCCTTCCATTACATCCCTCTAGTAGTGACAAGAGGCATCGTGCTTGCCCAAAATGCGCTGCTCATCGATGGCATTGCTGGCTAGACTGTCTGGTGATTCAGAATCACTGCTGTCTTCCTCTTCAGCGGCTTCCCTGGCTTTGGATTCATTGGCCTCTGCTACTCTCTCCTGGCAACTCTGGTATGACTGCGGAAGAGAAAGGATGCAGGGCCTGATCCAAGTTAAAACAGGGCCCTCTTCCCACCCGTCCATCCCTTCCTTCACTCACCTCCATGGGATTGACGATAATGGTGAGAGCAGAGTCATCCCAGAACATCTCGTTCTCCTTGACCCTGGCACTCCCTTGGCTTCCTGCAAGCTCTCCAGTGCCCTCCCGTTCACTCCCTCGCCTGTGCAAGGAATGGATGCGCAGCACCCCTAGGATTACCATCAGTGCCAGGAAGCCCACGCACACCACAATGATTATAGTGGCAGCACTGGGAACCACTGCAGAATAGAGAAGAGAAGAGAGAGTCCAAATCGGTTGGGGAAATAATGTTTGGTGGGCACTTTTGAGGGGGTGGATCATATAAAAGGCATAAACAACTTTTAAATAAACAACAAATCGATGGTTAGTACAAAGTTTTGATCACTATATTACAGTCAGTTGGAAAGCAAGGGTGAGTGGAAAATACTACTAACAAAAATTTAAATAGCAGTAGAACTGTTTAAAACCTGTCAAGATGGTACAGTTGCCTGTGCAGGTGCGGAAAAGCAGTTGCCTGTAAAAAGTAAAAGGTAAAGGAGTCCCTGTAGATTTTACTCTGCCAGTTGACTAGCAGGTGCTCTTCTCTATTTCAAGGGCCACTGAGCCAGCACTGAAGACATTTCTGTGGTCATGTAGCTAAAATGATGTCACGGAGCACTATTACCTTCTCACCAAAATGATACCAGTGGTGGGGTTCAATTTTTTTTTACTACCGGTTCTGTGGGTGTGCCTTGGTGGACGTGGCAGGGGAAGGATACTGTAAAATCTCTAGTCAGAGGTGGTATTTGCCGGTTCTCTGAACTACTCAAAATTTCTGCTACCAGTTCTTCAGAACTGGTCAGAACCTGCTGAACACCTCCTCCGAGTGGTACCTATTTATCTACTCGCATTTGCATGCTTTTGAACTGCTAGGTGGGCAAGGGTGGGGGTGGGAGCTCATCCCTTCACACAATTCAGGTCTCGAACCTGGGCTGCCTGCTTTCCAGCTGATGAAGCCCAGCATCTTAACCACTGAGCATTTGCCCTTCTCTCTGTGCCTGTTAGGCAGCTGTGGAAAAAATAGTGAGCAAAGGGAGGGAATCCATTTTCCTTCTCTCCATTTTACTTAAAAGAGGAACCCAGAGGAACATTTGAGGCCAAACCACCCACACAGAATCCAGTTGCCTTCATTCTTCCAAACATTTATCTTCACCCAGGTTTACAAAAGCCAGGTTATGAAGAGACAGTGACAGGAAGCGCTACAGTAATTCTGCAATGGAGAAAATAAATGTAGCAAACCACTTGGTTTAGTGGTTAAAGTGCCAGGCTACTAACCAGTGAGTTCTAGACCCACATGAGTTATGAAGCCTGCTGGCTGAACTTCATGCTCCCTCTCAGCCTTAGGAAGGAAACAATGGCAGACCATTTCCAAAAATCCTTGCCAAGAAAACTGCAGAGACTAGCCCAGGCGGCCACAAGCAAAAACTGACTCAATGGCATAAAAATAAAAGCTTTTTAGCTCCCTATCTTGCAGACATGACCAGGGTCAATCTGAGTTCCTTTCTTTGCTAAATTCTATCAGACCCAAACTGATCCACCTGCAAGCCCAAATAGCCAAAGAACATGAGTCCAAGGGCAGCTCAAGTAAAGCGATTCCAATATCCCACCCATAATCAGCCTGATGACCTCAACACTCCCTCTCTTCATCCTCTGTCCCAACCCTTCTGCTTCTCCTGAAAGGGCAGTTTTGCCCAATGATAGAAATAATCCCAGGGACAGAGGAAAGAACCTTAAGTTTTCCTTAAATTAGGGGGGTTGGAGCTGGCGTCGCGATGATACGGCATGCGATCTGGGAGATCTGAGATCGCAGCCAATATCTTTGCTCCAGGATGGTCCAAGTGGATCTAAACTGTCCCAAAGAGATGGTGAATGTAAAGAGCGCATCCTGTCGATCCCAGGGGTATTGCAAAGTCCCTGATAGATCCAGGAGAAGCTCTTTTTGCCAGTGGCAAAGAGGCAGCCATTAAAGCTGCTGAAGTTGGGACAGTTCCGAAATGAAAGAGAATGGAAAGAGAGAGTGTGCTGGTTTGATGAGAACTTTTTCTTTATTTTAAGACTTGAAAGGACACCCTAAGGAAAAGAAAGAATCTGTAAAAGTTTTGACAAAAGTGATTAAGCGGCGATTTTAAACAGGAATGTCAAAGTAATTTTTTTTTTCTCATTGCTGGATTTTCTACACATGATCTTATATTTTGAAACTGGACTGGATTTTTTTTCTTCTTTTTATATATTCTCCTTCTCTCCTTTTTGATTTTATAATATTCTAAGCCAGAGACTCCCTTTTAGTTATTTTTTAAATATCTTTCTTTTTTAATTAATTCTTATTATATTTTACTTGGAAAAGGAGGGGAAAAGTGAAAGCTAAAGAAACTTTGTAACACTGACAACTAGAGGCTTGGAAATATTCTATTTTTCTTTTGACCAGACAAAGCTGAGAAAGAACTGAGACTTTGTTTCAAGGACATAGCCTGTGTGATAAGATAGAGGGAAGAGCACGGGAGAGTATTATTACAGGTGCTCTTCTGGGTTTCTATCAACATCTGGAGTCTGGTGTTGAAGCTTAGGAAAAGAAAAGGTGATAAGTCTTTGGAGAAGAGAGTTATAACAAGAGCCTTGGATAATTAAGCAAACTGCAGTGTGCTCTTTTTATTCTTTTTAAGCTGTGCTACCCCTCCTCATCAGTTTAAGTTTTTTTGCAATAGCTGTTTGGATTTTTGGCTCTCTGGAATTTGTCTTTGCGTTTTTTTTTTCTTGTCTTTGGAAGTTAAATTTCTACATCTAATTTTTATTTTAAAGGAAAAGCTTTAGTATTAATGCTTTCCTTCCTTTTCTTTTTAAGGGAGTAGCCTTTTTCTTCTCTTTCCCTTTTTGGTATTTTTGTCTTTCCATCTACCTTCCATATTGTTTCTTTTTCTTTTTTCTTTGGTTTATTTTTATGCATACTTTTATATTTGAGACCTCTTAATTGGACTAAGGTGTTGAAGAACCTGAAGAATTTTTCCTTTCTTTTTTAGCCTTTTTCTTCACTTTCGCCTTTTTTAGGATTTTATGACTTTTTCTTTTTTGTGCGTGTTCATGGTGTGTTTATGGTCTTTTCCATCATTTTTGAATTTTTACTGTCATCTAACCAATCGATTGGATTAAGGTATACAAGTACCTGAAGAAAATTTTTCTTCTTTTTCTATTATTATTACTATTTGGCTTCTCTTTTCTTACTATTCTCCTACTTTTTTCCTACAATTTTTATTTGGGACTGCAATTGGTTATTTTACAACTGGATTAAGGTCTAGAAGAACCTGAAGATCTCCTCAAAATGAGTAGGAAATTAACAGCTCCTAGTTCTTCAATTTCCACTTCTTCCTCTTCACCATCTGGAGGCCAACGTTCAATACAGACAATATTAAGGCAAGAAAAAGAACAAGAAAAAGTGATCCTGCAGATGATTATGCAAGGAATTCAAAATATTTAAACAAGATCAGAGAATATTGAAAAGAGAATAGAGAACATTGAACAAAGAACAGAAAACATTGAACAAAGAACAGGGAAAATCGATGAAAAAGTGGAGAACATCCAACAAATGATGATGAAGTATGATGAGAGGCTCCAAAAAATTGAAGAAGGTAAACAAAGAGACAAGAAGATTGGAGACATTGATAACAGATTAACTGTGGTTGAACAAGATAAAAGTGGTATGCTGAGATGGGAGATGGACAGATCAGAATTTTATCTTAGATTCCAAAACATAGAGGAAGAAAAAGGACAAAATCTAGCTGAGACAATGATAGAAATATTGTCTGAAGCTTTGGAAATAACTGAAGAGAAGTTGATGGATGGAATAGATGAGGTTTAATGAGTCTTTACAAGATATGTGATGAGAAATAGCTTACCAAGAGAAGTTCACATCAGATTTGAAAAGAAAGCCATTAAAACGCAAATATTGCAAGCGGCAAGAGAGAAAACATTGAAATGCAAAGATAAGGAGATTGTGGTCTTGAAACAAGTACCCAGAAGAGTGAGAGAGATGAGAATACAGATTCTTGACCAAATTCTCACTTAAAAAAGAGGTGAATTATAGATGGCTGATTCCAAAAGGTTTAATGTTTACATGGCAAGAACATAGATATAGAATTGACTCAATGAAGAAAGCTGAACCATTTTACACAGAATTTTTCAGAGGGGAGGAAGAGGCAGAAAAAGAAATTTCAGTAATTGAATTTCAATTGAAAAAAAAGAAGGTGCAGTAGGTGGAAGATGCAGTAGGTGGAAGGAGGAAGCCAAAGAACAACATGAACCAAGATCCACGAGAGCTGTCAAACCTAATTTCAAAATATAACCATGGAAGAGAAAAAATTGATTACAATTAATATAAATGGACTTAACTCAGCCATTAAAAGGAGGAAGATCTTTCATAAATTAGAGAAATTAAAATTTGATATAATCTGCCTACATATAATGTAGAAGTACATATTAAAAAACAATATGAACAATTGTCGATACAGCCAAAATTAAGGAAAATATTCACTTCCTTGACACAATGTAAGAAAAGAGGAGTGGTTTTATATATTAAAGAGACCATCTCAGCGAAATTGATTTATACTGATGACGACGGAAGAATATTAATGGTGGAAATAATGGATAATAATACGAAAACACTCCTGATTGCAATCTATGCCCCGAATGACAAACAAGAAGAATTCTATAAAAAATTACACATGAAAATAGTTGAACTGGACAATGTTAATATAGTTATGATGGGAGATTTTAATGGAATTGTAGACAATAAACTGGACTACACAGCACAGAAAACAATAAAGCAAAATAGAAAGACTCTCCCTAAAAATTTTTTTAAATGGTAGATGAAATAAATTTAAAAGATACATGGAGAGAAAGAAATGCTAAAACTTAACAATACACCTTCTACTCAAATAGACACTTATCATGGTCCAGAATAGATATGAAATGGATGTTAACAGAATTAACTAATATTCAAGAAATAAATATTGAAACATTGGGCAGATCACAATCCAATGACAATTAAATGGAAAGGACAAAGAAGATCTAGATGGACGTTAAATAATACTATTTTAAAGGGAAAAGACTTCACACAGTGGATGGAGAAAGAATTGGCCTTTATCTTTGGAGAAAAGAAAAAAGAAGATACATCAATCCAGAATGTATGGGATACAATGAAGGCATATGCCAGAGGCTTGATAATAGACAATACAAGGAAAAGAAATACCATGAAAAGATTAGCCTCTAAGGCATTAGAAGACGAGTATAAAAGACTTGAAAAAAAGTTACAGAAAATGCTACAAAGGACATTAAGTTAAAAATGGATATAACCAAACATAAGATGGGTCTAATAGAAAAAGAACAATTAGCAACAAAAATTAGAGGTGCCAAACAGAACTATTTTGAAGATGCAAATAAACCAGGTAGATGGTTAGCATATAAATTGAGAAAGGAGAAAGAATCAAGGAAAAATTTGCAGTTAATAGAAGTTTGCTATGGTAGTAAAGAGAAGAAGGAAATTATTCGAGATTTTTATGGGAAACTATACACACAAGAGAATATTGATGAGGAAAGAGTTAAACAGTATTTACAGAATGCTAATTTACCCCAAATACCTAAAGAGATTAAAACAATGTTAGAAAGCAATATAACGATGATGGAGCTAACTGAAGCACTCAAGAAGCAAAATAATGGAAAGGCACGAGGTCCAGATGAACTTCTGGCAGAATTTTATAAAACATTACAAGAATCGTTGAATCTTCCATTGCTAGAAGTTATGAATGAAGTTTTGTTAAAGAAGAAGATACCTAAATCATGGTCAGAAGCCTATATTACACTTATTCCAAAAGAGGAGGCTGACCCATTACAAATTAAGAACTATAGACCCATTTCTCTACTAAATGCAGATTATAAAATCTTTGCTTCAATATTGGCAGAAAGACTTAAAAAATATTTAAATACTTTCATCCATCCTAATCAAAATGAATTTCTGCCAAAGAGACAAATTAAAGACAATATGAGAGTAATCTTGGATACTTTGGAATACTACGAATCACATCCTGAAAAACAAATGGCTCTGATATTTTTAGATGCACAGAAGGCATTTGATAATGTGAATTGGCGATTCATGTTATTACTCTTGGAACAGATGGGTTTTGCTAGAAAATTTATTCAAGCAATAGAAGCTATATACTATAAGCAGAAGGAAAAGGTAATGATAGAGGGAGAACTGACAGAATCTATCGATATAAGAAGAGTAACAAGACAAGGGTGTTTGTTTGTTGTTTGTGTTAACTTTGGAAGTGCTAAACAGAAATATTAGAGATGAAAAGAATATAAAAGAAATGAAAATCAAAAAGGAAGAATTTAAGCTGCAGGCATTTGTGGACGATCTGGTTTTCATCTTAGAAGACCCATTAGAAACAGCATCAAAACTGATAGAAAAGATAGAGGCATATGGAAAGGTGGCTGGTTTGAAAATAAATAAAGATAAGACAAAGATCTTGACAAAGAATATGCTATCAAGACAAAAGGAAGAATTGGCAGACCTATTGAAAATTCAGGTTATGAAAAAGATCAAATACTTGGGGATACACTTGACAACAAGATGCAGTACACTAAAAGAGAATAATTATATCAAACTTAAACAGCAGATAGCGCTAGATTTGGCGAAATGGGAAAATTTACAACTGTCATTAATAGGGAGAATATCAACAATCAAGATGAATATATTACCCAGAATTTTATATTTGTTTCAAACAATTCCAATTAGGCTTGGAAAAGACTACTTTGAAGATTTAAATAAAATTGTGTTGAAATATATATGGCAAGGTAAGAAAGCAAGAATAAAGTTAAAACTTTTGCAAGATGCCAGAATAAGAGGAGGATTTGGTTTGCCTAATTGGGAGTTGTATTACCAAGCTACAAATTTGACGTGGGTTAAGAAATGGATAACATAAGAAATACTAGATTGTTGACATTAGAAGGACATGACTTGTTGTTGGGGTGGCATGCTTTTTTATGGTATAAAGGAACTAAAACACAAGGGTACTTTAGAAGACGTTATATACGGAAGTCTCTGTGGTTCAATTGGGAGAAGATTAAAAGACAATGTTATTTGAAAATTCCAGTCTGGCTATCGACTATTGAAGCATTTTCTTATCCTATAATATACAAAAAGGAACAAACAGTTAGATATGGTGAAATATTGAATGAAAAGGGTGAACTTAAATCTATACAAAAACTAGAGGAACAAGGTATAAAGATGAATTGGTTTACATATGCGCAAATACATTCAAGGTATGATAAAACAGAAGGTTTCTATGAAAAACTGACTGACTTAGATAAGATTTTGACAGGTACTGATGAAAAGGTGATTAAAAAATTGAATGGATATTTATTAGAAATTAAACTAGAAGAAGAACAAGTCAAAGAAACTATGATTGCTTGGGGGAAGAATTTTGGATATGGGATTGATCTAGAGAAAAGGCAAAAATTGTGGTCTCAAAATTATAAAATGACAATGTCAACAGCATATAAAGAAAATTTGTATAAGATGTTTTACAGGTGGCACTTTCCCCCGACAAGAATAGCAAGAATGTTCAAGAATAAATCTGAAAAATGTTGGAAATGTCATCAGATACCTGGCTCATATTACCATATATGGTAGACTTGTGCGGATGCTAAAAAATATTGGACTAAAATCCACACGTGGTTGGAAAAAAATGACAAAAAAGCATATAGATTTGAAACCAAAAATATTTTTATTGGGAATTTTACCTGAAATATGTAGTAAAGACTTGAAATACCTGATTGTAAATGTATTAACAGCGGATAGGATTGTATTTGCTAAAAACTGGAAAAATGAGAAAATACTATCACAGGAGGAAATCATTAAGAAAATATTGGAATGTGCTGATATGAGTAGATTGATATTTGAAATTAGAGAACAAGATGATAAGCAATTTTATAAAATTTGGGATCTATTCTATCAATGGTTAGACAATAAAATATAGTAATGAAATAGGTAGACTTTTAGAAAATAATAAATATATAAAGATGTATTCTTTTCTTATTATATCTACAAAATGATTCTAGGATAGATCTGGGATGATAATATGAATTGTCATAAAACAAATTAAGTAAAATATGATCATTTTGAAAAACATGAATGAATAAAAGTATGGTCAAATGATTGATTAATAATGATATTAATGTATTTAATATATTGATTGAAAATACGAGATTATATACAATGTAATTGTAATTGAAGACTATGAAATGGAAGCACAAAACAATTTGTAAACCAACCGGCACACTGTTTGTACGTATATGGAAGATGATTTGATGTTTTTATGTTTTGTTTGTTTATGTTTGTTTTAAAAACCAATAATTTTTTTTAAAGTTTTCCTTAAATTGCCCAGCAAATTGGATTTTCCTTCCCTTTCTATAAAAATCGTTCTCGTTGTTTGGTGTGGGGGGGTGTCTCTCTTTCTTGTAAGGAATGATCTATCAATGCAATAAACATGTTTCTTTCTCCTGGGCATTCAGCCTCAAGGTTATGAAGTTATTAAACGACTAAATAAGAACTGAAAAAAAGATAATTTTGATAATCATTTAAGTGACTATCATGCTATTAAAAAAACAAATGCTTTATGGCAAAAGCTCTCCAATCCCCAGGATCCAAAGATGAATCACAGAAATGCAATTTTGCTCAAATACATTCTGAATGCAATAATTGAAATCTGGGCAAGTGGTCTTATTTTACCTCTACATTGGGCTTAATTTATTCCTTGATGAATGTAAGACTCTCTTGAAGGATTATTTCTTGATTTACAAACCTCCTAAGCAATGGTGATATTCAGCCGGTTCGCACCGCATCAGGTGAACTGGTAGTAAGGATTTGGTGTGGGTCACCGAACCAGTGGTAAGTTCTGGCTGTCCATGCCCCCGACCCGGTCACCCAGTCACCACTGGCTTGCTTGCCCCGCCCAATGCTCACTCAGTCCACCCACCTGATGCTCGCCCCTTAAGGTATTTTTTTCTTTTTTTCCCCTCCTGACAATCAGCTGTTCATACGATCAACTGTGCCGGGATTCCTCTTGCTGAGGCCCAGGAAGGCAAAAAATGGAGCCCTCCCCCCTCCATTTTTTTTGCTTTCCTGAGCCCCAGTGAAGCCTTCTGGGAGCAAGCCCCCCCCCCCCCCCCGAGGCTCCTCTGAGGCCCAGAAGGCCCAAAAACGGGTAGCAGGGGTGGCTGCACTACAGAACTGGCAGTAAAACATTTTGAATCCCACCACTGCTCCTAAGGTTCCCTCTCCTTTACTATAATTGCTCTGAATAAAATTATATGGAGGAGTCCATTTCAGATCTGTTGTGTCTCCTCTGTTCGGGCTCTAAAATTGTATCTGCTAACCTGCTTTCTCTTGTTACCATTTCATAGTCTGTATTTTGTATATTAACTGGTACATACTGGAATTACGGTGAACATTAGCCAGACTGTGCCCAGAAAGCTCTGGAGGAAGATGGTGGCCTCGATGTGTGAACTGCTGGCCACTCATAATGTGGTTGGGATGAGCGCCTCGATTCATATTGTGGAGGACATTCACCTGTAGAGGGAAATTAACTATGTTCAAATTACTTTATATTCCAACTGGTTCTGCTTCAGTTAATTCATGAGAGACTTTTGAGTGTCACATACTCACTTGTGAAACTTACCTCAACAGTAAACTCATTGCTGGAGTAACGCCCATTCATCTCAGTGCAAGAAAGACGAAACTTTCTTTCATAAAGGGCTGCACCATGGCGGATACAATAGGAGATCTGGTGAAGGATTTCCTCATACACAGCTATGCTCTCCACCCCTACATGTGGGAAAAGAACATCAAGAAAAAAGATGGCAAGCAGACCAGGTGCAGATTTGGCTATTTTTCTGCTCTGCGTTTCATGAGATGTTATTATATGTTACCGTATATTAAATTTATAAACTGCCTAGGAATGTGATATAATATCATATAATGGGATTGGAAAGGAAGGGGAGGGGAGGGATGGATGAGATGGGATGGGAAGGTGAGATGAGAGGAGGGAAAGAGATTAGAAGGGAAACTAAACTTAATTTACAAATGAAGAAAATGCCTGGTGTGAAATACTATAAAAGACATAATGGAAAAAACAGGAAAATAATGCCTATTTAACTTTGCCACTGCTTTTCCATTCCCCCCTCTGCTCATATTTCCCAGGACAGAAAAATCTAGACTGTTTACCTCACTCACATGCAGCAGGGAATGATCTATGCAGCCATTTACAACTATTATTTATCCCATCACTTAACTTTTATCACAAGTTGCACCTGAGGCCACCCAAACTCATCCTTCTAATGCTTCCCCCCCCGCCCCCAGTGCTCCATTTGTCTCCAAGACCAATTTTATTACTGTTTTGAGTTAATTGTGACTTTTAGGTACTGTGTGGGGAGTGGGGGTGGGAGGCAATTTAATATTCTGGAAGCATCTGAATAACTTCCAATCAGGAAACTGAAATGAATCCGGAAGAGAGAAAAAGCCCTGCAGGCATGGATGCCAGCTCAGAAATCAGTCTAATAGACAAGCCAATAAGCAAAGCAACTGTATTGAGCCACCTGGAGAAACACAGAGAAAGAGAAACTGCATTGATAATAACGAGGGTTTTTGATGTGCCACAATTGAGGATCAGATGATTTTGCCTGCAGTACTTCAATGTTGCTGCAATAGCTCTCTTCAGTCCAATTGGAGTTGGACTGAGGTAACACAAACAGCATCGGCATAAAGAAGTATTGGGATTTTGTGTTGTGCTAAGTTGGGAGGATGACAGTCTGGGTTATGTGAAAGATCAGTCAAGGAATTAATGTAGAGATTGAAAGGGAAGGGGCCAGTGGTGGGATTCAGCCAGTTCGCACCACTTTGGGAGAACCGGTTGTTAACTTTCTGAGCAGTTTGGCAAACTGGTTGTTGGAAGAACTCATAAGGGCAGAGAACTGATTGTTAAATTATTTTAATCCCACCACTGGAAGGGGCCAAAATACATCCCTAATTATTTCTTTTTCTTTTTTAACTTACCAGATAAACTCACTTTTAAGGACGAGTTGGGATATCATTTTTGTATGAGGTAGAGGAAGCATCTAATGGTACTTTTTAATTTTTCCCAGAGGGTATTTCTGGATATTGGATCAAAGTTTTATTTAAAGTTGAAAAGGGAATATTTTTTGTTAGATGCTTATTTTTGTACAAAGGGATAAAGCATCAAAATAGGATCAATTGTTCATCTCCCTTCCCTGAATCCAGCCCGCCTTTAATTATGCCCTCTGAGATTATCCAGTCTTGAGATTTATAGTTTAGGTGCTCAGCATATAACTTGCTAACAACACTCAATAGACTTATGGATCTTCAGTTATACGGGTCATTTTTGTTGCCCTTTTTATAGATCAGTACAATAATTGCCATTCCCCAGTTTCTTGGCATATAACCAGTCTGGTCTATAAATGTGAAGAGAAATGCTCATAGGGGTGTCCACCAGCTATGATTCTTTTTAATTATTCCTGGTAGAACATAATCAGCAGTAGAAGTGCATTAATAATAAACTTTTCACAAATTGCTCCACAGAATGCCTAGTATGCTTTGTAAAACATAAGGCACTTAGGAAGAAATCTGAATGTCTCAAGGAGAAGAAGAAGAAATGAACACTTCCCTCATATTTTTATCCTGATAGTCCTTTGTTAGTAGAGCTTCGAGAACATTGAAGCCTCTAACATTGGAGTACTCTGACTGTACCCCCTATCTGACATTCTCTGTCATGTGAATTATACATACAATGCCAAAGTTCCTCTCTCTACCATTGCCATACAGAACATTAAGATAAAACTATTAATATAAAATAAAGGGTAGTTATGGTGCAGTGGTGGGATTCAATTTTTTTTTACTACCAGTCCTGTGGGTGTGGCTTAGTGGGCATGGCAGGGGAAGGATACCGCAAAATCTCTATTCTCACCCCACTCCAAGGGAAGTTTACTGTAAAATCCCCATTCTCTCCCTACCCCACTAATCTGCTTTCCAGCTCCATTCTCCTGTGCAGGGCAACAAAAGAAGACCCAGCCGATCAGCTGGGACTCAGGAGGCAGAGAATAGATGGGGGCATGGCCAGTCAGAGGTGGTATTCCTAACTACTCAAAATTTCCTCTAC
Organism: Hydrophis major; assembly: GCA_033807585.1. NCBI lineage: Eukaryota > Metazoa > Chordata > Lepidosauria > Squamata > Elapidae > Hydrophis > Hydrophis major. The sequence continues at coordinate 247,349,288 of CM066329.1, forward strand.
TGGTTCTTCAGAACTGGTCAGAACATGCTGAATACCACCTCTGTTGTGGTGGCATTTGGAATATAATGGATTTGGTTACCTCTTTCCCATTGCCTACCACCCTAAAATAGAATTTCTCTTAATGTTTTGTTTCCAAACCATTATTGTATTGGAGCTAAGCTAAGGAGAAAATAAGATTAGAGAGAGAGAGACACAGAGAGAGAGAGGCTTTTTACACATACCCCATCAATATGAAATATGATATGTGACATGATACAATATATAATCTAATATCGTTTTGTCTAGATCAGTGTTTCTGAATCTTGACAACTTTAAGATGTGTGGATTTCAATTCCCAGAAGTTCCAGTCTGCATGTTCTTGAATGGCATGCTGGCTGGGGAATTCTGGAGATTGAAGGCCAAACATCTTAAATATGCCAAAACTGAGAAACACTGGTCTAGAGAGGACTGGGACAGATAGGACTTTAAAACAAGGATAGATGCTACCATTGTTGCTTGACCACGTCTGACCATGTATATGCAACAGTTGCTCGTTGACAGAACAAGAGTTTCAGTGTCTTTAGAGACTTATTGAGCATTTCAGGCTGTTGACACAAAGGAGGTGAATAATGCCAGAAGAAAAAGGACTGTTCAGGTGATGCATACCTGTGACAGTGAGGTAGGCTGAAGTATTCATGAGCTCCAGACCTCGTTGCTGGAGGGAGGCTCCATCCAAGAGCAGATATTCGCGTTCAGGATCCAGTTCTTCTCCAATCAGGGAGATCTCACAACCATCGAGGTTGTGAACAATCTCATCTGACATTCGTGTATCGGCCACTGCCAGGAAGAAAAAATATGAGGAAAAAATAATAAAAATATGTAATTGTCATATGAAGGTTAACAAAAAATAATTAATTTTATAAAAAGCTGGGATGTGTGTACAATTTGCACCAGAAGCCCAGGCAAATCATATTTTGGGCAAGATAAAATATTTTAAGTATCAAAATAATGGCTCTAATGAGAACACAATCAATTTTTAATTTCAAGACAATAATTAGCTGCTTTCCTGCAGGTTTACAAGCAGAACAAGCAAAATATGCCACTTCTGAACTTAACCAAGGTAATAGAATTAACTAAACCACTGCAGGCAAACAATGGCTGGTTTTATGGAAGCCATTGTTTCAAAATTTTAATTTTCTCTTTACCTGGTCATCATCATATTGTAAGCATCACTGTTATAACAATTGTAAAATGCACTATATAAACAGTAAGCATTCTTACATGTTTTGGGAAGTCTGGCTATTAACGTATCAATATATCATTTTAAAAGTTTTAAAGTAAAACATGCTTCTTTGTTTTAACATGACGGGATCACTCAAAAGATTTCCTATTGTTGCTGTGTTCTCTCTGCTACTCCCCCTATCTCACCTCTCTTTTTCTTAATTTAAGCACGTATTAATTTCATATCTTGCATAATGTTGCCTTGTGGCTCTCTCCTCATTTTCCTTCTGCTATTGGTAAAATTAATAATAAGTTCATTGTGCTTTATAGCCTTTTGCTATTTTCTGTTTCCATCCTTTTTCCTCTGAGAGGAAATGAAAGTAGGTTTAGTTTATATATTTCATTAAACTACTGTTTGGTTAACTATGGTTTATTAAACAAACCACTATTACACTAAATTAATCACGAGCAATCCAAAAACATCATCCCCGAGCTATATCTTGTGGTTCCGAAAAACTCCTTGACATACCATTAACATTTGGAAGCCTAATTTTCAACTGTGCAGCGTTAAGCCCTTTTAAAATGAATTAGCCCTCAAACAGCTATGCTAAGTTTCTGGTAAGTTTGTTTTAAGTAAAACATCATCCGAAGCAAAAACATTTTTTCCAATTCGTTCCATAGCATTTGTGCTACTTATTACCACTGCTACATTCCTAGGCCCCTCCAAAGCCAAAACAGTTTGGGATCTTTCAGCAAAATCGTTTTCTCTTCCAATGCCTGGCTCTTCCTTGCCCTGCTGTGTCCCACAGCACCTGTGTCAGAAGACGCGTCCCTCAACTGACCTGTGCCATGCCAGCTCTCATCTTTCTTGGCCTCCACCTGGTGCGAAATGGAGCAAGAAATCTGGAGGTCAGGGAACAGGAGGACTCCCTCTGCATCTTCAAAGTCAGATGAAGGCCGGGCAAAGTGGGAACTGCCACGCAGTGAGATCTGTGGAGCATCTGGTTGAAGCACAACCACGTAGCCTTCCACGTCTGGTATAGAGACACATGACTCTTCACTAAAGCACCTAAGAGGATAACAAAAAAAATCCATAAGGTCTTCCTTGCCTCTTTCTCTGCCAAGGGGAATGCAATCTAAATTGGGTGTATAGCTGTTTATTTTAAAAGGAAGTCTATAGTGTATCCCAGCCTTGGCATACTCCTTGACAGCTGATAGAACTTAACATTGACAAAAATTAAATTAAAAAAAATCATTTTAAAAGATAAAAATATATAGAGAGAGAGCAGCCTAAGGGAAGCTACCACAAATAGGTAGATCACACAGTTTGGCCTGCTAAAGCTTCTGGTTTATTTAACCAAATATTTGCTTTTCTCCTGCTTTTTAAACAATTTTTATATACAGATGGCTAAGCAGATCAGGATTTCTGGAATGCAAAATGAAGTGATTATACATAAATAGGCATTTATATCTACTTTGGTCTGGGCTAATCGTTCTGAGCTGGTGCTTTTCCCTGACAATTTAGCAACAGAATCTTGGCTTTCTGGCCAATGACTGAGAATACAATGTCCTGTTCAGTCCCAGGGCAATTGCCATTAGTTGCTGCATATTCTATCTGGTAGACAAAAAGAATCACACAATTGTGTTTGTGATACCATCGCATATTCTTCTCCAGTAGAAAGATAGTTCTGCTTTCCTGTTTAGATTATTTGCCTAAGAACTAGAGCTATCAGCCAGAGGAAAAGAGAATATTTTTTTTTGGTCTGTCTTATCCTCTGCTTGTTCAGTGTAAATTCAACACATTCACCTGAAAGCCTTTTTTCATTCCTAATCAAGAGAACCAGTTTGAAATCAGGAAGCCATTTGGGTGACTTTGGGCCAGTCAGTCACTCAGAGTTCAACCATGTGCATAAGTGCACCATCGTGCCTACCGTCCCTGTCCTATTGTCCCCATTTATTTGTACCTATTTCCTGTATTCTTGCTCATGTTTATACTTATACCTATTATCTTGTAAGTGATTGACAAATCAAATCAAACCAAATCAAATAAATAAATAAAATAAAAAACAAAGACAGGATAAAAATCAAACAATAAATAAATGCAAATAAAATAATCAGGAGCAAATACAATGTAGTGTGTAAAATACAAATAAGGAAACACACATAAACACAGTCTTGATTTCATTCTCATTTGTACCATAAACTCAACAGCTAAATTTAGATTATTGGCTGTCATCTTTTAGCTCCAAGTGGCTGTTCAAAACAACAGTTTTAGGGTTAGGATCTAGGCCAGAGAAAGACACCCTACTTTTTAACTTGTTTTCCTAATTCAAATCTTACCAACCCTCAAGAAAATAAGACAGAGAGAGAGGGGGTTCAGTCCCATCATCTGATCCCCCACTGAGTCCTCCAGAGGCTTTGGACTGAAAACAAATTGATTCCCAACATCTCATTATCCTGGCATATCACTAACAGCTACCTAAAGTAGGGGGAATACAGAGCTCACATTTTTCACAGGCTAAGAACAAATGATCGTTCTAAGAATAAATGATCAGTTGTGAAAGGCTGTGAACCTCACATGGTTTCTCCTGCTACTACATAATTTTTTCACCTTCCATAAAGAAATCATTATCAAAAGATTTGTTTTCCCTTTGCCTCCATCTTTTCCCCCTACATCCCCATTTTCCTCAAAGTTCCAGCTGCCTCTTTAAAGCACATGCACATTGAAAGCAAAGAATTAAACTGATAATTGGGGTGACAGAACAGCACCGGCTCCGAAATATAAACATGAGTTACAGCTGCCAGGAGGCTGTTGCACAGCTTCAGTGGTCCTACTTACTTGACAGCGGTGGTCAGTTTGAGAGGCCGGACTCCAGGAGTAGCAAAGCGCAGAGAATTCATATAGGCTACATGCTGAATTGCCCGGTTGAAAGTTTCTACATCATCCCCTTCCAAAACAAGAAGGGACTGAGAAGGGTTGACATGCACCTGTGGGGAGAAGAGGAAGGTGGATGTAAGGCAGCTTTGCTGGAAGTCTTAAGGGCTGTCGTCAAGAGACATGAGGAGACTCTCCGGTGGGCAGGAGCAGGCACGATCTGGGAAGCCAAGCCAAGGTGCTAACAGGGCAGGAAGGAAGATCATGCCACCAGAAGGCAGGGGAAGGTATACCTTCATCCCTTTGCCAAGGCTGTCAAAGTCGCTGTAGTCCAGCCCTTCACGACAGGCATAGAGACACTCTATCACCTCCCGGCTCTCAAGGCTGCCAGGGCGAATAGTGAAGCCAGCCAGATAACCATGGAAGAAGTGATGAATCGGCAGAGAGTCTCCTAAAGGAGGATACAGGAGGAGGGGTGGTGTGAGAGACAGGTGAAGAGACAGGAAAAAAGAGAAGAGAAAAGGAGGAAGCATGGGAAGAGCGAGAGTGAGAGGGAGGGACAGAGTCTTGGATATGCAGCCAGATGAGAAGCAGAGCAACTGCCCCATAGAAGATGGAGGGTGGCATACTGCGCAGAGCCAGTTTTCTTTTGGTGCTTTTGTTTCCCCAAAGCTATCCCACCTCTTAACACCAACCATAGCTCAGATTCGGTGAAAAATTTAACTGTGTTCTGTCTCAGCTTCAGTCCCTCTCACAAGTTGCAAAAACCACCATCCTATCCAGAAGCTGCTACACCGCTAGGTTATCATGGTGCCAAGACTTTCTTCCCGGATGTGAAGGGAAGGAAAAGATTGTGGGGAAGGGAAATCTCATGCATGAACAATGATGAGAGCCATGCTTGGTGGCACAAGGAATGTCGTGTACCTTGTCCCAAATCAGTGGAGTTCTCATTCCCTTTTATTTTTTCCTTGTTTCTCTCCTCTGCACAAGGAAAAACAAAATCAAAACATTGAATGAGAGTCATCCTGTGAGGATTGTCTGTGACTAAGGAAGGCTTAGATTATTACTAAATAAGAAGCTAACTAAACACTTGAGATCTGAGAAATGAGCTTGCTGCTTCTAAACCACTAAAATTGTTCGGAGACACTACATGGTGGGAATATGTGAGGGGTTATTGGGGAGAGGCCACAAAATCTTTCCAGAGCTTTCTATTTCCAAACTAGGTTTCTGGAAAGCTGAAATGTTTTTTGGCTTAAGAAAACACAACACTGATTTTTTCCATTCCTTGACAGCCAATTTGGTCCTAGATATGTCACTAAAATGACTAAAACAAACTTTCTGTCTAGAATTAACCCAAACTGTGATCGGCCAATTAGAACATTTTTATGGGGTTGGGCTTGAATAATACTTGCATGACTATTGAAACAATTTCATTACAATATATGCTAGAATAAAGCCTTCCTTGATTTTTTTTAAAACCACTTGCAAACTTAACCAACACCACCCCTTTATCCACTCTATCTCCTGGAATATTTATATTGTTTTTGTAGTAAAACATCCAATAGACACATCTTGATGTAAAACGATGGATGTTAGGATTTTTCTTTTTGCAAAAGGTTCTGTTTACTTAATTCTTTCAAAGTTTTCCTTCTGACTGCTTTTTATTTCTGCCATTAATGTACCTTACTTACCAGCCCAACATGCTCCAATCATGAGGGAAGATTCACGTCGAGGTGGGTGGATGAGACCATTGTCATGGATCAGAGCGGGGTCATAGGAAACACCATCTACATAAAGTGTAACAGTGGGGAACTCCAGGTTCAGAGCATAATGGTGCCACTCGTCATCACAGACCTGTGGCCAGAAAAAAGGGCACACTCCTGTGAGCCTGGTGCAAGCAAGAGAGAGAGGGTCATGGAGACAGCAAGGGAACTCATTAAGGCACAAGGGCCCATCTTCTCACCTGCTCCAGTTTCCAGAGGAACTTGACAGGCCTTGCATTCTCCAGCAATGGCCAATACAGGAAAGCAATGCGGCAGCCGTGCACAGTTAAGGAGTAATGGGAGTACCCATCTTCTGCAGGTAGAGAGAAAGGAAACCAGGTGAATCAGCAACATTGTGATTGTTATCCCAATTTATTGAGATTATTTGCAGTGTCATTGATTTTAGTCTTCCTTGTTTACCAGGAACAAACTGTGGTACCTGCTACTTGAGCCCGAAATAACATAGATGGTTCATTTTTAGAATGGCACAGCCAGTAGACCTTCTTTTCCCTTAAGCTCTCAAAACAGCTGTATATGTCACACCATTATGCACAAGGCTTACTTGATTTCTACTCTGAATGGGAGCAGTGAAATCTTTTTATTGTTACAAAGTGTGTCTCACTGGAGAAAGCAATTATGTTTGGAAGAGTTAGAGTAAAAGGAAATTAGGCCACCAAAGAACAAGGTGTCTCAATACCATCAAAGCTACACCAGCCAGAGCATAGAAAAACACAAAGAAGTAGTGCAAGAGTGGAAGATGCAGAGAGACCTGACCCATAGTACCTCCAAGAGTTGGACAGGACTGAATGGATAACATTAACAATAATGCATTTCTTGTGTTGACCATCAGGAGGCAGTGCATGAACATTTTCTCTCTCTCTCTCTCTTTCTCTCTCTCTCTCTCTCTCACACACACACACTCAGATGCTTCTAGAGCAGGGGTCCCACAGGCCACGGCCCATTAGTGGGCCATGAGGGGATTGCAACCAGGCCACAGAAATGGTCAGCAAGTGCATGTGCATCCTCATTTGCAGGAGCAGTGGGTGAGCATGGGCAAGGGTGCTTCATTTGGCTAAATGGCAGGCCCGCACACGCTTGTTTGCTTGCTGGCTACTCGCAAGCATCCCCTTCTCCACCTCCTCCGCTAGTCCATAAAGCTGGAAATGTTGAGGAACTCTGTTCTATAGGGTTGAAACCAGGGGTGGGATTCTACCAGTTTGCACCTATTTGCTAGGACCAGTTGTTAACATTCTAAGTAGTTCAGAGAACTGATTGTTAGAAGAAATTACTGGCCTAATCCTGTAAGGAAGACAGAAAGGAAACATTCTGGTGTTGCTTACAGAAACTGCCTCTCCGTTAACCCTTATTACATTCTTGGCAGGACTAGACTTCCTGTCTCAGGAATTTCTCTGGAGTTTCCCCCCTCCTTTGCTGGTACTTTGCTTGTGTGGAGTGATCATTCAAAGTTACAATGGCACTGAAAAAAGTGACTTATGGCCATTTTTCACACTTCCGACTGTTGCAGCATCCCCACGGTCATGAGAGGTTAGGCAAGGAGATGCATGCCTCGATGTGATATTGAGTTGGCCACGCCCAGCCAATAACATGACCATTAAGCCACAGCCACCAACTTAGCCACACCCACAGAACCTGTTAGGGATACACACCCTAGCAGAACATGCAACGGCAGTCTAGCAGGCAGGCAAATGATGTGAGATAAACGTTGTTGTAGTTTACACTCAGTAAGACAGATACACTGTGCCAGTTAAATAGTTTTTTTATTCCAGCAAGAGTTATAACATAGTCAAACAGTCCATATGTTATACACTAGTTCAGTCCATCCGGGGATTAATCAGTTGCAAGGTCCAGTGTTGAAAATAGAGGTCAGTAAACTTACATATCCAGTCCAGCAATATATCTCTTTTGCAGTCAGAGATATGAAGAAAATCAAACCCCTTTTCTTCGTTTCAGCAACAGCAGGAAAACACACGCAGTTATCACCATCAATCCATCATTTGTCAGCTCTCCAGTTAAAGCCAGCGAACAGTGAGCTCTCTTGCTCCCTCTTATGGTGATTTTACGACCGCACCCAAAATACATGTTTTGCAGTTAAAGTGATACACACACTTAAACTCACTAACATAGTTTATATATTATTTTTACCCAAACTAAGTTAGGTAACCAATGTTATCCCTAACATTTTCCCCTTTTGGGTAATATAATAATATATATATCTATTTACAATTTCAACCCATAGTTTTTACAATTTTCTTTGTGCTTGACTGCACCTTGGGCTTTTGTAAATCCATCAGCAATGTTTTCATCAGTCATGCAATATTCCAATCTCATTAAACCATTTTAACAGATTGTCTTACATTCAAATATCTCAGGTTAGTATGTTTAGATCTAGTTTTTACAGCAATATTTGTAGCCAACCGTATGGCTGCTTGATTGTCCTCATAAACTACAATGGCATCTTTAACAGTTACTCCCATATCTAACAACAACTGTTTATACAGAATTAAGTCAGTACATAATAAAGATAGACATGAAAATTCTGCTTCCATTGTGGACATATTTATGTGTTGCTGTCTAATTGACCTCCAACCAATCAGTGTTTTACCTAATAGTATAGCCATGCCTGACGTTGATTTTCTAGTTTTTATATCTGTTGCAAAACTTGCATCAGCATATGCACTTAAAATCAAATCATCTTTTGGCTCCAAATACAATGCATATTGCATTGTCTTTTTAAGATACCTTGATATACGCTTTAGCGCTTGCCAGTGTCTTTCACTGGGTTCAGCATTGAATCTTGCCAATTGATTAATGCTATAGGCAATGTCTGGCCTTGACCAATTACTTATATATGTTAAGCTACCTATTAATGATTGATAAATAGTCTTATCAAATTTTGAACTTTGAGCATCAGTATGACAAAATTCCTGACTCATTGGAGTTTTTGCCAGTTTACAAAGTTCCATTTTATACATTTTTAGCAATTGGTATATTTTATCTTCTTGTGATATCTTATATCCACTATTGGTTTTGTTTATTGTCAATCCTAGATATTGTCTTATTTCTCCTAATTGCTTTAATTTTATCCTCTTACTTAATAATGATATTATCTCAGTCGCTTCATTATTATTCTTAGTAATTAAAGCAATGTCATCTGTAAACAACAATAATAATGACACCGTACCATTTGTCTCTTTCTTAAACAAACATGGATCAGCTAAACCAGCTTTAAATCCTATATTGTTTAACTCTTTTACAATATATTGGTTCCATTCATAACCAGATTGTTTCAATCCATAGAGACTTTTATTCAGTTTCCAACAGTCATTATTATTTTTATCATCCTTTATACCTACTGGTTTTCTTAAATATATAGTGTGCTGCAATGGTGCATGCAGATAGGCAGTTTCTACATCTAAATGATTTATGATATAGTTTTTCTTAGCTGCCCACACTAAAGCTGCTCTCAAGGTTGTTGCCTTTCAATTTGGTGCAAATACTTCATCATAATCACATGTAGTTTGATTAAATCCTTGAGCTACCAACCTAGCCTTATGGGTAACAATCCCATTTTTACCAGTTTTTAACTTAAATATCCATTTGCAGCCAATGGACTTTTCACCTGGAGGTAATTTGGCATTTTCATAAACTTTCATTTCCTTTAATGAATTTAATTCTTTCTCCATCGCTCTATGCCAATTTTCTTGTTCCTTTGCAGGATACATTCTAAGTTCTTCAACCATAGTTGGAACTTTACTAACTTGGCAAACTATACTTGCTTGATACCTGTCAGGTGGTCTGGTTTCACGTGTTGTATGTCTAGGTATTACAGGGCTTACAGGTAGACTTTCATGTTCAACCTGTTCCTGATTATCTATTTCTTCCTGTTCTGGTATTTCTTCCTGTTCTGGTCCTATATGCTCTTCCTGTACTTCCTCTTTAATTGTACTCTTCTTATTTCTGATTTTTTCTGGTCTTTTGTAGGTTTCTATAATTACTTCCTTACTTGAATCTTGTTCCAGTTTTTCCCATCCTACATGTTCTAGGAATTTGGCACTAGCACTACAGTAAACTCTAGATGTACCTTTTTCCCAGAATCTGTATGATTTGTGATTAGATTCATAACCTACAAAGAATAACTTTTTAGCCCTATGTTGCCCCTTATTTCTCAGTTGTGTAGGAATATGCACCCATGCTGGTGCTCCAAATGTGTGCATGTAGCTTGTCAGATTTTCTACCATGCCACCGTGTGAATGGTAATTCACCTGTTGTTGAGTTAACAACATTATTCAATATATGATTACCACACATTATTGCTTCTCCCCACAAAGTTTCAGGTAATCCTGAATCCGACAACATAGTACGAGCCATTGCTTGAATTGTTTGGCCTCGTCTTTCTATAAAGGCATTATGTTGTGGCCTATATGGTGCAGACTTTTTATGTTCAATATCTGCCAGCTTCAGTTTATTTTGGAATTTATTGTTTATAAATTCCGTGCCATTATCAGTTATAAGAGTTACTAACTTCTTTTAGTTTTTCTTTCTGCGAATTTAAGCCAATTAAAGAAATTTTGATATGTTTCTGTTTTTTCATTAGATAACAGAAACCATATCTGGAATAATGGTCCATTATACTTAGTATATAACAAGCACCTCCCACACTTGGTTTTTTTAGGACCTATAATATCAGCAAACACTACCTCTAGAGGCTCCTTTGTTTTAAATCCATTAACTCTATTTGCTGGCATTTGCTTGCTTTTTTTCTTTACTACAAGTATTGCAGTGCAAATACTTACTGCAAGGCTTCAGTTTTATACCTTTAGATAGTTCTACCGTTTGTTTAAGCATTTTAAAATTTATATGTCCCAAACGTCTGTGTAACAAATGTATGCACTCATTATGAGGTTTAACATTATTATAAACTGTGTTAGCTACCTCTGAATGATTATTTAACACATACAATTTACCTTTTAAAGTTGAAGTCATTTTTTTACCTTCTTTTTCAATTATGCAATTGTCTCTCCTAAAGGTAATTACATAACCTAGTTTAACCAAAACTCTAACTGAAAGCAAATTAAACTTAAGTTGTGGTACATATAACATTTTTACATTTTCTCTTATGCAAGAACAATATGATATACCTTGACCTTTAGCTTTCAGTTTCCATCCATTACCTAACAATATCTGCTGTGAACTCGTGGACATCTTAATAAATCTTTTCTTATCTTTCGTTATGCAGTGCGATGCTCCACTATCTACAACCCATAAATTACTATTCACAGTTTCATTGCTATACATGGCTAACTCTAAGCATTTTTTATCCTTTTTATGCCTTTTATCTTTCTGGTTGGCATTGTGGCGTTTTACTTTCTTGCAGAATCTTGCCAAATGTCCTTTTCCTCCACAATTAAAGCATTTTCTAATTGTATACGCTGATGAAGATATTTTCTCTTCTTCACATTGTGGTTGTTCCCTTCTGAGTTGATCCCTTTCAAGCCTTCTCCTGGCTTCTTCAATTAATCTACCAGTAATGTCAGTTAATGTAAGGTTATCTTTTGGCAGAACCTCAGGTGAAGTTACGTAGTCATCACAGCTATTATCTAAAGAAGATAAAATTATATAAACTTGATGTAGTTCTGTGAAGATAAGTTCTTTTTCATGCAGTTCCTGAAAAATTCTCTTCATTATGTTTATATGACTCAGCATATCTCCATTCTTTTGAAGATGTGTTCTGAACAGTTTCCGTGTAAGATTTATATGTGCTCCTACACTGTCTCGAACATAAATCTTCTTTGAATTCTCCCAACATTTCGCAGCTGTTTCTTCTCCTCGTATATGTACAAGCTGCTCATCACAGAGTGTCAGTCCTATTATACAGAGAGCTTGCTCATTCTTCAGTTGATATTCTTGTATTTTCTGGGCATCATTTTCATCCTCCGGATCCCATGCATCTACTTCTGGTGGGTTTTGAATTATACTCCACAAACCTTCTCTTCGTAGAAGTAGGCTGCATTTCATAAACCATGAAACATAGTTTGTTCCATCCAGCTTGGATATTAGAGACAAACTTTGTAAATTGACTTGTGCCATCTTTTATCTGGATATTAAACTATAATTAATAAAACACAGCTGTCTGTTTACAGTATTGTATAACTACACAAACTCTCACTTTAATCTAAGCCTGTTATATCCTGGTTAGTCTGACTATGCACCTGGGCCCATAACCAATGTTAGGGATATACACCCTAGCAGAACGTGCAACGGCAGTCTAGCAGGCAGGCAAATGATGTGAGATAAACGTTGTTGTAGTTTACACTCAGTAAGACAGATACACTGTGCCAGTTAAATAGTTTTTTATTCCAGCAAGAGTTATAGCATAGTCAAACAGTCCATATGTTATACACTAGTTCAGTCCATCCGGGGATTAATCAGTTGCAAGGTCCAGTGTTGAAAATAGAGGTCAGTAAACTTACATATAATCAGTCCAGCAATATATCTCTTTTGCAGTCAGAGATATGAAGAAAATCAAACCCCTTTTCTTCGTTTCAGCAACAGCAGGGAAACACACGCAGTTATCACCATCAATCCATCATTTGTCAGCTCTCCAGTTAAAGCCAGCGAACAGTGAGCTCTCTTGCTCCCTCTTATGGTGATTTTACAACCGCACCCAAAATACATGTTTTGCAGTTAAAGTGATACACACACTTAAACTCACTAACATAGTTTATATATTATTTTTACCCAAACTAAGTTAGGTAACCAATGTTATCCCTAACAGAACCGGTTGTTAAAATATTTGAATCCCACCCCTTTGGAGCCCTTTGGAACTCACAGGCCATTAAACTTTAGCTATGTAGTGCGTTAACTCTAGGAGTGATCCAAGCCTTGGTGCTCAGTGGTATTGTAGGAAGGCTTGCTATACACAGAGAGATTATCTTTAAGATGGTATGTCCACCTTCTTTTTTCTTAAACTCTCAAACCAGAAAGATGTAGATGTTATACATATCATGCCCTCATGAAAAGGGAGTTTTCTATTTTTATATAATGTATATCTGTGGTGTTTTTATTTATAGTCATCATCAGGAGGCACTATGTCACTAGTTTAATACTGTCTGGGACTGCTTGTTGTAAAATCTTATATAAAACTGTGAAGGGTAGTGGAAGTCACCTAAAACCTCATGCATGAGGGGATGGCATACATCTTTATTTCTCTGCACACAAGGCCCCAAACAGATGAAAGCAGTCACGTATTGCCTCCTGGTAGTCAGTATAAGTGTAGCCTGACTATATTTGCATGCCAAATATTGGAAGTGAGGGAGAATTTCGGCTTTCAAGCAGAAAGACCTAGAATTAGCTCAGTAATGACAATGTATCATTCCAGTGGTTTGGGCCTGCTTGTCCCAGAAGCAGAAAAAGATATTTTACTACAAAGTACAGTAGAGAATAATCTTCAGCAGCATGTAACAGTATAAGAGAAATCTGAAAGTATATAGGAGCAGAAAAGTATTGCTTGCATTTCATTTTGACCTGGATAATGTTAAAATCTCATTTTCTGGAAAGTGCATTCATTTTCACAATATTAGGGAATATTCCCTTCCTTTCAGTTAGATGGAGAATGAAATTGAGATAGAGGATTTCAACCTCCACTTTGCTTCCAGCACCATTTTAATCGATGTCATTCATTTGTGGTATAGCAACATGTAAAAAAGCAGGCAAGCAACCAATATATAACAAAAGCCTGTTCTTGGTTTTCAAGGAAGAATAAATGTCCAATGTTAACAAAGAAGTTAACAAGTGGCTCTTATTTTAACTTATTTCACTGTACACTTTTCACAATTACAGATAGTCCTTGATTTATGACCATTTATTTAATGGCCACTTGAAGTTGCAGGGGTGCTGGAAAAAGTGACTTACAACTAGTTCTGACCATTGCAGCATTTCTGCCATCACATGATCAAAATTGGGGCATTTGGCAATTGGCAAGTATTTACAATGACTGCAGCACCCCAAGATTACTATACATGGTAGCCATTTGCAACGTTCCCAAGGATTTCTGTCAAGCAAAGTCAGTGCAACAAGCTGGATTCATTTAATGACTGTGTAGTTCACTTAATAGCTGCAGTGATTCATTGAAGGACTGCAGCAAAAGGTTGTAAAATCAGGCATTTCTCACTTAACAACTACATCACTTAGCGATGGAAGGTCCAGTCTCAATTCTGATCGTAAGTCCTCTTATATGCACTTGCACTGAGGGCCTACAGAAATTCCTCCTGAAGATCAAATATAATTTCCTGATCCTCTTCACTTGCCATGGTTTCATATCTACATGTCGCAAACACGTTGGACATGATAGCCAAGAAACCTGAGCTGCAGAAACCCATTTTGATCTGATTTTGGCACCCCAGACAATGAGAAGGGCCTAGACTCAGAAGCGGCAAATACACTGCCCTGCATTGGACCTCAAACCAAAGATGCTTTTATCCACATACCAACACACACATGCTTCATTAGCTCATACACAAAGTGCAATTAGCGTTCATTGTGAGTGGAAACTATTTTAACACGCATTACGTTACAGCACTGAGAATGGATGCATTATATCCCCATGCTCCTTCCTCCTAGCAATCGGGTATTAAAATCCATTCACTTAGGTCAATTGAGATCATGCCAAAGCCTCATTTAGCTGCAACCTCTCTGTGGCAGGGAGAGAATCAGGAGCTTGGAAGAGCTGGGGAAGAACTCACAAAGACTCCCGGGTTCCTACAGGATGCCACAATAGCAAAAGAGAAGGCATTGTGCAGCACACTGCCAAAACAGTGGGAACCCATGCCAACAGCCACAAATGGTTTGATTCAAGAGCAGAGGTGAGTTTTCATGGTAGATCAGCACTTTGGGAAAAGGTGAGTTATCTAGTAGTTCCTTCCCCCACCCAGTGAAATTGCCACTTAAATAAAAAGCTTTATGCAACTTGAACTAATATAGGTAGTCCTGAGCATAAAACCACAACGAAGCCCAAAATTTCCATTGCTAAGCAAGATAGTTATGAGTTTTGCCTCATTTTATGACCTTTCTTGCCATAGTTATTAAGTGAACATGGTTGTTAAGTGAATCTGGTTTCGCCCATTGACTTTACTTGTCAGAAGATCGTAAAAAGTGATCACATGAACCGGGGGGACTGCAGCAGTTGTAAATACATTCCAGTTGCCAAGTGTCCAATGTTCACGTGACTACAGAGACCCTGCAATTGTCATAAGCATGAACAATGGTCACAAGTCACATTTCTCAGTGCCCTTGTAACTCCAGATGGTCATTAAACAAATGGTTGTAGGTTGAAGATTACCTGCCATGAGAGCCACAGTAACGTTCAATTTTATAGACCACCTGTGACAGGGAAGTATGTCTGTTAAATCTAGCTGTCTATTAAACCCAAATGTCTATCACTGACACAATTTCTATCAGTGGCTAATTGATGTTTTCATGCAAAACATATAACTTGATGCAAATGATGTAAAATACCCATAGAATGAATTAGTACATTTCTACTATTATATCTAAACAACAACAAGGCACATGTAAATAAATAGCTTCATAGTATGGCCAGGATTCATTTTTTTTCATTATTGTCTGCCTATGCTGAATCTATCAATGAGCTAGAAAGGCTGATTACTTTCTATGGCCCAGTTCTCCCAACATCTCAACTGGGTAAATAGACAAATTAGTTTACTGTGGAAACATAAGGAAGTGCCAACTTTAAAGTCCTCATTTCAATGGGAATAAACAAATGTCCTATAGGTTTATAGCCCCTAAACCCTCTGACCTACCGGGTAATATCTTGTTATGCCAGTCTAGGTCAATAAAAGAGCCTCACCGCTCCTCATGGTGCTGCAGATGACAGTCTCCTCCTCCTTCTTGCCCTTGCTTGGCATCACCCCGTGTTTCACCCACAGGGACAAGGTAAAACGGTCACTCAGTCCTTCAAGAGCTCCAGTTCCACTGCCCATGGGCACCTGGGTTGCCTGGCTGCCATTGAACCAATAGATGAGGCTGCTGTCCTGGCTGTAATGGACCGAAAGTCGTGCTGTCCAGTTGGCCATGGGGCCGGGCACTGGCAGAAGGTCTACCTCACCTCGGGCAGCACCTGGAGGGATAGAAAAGAAGAATCGGGAGGGTCCATCTGATGGTGCCTTCTTTTGGGATAAAGCTGATAGGAGATTTTGATGCTTAAGGTGGAAAACCTACGGAGTTTCCTACCTCCTTCTACAAATTAACATGAGACAGCTTTCATTCTTAAGCAACTATCTCCAAAGTTGGCAACTTTAAGACCTGGGAAATCAACTCCCAGATTTCTTGAGCTAGCATGGCTGACTCAGGAATTCTAGGAGTTGAAATCCACAAGTCTTATAGTTGCAAAACTTGGAGACCCTTGTTCTTAAAGCAACCACTATGAAAATTAAATTAAAACAAAATAAAAATAAAAAGTGGCAGAAAATAATCTGCAGCACACAGAAATCTCCTTTTGGGTTTAATTTGCACAGAGAAACTTCCTAATAGGTTGTGATCTTCAAATCTTGTGTCCGTCATTTTTAACAATGCTTCAATGTCCTTCTGATTATCTATAGTTTAGAAACTCAGTCATCAGACTTTCTGTGTAAAACATTCTAGAGACCTTGCTTCATTGCCTATTCTTGAGAAGGTTGACCTAATTTAGGTAAAGACTCTTTTAGAATATATTTCTATATATTCCCACACACTCATACACACACACACATTTCTCCTTCAAACGTAACTGGATATGAAGTGAATACATACCACAGAGTTTACGCAGTGACTTCTCAGAGTAATTGTCCCGATCACAACCTTTGGCCACATGATTTGTCTGTAACTCTACAGTAGCTTGGATGTTCCACAGAGGCTCATCACATGTCTCCAGATGGATGTTGGGGAAAAGGGCAAGGCTGCCTGTTCCAGGGATGTACTCAATTCTTTTATTCCAACCTGTTGCAGATTAAATTATGTTAGAACATAGTGCTAGAGATTTTCCTCTGCTCGCGACTCCAGTTTAGATAAGCCTCTGAGCTTCCTTTAAAAAACAACAACAACCCAATCCATCATTATTCTAATTACAGACAGATTTTTACCCACTTTTCCTGCTAGGAAGCTGAAGTAAGCAGGGGTGAAGGCCTTTTCTGTTGTATTTAGAAATAAAGAGTTCATTTATGTATTAGAAAAAAGATGTTTCTGCTGGTAATAAAGACATACAGTAATATTCAAGACTCAAGATTATTTTGACTGACAGTTATAAGAACATTAGGGCATAACAATGTTGCAAAACTTGATGTCAGGTATGAAAGACTAAGTCCACATCTGAAGGTCCAATTAAACTGATTTATTGCTACTCATACCTATGCATGGAACTATTTTCAACTAAAGCTGCTAGAGGTTAGATGGTCCATGGTCCAGTTTGACATCCAAAGACTAACAGGCAATCTTCTTTGAGTTCTTACACTCTATGAGGGGGCCTGATTCTCTTCCACTAACTCTTGGACAAGTCTCCCCAACTTGGTCCAGTATAAAAATCAATGGAACCTACATCAGAATCAATTGATTTGCACAATCACCCAGATAACACAATAGATAGAACAAATCCAACCACTGTTGGCTTTTGCTGCAACATGAATTTACACACACTTCTTACCTGAGGTCTTCTCATTGCATTCTGACACACCCAACTCCTACCTACTTCCATATAACTAAGTGGGCAGAAGTATATTCTTATATATAACCATTTTATGCTTCTTCACAACATATTATTTACCAACCGCTACCTTTTAACAACATTTACATGTCTTAGACTTTGCACATCTGTTTCTCTATCTTTAGAAAACATTCTACCAAGGAATACATATTTCCTGTAATATTTTGCCGTTTATGTATTACTTGCAATATTCTTTTCATTTTCCATATCAAGCATCACTTTATTTTCAGATTCATACTCCTTGTGGCATTATGCAATTTAACAATTCCTGCAAATCATTTAGGTTTTCAATCAATATTCTTGTCCCTGAGGCATGTACGTGTAATATTACAAGTATTACAAATATATTCATAAATGCATCAAATAACTAAAGGGACATCACACAGTCTTACCTTATTCCAGGTTCAGCGTTGAATCACTTGCTAAGAATTCTTTTTATTCATGTACTTCCATCGCATACCAGTAATATTGCATTCAGCAATCAACTTTCAGCTCCATAAACATTTCATAATTCAAGTCTATCCCTTTTCCCATATGAACAAATGAATAATCACATTGGAACATTTGTTTTACATGTTCATAGACTGCATACTGCTACTTCTCAAATCTTGCTCGTCATTTCCCATTCCTCCAATCAGAATTCTGCCATGCATCTTTCCTGGCACACTTTAATCTTGTTACCTTTTCATTTGTTTAAGGGAACAATTCTGGCATTCTTCCAGTCCTCAGGCAGGGATGTAGTCTTTGCCCTGAGACATCCTCCAATTATACCCTGTACATTTTCAGGCTTTTCATTTTTCAACATGCTCACAGCATTTGTTATTTCTTATCTCTATGCATATCTTATCTTTATGATCCGTACATGCATTTTCTCATTCACAATCTCTTTCACTTCATCATCCCACCAATTCTACCTTTTGTAGTGTCAACTACTGAACTCCTACATGTCTTCTAGCACAGGAGTCCCCCACCCTGGGCCATGAACCGGAACCAGTCTATGGCCTGTTAGAAACAGGGCTGCACAGCTGGGAATGAGTGGTAGGTGAGCGAGTAAAACTGAACCCATCACCCCACCTCCACCAAGTCCGTAGAAAAGTTTTGTTCCATGAAACTAGTCCCTGGTGCCCAAAAAGTTGGAGGCTACTATTCAAACACAAAAAGGGCACAAATATTTTGTTTCCCAACACATCCAAAAGTCATGCCCATATAGTTGTTATTGCTAAGTTATTGCTATTCCTCCTTTCTGGTATAGCATGATAAAAAACAACAACCTTGACCTTTGGTAATCTCTAGGAAACAATCCTAAATTTCCTACTAAATTCCTAGTTGGGAAGTTTGTGATGAAATTAATATTTCCTTTGCTCAAGGAAGACCACCTTGAGAATATCTGGGTGATCTTAGAATGGCTTTTGGAGTTGCCATTCTGATGTCAGCATCAAGTTCCCTTGTTTTAGAGCAGGGGTCCCCAAACTTAGCAACTTTAAGACTAAGAAAGGCTATGCTGGCTGGAGAATTCTGGGAGTTGAAGTGCACAAGTTTTAAAGTTGCCAGGTTTGGAGACCTCTGTTTTAGAGCCTGGCTGGTTTATCCAACACAATGTGTGCCCGGTGCTGATAAAGAACATATGTCATACTGAAGAAAGACATTGTGGAGGACATTATAAAGTTCTGCTTGCCAGAATAGATTTTGGGAAAGAATTGGCATCTGGATTTATTGCTGTTGGTGGCAGAAAGAAATATTAGTTCTTTATATAAGGGAGATATTTTTCCCCTTAGGGTAGAGTTAAGAATTAATAGAATTCTTCTAGCTTCACATTTCTTCTTTTCAATGTTCTCGGGAGATATAGTGAGGCATAAAAGCCTCTCTTTTTTTTACCAGCCTCCCAAGACACATGGCTTTTCCTCACCTTTTGTTCTATCTCCATTTAACTTTATTTTTGTTGACTTTTTTTTTTAAAAAAAGTCTAAAATATTTCCTTTAATATGATTTGATGGTGCTGTTCTATTTGATCTGTAGATTTGCTGATAATTTCATCTGCTGGGGAATAGGGGAATAGGGTAACACTCTATCCATTACTCATTAACAGACCTATTTTTTTGAGATCAGTGCGTATAGCTGGTCTGAGGCAGACCAAGGGCTACTGTGAAGATATAAGCATCAGTGTGAAATATAGGAGAGTTTCCATTCATGTTAAACAAGTCTCCTGCTGGAATGCAAATATTTGTTTGTTATTATCTATCAAAATTATATGACAGAGTGACTCTAGGCAGTGAACAATAAAGCCAGTAATTAAAACATTGTGCAAAAACACTTAAAACAATTCATAGCCCTGTATTGGCCACCAAAGTCAAAGCACTTCATCTTTCTGATTCAATGTGATATGTTGGGAATAGCTCAGATTGGAATCAGCAGTTTTTCATAGTGGAATGCATGACCCCGAACCTCATGCCTAAAAACCACAAGTATCATTTTGGAGTTCAGAACAACAGGAATGAACTTCAGCAAAGACAAGGAAGTTATAGGACAACCTTTTGTTTAATTTCTACCTGTAACTAATTAAAACAGTTATTCACTGCAAACAAATATTGTTTTTAGAATGCAAGACTTACCTTGTTGCTGTGTACAGTAAACATAATTTTTTTGAAACTTTTTTTAATGGGGATGGCATTGAAGTGGCAATAAAGATTTGTTAAATAAATGCATTGAATATATTTGGCAAGACTACCCACATATCTTTTATAGAATTTTGACTGCAAGTGCTGATTTCAAATCCAATTTTTTAAATTTAATCCTTTCTTAAAATGTTCATAAGATGCCAGAGCAAACTGTTGGTATCACAAAAGGTCAGCAAACAGTGAATTACTTAATTAAATATTGCAGATAGTTCTGACTTAACAGTGATATTTGGGAATGGAATATCCATCGGTAAGAGATGTGGTCATAAAGAATCATGTGACTGCTTTGCTTAATGATAGAAATGCTGGAAATCCCTGATGCCATTATTAAGTGAGGATTGTGCAAATTGTTAAATGAGGAGCTCCTTGTGATTTCCTGCTGGCTTCCAACAAAGTCAATGGGGAAACCGACAGGAAATTGCAAGTTTCAGGCAATTTGCTAGCAGGAAGGAGGGAAAGTAACTGACTGCTGTAGTGCGATGTGAGTACAAGTGTGTGTGGGTGTAGAGTAACTGCTGCTGGTTGCAAGAGGGTGCACTGGTAGCTGTTGCAGCTCTGGGTGAGTGCGGCTGAGCAGGCATACACTAAGACTCTGTGTGGGGTCTTGCTGTAGATTGATGCATGCTGCAAAGTACAAGGAATTAGCCAGGGTCCTCAGGAGAAAAAGTGATGGGCGTGAGAGCAACTTACAAGAGCAACTCATGACCTTTCTGAAGGTTTTCTTATTGACTTTATTTTGGAAAACTATCGTTAAGTGCAAACTGGTTACCAAAAACCCGAATCATGCAAATTGACACTTTCAAAACAACTTAACTAGATTTTGATACTGTGTATCTTGATAGAGGGATGTTTACTACTCAATTTTATATATCAAAATATTTTATGAGATACAACAATCCTACTAAGGAGACACAGAATCTCTTTAGTGTTTCTTATTAATATTTTTTTAAAAAGAAAACCACAAGCCAAATAATTTTTAAATGAATATTCTGTGCCATTTCAACTTGATTAAATGCCTTCCCTATTGAAAACTCAAAACACCTCCCTTCTTACATGTCTCTTCCGAATAAAACAAAGGGGAAAAACAAAGGGGAAGTTCATATTATTAAACAAGTGGACAAGAACTGAATTAATGAAACCAAGCTGCACCACTGTTTAAAACAAAGGTCCCCCAACTCCCAGTTTGTGGGCTGGAACCAGGCTGCAGCGTGTCCAAAACCAGGCTGTGCAAACAAGTGAAGCCCCATCTGTGGGAGGCAGGCAGCACGTGAAACCATAGCCCCTCCAGCCCATGGGAAAACCTCATTCCACAGAACCGGTCCCTGGTGCCCAAAATGTGGGAGGCCACTGGTTTACAATATCTAAGGCACCACCATCTGTAGCATCAAACACAGTTTGCTAGCAAGTTACAAGTACAGAGTAGTTTGGACTTTGTTTCAAAAATATTTATACCCTAAACTGAATTAAGATTGAAACATATAGTCAATGTATTGGTTGGATAACCCAGTTAATGAATTAATTATAGTTTTTAATTGATTAAAAGCGGTGGGATTTGGTTCCGGCAACAGATTTCATTAAAATTATTTAAAAAGAATGGTAAAAAATCAACTGTTTTTATAACATAGTTCATTATCTAAACATTTATGCACACAAATGTGTGTATGCATCTATGCATACAATCCTACCGTGTTTCTCATATAATAAGGCCGGGTCTTTTTTTTTTTTGACCCTTGAAAAAACGGCTCCGCGCTTTGGGCATCTCCGTGTGATTGCAACCCTGTCCTTTCCACCTGGCACCCTTGCTGCTTTCTGGCTCTTTAGCAACTGGTTTCGCCTTTGGAGCACTGCCACTGTTTGGAGCTCCAAATGGCGGCGGAAGCTCCAAATGTGGAAACTCCAAACATGATGGTGGGCGATCTTTTTATTTTGGTCCGCGCGAAGTTCAGAGCGAGCATGAGAGGGAGACCGTGATGCCTTGCTAAGAGCCAGAAAGCAGCAAGGGTGCCAGGTGGAAAGGACAGGGTCGCGATCACACGGAGATGCCCAAAGTGCGAAGCGCACATAACTAAAGGCACACGGAGTTGGCTTGGGGACTACAAGGCAGCATCTGCGCCTCTTCCCGGGCGCGTCTCTAGGCTGCTTCCGGAACTATGGGATGCTCTCTGTTGCCTACCGGCCCTTCTTCCTTGGGCTCCCTGCCGTGGGATACACCCACTTCCTCCTGCAAATTATGCCTTGCAACTCTTCTCTCCCTTTCCTCTCGCTCCAAAAAGATCGCCATCGTTTCCCGCCGATTCGGGCTTCCAGCCACTTTGTGATCCACTAGTGAGGTTGCCATCTCGGATGGAGGCATTGCAGTCTCCCTCTCTTGCTCGCTCTGAACTTTACGCAGACCAAAATAAAAAGATCGCCCGCCGTCATGTTTGGAGCTGCCACTTCCACGTTTGGAGCACTGCTGCTGTTTGGAGCCCCAAATGGCAGCGGCACTCCAAACACGGAAGAGGCAGCTCCAAACTTGGCGGAATGGGCAGAAGGGAAAGCAACAGCGGCGGGTGCCAAAGGCGTCTGCAGCAAAGATGGGAGTAGGGAGCTCTGCGCTTCGCCATGATCACCCGTTAGGAGTGGCTGGTGGCGAGGAATTGCTGCCCGGGGGCGCTCCTAACGGCAAGTCCCCTGCCCTTCCCCCTTATTTTGCATGTTTTAAAATAGGCCTAAATTTGGGGGGAGGGGCTTAATTTGATTTTATGCCAAAGAAACATGGTGGGGCTTCCTATTGGTGGAGGCCGTATTGTTGGAGAAACACAGGATATAAATACATTTATTATGTATAATAATGCATGCCCACATGCTGTGTATATGTATGTATGTTTTTATATATATATATAAATATTTTATACATATATACATACACACACACATATATAAACATATATATGTGTATATATATATGTATATGTATATATGTACACACACACACACACATATATATATACAAACATAAAAGGCAGTACAGTGAATAATCACCTCTAAGGAAGGAAGGAAGAAAAATTATGGCAAAGAATTCAGATGACAATATATCAGGAGAATCAAAGGATAAACAGGTAATGTATGTGTCTCTGAAAAGAACTTCTTACCTTGCCAACTAGGTTTACAGGTGGGCTTCACCTGAATTTCAACCTCAGCATCATCAGAGGCTCGTTTCTTGCCACAGTCATATGCTGTCACTGTGAACTTATATAGGCGCTCTCCACTGTACTGCAGTTTCTCTGTGTTCTCAATATTCCCTGGTAGAAACAGTAGCCCAACATTAGCAGACCAGAGAACACCACAGGAAGGCAAAAAAATTAAAAAAGGGAAAAGCAGATCAAGGAGCACAAAAAAACAAGAACCATTTAAAAGAGTATACATGAAAAGAAACTTCATGTTGAAAGCAAAAGAGAAAAGTGTTATTTTAAGTTGTGTGTGTGTGTGTTTGTGTGTGTGTGTGAGAGAGTGCGTGGATTTAGTCTTCGAAGTGGGAAGAGAGAGAACAGCATTATATTTGTTTTCCATTTTAAAAAAACTCACAAAGATTTAAAACCTTAATGTGACTCCCAAATAATTTTAATTTCCACCTTTAAGGAGGTGGGAAAATCCCAAGCAACTCTGTCATTCAGGAGTGTTTGTCCTTTACACAGGCTTGTTCCACAGCTGTGCCTAAAAAACTGCTTTCTAACATCTGGGTCAATTCAACCTCCAGAAAGTAATTCAGGTACTTACCATCATTGTCAATCAGGAAGGGGACATTAGGAGTCAAGATCTCATAGTAGCAGATCTGGCTGTATTGAGGGGAACAGTCACCATCAATAGCTTCTACCCGCAGGATGCGATCATAGAGTTTCCCTTCCGTCACGGCCACGCGATAAAGCTTATCCACAAAGACTGGAGCAAACTCATTGACATCGTTCACCCTCACGTGCACTGTGGCCCTGGGTGGAGGGAGGGGGAGTAGTAAGCAACTAGGTCCAGAGACCCTTTCTTAAAGGAGAAAAAATGCTAGGCTTCCTCCATCTACCTCTGTACTATTATTGGTTCCAAAGGTGCTTTTCAAATGGCAACTTTCTTGGTTTTATTTCCCTGGAAGACATTTCACTTCTCATCCAAGAAGCTTTTTCAGAGAACTGAAAAAGCTTCTTGTATGAGAAGCAAAGTATCTTTAAGGGGAAATTCCACCCTCATGAAAGTCCAATTGCCTTGTGAAAAGCACTTGTGGATGATTGAGAATCTCCATAGACATGTTATTGTACATTGATTTACCTTCAAGATCAGTAAGACCAGAATGCACGCATACTATACTTCCTAAGACTCCTATAAGGATGTCTCAGGAGATCCCCTCCATTCTTACTACAATGCTAGTGAACATTTTTTGAGTAGACAGCTTTAGACCTTCCTTTCTCATCAAGAGACTTACTCTTCCAGCAAGATTTATATTTTTCATGCAATGCTTTGAAGGTAGTCAGACTAAGGGAGAAATAGTCTTAGAGTGGACTTTTCAAGAAGAAAATAATGAGCATAGGAGGAATTAAACCTTTTAAACTGCTAACATCCATTCTCATTTGCAGGTCTTCCATTGCCATACTGAAATTAATGTGGAAGACATGGGCAAGACCTTTGCTTCGATGACAAGTAATTCTTCATACGCTTTGAATTGTTTTGGGAGAAGCATTTTAAATTAAACACTAGATTCTACTAATATACACATTATGTTACATTGGCTAACATGAGCAGCAGGAAGAAAACACAGAATTAAATGCAAGAGACTTTTAAACATCTCACTGCAAGCCAAGAAGCAATTCTACCTCCTTCCTGAAGGTAGACCAGTTCTCCCACAGCAGTATATTCCAAGAGGCTTAGCAGGTTCAGAGGGAAATCACTGTAGCACTGAATCCAATAAGTCTTACTTGTGGGACTTCTTGGTGTTGGCACCATCAGGTCCTTCCCCGCAGTCATAGGCCTGGATGGTGAAAGTATGTTCTTTATGAGCTTCACAATCCACAGGCTCTTTTGCCCGGATTAACCCCTCGCCTGTGGCTTTGTCAAGGATCACTGCTTCAAAAGGCACCCCTGCCCCATGGATCCGGAATCCACAGATCTCACCTAGTGTCCCAAAAGCAAATAATACAAAGGGGGAAAAAGAGAGATATTAAGAAAAAAGGAAACATTACCTTTTAATTCTCTCCTGTCCTTCCCCCCTCTACTGTCTTCATTGGCATGCAATAAACTGGCAACTTCCTCGAACAGAAAAGCTGGATAATATAAAAATTGGCAGAGGAAAAAGCTGGGAGTTTAATCCACACCTACTTGGATTCCTTTGAAATATTATTATGCCCAAGCCTCATTAAAACCTGGTAGCATTTTGAGTACTTCCATGTTATTTCAGCAGCATAAGTGCTAGGAAACTTCTCAGTAGACTGTGCTTGACTTAATGGAGAAACACAATTTTAGAATAGAATAGAATAGAATAGTTTATTGGCCAAGTGTGATTGGACACACAAGTAATTAGGTTTTGGCTGATTTGCTTTTTGTTTCCAATATCCAAATGTTGGGTTAAAGATTCTCACTGTTATCCAACATTCACCAATTCAACAGACTGCATGTGTTGGAAGGAGCTAACGGTGTCTTCTGAGATTGGCAGGTTTTAATAACACAGAAGTGTTACAAGAGGCAACTTTAATGGGACACGGGAATTACCTCCTTCTGTAGTTATTATTCAGTACCGTTTCCTGGGAAGGCCATCCATCTGAAGCTAATCAGTATAGATTCCTTGCTGATTGAGAATAGACAGCCTATTCAATTACTGTATCTGGAGCCATGGGAGGAGAAGACAATGACCTAGATTCAGTTCACAAATCACTCTAGGACAAGTCTTTTCCAACTTTGCAGCTGGCAACATCTATCAATATTAAATGAATTTGTGTAATCTCCTATCCAGACAAAGCATGAATGAATATTGACAGCATTTATGCTTTGCTACTAGGGTAAGCAAGACTGGTCCAAGCCCCCTCCAAATCACTGGAGATAATTATATCTATAATTATTGAGCTCACACTCTGCTAAACCAGTAACAAGTTACATGTGAATCTAGGCACAGTTTAAGACTTAGCACAATATGCAAGCTTAATAACTGTGGCTTATTATCTGTTGTTTTTAATCTAATATTATTAAAATATGACGATTATTGAAATTTTGTAAGCTGCTCTGGGAAAACTGCATTTTTACTAATATATAAACATATAAAACAAAATGTTTCACTTGCAAGATCAACATTAGTCAATGTCGTTTATGGCCCATTAATGGAAATATGTGGGAAACCCAATTAGAGAAACACGTCTTGTAACTAGAATTAAAGAATGGAGAGATTATGCATACACACACACACACACACACACACACACACACAAAAATAATAATTTCAAATGCTCAACCCAAATTTGTTTGTGGTCCTCTCTGTGTGTGGGGCCTGACTAAATGATCCCCTCACCCTTCGCAAATGCAATTTAATGAAATTCATTGGTTCTTGGTCCATTTCTGGTCCCAATTTGAGAAGCTGACCTCAATTCATACAAGATTTCAGATCCCTGGTGTGTCAGTATCTAAGAATGTTTTTTTTTCCCCACTCTTTATCCTAAGGCAGAATTTCCCAACCCTGGCAATTTCCAGACAAGTGAATTTCAGCTATAGCTGCTGCTGGCTCTTTCTGGTAATTTAAGTCTAGCACCTGTTGTTATTCTGGTCTCTGATGATTTTATTCTCTCAGGTTTTTTTCATCTATTAAATGCATATTGCAATATAGGGGCATTTTTAGTTATTTTTTTCAAGGTATTTCTGACTTTTCTGCCCATTTGATATTAATCTCTACTATGGTTTACTGTTTCATTTTAATTGCTTTTCTTTTTTTTAAAGTAAGCCATGCTAAGCATGCTTGGAACCTGTTTGAAAGTTTCCTGTTTTATGCACTTTGTAAATGAAAAGAAATGAAACATGTGATGAGGCAGATGCTCCGTGCTACTCTCTTTTATGTGGAGCTATTTGCAACATAAATGGGCCTCTGGCACATCATGTCTCCCAACACAATTTATAAAGCCTGTCGAATAGTGTTAATTGGAAAGCGCTATTCAAGCACTCAGAAAATACTCGCTACAAACATTCCCAATCGGCTCTGCCTCAGAGCATCTCCGTATACAACACAACTGTCTGCAGGGGGAAATGCCTTTTTGTTTGAATGTACTGTGTTCGTTTCCACTCGAGCAACAACTCTGATAATACAAGCCTTTGTATAAACCAGAATATCTACAATTGCACATGAACATCTTCTGCAAACATCCATGGTGCGTGTCATATGTGGCAAATGTCATTCTAAAGGACAATGAGCTTAGGACTCAGAGATAGCACTCACATACAAGAACAAGCGTCTTTGACAAACACGCAAACACAGCTGTAGTCCAGAGAGGGAAATGAATTCCCTGCCACCACATTTCCTATATGTCAGAAACTTCGCTCTTATTACCAATTCCTGACTTGATCAGGAACAATTTTATGCATCCACCAGGAAACACCACTAAATTATAATATTTGAAGACTGCTTATATTATGGAAAGTACTATACTTAGATTTTACATTGGAACATTCCAACATTAAAACTGTAGCTTTGGGCCTGCAATATTATATGAAATCTTTCCATGGAACATCACAATATACGGTTCCTAAGGCAAGTCTTACTGTCAGATAATTCTATATATGAGAAAGCCGAATAACTTCAAAGATTTTTTCATTCCTCGCTGCTAGGCAATTTCACTAATCCATCTTAGTCCATCATATTTATTGATTCTGCTCTGCAAATTTAGATTATATATTGCACGAATTATCTTGAACTGCAGTTTTCTTGAAATTCCTAGGAAAAGAATTAGTCATTTTTGGCAGGAAATGCAGACAACTCTGCTGGCAAGTTTTAGAGGAACAGCAGCAGAATTGTCATGGTTTGGAGGACCAGTGTGCAATCTTTATTACAAGGGGGGGAAATGATAGGAAGTACTCTGTTAGTACACGTGCTTTATTAATGCTGAGAGGCTGCTGACAATGATTTTTGGAGGACCAGGTGAACTTCAACCATCCACAGACCATGAGATGCTGAAACCTTGAGGGGCAATGCTCCCATAAACACAAAGGCTTAGAAGCTATCTTTCTTTAATCTCTCTTTTTCTTTAATCTCTCTTTAAAGTGATATCTCATGCTGGATTATTATCCTCATACCTATGTATCATTGATGTCTTATATTTGTACGGATTTACTTTCTATCTGTTTCCTACAGAAAGAGCTATCCAAGGATACATTTCTAGATGGAGGCTATTCTTTCTTTAAATAACTGGGTTAATTAGGTTTTTGGTTTGGTTTGTAAGAAAAGCAGGTTATAGTAGTGATACAAAAAGATAATACTCGTCTTGCCATAAAATACTTGAGGCAGGACAACTGCAAAATAAAAAAGGCTGCCTGAGCTGGGTGAAAAACCTGCAACTTAGTCTAAAGGAAAATAAATTAACTCTTTGGTCCCTATCTTCAAATGTAACTCCTTGTGCAAAAAACTCTAACAAGGGAGTGGGGAGGTGATAGTGAAAAGGGGTTAAAATGGTTGACCTAGTGTACTTCAGGTCACAAAGACTGTGGCCTAATTCCCAGTCTGGGATGTTAATCTGGATCAGGCTTCCTTACATCTATTCTTTAGCAAGAAAAGAAAATAAGTGCCAGCTAATTCATTATTTAATCACACTGAATTTGACCTTTCCTTATGCAACTCTTGTGTCTGAATTGACAGAGGCTTCATCATAGAGGTTTTTTTCCGCTTCGACTTGCTACATAGACCCATACATTCAGGTTTGTAGACTATGGGTTTAGGTTTTGGGGCAGTGCATAAAACAGGTCCTTTCACAAGCCACAATTAAGATCTGGCTGTGCACTTGAATGTAGCTAATAAAAAACCTATGAGCTCTCTGCCAGTGACATACCTGCATAGTGCAAGGGTGCATCCTTGTCCAGAGCGAAGAGTGGAGGGTTCAGTAGGACAGTGTTGTCATTCTCCATGACAATGCCTTGATATTCAGCTTCAATCCAAGGCTTGTGCTTGTTGGCTAAGAGCATTGGGAGTGCAAAAAGGACGATAAGCAACACAAAAATCAATATCCTCTGAGTTCTTATCCAATGACATTTATAATGCTTCTCATTATACCTCACTGGCAACAGTGATTCCTCTTGTTTTCTCAAGTTGCATTTCATTCTGCCCCAGAATGAGCAGAGTAAACACCTGAAAAACTCAAACAATCCTGCCCCTGCCAATAACTTTAGTAACACAATTAAGGCTGCAAATTGTGCACAGTTCATTCAGGGAATGTGCATTGGGGCCAATATTCAGGAAGAACCATTGCAGCATAACTGTACAGGTAGTCCTCGGCTTACAACTGTTCATTTAGTGACCAAAGTTACAATGGCACTGAAAAAAGAGACTTAGGACTTGTTTTTCACACTTACGACCATTGCAGGATCCTAACATCACATAATCAAAATGCTAGGCAACTGACTCATATTTATGATGATAGAAGTGCCCTGGAGATCACGTGATCACTTTTTTGTAACCTTTTGAGGAGCAAAGTCAGTGGGGAAACCCGATTCACTTAATAATCCTATTAGTAAATTAACAACTACAGTGATTCACTTAACTGTGGAAAGAAAGGTCGTAAAATCGGGGGGGGGGAAATCGCTTTACAAATGTCTTGTTTAGCAACAGCAATTTTGGGCTCAATTGTACCTTAAGACGAAGGTTACTTGTTGTAGTTAGATGGGGGACTCAGAACGGGAGAGTCTACTAGTCAAATACGATCAGCAGTCCAAGATCAACATTCTGGGCCATACTTTTTAAGCCTGTCATCTATCAGCAGGGGCTGAAGCAAATCAGGATTTCTTTCCCCGCCCCCAGCAACTCCAATAGGCGCTCCTCAGTGACAATGGGCCTCTCTAGGAAGTAGCCCAGTGTTTCTGCTGATATTTAAGCTAATTCACAGGGTCTGGGTGAGGTTAAGTGGAGAAGGAGGTCACACAATGCCACCCTGAGCACGCCCCCCGCCCCCCCCACCCCTGTGGAAAGGATTAGAAAAATGTATCATAATCTAGCCTAGAAAGGAGTGGTACATCCTGGTTACATCCTAAATCCTGCTGGTTTCCACATGGCAGAGCAGAAAATATGGGGGATATTTACTGAGGCTTTTCAGCTCAGAGAATTGTGATAGATTGGAACAATGTCAATAGCAGATTTTCACTTGCAGAACAACGCTCAGTAGCTAAGGCCCCCTCCCTCTGGCAGGGTATCAAGGGATTAGGAAGGTATTTTAATTCCTTAACATGTTGCTTAAAGGAACAGACATTATTTTACAATAGCAGCTTTCTCTTTTATTTGGCTAGGATTTTTGTAAAGAGCATTATGGCTATAAAGCAAAGAGACTGCCTAGGAATTAGCTGATGATTTTATATGGCTGTCACATCAGTCTTTAAAAACATATTTAATAATATTTATACAGCAAATGTTCAAGATTCAGAATGCAGATAATTTGAAAAATATCCTTGTATTTTCTTTAGTTTCATAGGAACAGGCGCTTACAAACGTATGCTTTCTGTCCAAATTGATTTTTTAAAGTATAATTCAAAAGACTAAAATTAATATAATAAGATTAGTATTGATGCCTAGGTAGAAATCATAATACTCAGTGTATTTCTACACAATATAAATCTTGTAACTTAAATCCTTTCTGATTGGTGAATCTCCAGAAATACGTACATTTTAATTCAGGGTTCAGATAAGACAAATACACAGAGTCAAATAAAAAGAGAGCTTAAAACATCACAATTTGTTTGCTCCGACATAGTAATTCTAGAAAGAGAGCTTTTGACAGACACCTTTAACAAATGAAAGCAGATACACATGTCCCAGTAAAATGTTGCAGGACACAATCTGGGTTGGGAAAGAATTTCCCCGAGGCTGGGCTCCAGCACCAGCCTGAAAACTCAGGAGACTGAAGAGGAAATGAAGTTACTTATATTTAGTTTTCTTTCATCATGACAAGATTAACTTAAGGCTTCAAGCAAAAAGCATATTTCCAACATTCCCATCTTAAGGGAACCTGATGGCTTGGGTACTCTCATTTCTGCCCTCTCTACATTCTTCCATAGTCCTCCTGTCTCCTGCTCCGTCTTGGCATATGTCATTTTCCTTCTGGCCTCACTTCATGGCCTGAAATGCTAATCTTGTTGGCTGGAGCTAGTCCAGACTCAACAGTGAGGCTGCAGCCAGCAGGAGGCTCCGAAAAATGTCACAAGCCCAGAAATAGCAAATTAATCTTCATCGCACAACCTCCAGGGCAGGGAAAATGGAAGATGGAGATGAGAGAGAAGGGGAGAAATAATGTTATAAATGAACACTCCTCCTAACTAACCAATCCCTAGTAAACTGGGTCTCTAGAATTGGATCATAGTGTCCTAGTTACAACTCCCATCTCTCCACATTATATCCTCCAGGTAGAATTATGTCCCATTCATTCATGATTGAGCAATCCTATGTCTACTTTAGGGACATTCAGAATTTAAGGACATTTTCCACAGGAGATTATTAGGAACTTTAGATAAAGCTTCTGCCTGTGCAGCAGAACCCCATCTCTGATTTGCAGCTGACATTAATGACCCTCAAACAGTTGGAGGTTAGTTCCATGAGAATATTTCAAGTGACATCATTAGAAATGACCCTGTAAGATGAGCAAACCATCTCAGAGAAAGGACTTAAAGAGGTCAAAGTGGAGGCAGACATATTGGGCACAGGTGCTTTGACCATTCCCTGAAATTGCTATGTAAGAACATGGAGGGTTTATATAGATAATCTTCCTGTCGGGCTGGGTCAGTGTTTAGCATGAAGGAAATGCCATTTGGATTTTCCAGCTCAAGTATTTTGATGTATCTCATAGTACTCTATGCCAGTTTCAAGATTATTTGCTGCTCTTTTATCCTTGGTAATTTCTTGATGGGGCTTTTTAGCCAGAAATGCAAGCAGATTCTTGCATGAGAAGTAAAGCCAAACTTTACTTTGTGGTAGTAAATATCACAAAGTGTTTAGAATCAAGATTGTGGACCAGCAAGGACCATGTAGTCAAAAATATATTTTGTAGAGTATTAGAACACAGCATCACAAGCGCTGGTCAGAAAATGAAAATCTCTCACAGAACACAATATGTAACAGATTCTGTGGTAATAACTTCAAGGTAACAGTTGTGGCCATTAGCTCCAGTGGCTTTTGAACTGGTTTAGGCAAATCCATTCCTATCAGCAACCCATTATGCTATACAGCAAAGAGATGGCCTAGGAAAACAGAGGTGGAGACAAAGAACAGGTGCATAACATCATCTTCAGGTTCTGCATGTTGGTCTCCAGAGGCTTCCAATTAGCCAGTTTGCAAAAGAGGTTGTGGGACTAGATGGTTTAATTTAGCCAAGAAGTTCTTTGGAAGCATTTATATTCATCAGATGGTATCATAGCTGAATTGAAAAAAATGCCTGGAAAGGGCTTCAGTTAGAGCCTTTCAAGCACTTTGCAACCAAAGCAAGACTGGAAGAATGAAAAATAACGTAAATCAGAACATGAGAGGTTTAAAAAAATGCTATACTGCGGCAGAGGAATCTGAAGCTATGGGTATGAAAAGGCAGGAGAATGTAAATCTCCCCAGATTGTTTTCAAACCTGCCATATTTAAACAAATAAATAATCCAGCCCAAGTTGCTCTTACAAGTATGTCTCTAAGGTATCTCACTTATATGACCTGCCCCTCTCTGGTACCCTTGTAAGACAAAGCTCTTGCCCCTTGGCCTTTGCTTCAAGCACAGAAAAGGGATGATTGCAATGGAAGGACAGTGAGCTGGTGAAGGAGACTTCACTGGTGAGGGATACTTTAACAAGGATCACAAGGCCAAGTCAACCTCAGTGGTTACGTGCATTTAGAATCAGGGAGAGAGGTTCCACGCTATCTGCAGAACCAACAAGCGTACTGAATCCTAATGCTGCTGCATTGCCCTCCCCCCCTCCGATGCCAATTTTTTTAAGGAAGAAAGCCATGGTAATAGAAATCAAATGCCCTTTTCACATTCCTGTCTCCTTCCTTTCTTGCGGGCTGGTGCTGAACGATGACTCAATCTCCCCAAAATATGCAGGACCTTCAGCCCCTTCCTTTAGTTTCCATCCAATATTACTCTATTTCCCCAAGAACTCTTGTTCTTGCATTAAGACCTGTAAGCCCGGGTCAACCTAGCCATCTCTCTCATTATCAGACACACAGATATACGGGTGGATATATGTCCTGTGTTCGTGTTCAGAATACCGAAGCTATAAACACGGTTTCCCTCTCCTTGAAATTGGTAGATTTTGCAATAATGAACTACACGGGCTGGCAAACCCACTAAGACCCTAAGGCTGCAAGGAAGAGAAGATGGCAACTAAGCCTAGAAACAGAGAGTGAAGCAAAGCAGCTCCATCACGTTTTGATCCTAAGAGACAAGGATACAGAAGGAGCCCTGGGAATTGCTGGGCGTGTGATAAACGCCAGGCAGAAAATGAACGAAGGGGAGAGATAAACAGGAGATGTAGAGGTGGGTTGGTGTGCAATCCAAGGAAGCAAAGCAAGGAACAAGGGGTGGGGGAGGGCTCTGATGCTACAGAAGGAAGCAAGTGAGAAGATCCAGAGGAGCAAAAGCAGAGAAGCAGCGGGCAGCCCCACGGTTAGCGCCAAGCCCTATTTCTCCACCCGCTCTCAGCATTCCCGGAGAATGGATGGGATGGGTTAGAAGGCAGGCAGGAGAAGAACTGCGCTCCAGCTTTGGCCAGATGGGAGAGGCACGGAGGGCGCTCAAAGAGCTTCCCAGCCACACACCCACCCAGCCCAGCCCAGCCCTCTCCTTGGGGAGTCCGGGCGCCTCGACTGGCTCACCTTTGTTGCCGAGGGCGCAGGAGAGAAGGAGGAGGAGGAGGAGGAGGCGAGGGGCGGAGGCGAGGGGCATCCCCCAGCCCATTTTAGAAAAGCCTTGAAAATACCGCTCGCTGTCCGGGATAGGCTTGGTGGCTTGGGCTCGTTCGCCGAAGGAGAGTGCCTTGGCGGCTGTCGCTACGATCTGCTCCCACCCAGACCCAGGGGTCGGCTGTCGAGGCACTGCCCGGGACGGGGCGCCAACTGGAGCTCCCGGACGCCTCCTTTCTCCGGTCCGGCCCAGCCCCTGTACTGCAGCATGATGTCAGCAGCGCCCGACGCTGATTGATGGGCCCTCGCAGCCAATACGAGGGGCGCCCCAGCCAGGTGCTGCAGGAGGGGGAGGGGACCAAGACTTAGGGGTAGGGAAGGCGTGGGAAGGCCAGAAGGGAGGTGGGGGGGTGAGCGCGGGCACGTGTGTGCACGCGAGCCCCTTGTCGCGTGCAGGCAAATAGACTAGGAACTTTAGAGGGACTTGCAGTTGGCAATGAGGGGTCTTTTTTTTCCCCCTCCGCTTCCCCAACCTCGTTTTCCGTCTGATTTGTTAGCAGGGAGGTCGGGGGAGTCAGGGGAAAGAAACGCACGCCCAGTTCGTGCACCGCAACTTGAAATCCAAAGGACGCTGCTGGAAGGAAGGTCTCCCTCCCTCCCTCGCCCCCACCCCCGCCCGGCGATCTACTCTAGATTGTGCTGGCCACAGAAGGAAGCATCTCTCTGCTTTAGGATCTGAGAGCGGCGTGAGAAAGTTCGCAGTCAGACCTCTAGGTGTCTGCAGCTATCTTGCTATGATGGGGAGTGCGGAACAAATGTTGGTTCGCGCGTGAATGTTCCCAGCCGAGGGGTGTTGGCAGATGAAAGGGTAACTTCCCTCCCCCGTGAAATAAACCCTCCTCCCTGTGATGATCCTTCTCACACAGATTCCCATTTGCAACCTAGTACGTTCCCTTCAACTGATAAACCAGATGTGCGTATCAGCCAGATTTCAGATGGCTTTGGAGACGAGCCAGTCACTCAAAGGCAAAGAGTAATTTCCCACAGGCACTTATAAGCCGGGATGACTGGAAGGGTTATTGAGATTTGGCTGTGAGTAATTCACAGAACTATTGTCTGCGATAAGTTGCATCCCTGTGATTCATTCACACACAAATACACCAACGGATGTGCCATATGCATGTGTAAATCAGCCTGAAGAAGGAGTTTGCTTGGTGGGAGGGAGGGGGGGCGTTTTCTTGGGCAACCTAAAGTAGCTGTGATTTGACCGCGAGAAGAATAGTTTGGTCTTGGTTGTGAATTCAATACACAGAGTTGAGTCAGTCTCTTTTCTGCTTTCACTCCCGCACAGAAATACCTTTCCTAGGGTGTATTCGGGGGTTACCATATAAATGCATGCGATGCCTTATAATGTTAAAAACACAATGTATAAACGTGAGACAGGGAACTCAGAATTCTTTCCAAAACCGAAGAAGAAATGTTCTGGTTTCTACTCCGGTCTGGGAAGAGTGCTTTTCCCCGCTTGAGAACAACTTCTCTCACCACCCATCTAGAAGTTAGCCACGAAGGTTTGCGGAGTTTTTGAGGACAGACTCGCCTAGAAAACTGGGAAGCCATTTTGATGTTTTCAGGTGGCCAAGGCTGGACAGGGGCATCCCAAGTGAGCAGCCGCTTCTCCTCATCTCATGCCTCTATGGCCGTGTCTTCACAATGTGCAAATGTAGACTCAAGTCAGAAATTATTGAATTGGCTGGGATCACATATCGCACTATTGGTAACTGCACTGTCAGGGTTGCCCAACAGCAGGAGCGTCCACCAACAGGTGCCCTTAGGCAGACGATTATTTGGAAAGAGGAAGTGTGCAACAGGAGTAACTGCGGGCACTCTACAGGGGACTATTGAAATAGTTAGAAATGTCTGCCTGCTAGAATAGTCTTCCAGTCGAGCTCAGCTCCTGGTGATTTCAAGGAAAGACCAACTCAGCTTTCTTAGGAACACAACCGAAATAGTTGTTCCCTTGGCCGGGTTGCCGTTCAACGTACCCTTCTCCCGTAAACTTTGGGATTTACAAGTGGTTTCCTATCCACTTAGGAACCAGGCACGGAGCCTGATTAACTTGCACTTGGATAAAGAGAGGCGAGCGTTTGGAGGTTTGCAAAGGTCGCCGTGTTTCTGTGGTTGTTTTTATCTGCCTCGTGGTTTTGTGTGATATAAAGAGGAGAAAAGGAGAATAGCAGAGAAGAAAAGGGTTCTGGCGCGGCTTCCCCCGCCCGCACGGGCTGGAGCGGAGTGACTCTTAGGGCGGCGGGACTCGGCACTATATAAAAGGCCGAGGGAGGGTTGGGAAAGAAGCCCAAGTCGAGGTGGCGGACCCAGCAGCGCTCCGGGTGCGGGCTGTTTTCTGCTGTTTCAGCTGCCGCCGCCTCTCTTCTCCCCGTCTTTCCTTCCTTCTTTCCCTCCCTCCTTCCTTCCTTTCTGTGAGCCTTCCTCCCGCTGCCCATTTTCTTCGTCCTGTGCCTTCGTCGTCCTCTTGCGCTGCGATGCCTCCCAATCTCAGCGGCTACTACCGCTTCGTGTCTCAGGACAATATGGAGAATTATCTCCGCGCCTTGGGTAAGCGAACCTTCCTCTCTCTCTCTCTCTCTCTCTCTCTCGGTTTTGTTTTCCCGCCATTTTCCGGCCGCCCAATTGCTCCCGATTCGTTTTGCGATGTTGGTGATGAAGGCTGGCGGGACTGGGTGGCGCCCAGAGCGCTTTCTCGCGGCTCCACCTGGTTTCAGGTGAACCGCCAACCCTCGGATGGCCGTAATCTGGGCAGAGTTAAATTCCAGTATCTTTCTTTACTCCTAAAAGGTTAGGATAATCTCTTTCTATGACTTTTCTTGATGGCCCCAATCTAATCCACCTTGCCCGATTTCAGAAGGGCTAAGGCGAGATGCTCCTGGCCAGAACTTGGATGGCAAAGCATCAGGGAGGAGCAGAGCTGACCTTAAGACAGAATAAAGGGAAGCTGAAATGCCTTGGCAAACCACTTCCACCTTATCATAAAAACTACTGGGATGAGTCTACACCATCACCAGGAGCAATGCTTGATTCATGGAAACCTTGCCCTTCCCAACAATTAATATCAATATCAATTTATATTATGAACCCACAGCTCATTGTGACTCTAAAGGACCATAGCACTTTCCAATGCAACCTTACTGCTGTATTATAGGGGGGGGAGAAATCTGCTTGGAGGCCTCAAATTAATTCCTGGCAGAAGTGAGATTTAAATGGGGATTTCCTGATTTGTAGCTCAGGGGTTTAGTCACTGCTCTGTTTTTTAGGGCAGCTTGGTGAGAAAAGACAAGGCTGTTTAAACAATTAGGTTAAAAGAGCGGTCTTTGATTTAGATGTGCGTGTTTTTTTACTATGTTTGCTGCCTTGGATTGTTGGAGGGGGGGAAGGTATGAATTAAACTGAGATTCTTGTTTTCATCTTCCTTTATTACTTGTCCAAAATGAGGAAGAACTGAGAATGCATACCGGGAAAATGAGTAGCAAGGATGTGGGTTCATGCATTGTTACTTACAGTATTCTGATTGCCTTTGGGGTACATAGACACTACCCTTCAACATTTATTTAACTTTAGTCCTTGTAATCTCCTGGTTAGATATCAATGTGGCCCTGAGGAAGCTGGTTTGTCTCCTAAAGCCAGACAAGGAGATCATTCACACTGATGACCATATGACTATTCGCACCTTAACTTCTTTGAGAAACTATGTCATGGACTTTGACCTTGGGGTTGAGTTTGAAGAGGATCTGGGGCCAGTAGATGGCCGCAAGTGCCAGGTAAGAGACAAAGCCTTTGGTGAAATGTGGGGAGAAATTGGGTCAGTGCCTTTTCATAAGAAAGAGCTTCTGGATAGAAGAAACACATTGTTTACATTCAGGTTCTTGATCCAGAGTTGAATTAGATCAACAAAGTTATTCACAGGTTCATTTTCTGCCAATTTCCAAGCAAGCAAGGGAGTTAATTCACACATTGATTCAATCTTATTTGTGCAAATAATCCAATTTTATGAGTAGCCAGTTTACACCAGGAGTTTTAAAACTATTCTTATGAACAGTCTCTGTGATGATTGGAGAATTTCCTGCTCCCAAGACGTATAAGTCTCATGATAAACTGTGCACATGATGAAATAATTTGAACAAATTTTTAACGCAAGCTAGAGCTTATCCATTATGTAAAATAAGCTCCATTTTAGCTGGCAAAGATTGGTGGTAAAATGTATGTTGCAACAGAAACTTAATGACTTTCTTTCTGCAATACCAGGCAAGCAACAAACACACAGGAAATTTATTAAAATCCTGATAACTCTGGATTGAATTCAGACTAATGCTGAGTAGTTTTGTTACAGCTTAAGGAATGCATTATTTTGTGAATGAATCATTTCATTCATTTTCATAAATGAAAGATGAATAAACTATTCATCAGCTAAGCCAACCTGATCTTCTTTAAAACACATTGGATTATAGTTCCCATTATTCTCAGCCAGTTTGCTTAGATTGGGCTAAGCACACCGTACTGCCTTAAAAAAACACTTTCTTGAAAGGAAGTTACAATGCAAGGGAAAGGACAGTGAATAACCCCGACATACATTTTAAGGTTTAGATAAAATATGTCAAGTATTTAAAGTGCCTGGATTTATTATGGCAATTTTCAACAACACTGGAAGCTAGCCAGGATTTCTTCAGATTGCTGACAGAGTTCAGAGAAAATGAATGGCAGAACTAAGAAACAAAATTTGGATTTTAAAAATGATTAACCCATATACTGTATGTGACTTTGAACCTTGGAAAAATTAGCAGTGAGAATTGTTACAATGTCTATTCTTTTCTGGTTAAGAAAATACCCAGCTTTGGGTGTTTTCAGGTCAGAAGAAAAAGTCTCAGTGTTAATGGGATAGGTTGCACATCACCTGTAACCCATATTCAGCACATATTTCTCTTCCCATAGACCAGCCTTCCGCAGGCTAGGATCCCATGGCCCACCCAGAGGGTCTATAATTTAACTGCATTGCTGTGCTGGCTCTGAATGACAAAAGTTGGTCATTTCTCACTTCTGTAGTGCATCATGTTGGAGAAGAGATAATATTTTAATTGTAACATGGATTTAGAGAGGGGTGTTGCTTTTGTTTTTTGTTTGTTAAAGAATTGGGAAGAAACCCCTTGTCTTGGATTGGTCTAGGCTCCCTATTTCAAAATAAAGCTTAGAGATAGGATTAGGACTTCTCTCCCCTCCAGCTATCTGGAACAATGGCTTTCTTTTGCATTACGGGAAGCCCTAATTTTTTTCTCAACAGAGTGGCTCGGTTCAGGGGAAATCAACATGCTCTGAGGAGGGAAAATCACAACAGTTATGGAACGCAAATGTTTAGAAGCTTAAATTCTGCCACGTACCTACTTTAGTCATGGAATAGAAAAGCCGCTTATTTGGGGTCTGCATCTATTAAGGCAGAATAGTTCTCATGGGGATTTGCACACATAAGATTTTTAGCCATCGCTTCACTTCCCATTTCTGTCTGTAACAAAATCAACAACGTGGTTAAGATAAGACTCTCTCTTAGTGTCCTGGATGGCTGCATTACCCAGAACTGCTTTTATTTTAGGCATGTTCTGACTTTGTTTCCAGCGGAAGGCTCTTTCCTATTTTAAGTGATGTCATTGCCCTTTTCTCTTTTCTCTCTCCCCACCCCACTTGCTCCCTCCTGCTGCTTTCAGACAACTGTTTACTGGGATGGAGATCAGCTGGTGTGTGAACAGAAAGGGGAGAAACAGAATCGGGGCTGGAGGCACTGGCTAGAAGGGGATCAACTGCATCTGGTAAGGAGGAGTAAGCAATTTTTCCCATTTCCGCCCCCATTTCCAAAAGCACAGAATGGGTCTTCTTCCCCACTCCCAGCTCAGAAAAACTAAGAAGTCGGCCAACTTCTGTGTGCTTTTTCAGGGAGGCAATGGCCTCTTGACAAAAACATCCTTCCCAAGAGTTCAAAAGTTCAGTCCGCTGAGCAAGGGAGCCACCCATTGTCTGCACTCTTCTTTGAAATTTGACCACAGCTCCTAGGGCACCAGGGAAGGAGAGGAAAGCAAAGCAAAGCATCCCCTGTGCCTGATGCTCAGAATTTTAGCCTTGGTGCTAGTAAACAACATTTTTTTTACAGCCGCCCTCATGTAAGTGGTTCCAGTGGCAGTTTGGCAGACATGGGCTTTTCTGGTCTTTCTGAGTTGTGTCCTCTCTACGCAGTTCATGGCCTTTCCCTCTAGCACAGGCTGCTGTGTCAAGTATGTAGGGAATGCTGACATCTGGGCTGAATAAATACTCTGAAAACCTGGGAAAAAATTGAATTGTGATAATTGTGCAGAGAATTGTGCAGAAAAAGTAGATTGCAGTACATTCTGAAAGATAGCCCGGTCTTACTGAAAAGTGTGCCACAAAATTTCCAGCAAATATAAAATGCCTTGAAAGTCAGGGGTGATTTGATGAAAGTGTGAGAAAACAGATTCTGGGTAGTGTAAGATAAACATCCTTCTCACCAGATCTCCCCATCCAATAACAATCTTAAACATTCTTTACTTAAAAGAACACTTAAGTAATGTTTCTGCGTTTTTAAATAATAGCACACTATAGTGTACTTTATAATAATGCTAATTTATTTATGAAGCCATATCTTAAATAATGGAATATAAGACTAATAATCAGAGTACTAAATTAGGCATTCTCTTCAGTCTCATCCCAAACCATATGGACAGAATAGCTTAACTACAATTCTACAGTGTTCTTCAGCTCACTGGCACTCCCTTAAAGCTAGAAAGTTAGAAAAGAATAAATCCAAGCACAACCAATAGCAGACAGCTAGAGAATAGCTAGGTGAAAATTCACTTGCACTTTTCAGCATGAAATAATCGATGTTTCCCCAGCCGGCCACTGGGGAATTCTGGGAGTTGAAATCCTCACATCTTAAAGTTGCTAAAGCTGAGAAACACTCCTCTAATGATTCCAACTAAGAGGTGGAATTAAGTAATTTTAGACTCTAAACTTCATGATTTTGCCCCTTATCTATAGAGGAAAGCAAACTTGTGGAATATTATATGTCAGCTCTGGCAGG
The DNA here is from genome assembly GCA_033807585.1 of Hydrophis major. Lineage (NCBI taxonomy): Eukaryota > Metazoa > Chordata > Lepidosauria > Squamata > Elapidae > Hydrophis > Hydrophis major. The sequence goes on from CM066329.1 coordinate 247,390,794, forward strand.
TATGGACTTGCTCCGGAATTCTCTCCTGGTAGCATTCCTTATTGAAACAAGCTGTTTCTGTACTATAGAACAAATTCTTGGATCATACATTCTAAAAGAAACAGTAAAGTACTTAAGACTGTGATGGAGTGGGTACAAATCCACCTCAGAATTTTTCCTTTGAAATTAAAGTGAAGAGGCACGAATATGCCAATATTTCCTTCAATATTTCCTTCAATGAATGTTGAACTGCTTAACTTCTTGGTGGATTGTCTCTTCTGTTGATGGTGGTGGAGGGGCAACAGGTTTGCCTTATCTAGTTGAATCCAAAACCTGTAAGATTTGACCAAGTAGCTACTTTCAAAAGCAACTAGGAGCCTCAAGGAGGTGGAAACTTGGCACAAGACACATAAAACAGAAATGTCATTTGGTTGACTCTTTCCCCACGGCCTTGCTACTTATTTTAGGATAGTTAGATTACTTTTGTAGATTTGAAAGCAGCCAGTTACTAAAAGTATCCACGACAAATCTTTTTGTAGGCCTTTGAAATTTGCCCAGTATCTGATACAACAGCCTTATGCTTCAAAATCTTTTATTTGTGTGAATGTTTTTTTTTTTGTGAATGAATATTTATGTTGAGCAATACAAGCCATTTTTGTAAACTCCTTTTTTCTGCTGAAATGTAGCTTGGGACATTGCTTTCAGCACTTCCCTTTATTATAGGCATAGAGAATTGTGTATCTGGAAAACTGTAAATTAATTAAGAAGGTTGTCTGTAGGTTTGGAAGGTGCAAAGTAGAGATGTTCGCACTGAGATTTCTGTTGTACTTCTATTGATGGCAATTGTTAGGAAAAATGGGCCTTTCGGAAATGCCGGAAGTGCCAAAACAGGCCTGTTTTTCGGCCTCCTGAGGCTGCAGAGGCTTTCTTTGAGCCTCCAGGAGGGTGAAAATGGCCTCAAATGGGCTGAAAATCAGCTGGGAGGCTTGCGCAGTGCAGTGCAGGTAAGGGGCGCGGGGCAGGGGCATTGCACACGCATGCGCAGGGGTGGGTGGGACGCATTGCATTGTGGCTGCTGGCACACATGCGTGCGCGCTTTTGGCACACCACAACAAAAAGGAACACCATCACTGCTCAAGCATAACTGTATTTCCTGTTTCTTGACTGACCTTTTCTCTTCTAGCGCATGACAGCAGAGAGTGAGGTTTGTGTCCAGGTTTTCCAGAAAGTGAAGTGACCTCAAACATAGTGTCTACCTGGTGTGATGTGCCAACTTCCGTTCTGGTACTGGGGACCAAACCAGATGCAGAATTAAGCAAACTATTCATATCTTCTCCTAACTTTTCATCTTTGGATTAAAAGAATACAGATGACCAAATCTGTGCATTTTTTTTATTGATGGCTGAGACATGTAAGCAATATGGTTCCAATCATCTTCTTGCTTTTCAGATTAAAACTTCCATCTTAACTATTTCTCCCTGAAGTGGCAGACTGTATTTTGACTGAATCATTATAATTTGGAATGGTGGGGCCTCATGCAGCTAATTTATTTATCCAAACTCAAACAATGCAGTTTGCAGTTTGATCATCTTAAGAATATGGATTCTCCTGACAGTACAAAAAATTATTTTTGCATATATATTGTTACAGAGCCATACTTAGTGCTGGGATAAGGCAGCATCCCACATAAATGTGGCCAGGTAAGTGATAATTTCTTTGCATCAGGAAAACAAATAGCAAGAAAACATACGCTGGCAACCAAACTCTTCTATAGGTGAGGAGGGCTTGTGAATAGGTTGCAGAAATGAAACGACTTTATTTATGGATTAGAGATATTGAGCAAGCATTGTAAAAAAGGAAATTGGAACTTTAGGAAAGAGAAATCCTTTCAGCATAAGAATTCTGGCATCCTAAGCAGGAGAAGGAAGTGATTTATCACATCAAATTCTCTGCCTGAGAACTTTGGTAAGAGGAGATTGTTAAATAACGAGCGGAGCCATGAAATCCTTTAAGTTTAGGAAGGAAATAGAGAAACACTGATGCTCGATAAATCAGAGAAGAATAGCACAATGCTACTCTGGAAGCTTCTTAAAGGTTTGCTTTGACCAGGAGCAGAAATTTTGCACATTGGCTGAAGGGAAGCTGAAGCTTAGCAGTTGGCATATTATATTTGCTTCTTGCCGAAGTATGGCTCTGTGGTTTTCAAGAAGTGTGTTCCTTGCTGCTGATTTCAGTACCATCTGATTATATTCAAATGACTCTGTACATCCCAGTCATTGCCTTGACTCCATTGGTCCTGCTTGGCCGGTCTCACTTGAGTTCTTTGAAATAAAAGTTACTTCAAGCAAATCATTCAGCAGTATTTTCCAAAAAGTCAAAATGGTGGTTGTAGTGGTGTGATCAAAGCCCTGCTTTGTTTTTATAAGCATCGTACAGATGGCACATAAAAACAGTTTGAGATTGGCTTGTGCTATGGTGGCCATTATTATTTTTTTAACCGCATTCTGCAGACATCCCTGATTTTATTCCAGGCACTAACATTTGGTAATTCTGCTTCCTTTTTTCTGTAATTGTTGAATCTACTTGTACAAATACATCTACATTTACCAGATCTCCCGCCACATATAGATCATGCACCCCCATCCACGATTATACACTCCCCTTTTCCCTCAACTCATATAAACCACAAAGAAGAATCCCATGCTAGTAAATATGAATAATTCAGAAACTCTGTGGAGGAACAAAAGACATTTGTCTTCATCTCCATAAATGATTTAGATGGGGGAGTAGAAGGGGAACTCATCAAATTTGCAGAGGACAGTAAGCTGGGGGAAATTGCCAACATTTTAGATGATAGGCCCAAGATTCAGAAGGACTTTGACAGACTTAAACACTGGGTCTAACTCAACAAAATGCAATTAAGAGCTGAGAAAAATAAGGTCGTCCTTCACAAAGGCCAAAATCAAATGCACAGTTACAGAATAGGTGGTACCTGGCTCAACAATAGCTACTATAAGAGGGATGTCGGTGTTCTAAGTGACGGCCACTTAAATATGAGCCAGCAGCATGTTGCAGCTGCCAAACTACTAATACAATACTAATGCATCAACAGAGGGATAGTATCAAAATCATGTGAAGTGATAGTTCCACTTCATACTGCATTGGCAAGATCACACTTGGAATACTGTGTCCAATTCTGGTCACCACAATAGGAAAAAAATGTTGAGAATCTAGAAAATATAGAGAAGAACAACAAAGATTATAAGGGCCCTGAACAATTGAGGGGACATCCAATCTGATGAAAAGAAGGATTGTGTGTGATGTGATAGCAGTCTTCCAAGACCTGATGGGCTATTCCAAAGAAGAAGGGGTCTGGCTAATCTCCAAAGCACCTGAGGGCAAGAAAAGAAGTAATGGGTGGAAGATCATTAAAGAGAGATTCAGCCTAGAACTACGAAGAAATTTCTTGACAGTGAGAACAATTAATCAGGAAAACTATCAGATCTGCATCCATTCAAATCTTAAGAAAAACCCCAATTCCATAGATTTAGAGAGAAGGTACTTTTCCTAAGAATGAACAGATAGCAGCAAAATCAAAGTAACCCCCAAATCTCTCCCCACAGGGTCTAGCCCATAAAGGTCAATCAGCATCTAATATGATGTTGTGGGAAACCTTTTCAGCAGATGTTGGATGCCTCTGTCTGGAGGCCCAGGACGGTTGGCCTTGGAAAAGTTCAAACACCTCCACTAGCAATCCTCTCTTCCAATTCTCATGGGAACACTTCAAACCAGCTCACTTCCACACCCCAAATGCCAAAACCCCTCTCCCCATTTCCTTGGCAGCCGAAGGCAAGCAAGTTGCAAACCACATTTTGGAGATCCGGCTGACAAAAGCAGCTTACCTGTGGAAGTTGTGGGTCTCCATCACTGGAGGTTTTCAAGAAGACATATTTTCGGAATGATATAGGGTCTCCTTCTGGAGCAGTGGGTTAGGCTAAAAGACCTCCAAGGTTCTTTCCACCCTATTATTCTATGTTCAATGATAATATTGGATGTAGCACAGTCACTTTCTATGACACTGAGATGGGCAGTCATGAAAATTTTATTAATAAATATTTCAGAAGCAGAAGGGAGGCTGAAAAATAATTCTAATGATCAGAAAAAGAGGTCAGTCCCATACATCATATGGTTAAAAATAAACATCTATTAATCATGTATGAAAGATTGGTTACCCTAAATTTAAAGAGTGGTTTTAAAGATGAAGTTTTGTTTCACCATAAAATAAGGTCGCAAGATCCTATTTTTACAAGTACCCAAGATGAACTTGAATTTTTGTTTTGTTTTAACTCAGAATTGCTTACGATATTCAAAATATAGAACCTTTTCCACAAAGCAACTATATTTTATGCTGTACAACTCTTAAGACAGCAACTTTTTCAGGCTGAGGGATGCACTTTGTACTTTGAATGGCATACCCTTAAAACATATTGTGAGAACAAAGAAACAAGTGGGGCCAAGACAAGAACTAATTTTTTATACTTTTATTCAAATCTGAATGAGATTAATCACAGTTGCACAGGGGCTAGTCCTATATTTAATCACAGTTTTCCTTAAGACATTCAATGCTACTAATTTGTAGTAACGTTTGGAGAGGGAGGCCCTTGGGACTACAAGTTTCTTTTGCATCTTTGAAAATGAGTTCATGTTCATCTTCTCTCCATTTTTGCTACTCTGAGCAAGGGTTCTTCCAAATCTGTGGCTGTTTTGAAATTGAACACATTGGCTGACATGTCCTACTTCTCTGCTATCTCCAGCTCAGGTTCCTCCCAGCCAGGCATACAGATAAGCCCAGGAACAGTGCTACGTTAGCAAGAAACCCAGCATGCTCATGTCGCTTTCAAGATTCATAGATAATACACTTTATCACCAATGCTCGTTTCCAGTACCATTTGTGGCTGCTCAGCAAAAGGAGTCTATCTGTTGTACTCATCCATGTAACAGATTAGTGAATACTTTGCAAACCAATAGACATATAATAAATGGATATAAATTTGTGAGCTGTGTGAGTTGATTGGGGGATGCTTTAAATATATTTGCCTCTGGCTTATTGTTTCTCTTCTTGCGCTGTTTATAAATTCATGAAGCATTGGAAGTGGAGGAGCTATAAATTAGAATGAGAGCCATGATTACAAGGAAGGAGCTAAAAATGCTGATCTGCTGATATTCTTTACAACTTATTTACCTGGGGTAAGTTATGATTTGTTGTCCCTGAGCAAAATGCTCAAGCATTTGGTTTGTAAGGTTGAGAACAATAAAGGGAAAAGGCACAGGGGCCATGAAGGATGCTTATCATCATCATCATCATCTTCATTTAACAGCCCCATAATCCCTTGCGAGGTAGACTCTGAGCAACTGAATGGAGCTAGCAGAGCTAGTGTTTTAATGGCCAGATGCCCTTCCTGTCACCAATACAGAGTTTTGTTCAGCAGGTATATTCTCAGTGTGCCAAGAGAGAGAAATATCTGCCTCTATCTAGGATTGAACTTACAGACTCCTGGTTGTGAGGTGAGAGCCCCACCTATAGGCCACCACACCACTCTGAAGGATGCTTGTCACATGGTTTAATTGTTCAGGTAGTCTCCATTTAGTGACTGCCTCATACAGCAACTGTTTGCACTTACGATGGTGATGATAAAGTAACTTTGAGATCAATCCCCATATTTACAACCTTTAGCTGAGGTGACACAGTGGTTAGAATGCAGTACTGCAGGCTACTTCTGCTGACTGCCAGCTGCCAGCAGTTTGGCAGTTTGAGTCCCACCGGCTCAAGATTGACTCAGCCTTCCATCCTTCCAAGGTGGGTAAAATGAGGACCCAGATTGTTGGGCGCAATATGCTGACTCTATAAACCACTTAGAAAGGGCTATAAGGTACTATGAAGCGGTATATATATTGCTATTATGGGTTGGAAAGCAAAGCAAAGCTGAAGTAAGATCATAAACACAACCATGGTTTCACTTAGCAACTGCTTCATTTAATGATTGAGTTGCAGATCACAATTGGGGTCACTATACAAGGGCTTCCTATTATATATCAGGACTCAGATATAGCCAAAAGGTGACACACCCAGCTGAGGTCTAAGAGAGAGGAATGGCTGGCAGAGAGGCCTTGTAATGTGTCACGAGTCATTTTACAATGAGGCAAGAAAGAACTAGCCATTTGGACAACACTATTACTACTATGCCCTGTAAACCCTATGCACTGTTAACTTGAAAGTAAGTCCCAATGAGTAAAAAGCCACTGAAACTTATTTGCCAGTGTACAAATGGTAAAGCAGCCAACTAAGTATAGAAAGCATCTCTAAAATTAGAGGTTTAGATTTCTTCAGTCAGAGTCATTTGGTCCAAAGAGCAATAGTGACTTGACATTCTAGGACTGCAGCATTTTTTTTCAGCCTAGTTCCAGAACAACGAAAGTCACAAGTCATGAAACTTTTTCTGGATTTTATAATTCTAGGCTAGTGTTTCTCAACCTCAGCAGCTAAGAGATATGATTTCAAGGCCCAGAATTCTCCAGCTTAGCATGTTGAAACCCACAAATCTCAGATTGAAAACCATTGCTTTATATTCCAAGTATGATCCACAACACAGTTAATTCAGATAAAATTAGTACTGAATTTCTGTGTTTGCAAACTACTTATTATTCCAAAAAGAAGCCCAAAATAGTTAACTGTATACCAAAATATTAAAATATCCACCACAACCAAATAATTTGAAAATCTGTTGAGCAAGACCTGATACATTATAACATTTCAGTTGAATAGTTGACATCGCAGGGACAGCCATTCAGGGGACAGCTTTGGGGGTAACATTTCTCTATGGACCACCAAAATTTTCTCACGGACCACCAGTGGTCCCCGGCCCACTGGTTGGCAACTACTGGACTAGATGACCTACAAGATCCCTTCCAACTCTGTTATTCTGTTAAATATTGGAATACTGCTATCATGTCAACCCTAGCCCTTCTTTTCTCTAGACTGGCCATACCCAATTCCTGCAATCATTCTTTATATGTTTTTGTCTCCAGGCCCTTAATCATTTTATTTATTCTTCTTTACACTTTTTTCAAAGTCTCAACATCTTTTTTTGTAATGTGGTGACCAAAACTGGATGCAGTATTCTAAATGTGGTCTTACTAAGTATTCATAAAGCAGTACTAATACTTCACATGATTCTGATTCTATGCCTCTGTTTATACAACTAAGGATTATATTAGCTTTTTGGCTGCTGCCAAGATGTAGGTTTTGGTCTACTTTGCCAAAAGCGTTACTGAAGTCTGAGTATACTAGGTCCATAGCATTTTTTTATAAAGAGCATTTTTAAAAAAGGATTGTCCATGGAGGTTCTTTTTTTTTTTTTCTTATTATTTTATTTTTATTTTTTTTTGTTTACTTTGATTTTCTTTTTTTTTTTTGTAAAAGTTTTATTGATTTTAACAACAGACAAAAAACATATAAGACATAACACATGACATAAAAAAAATAAAAAAAAAAATTAAACATTCTTCATAAATTTACAGTGTATCGGTTGGTTTACCACTCCCTTTTGTGCATCCATTTCATAGTCATCAGAATAATTATATTACATAATAACTCACATTATCAATCATCAATAAAATATCCCAATATCATTATTAAACAATCATTTGACTATAATTTTACTAATTCATACTTAAGCGAGATAACTATAATTAGGTTAAATTATTTTATGACAAATCATGAAATCATATCAAATCTATCATAAAATATTCTTAAGAATTATCAAAACCAAGAAAAATTATATATTCATTATTTCCTAAATTTCTAAATATTCTATTATCATATTGTATTATCTAACCATTGATAAAAAAAGATCCCAAACTTCATAAAATTGTTTATCTTCTTGTTCTCTAATTTCAAATGTCAATCTACTCATTTCAGCACATTCCAATATTTTCTTAATAATTTCTTCCTCTATTGGTATTTTCTCACTCTTTCAATGTTTAGCAAATACAATCCTAGCTGCTGTTAATACATTTACAATCAAATATTTTAAATTTTTATTATATATATCAGGTACGATTCCCAATAAAAAAATCTCTGGTTTCAAATCTATGTGTTTCTTTATCATTTTTTCCAGCCATATGCGAATTCTAGTCCAATATTTCCTGGCCTCCTCACAAGTCCACTACATATGGTAATATGAGCCAGGTATCTGATGACATTTCCATCACTTTTCAGATTTATTCTTGAACATTCTTGCTATTCTTGTCGGAAGAAAGTGCCACCTGTAAAACATCTTATACAAATTTTCTTTATATGCTGTTGACATTGTCATTTTATAATTTTGTGACCACAGCTTTTGCCATTTCTCTAAATCAATCCCATATCCAAAATTCTTCCCCCAAGCAATCATTGTTTCTTTAACTTGTTCTTCCTCTAATTTAATTTCCAACAAATAACTATATAATTTTTTAATCACTTTTTCATCAGTACCTGTCAAAATCCTATCTAAGTCAGTCAATTTATCATAAAATCCTTCTGTTTTAGAATCTTTAAGATACCTTGCATGTATTTGCGCATATGAAAACCAATTCATCTTTATACCTTGTTCTTCTAAATTTTGCATCGTTTTAAGTTCACCCTTTTCATCCAATATTTCCTCATATCTAACTGTTTGTTCCTTCTTATAAGTTATAGGATATGAAAAAGCTTCAATAGTTGATAACCAAACTGGAATTTTCAAATAACATTGTTTCTTAGTTTTCTCCCAATTCAACCATAACGATTCCCGTATATAATGCCTTCTGAAATAACCCTGTGATTTAGTTCCCTTATACCATAAAAAAGCATGCCAACCCAATAATAAATCATGACCTTCTAATGTCAACAATCTAGTCTTTCTTAACGTTATCCATTCTTTAACCCACATTAAGTTTGCAGCTTGATAATACAACTCCCAATTAGGAAGGCCAAATCCTCCTCTAATTCTAGCATCCTGTAAAAGTTTTAATTTTATTCTCACTTTCTTGCCTTGCCATATATACTTCAACACAATTTTATTTAGTTCTTCGAAGTAATCCTTACTTAACCTAATTGGTATTGTTTGAAACAAATATAAAATTCTGGGTAGTATATTCATCTTGATTGTTGAAATTCTACCTATCAATGACAATTGTAGGTTTTCCCATTTTTTCAGGTTGGATGCTATCTGCTGTTTAAGCTTAATATAATTATTCTCTTTCAATGTAGTACACCTTGACGTCAAATATATCCCCAAATATTTAACTTTATTCGTAACTTGAATTTTCAATAAATCTGCCAGCTCTTCTCTTTGCCTTAATAACATGTTCTTTGTCAAAATCTTTGTTTTGTCTTTATTTATTTTTAAACCAGCCATCTCACCATACGTCTCTATCTTTTCCAATAGTTTTAAAGCTGTCTCTAAAGGGTCTTCCAAAATAAAGACCAAGTCATCCGCAAAGGCTTGCAATTTGAATTCCTCATTTTTGACTTTCATTCCTTTTATGTTTATATCCTCTCTAATATTTCTATTTAAGACTTCCAAGGTCAATACAAATAACAAAGGAGATAATGGGCATCCTTGTCTTGTACCTTTTTTAATATTAATAGAGTCTGTGAATTCTCCATCTATCATTACTTTTGCCATTTGCTTATAATATACGGCTTCTATTGCTTGTATTAATTTTCTAGCAAAGCCCATCTGTTCCAATAATAATAACATAAATTTCCAGTTCACATTATCAAATGCCTTTTGGGCATCTAAGAATATCAAAGCCATTTGTTTTTCCGAGTGCGCCTCATAATATTCCAATGTGTCCAGGATTACCCTCATATTGTCTTTAATCTGTCTCTTTGGTAAAAATCCATTCTGATCAGAGTGAATAAAATTATTCAGGTATTTTTTAAGCCTTTCTGCCAAGATTGAAGCAAAGATTTTATAGTCTGCATTCAATAAAGAAATAGGTCTATAGTTCTTAATTTGTAATGGGTCAACCCTTTCTTTTGGAATAAGTGTAATATAAGCTTCTGACCATGTTTCAGGTATTTTCTTATTTATCATAACTTCATTCATGACTTCTAACAGTGGAATGCTCAGCGATTCTTGTAGTGTTTTATAAAATTCTGCCGGGAAACCATCTGGTCCTGGTGCTTTCCCATTGTTCTGTCTGTTAAGTGCTTCAGTTAATTCCATCCTTGTTATAGCACTTTCTAACATTTTCCGAGTTTCATCAGGTATCTTAGGTAGGTTAGCATTTTGTAAATACTGTTTAATTTTTCCCTCATCAAGATCCTCTTGTTTATATAATTGTTCATAAAAATCTCGAATGATTGCCTTTTTCTCCTTATTACCATAACAAATTTCACCATGATCATCTATTAACTGTGATATTTTCCTTGATTCTTTCTCTTTTCTCAGTTTATATGCTAACCATCTACCTGGCCTATTTGCATCTTCAAAATAGTTTTGTTTAGCACTTCTAATTTTTTGTGCCAATTCTTCTTTCTCTGCTTGATCCATTTTGTGTTTAATTATGTCCATTTTAAGTTTGATATCTTTTTTCTGTGGCATCTTCTGTTATTCTTTTTCCAGTTTTTTATGGTCATCTTCTAGAGCTTTAATCATTTGCCTCTTCCTAATGTTCTTTTTCTTTATATAGTCCATTATTAATCCTCTTGCATATGCCTTCACTGTATCCCAAACATTCTGTATTGAAGTATCTTCTTTTTTGTTTTCATTGAAGAAGAAAGCCAATTCCTTTTCCATCCATTGTGTAAAATCTTTTTCCTTTAGAATAGTATTATTTAATGTCCATCTAGATCTTCTTTTTTGTCCTTTCCATTTAATTGTCATTGGATTATGGTCTGCCCATGTACTTGTTTCAATATTCATTTCTTGAATATTAGATAATAATTCTGTTGATGTCCAAATCATATCTATTCTGGACCACGATAAATGCCTGTTTGAATAAAAAGTATATTGTTGAGTTTTAATATTTCTTTCTCTTCATATATCTTTTAAATTTAGTTCATCTGTCATTTTAAAAAAGGATTTAGGGAGAGTTTTCCTATTTTGTCGTGTTGTTTTTGCTGTATAGTCCAGTTTATTGTCTACAATTCCATTAAAGTCCCCCATCATAAGTATGTTAACATCGTCTAGTTCAATCATTTTCATATGTAATTTTTTATAAAATTCTTCTTGCTTATCATTTGGGGCATAAATTGCAACCAAGAGAGTTTTTATATTATTATCCACTATTTCAACTATTAATACTCTTCCATCTTCATCCGTATAAATCAATTTGGCTGGAGTGGTTTCTTTAACGTACAAAACCACTCCTCTTTTCTTATAATGGGTCAGAGAAGTAAATATTTTCCCTAACTTTGGTCGTATCAATAATTGTTCATGTTGTTTTTTAATGTGTACTTCTTGTAAGCAAATTATATCAAATTTTAGCTTCTCTAATTTATAAAAAGTTTTCCTTCTTTTGATAGCTGAGTTCAGTCCATTTATATTCATAGAAATCAGTTTTTTCTCCCCCATAGTTGTGTTTTATATTTAGGTCTAACAGCTCTCGTGAATCTTATTTCATGTTGTTCTTTAATCTCCATTTGTCCACCTATTGCGCCTTCTTCTTTTTCCATCTCCATTTGGCCCTCTTCAAATTCAATTAAAATCTTTTCTTTTTCCCTCTCCACTTCTCTTCTTTCAAAAAATTCCTTGTAAAACATTTCTGCTTTCGCAATTGAATCAATTCTGTATCTCTGTTCTTGCCATATAAACATTAATCCTTCTGGAATCAGCCATCTATAATTCACCTCTTTTTTCAATAGCATTTTAGTCAAAAATCGATACTCTCTTCTAATCTCTCTCATTTTTCTAGGTACTTGTTTTAAGACCAGAATCTCTTTGCCTTTATATTTCAACCCCTTCTCTCTTACCACTTGTAATATTTGGTTTTTAATGGTTTTTTTAGTAAATCTAACATGGACCTCTCTTGGTAATTGATTCCTCATCGCATATCTTGTGAAGACTCGATATATCTCATCTACTCCATCCATCATCTTTTCCTCTGTTATTTCCAAGACTCCAGCCAAAATTTCAATCATTACTGCCGCCAAGTTTTGTCCTTTTTCTTCCTCAATATTTTGGAATCTAAGATAAAATTCTGACCTGTCCATCTCCCACTTCAACATCCCACTTTTTTCTTGTTCGACCATTGTTAATCTGTTATCAATATTCCCAATTGTATCATCTCTTTGCTTGTCTTTCTCTTCTATTTTTTGGATTCTCTCATCATGTTTCACCATCATTTGTTGAAAATTTTCAATTTTCTCATCCATCTTTCCAATTCTTTGGTCAATACTCTCCATTCTTTGTTCCATACTCATTTTAAGATCTTGTATTCCTTGCATAACCATCGTTAAATCCACTTGCGCTTTGTCTTGCTTCGCCATTGTTGAGAGTCGTCCTGATGGAGGTTCTTGAAAGGTTGTAATTTATTTCCCATTTTATTTAAGATTTATATGGTACTGTTGCAAGAATCATGGGTAGGTTCAAACTCAATAGTTACTAATACACTGATGGTAGTCAATGATATTTCTCCTTTTCTTTGAATTCAAGTCACAAAAGTCTCTGCATATCTCTAATTTGTAAAGAACTGGATGTGGAAAAATAAATTAAACTTGAATTTGGGTGAGAAAGAAGTTGTTGCTGCTTCCATGAAGTTGGACATCAGAGTGTGAAAAATATCAGATATGGACAGTATCACTGTTCATCTTAAGGACCAGGCTTGCGGCTTAATGTTCTGCCTGAATTCAGCGCTGTTGCTTGCTTAGCCACAATATACTGGTGAGAATGAGGTTTTTCATCAGCTTCAGCTGATGAAGATGTGTCATTCGTAAGTAGAAATACCTAAAGAATCTCAAGGTGGAATTACTGCAACATGTTCATCACTGCATAGTCTCAAAGATAACCCAAAATTGCATCTGGCAGCATGGGGGTAAGTGGTGCTTCCAAAAAGTGCCACATAATTCAATGTTGAAAGAGTTGCACTGGCTACCAGTGGCTTTCTGGATTCTGTTCAAAATGATTTACCTACACATGTTGTTCCACATTATTAAGTTTTCCATGAAGTACCTTTTGCAAGTCCCATCATAGTTACATATAACTGAAGCAGCTAATTTTGTATCTACTAAGGAGAGATATGAGTCACCTTGCCATTGTCGCTGAAGCTGGCCCTCTCCTTGTTATACCGTAGTTAAGAAGGTATTGATTAAACATTCTTTTCAACCAGGGCTTTGAATAAACATCTTTAGAACTCTTGCCATATGTATGTGTGGGCAGTGGGGCAGCCCAGGAGGGACAATTCCATGCCACCCCTCTCACCTTGCCATTCCCTCCCTCTCCCTCCCCAGTTGTAGGCACTGAAGATGCTGCATATTATAGAAATCCTAGAAATCAGTGTAAAGGTAGGGAAATTCTGCTTTTTCACATTGTATTAAATAAGGAATGCATTCAGCAGAGGTACCACAAAAGAGTGCTTAGATTATGTGGGGAAATATAGGGGGAATCCCAAACCTAGAAGTCTCATATGCTAATTCTTTTATTAGGATCAAACAAAAAAAATATAACTAAATTTTACAAATATTTACTGGAAGTAGAACTAGAACAAGAGATAGTCAAAGGAAATATGATAGCTTGGAGCAGGAATGTCGGACAGAGTATTACATTCACAGAATGGGAAAGGATTTGGAACAGAAACAACAAGATCACAAAATCGGCAGCTTATAAAGAAAATGGATACAAAATGTTTTACAGATGGCACCTTCCCCCTTCAAGGTTGGTGAAGATGCACCCCAACACAAGTCCAAAATGTTGGAAATGTAAAAGTATAGACGGAACCTTTTTCCACATGTGGTGGTCATGTAAGGAAACCCAGAAATACTGGCAAAGAGTTAGAAAATGGCTAGAGGAGATAACCAAAGAACAAACTGAATATAAACCAGAGTCCTTCCTATTAGGGATTTTTGATAAACAATTACCAAAAAAGATGAAGTATATAATTATATATATCTTAACAGCGGCCAGGCTAGCGTTTGCTCAGTGCTGGAAACTACCTCACATACCTACAGAACAGATGATCATCCAGAAAATTTCAGATTGTGCAGAAATGGACAAACTAACCCTAGCCCTAAAAAACAAAGAGTCTTCAATATATTACAACAACTGGAATTCCTGGTACAAATGGTTAGACCAAAGATAGATCGTGTATTATAAGGTATAAAAAAAGAATGGGATAAACTTATTTGAGTGTAATCCAAATATAGATACGGATAAGATGTGCGTATATGATACAATTTAAGAAGAAAAGATCTTACAAACTGTCGAAAAGGAAAATGTTTTTAAATATTCACCCTCCCTTCTTTCTTTTTCTTTCTTTTCCCTTTCTTTTCACGTTTCTTTCTCTCTTTCTTGCTTTTTTCTGGTTTTGTTATTTGTGTATATGTTGTAGATTTGTTTTTTTTAATTGTAAAATTAATAAAATTTGTTTTAAATTGACAGTTCTTGCATGTAACAGAATCCAGGTAGACATAACTTATGCAAGTCATTGCTTAGCCAGGAGCAACATATGACATTACTGTTGTTTGCAGTGAGTAAACCATGTCTGCAACAACATCTGTGACCTATGCGCATAACTTTCAATTTGACAATCTGCAATAAGGGGCAAAATTAAAAATTACATCCTTAATTGGCTGGTAAAATGGAGAGCTGGTAGAATGTATGCATATTTTGCATGCTCATATTTAATTGGTATGTTAACCGATTAGTTGTTACTATTTGTGGATAGCATTTGGCATACCCTCTTAACCTATGTAACATCTCAACTTTGCAAGTTGTGCTGGCTTCCAGTGGGGTTCGGTGCTGATTATCATCTATAAAGTCCTACATGCCACAGAATCATGTTACATGCAGGGCTCTGATGTCTGGTTTATGCTCTTCTCGGCTGGGCATATTCCATGTTTCTTCTTTGCCTTAATATGATGTATTTAACAACTAGAAAGTATGTTTGCTTGTTAATTTCTGTTTTAGTGGATTACTGCTTGAATGGTACGGTTGTTAAGGTGAAGTGGGCATTATATAGATTGGATCATTCTCTCTCTCTCCCTCCCTCCCTTCTTTCTTTCTTTCTTTCTTCCTCCTATATACTGCCCATCTTGCTAAAGGTGACTCTGCAATATATACAGTATATACTTGTGACAAGGTAATGTTATATGTTTTCATTCTCCATAAATACAGCAAGTTGCCTTTTTTTCTATCAACATTGATAACAGACATGTTGAATTAGGCTTAATGCATTAGCAGTCTTGGTTTATTTTCTGGTTTCATTGCTCTTTGATCAATTTTTTCCTCTTTCCCTCTTTTTGGAATAGTGTTTCTCAACTTTGGCAACTTAAAGATGTGTGAACTTCAACTCCACAAAATAGCAATAGCACTTAGACTTATATACCGCTTTATAGTGCTTTACAGCCCTCTCTAAGCAATTTACAGAGTCAGCATATTGTGCCTAACAATCTGGGTCCTCATTTTACCCACCTTGGAAGGATGGAAGGCTGAGTCAACCTTGAGCCCATCAGGATCAAACTGCCAAATTGCTGGCAGTCGGCATTCAGCAGAAGACTGCATTCTAAGCACTATGGCTCTTGAATAAGAATGGAGAATGGCACCCCAAGAGTGGAGTGGACTTCAACTACAGCTGGACAATTCTGGGAGTTCAAGGTGCCCCTCCAGGTGCGAAGGTTAAGAAACACTGCTCAGGAATGCCTCTATCTTTGCTGACCTTGGTTGATTACCAGAAATGATTAAAAAACGTTGAACCTAGTTAGTGCTTGGATGAGATAAACTACTACACCAGGGCTGTCAAACTCAGGCCCATGGGTTGGATGCATCACATGCCAGCCATGCCCATGCCTGGCTTAGTGAAGTAGAAAAAAGTCCTGATACATCACATGACGACACCGTGATGACATGAGTTTGCATTACACAGAGGGTTCCATGTGATCCCCAAAAGCCAAGCTTAATTCCAGGGAGTATAATTTTATATGTGTATACACACATTGATTTATTTACTGCAATGTATATGATGTTCAATCCCCTTCTAAAGCTCCAAATAGCTTAGAAATTGTACAAAAATACAATAAAAGCAATGAAAATTATAATATATTAGACAACTAATAATATTTTTCTATTCATCATCACATTGAGGATGACCATTCTGCACAATAACAATGTCTCCAAAGTTCTGTCTAACTCCTCACCGATGGATGTATCTCCCTCTGTCTCTAAGTGGACATATTTATATTAAAAACTGTCTCTTTCAATGTGTGTGTGTGTGTGTGTGTGTGTGTGTTGACAGCAGAGGGCAGCAGAACACAATTTAGGAAAGTTCTAACTATTACCTAATTGACTGGAAACTACCAGCTATCTCTCTTCCCTCCCACTCGGCATGTTCTACCCCAATCTCAGTGAATCATAGCTAACAGGGTTAAGAATTTATTGAAATCTGTTTGAAACTCCCAAGAACAGACCACAAGAACTGGAGGAAGAAAAGAGAGCTTAAGTCCAGCTTGGAACATGTGAGTGTTGTTTGTGTGGGAAAGGGAGGTGGCATAGGTGCCGACTTGTTAAAACAAATGCAGTGATTCCTCTTTTACAATATCTATATTAAAACATCTCAAAGGACACAGAATGTCTGTGGTCTACCTGAGAAGGAACTTCAAGGCTGGGTTTAACCTCAGAATAATATGACAAAGCCTCAAGGTGTTGCTAAAGTACCTTGTTCTTGTTTTAGTCCTGCAGCCTCTCATGCAGGTACGACTTAGTGCTTTTATTCATTCAACTTCAAGACTCTTAGTTCATCTTCAACTGAAAAGTCAGGGGTTGCCAATGTAGGCCAGGGACAGGGATTTGGGATTCAAGTTAGCCATATCTCTTCAGATTCCTTTGCAGCCATTTTGGGCAGCCTTTGGAGATCTTTGGGTCCAAAGAGCTTTGCAGAACAACAGTAAACAAATCAGAGTGGCAACTACTTCACAGGGGATGAAATCAAAACTGAAAGCCACTCAAGGACTATTTCTGCCTTTCCTCTTTTCTTCGCTGTCTCTAGAATTGTTGCAGAGATTTTAGTCTACATAAAGCTAGCAATAGAGACCACAATGTTCCTGATACTCTTGCTCTTTCTGACAATTCTGAAAAGATCCTAGTTTTCAAGGCTACTATACACTCTCATGCTATGTGTTAAATGGTTTTCCACCTTCTGGGTCAACAAGGGAATTATTCTAACACAAAAGGACAGAATGCCACCTTTCCACCAGGAATTACAAGATCCCGTTCACTAGAAGGTTCATAGGTACAAGAATAGGATCTGAATTACAAAATTTCAGACAATCGCTTCTGCAAAGAGTTAATTTTCTGAAATTATTTGCTGCCCTCTACTAGTCATTTGGATATTTACAACCAGATCTGGTCCAGGACTATATATATACAGTGTGATTCTGTTAGCATCATTGTGCCATTATAGATTGGATAGGCTGGGCATACAGCATGTACCGCTCTAGAAATTTAAGCTTCTCTGCAAAAAGGCAAAACAAGGTTTGTAATACATAAGTCCTACTTATGCAACACTGAGAAGATGTTTCAAAAGAAAAAGATGCATTTTCTTTAAAGGTGCCTATTGCCCAATTCAAATTTCAATGTATGTGTCTGTGTTTGGAGAGGGGGGAATCCACTTGAGAGACCTTGTTGGCTCTGTTTTTTGGCTCTTCTCATACGTGCCTATCTTGTCTTGTGTTGACAGGTATCCTGTTGTCTTCCTGCTTCAGGGAGCTTTCTTAGTTGCTGCAGTCAGTTCCAGACCAACCACAAAGCTTTATGGGGAGATCACTTCCCCAAATTATCCCAAAACATACCCCAACAACAACATCAGTACTTGGGACATTTCAGTGCCAAAGGGTTACAGAGTAAAGCTAAGTTTCTGGCTGTTTGATCTGGAGCCATCTGAGACCTGCCGGTATGACTTTGTCAAGGTATGTAAAGAGAAGCTGGGTTGTGGTGATGGGAATCAGGGTCTCTGAGATCCAAGTATTGCTGCCCATGAAGGATCAAATATTATGTATTCACTGGTCTTTGCATCACAACTTCCTTCTTATCTTCCTTCTTATTCTCCTCACACTTTTTTTTTTTTGCATTTGTGCTCATGTTTTAGTTGCAAGAAAATGCTTAGTAGAGGGAATATTGATTTCCTTCCTTCTTCTATAACATGCCAACTTTCTGCATCTCAATTTGTTTTCCAAATTCCTCTTGTTTCCATGCAAATTGGCAAGACGTTTTCTGCATGGACTGTTTTTAAAGGATTATGGTTTATTGCCCCATGTATGTGTCAAGTTCATTGTAGATATTTTGGATCTTGGCCAAGGAGTTTGACCTCTGGTTTCTAATGTTTCCTTCCATCTCTCATTGGACTCTGGCAGATCACAGCAAACAAGAAGGACTTAGGTCGATTCTGTGGCCAGGTAGATTCTGCCACAGGCAACCACCCAAAAGACAAGGAGTTTTTTTCTACCAACAATCACATGCGGCTCCTATTCCAGTCTGACTTCTCTAATGAGGAGAATGGCATTGTGGTTTCCTATAAGGGATTCTTAGCTTATTATCAAGCTGTGGGTAAGTATAGAATATATATACCCTGCTGAAGTCTTAAGCACAAACTGACCCAGCTTCACTTTTCAAGATCACTCAAGGCTTGCTGATGAAAAATATTTAAGGTAGGAGGAAAGGAACAGAAGAGGACATAAGCATGAACAATCAAGAGAGAATAGGTAACTCAGTCGAGAGCTTACCACATAAATAGCAATTCAGCCCAGATGGGAAGAAATCTGGGAAGAAGCATTTCACAGTATTTAAAAATACTCTATTTTAATTAGCTCAAGATAAATGAGGTTGGGAAATACAGTTTCCAAGCTTCTGTGTTCATCTCAGTGTAGTAGTATATGTAAATATAGCTAGAGGCATCTGCAGCAAACTGTGATGATATGAACCAATGACACAAACATAGTGATGTTACCATGCAAATGCTGCCTTTATGTACTGGTTGGCTGACCTGACAGGGGAAAATTCTGGCATCTATATTTTACAGCAATTGAAATTGCTAAATGATCTTCAAAGGCAGCTCAACAGATAACATTGCATAAACACCCCAGTGAGAAGTTTACTAGCACTTAGGCTGTTGTCCCTGTCCAGAAATAGTAGAAATGGTGAACCTGAATGGATGAAAAACATGTCAATGTGTGTCTGAAGCTCCAGGGACAAATGAGCGCTATACATTTTCTTTTTTAGGGAAATGTACCCATATCTGGTAGATTTTCTCATGTCTTGAGGAACTGGGGATTTTGGGTCACAGGAGACTTTAATTGCATTGCTCAAATTGTTATTTTGCGCCTGCAATTCTGTCCTAGCAGGTAAAGATTTGCAATTTGAACATGCTAAGTGAAGAACAGCAGACCCTCAACACTGCAGCTATCTACAAATATTTGCTGGTGAAGAAATAAGATTTTCAGGAGCCATTAATCTCCAGCTGCGGTGCAGCATATATGAGCAAGCTGATGTACCATAACATATCATAAGCAGGAGGACTGGGATTTCCTTGTTTACTTGGAGAAGCTGCCCTGGAAACAGCTGCCTTGAGAATGATTTTCTGCTCAAGAGCAAAAGAATGACCCGATCCTGAATGCAAAATTAATAAAATCCTGTAAGCCATTATTTTCTCCGCTTTCATCTCATCCTCTAGATCTCGATGAGTGTGCCCCCAGAAATGACGTCGAAGATGGTCCGCAGTGCCAGCATTTCTGTCACAACTATATAGGGGGCTACTTCTGTTCCTGCCAGCCTGGATACCAACTCCAGAGTGATGGGTATTCTTGCAAAGGTAAGACCACATGATCACCCAGAAAGCAGAATACCAGGGAGAACAGGGAGATCATGCCCAGAAGAATATCAATGTGGAAGAATGCAAGGTAACATGGAGGAAGTTTGTAGAAGTCATTAGCGGAGAAGTGACAATTCAGCTCTGGGAAAGGAAAGGAGAAAGTATGAACATGAAATTCAGAACAACCCTTCCTTGATTCCCTTTTTGTACAAGAAGCAGCAGAGGAAATCTCTGAAGGGCTTTAAGAATCTGCTATTACACCTTACAATAGTAGACCAGCGTTCCTGTAATCGGTGAGGTTTCTGATTTCTCATCTAGTCTACCTCAAGGGGCAGGGATGGGCTACTGGGGGTTCGCAGGAGTTTGGGAGACCCTCATAGTTAAGATTCTGCACAATTTGGAGAACCCCCAATTCCCACTCCTGGCTGGCCCTGCCCACCCCACTCCTCCCAGGAGTCCCCATGAGGCCCGTTTTGGATGCAGGTAAGTGCAGGATGCGCATAGAGGGTCAGGGAGGGCGAAAAACAAGCCTCCCGGATGTTCGGGGAGGCCAGAAATGGGCTTGTTTCTGGCTTCCAGACAGCCTCTGGAGCCCGGGGAGGCCATTGTCGCCCACGTGGAGGCTTGATGAAAGCCTCTGGAGCCCAGGGAGAGCAAAAACACTCCCCCCCCCCCCGCTGTGGTGCAGAAGGCCGACTAGGCCACGTCTACCATGGTGACGCCCACCCAGCAACCGGGCAGAGAACCCATTGCTAAAAAATTTAAAGCCAACCCCTGTTAAGGGGCCCACAACCCTTGTCTGTAATGCCATCAAGGTGCTATTTCAGGTTTACAACGAGAAATAGGCCCCAGAAATATGCCAGCTGCTGCTCTGCAGATGAGCCGATATGAATTTTCCTTCTAGTGAATCTTCTTTTGTTTCTTGCTCTGCAGTGGATTGCAGCAATGAACTGTTCACAGAAACCTTTGGGTATTTGTCAAGCCCTGGATACCCTGAGCCCTATCCACCTAACTTGCATTGTAACTACAGCATACGGGTAGAGAAAGGGATGACCATTATCCTCAAGTTCTTGCAACCCTTTGAAATTGATGACCACCAACAAGTCCACTGTCCTTATGACCAGCTTAAGGTACTGCAGATTGATCAATTCCTAACTGGTGTTGCCATTCAGTACTTGGTTCAACCTTAGAATGGGTGATAGATCATGAATAGGGGAACCTTCAAAGATCACTGCAGTCTGTCTATCAAGTACTAACTTCTCATTGTGGAATTAAAATGTTTGAGGTTTTCCTAAGAAAGATCTATGGAAATAGCCAGAATATTATCCAAATAGTCAGCTTCTTCCATTTACATTTTTAAGTAAACTCAACTACAAATAGTATGAGTGGTTCCAGGGAGCTTGGCTTCTTCTGAAATGCCTATTACAAACCAAATGACTCTTGTAATATTTTATGTATTACAAAGATACAAATAGAACACAATTTATACACCAAGTGTCCCAAAGGTGCTTTTTCAAGGGGCAACTGCACTTTCCGGTTTTTCTTGGAAAATGTTTTGGTTCGCAACTTCACATCCAATAAGCTTCTTCAGAACTGAGGAAGCTTCTTGGATGAGAAGTGAAATGTCTTCAGAGAAAAACCAGGAAATCCAGTTGCCTCTTGAAAAAGCAACTTTTGGACAACCATGACCTGGATGGCTGAGAATCTCCATTTACACAACAAGTGCTTCCACTGTTACAAAGAATTAGGGGTGACATGATAGTAGTATTTCAATACTTGAGGGGCTGCCATGAAGAAGAAGGGGTCAAATTGTTCTCCAAAGCACCGGAGGGCAGGAAAAGAAATGGTTGGAAACTGATCAAAGAGAGAAGCAACCTGGAATTAAGAAGTAACTTCCTAACAGTAAGGACAATTAAGCAGTGGAAAAACTTGCCTTCAGAAATCATGGCTGACCCATCATTGGAGGTTTTTAAGAGACTTGAACAGTCGCTTATCTGAGATGGTATAAGAGAGGTTCTCCTGCTTGAGCATGGGGCTGGACTAGATGACCTCCAAGATCTATTCTATTCTATTCTTTTCTATTCTAAAGCAGGCAACATATATGTCTTATAGCTGATCTTCAGGGAAAAATCTCAAAAGGCTACCAGATTGAGTACCTGTTTGTTCCTCTGAGTTTCACATTGCTGCTCATTTCACACTATTGTCAAAATGCTTTTGTTACTACATACAGAGAGGCTTTCCCTGCAGCCCCTAATATGAACATTTATTCAATCATTTTGCCTTAATGATCTGTATGTATGTATGTATATATGTATGGATGTATGGATGTATGTGAAATACCACTCACGCATCATCACAAAATCTCCAGAACCGAAAAACCTACAAACTTGAAATTTAGCACGTATGTTCCTCTTGGCTTCTTTGTGCTCACTCAGAAAAGATTTTTGAAATGGCCATCAGAGCATTAGTATTTCCTGTATTATTATTAACATGCTCTGATGCTAAGGAGTTCTATTCCCCCTCCCCACCTGAAAAGAAATCTGTTCCAAATGCAAAACACAAGCAGAGGAGAGGAGTTTGAGGTTTAGCTTCACAGCAGCAAGCAGCTTTAGTACAGAACAGTTGAGCTAAGCCACACCCAGGCTCCTTGCTGTCTCCTTCTTGTTCACACAGCAATTACTGTTTCAGTTCCCAAACTCTGACACACTGACAGGACACTAGCCAGATGAATATAGATGTATGCTGGTAGGCAGAGGTAGATTTTCCCCCCTTATTTTCCTCTCCAAAAACTAAGGCCGATCACATAGTTTCCCACGAAGCATGGATATCCAGCTAGTTATGTATATGTGTTTATTACTGAATGATTTATTACATTATTTAATTAAAAATGTTTAAGTGACACACGAATTTAAAAAAACAAGTAAATTCAAAACATTAAATGAAACATTAAAATGCAGCAAATAACAATGAAATCAAAAGTCAATATAAAAATATAATTGCAAGAAAAAATCAAATAATTATATAAAAGAACTAACATGAAAAACTAAAATCTAGAGACACTGGATTGAGACGGTAGCTGTAGAAATTAAATAAAGAAATAATAAAAAAATAATTATGGGAAATCTACCAAAACAAGCAAAAGGAGAAATATTTTCAACAACATTTAAATGTCTTTGCCATAAGTTCTATCTTATTTGTAGTAGAGAGAAATTAAATTTGAACCTATGGATAGATATCTTTTGATTGGTGGGTTGGTTGGTTGATTTTAATAGAAATATTCAAAACAGGTATAAAAATGCAATTCTGATAACCATGTGGAAAAACCACACTCTGAATTTGGTACAAGTCAAATTTTGGAAAGCCTTTCTCATTCAAATGAGCTTTTGATCATAAGATGGAAGCTTTCAGCCATATTTCCCAAGAAAGTTTCTTTCTCATTTTATGTAACATTTTCTTCTGACTGATGGAACATTCATTTCTGAAACCTCAATTTTTTACTAGATCCATGCTGGCGTGAAACAGATTGGTGAATTCTGTGGCCGAAAACCTCCAGGCATGATTGAAACCAATAGTCCTTCAGTGGATATCATTTTTCTCACAGATGAATCAGGATACAGCCGAGGGTGGAAAATTTCGTACAGTATAGAAAGTAATTATTCCCATCCAATACTTTTAAGTTAAAAGCTAATGACCTTTCTGCTGCTCCTTCTTTCATTTTTTTCTCATCTCCAATAGGAATCCGTTGCCCACAGCCTGTGGCAAATGATATATTCACCATAATCAAGGACCCACAGCCCCTGTATCATTTCCAAGATTACTTCATTGTCAGCTGCAAGACTGGATATAACTTGATGGAGGTGAGACTTATTCATCTGAGTGCTTTAGTATGTTATTTCTTATAAGCCTTTTTCTTGCAATGGCCTTGATCTAAGTGGCCTTTCCTTTCTTTCTACATCTACTCTTGTTCATGGAAGCAAACGAAGATATGTGTCAAGGCATAGAAAAAAAAATACGTATCTTACAAAAGAAAAAGGTCAAACTGTGCTTGAATTTTTGATTAAAGACAGAGTTGTCAATTGCGCAATGTTTGAATAGTTACTAAAGCACAGAGAAGAAATTGGAGAAAACGAAAGTGTAAGAGAGACAGAGAGAAAGAAAACATTAATTTGGAACTCAGCTCTAGAAGCTGCTTTCAAGGTCAGAACTCAATTCTACTAGCACCAAACTTACCACTGCAAGCTTTTCTCATGTTTCCCCACTACTGAATAACCAGTCATATATTAGCTAGAGTAGACAAGTAAGCATCCCCCAGTTTATTTGCTTGTAGGATTACATTTGTTACCCCAGAGTCCCAGGTTTTAATTAAAAAGAAATCTCCAACTGGTATAAACGTACAATAACTATTCTGTCCAATAGCATGTTCAGTCTAAAACTAATGACAACAATGGATCCTTTTTAGTCTTTTATAATGGAGGTTTTTTTTTTTTCATGCAGAAAAACCAAAACCTGAAAACTTGTCTTCAGAAAGTTTCTGAAGACTTGCCCTGCTAATGCAGGGAATTACTTTAGAGTAATAATTATATAGGGAGACAGAGGTCAGAGGTATGAAGATGGATGCTTTGGTTTTGGCAATATTCTCAATCCCAGAATGGTGTCAGTAACCTGGGTTAGGGATCCTTCCTACATTTTTTTAGAAGAGAAAGCTTTTCTTCTTCCCTGCCGCAGATTGCAATGAAGAGAAAGGCTAAGGTAAAACCCCATGTACAGCTTCCCCCATCTGCCACACTGCCAAACACATTTTCTTAAGGTGGCATCTTTTATCTGATTTCAACCTCGGTCAGCAAGACTATAGATGGAAAAAGACAAAGGCATGATAGCAAGCTAGGGACATCAACAAAGGTATTAAATGGATGGTTAGCTGTTTTTTCTTTTGAACAGGGTAAAGAACATCTGACATCCTTTACCTCTGTCTGCCAACATGATGGGACCTGGCATCGTTCTATGCCCCGATGTGAAAGTGAGTAGCCTTTTCTACCTGTTGCCTGAAATACTACCTAAGCAGATTCAAGTTCCCCCAAACCTAGGGGCCTTTTTCATGGACTCCTGCTGTTGAACAGCTGGAGCTGTGAATCTTCATTGCCCATGGCAGTGAGAAGCATTTTGCTGCCTCTGTCCACAAGATAGTCCACTGGGTTCATCTGATCTATACTGTAGTTATTCAGCAATTCCAAGACAGAAAAACATACCAGCATTAAGTTTGCTGCCTAGCCTTTCATTGTCTGTCCTTATCCTGGAGCAATTCATATTTAAGATATTGGGGAGGGAGAGAGAACCCAATTTAAAAGAATTAGTCTGTGTAATTCTTAAATGTAAAATAAAATAAAAGAAGGGCCATAGTAAACAACGCCCAGAAATTGGAGAGGTGGCAGATTCACAAAAACTATTAGATGCCTCTATAGCTACTTCCTCTCCAGGAGTCACGCAGCTGTGCTGCCAACAGAATGGTCAATGAAACCCATCAGATTCTACTCATGGCAAAATCTATGCTGAGATAAGACAAATAAAATGCTATTTTAGCACAGATGTGCTAAGGGTGACTTTAAGGTTGCAATCAGATGAAAGCAACATCACGAGGAAGCAGCCCCCCTCAAAAAAAAAGGTTCATGGGATGGTTTTGCTGCAATTGTGGAAAAACAAGGAAAGTCTCCTAAATTGTGGGATTTGGTTCTTAGGTTTATGCTGTTTATTTTCTGATATGCTGCCGACACTTGGTCTTCCATCTGACAATCCTGAAAGTGCTTTCTTTTATTTCTTTCTCTTTCCCTGCTAAACCTCTTTCTGAATTGTCTTAAGGATTCAGTGTCTTTTTGCCTGTACATGAAAATGCAGCTCTTTATATGGAGATGCATTTCGGATAACTAATAGCAGAGAAAAAAGCTAGTCCTCTCTTCTTCGCTTTGCTTCTTCACTAAAGAAGACTTAAAAACAGAAACTAAAATTGTTCTGTTTAGGGCAGGATTTGAGATATGACATACCATGAATCATATCCTGAGAAAGAAATGAAGAATTCCTATGAGAGTGCTGTTCTTGGGTTGTGATCATTTCTGATCCCTAGAAAATCCCAGAGGGAAATAGCAACAGCAGTAGACTTATATAATGCTACCCGGTGCTTTACAAACCTCTCTAAGCGGTTTACAGAGTCAGCATATTGCTCCCAAGAATCTGGGTCCTCATTTTACCGACCTTGGAGGGATAGAAGGCTGAGTCAACCTTGAGCCTGGTGAGATTCACTCTGCCAAATTGCAGGCAGCCAGCAATCAGCAGAAGTAGTCTGCAGTACTGCATTCTAACCACAACACCATCACGGCTCATACTGTACTGTATACTATACTCCCTTCATCTTATGTGTTTTTGTCTTGCAGTTGTGAATTGCGGTGAACCTAAATTTCTGAAAAACGGGGCATTTAATTTTGTATCGGCAACAAAAAATAATAACTATGAGTCGGTTATCAAGTACCGCTGTAATAAACCCTATTATCGCCTGGTCACCACCCCAGGAAAAGGTGAGGCCATGCATTGCCAGATCAATGCAAACCTAGTGCAAACTGCAGCACTGCATGGGAAACTTGACAAACCAGAAGCCAAGCAATTTCCTTGCTTTTGTATGTGTATCTTCTTTACCAAATGCTAGGCAGGGAGGAGGGGCAGAAGTGGGGGTGGAAGAAGCCTGGCCATGCTCCAAGTCCCCGTGATGAAACAGTGTCACCTGGCTGGGCATCATTGAGGCTGCCTTATGAAACAGCTTCCCCTAGAGATATGGATGGACTTGACCCTGTTTGCCTTTTGGAAAACAGCGAAAACCTGGATTTCTCCCTCAGGATTGGGGCCAGGATGTTGATGGAGCTGGCACAAGATGCCTGATTTATGGATGAAGTTCTAGCAGGACCTCAATAGTGCCTTTATAGTTTTAATGCCTTTTTAAAAACAATTGCATTGCATTGTTATAGGGCATCTAGAGGTTCTTTTGGTAAATGGTTGGGCATATAAATTTAATAAATAAGCATTGATTTCTTTAAAAAAAAAGATGGGTAATGAAGCAATAACTGATAGCTCTTATCTTGGGCATCTGATCCCACAATGCTAATTCTTTAAATAAATTCATTATAGCCGGGGGTGGGGGATCCATTTATTTATTTTATTTATTTAAATTGATTTTTAGCTGCCTAACCTGGAGGGATTCATTGTGGGCTAGAGTACTTGTTCACTATCTAACACTTGGCATTAAAACACCTTGGACAGCAATAAGTGTATTTTTTTTTGTTTGTTTGAGTGTGACTGAATGATTTCAATCTCATTATACTTGTAAGAAATTCAGCTACATAAAAATAGAACATAAAACATCCATGGTTTAAAAAAAACCACAATAAAATGTTCAAAAAAATAAATAATAAAAAAACCCATTGAGCATTCAATCTTTAGTCCCACTATTCTTGTTTTTGTTTTCCTTTAGGTATCTATACCTGCTCACCTGAAGGTTCCTGGAAGGATCAAATTAATCACGATGACATCCCAACATGTCTGCCAGGTAAATCATGGCCAAAGATTCTCTTGCTTTCTATTGTTATAGCACACTATTCACCACTTCTCAGTAGTCAAAGCTGATGCTGGCACCAAAAGACTAGCAGGCCTTAGTACCAGAAGAGGCAGAGAGGAAGCAGGCATCATGTCTACCTCCACTGCTATTGGACCTACTAGAATGGGATTCCGGATCCAGCTCTGAGATCACTTTCAGTTCTCATTCTCTTCCTAAAATTAATTTCTGCAAATAAAAGCAGATAGCACAAACAAAAAAACAGAGATCAAGACATATAAAGGAAACATATTGACAAAGCACATAGAAATTCTGAGATTTTTTTTAAATAACCACAACCAGTGTCTCTGCTGAGAATTTTTTTAAAAAATCAGTCTGAGTCTTTTGTGGTCTTCCCCAACCCCAATTCTCAGTTCTTTTGTGGGTCCAGAAGAACAAACAAGAATAGCATCCACAGTCCTTATAGGAAGACCATAGGTGCCAGGGAGGCTTGGAGAAAGAAGAAGCAGCCACACAACCCATTATTGGCAAGCTTTATGTGCCCAGTTCTGGTGGCTGTCATTGCCAAGTGTAGCAGGATCCTTTTCTGTTGAATTATCTTCTGTTTCCTCTTCTGAGAGAGGTATTGAAAAGCAACATTTTTAGCCCAAAGGGGAGGTAGAAGCGAATTAATTAACAATTAGCCAGAAGTGAAGAAGAAGATGATTAAGAGGCTGGCTCTGATGTGGTTTAACCAATAATAAGATGTACAAATAAGGGACGTTTGCTGAGAGAGGGTGGGTCAAGAAGGCAGGGGGTACTGCAGCCTTTCTGAGCATTCTCTCTCTTTTCACAGTGTGTGGAAAGCCAGACAACCCAATCGTGGAAGTCCAGCGAATTATTGGTGGGAAGGATGCCCCTCGAGGCAGTTTCCCATGGCAAGCTATGGTGGTCATCGCCGGGCGAGCAGGAGGGGCACTGCTGGGTGATCGCTGGATCCTGACAGCTGCCCACGTTTTGTACCCAAAAGGGAAAGGGAATGTCACAGAGATGCTGACCCCTGTGCAGCTGGCAGAGAAGGCTGAAATCTTCCTGGGTCACACAGAGGTGACTGAATTGTACAAAACAGCCAATAGACCAATTCTCAGACTCTTTGTGCATCCCAACTACACCCCAAAGGATGAGCACAACTTTGATGGAGACATTGCGCTCATTGAGTTGAGAGATCCAGTGACCCTTGGCCACGACATGCTGCCTATCTGCCTCCCTGAGTCAGGAAACACCACCTATTACCATACAGGCTGGATGGGGTATGCCAGTGGCTTCGGCGTAGAAAAAAACATCCTTGCTAGCAGGCTGAAATACGCCCCCATCCCAGTGGGCGACCAGGATATGTGTCGGAAGTGGTTGAAAGGAAAGAAGATCTCTGAGGAGGATCCAGTCTTCTCAGACAACATGTTTTGTGCTGGGACCCCCTCTGGAGGAAAAGACACCTGTCAGGGTGACAGTGGAGGGGCCTTAGCTGTGCGTGATCCAGAGACCCAGCGTTGGGTGGCCACGGGCATTGTTTCTTGGGGCCTTGACTGTGGCAAAGGATATGGCTTTTATACCAAAATCATCAACTACTTGGATTGGATCAAGGGCATCGTTGGAAAGGATTGGGTGTCCATGCAGGTTTCTCATTAGCCAACCAAAGAAATGTAAACTAAGTTATAGATTCCATGCATGCATGGAAAATGTATACTTCTCATTAGTTTCCTGCTGTCCTTGCTGCCCTGTCCTCTTTTCTTTGATACCAAATAAATGTATAATTGCTTCTTTTATTGGATGGGAGAGGGGGGAATAATTCCTCCTGCCCCTCATTTCTCTTCTCAGTCTCCAATGCCCCAGCAAAGAGAAAGGTTTCAGGAAAGGTGAAAGATTTCTGAATAGGAAAAGGATGTGTTGTTTCTTCCCATTCCCTCATCCTCTTGGCTCAAAAATGTCTTTGAAGTTCTTTCTAGTATCAGTGGGGACTCTGAGATGGGAAATGATTGCAGTGCACACTATATAATTTTGTGAATAAGATATATACTTTTAGCATCTGGCTCCAGAATCTGCCTCTACATGCATCCATAGGAACCAAAAGCTATCCATTTTTTTTGTAAAAAAATTGCATCATTTTTTCATTTATTGTTGCAATAAGTTAGCGAGCCCTTTATCCCCTTGCAAAATAGACAATTACTGGTTTAACTAATAGCTTCTATTGATACCTCCTGTATCAAATCTTCAGTTGCTCAGCAAAATAAACTAAAGATAGCTCAATCAAATATCTCAAAGGATTTATGTATTATTTTCATTAACAGCAGAGAGTACATCTGATACAAACTTACAATGATGCCATAACCCAATCTCAGAAAGAATGCATTTTTTTGTGATTAATAAACATTAAAGCAAGTTATCAATAAATCAAAACATGTCAAAAACAATTGTTTATGGCAGAAAATGTCACGTGTGATAAACTTTGCTGCTAAGACTATGCAAAAAGATCTAGAACAGGGTATATCAATTGCAAAGCTGGGGAAAGAACTGCTCTAAATCTGTTGATCCAGGTGTGTTTAGGCAGGAGACATAAACCCAGTGCTGATATTTTTGCGCCTGTTGATTTCTGTGTTCTGCAACAGGAAGCTGTTTCTGTGTCTCTATGACTCCTTTCTTGTCATGAAGCAACTTACCTAACACTATTGAGTCCAAGTATCTTCTGCTGTCCTGTTTTTCCTATATGGGTAAATTTATAGATGGATATGGCCTAAAATATAACTCTGTCTTAGCAACATCGTTTTTCCACCTCTCTCCATGAAGCTGTCTCCCCAGCTCATGAGCAAAACAAGAAATTTCCCTTAATTCTCCTGCTATTGAGGGTAGTCTCAAAATGTGGGAAGTCTGCAACTCCTTAACTTGGAGGAAGGTGAGAGATTGCTACCAATGAGTAGGCATGAGCCATAAAGGCAGAATAGGACACAGCAATAGTGGCAGTAACTTTCATTAATTTCAAGCTGGTTATCGTTTTCTTCTGACTCAAGGCTTGGTGAATAAATTTCCTAACAGCAGTGGAGGAAGGCCCTTTGAAACGCTACAAGCTATGCAAATAAAGAACTGGGACTTTGTCACTTAGAGTTATTTATAAATTTTCTTTGGTCACCATGGCCAAAGGAGAGATAAAGGCATCACCATTCACTTGGCTGAGCACAACCGAAGTGTTGCAATGGTAAAGCCCTGTTGCAATTCAATAGTAACCTGGCCTCCAAGACCATTGTTCCTCACACGCATACAGAAATATTTTCCTGATACATAATACTACAACAACAAACTCTCTGGAACACAAATGGTTTATGGAGCATATTATCATTCATAGTAGAATAGAATTATATTCAGTCTTCCAAAGGGACATCTGCTGGAGACTAAAATTTAAATTTGGCAAATCTAAATTTAATGTGCAGCTTTAAACTAGATATGCAGCTACTGTAGTTTAAAGTTGCACATTAAGGCAAACTGTAGTTTGTATGGCTTAGCAGAGAGTTACCAGCCATTCTGGTTTATTAATTATGGTTTAGCCACTCCCAATTTTAGAAATTTTAGTGCTGGCCCTCCACTTTCCTGTAAGGCTTTAAGGTAAAATGGCTTCACTGCATTCTGGATATTCCCTTCTAATGGATAAAACAAAACAAAACAAAATGTGTTTCATTCAGTTAGCTATGTTAAATAAACCTGGTCTAGAATGTTGTGTGAAGGCAGGTTTTGAATGAAAGAAGCATTCAAACTGTCTGTGTGTACACATGGATTTGGTCTATGATTATCAGTTAGTGGACTACAATGACCTGCAGAATTTTAACAGCCATGTTCCCGTAATTCAACAGGGAAAACAAGGCCTCATGTGATCATAAGCAAGCAACCAGTTACCATAACAAGGACATGATCCAAATTTTTCTCCCAACCAATAGAGAAGTTTCATGCCCATAACTCTCTGTTTCTCTCTCAAGCCCTCCTCCGTGTGTGTGCGTGTATGTGGGTGTGAGAGAGGACGAGGTCAGGAGGGAGGTAGAGATAGAGGTAGAGAGGAGCAAAGATTTAACCTTGATTTCATAATTAAAGTTTGCCATTAATATCCAAAGTTTACTGGAAATCATCTGTAACAGCTTTTAAAACTTTTCTACAATAAATATATTTATCAAAAGTCTATGCATTTCCGTATTCCTGTTTATCTATTTCCAGTACTAGGAGCTTATGAACAGAAATGGACCTTTTCTGCCCAAGTAAATCACTAGAGCCTCAGAGTGCCTTGTTAACCCCAATTTTGTACCATAAATGTATGATACCACCACTGTTCAGGATGCTTAAGCTGGAATTCTCTGTCAAAACCACTTTTCCCTCTGCACAGTGTTCTGTTTTCTTCATCCTTCAGCGGTTCAGACATCTTAAATGTTTTTCTTCTCCTGTTGATTGGTCCTTTTATGAGCTGAGGTCCAATGAGTTGGGTATTTTTGGACTCAAAGGGGAATGGCTCCCTGACGCTTCAACATTTCATAGTGTTGCTGGTCCTCACCTTTCAGGCTTACTTTGCAGTAAGGCTTACAAATACAAGTACCGTATATACTCGAGTATAAGCCGAGTTTTTCAGCACATTTTTTGTGCTGAAAAAAACCCCCTCGGCTTATACTCGAGTCAGATTCCCCTCTGAAAAAAAAATGGTGTGGAGCTCCGAAGCTGGGCAGCTGCTTCCCTGCTTCCGTGTTTCCTTTGCAACTTTTAAGCATGGGGGTAATTGGAAGCAGAAAAGTTCTTGCTTGAGGATATATTGTTTTTTCTTTTTTTAACTGTTTTTAGGGGGGGGAAGAGCCACCGCCATGTGAGAATGCTCAGACACGAAATCTATCCGACCGAAAATAAGTGTGTGTGTGTGGGGGGGGATTTTAACAGAGGGAAGATGTAGGGAGAAGGCAAAAGCGACGGAAGATCCTTCAGGGGAAACTGAGGGGGAGACTCACCCTTGGTCCAGATGAGCCCCCTTCCCCTTTCTCTAGGCTGAGAAAACAACGCGAGCCGAGGTTGCTTCGGCTCCACTCAGCTTTGTTTCCTCAGCTCCAGCTGCTTTCAGTCCACTTGGGAGGAGGGGGAGGAGGTGGTGGTGGCGGCTCGCGTTGTTTTCTGAGCTCTAGGCTGAGAAAACAACTCGAGCCGAGGTCGCTCCACTCAGCTTCGTTTCCTCAGCTCCAGCTGCTTTCAGTCCACTCGGGAGGAGGGGGAGGAGGGGGAGGAGGGGGAGGAGGGGGAGGAGGAGGTGGTGGTGGCGGCTCGCGTTGTTTTCTGATAGTGAGATCATTTCCCAAATTAATTGATTCACTAACCCAAAAGAAGAAGATGTTGATGACAGTGGGAGGCAGGAGTCACTCTCTCCCTTGCAAGAAAAAAGCAAGAGCCGTTCTTATGATCTCTCCCTCTCTCTCTCTCTCCCCGTAATACAGTCAAGCCCTTTCCAGCACGCGGGATCCGCCCCGCCGCTTTGCACCTTGCAAATGCAAAAACCCCAGGATTTTGCATTTGCAAGGTGCAAAGTGGCAAAGGCAGATCGCGCATGCTGGAAAGGGCTTTACTGTATTCTGGGGAGAGAGAGAGAGAGGGAGAGATCATAAGAATGGCTCTTGCTTTTTTCTTGCAAGGGAGAGAGTGACTCCTGCCTACCACTGTCATCATCATCATCATCATCTTTTGGATTAGTGAATCAATTAAACCTTTCATGATAGTGAGATCGTTTCCCAAATTTCCCTTAAATCAGGGAAGAAATCAGAAACAAACCTTTGGACTGAGAATAAGCCTGTTCCTATGATGCCATTTTTGTTCACTGCAGTGTGAAAAGTGTGAAAAAACACACTTCTTTTTCTTCATCTTCTTGTTCCCTATTTACTGGTCTCTTTCAAAGAGGAAATTGTGAACATCAAACTTATTCTCAACTGTCCTAGTGAAAGTTTTTATTGGTATCTATTTTTATTTTTGAAATTTACCAGTAGCTGCTGCATTTCCCACCCTCGGCTTATACTCGAGTCAATAAGTTTTCCCAGATTTTGTGGTTAAATTAGGTGCCTCGGCTTATATTCGGGTCGACTTATACTCAAGTATATACGGTATACAGTATTTGTCAAGTAAGCCTTCCCACTATCCACCCTTTGGAACTATAGTAACTACTTCAAAGGCTTGTATAATTTCCCCTTACTTCTTTCCAGCTACTCTCTAGCCAGCTAATGAAGGCAAGATCCTGATCCCTTCTTTGAGATTTGAGATTTACTGCAGACCAACAAATAACAAGAGTAGAAATACTCGCCGCTTTACTCCTCACCTGCTGTCCAGCTGAATAGCCCTTTTCATTTGAAAACTGGCAACCAGTAAAACCAATTGGATTGTGGGGGAAGGAAGGGGAAGGCTGTCAGATCGCAAGGAGAGAGCTCTGTGAACAGAGATGTTGTGAGAATGGTTATTTTCAGATCAGCCGCAGTCTAGGCTTCTTTGAAAACTGCCCAGATTCATGGAGGAAACATGGTGTCCCCTTTTTAACAATAATAAAAGACATATAGGTTGATGGCTCAAGCAGTTCCAAGTGTTCACTCCAACTTCTTATACAGGTAAGCACTGAAAGGGTTTAATAACAGATTTAAGGCAATAGATTTAAAACCATTTGTTGTGAATGAATAATACCAATAAAGTATCTTGAGTTTGAAGTCAAGTGCAAGGGTTCTGGCCTGCACTTCTGATTGGCTGTTAATGGCAAGATCGGATTGGTCCGTTCAGGAGCATCTGATTGGCCATTAACAGGCCATTCCTATTGGTTAACGGAGCTAGCGCTCCAGGTTTGCTATTGGTTGAACAGTTAATAAGTTGCCTATATAAGGAAGGCTATAGCAGCCATCCAGTTTGAGCTGTCACATTATGTAAATAAAGAGTTTGAAGTTCACTGTTTTTACCGGCTCGTCTCCATTATTCGCACCCATGCTCCAGACTTAACACTGGTGACGAGGGTGGGATTGGATGACATCAGAGCCAACTAAGACAACTAAGCACGTGGCTGAAGCGCACAACGGTGGGACCATGTCTGGCGGCGTAGTACCACCCACTCCGTTCGATGCAGCTCAAGAGGACTGGGAGTCCTACATGAATCGTTTTCAAATGTTTTTGGAAACGAATAATCTGAAGGATGCCACACCCGGGAAGAAACGGGCGGTATTCCTAACGCACTGCGGCCCGACGGTATTCAAAATGGCTAAGGCATTAGCAAAACTGGCAGAAGTGAAGGCCATGGACTGGGACGTCCTCGAACCGCTACTAAGGGCCCACTATGCACCAACCATTCCAACGCTCGTCAGACGACACGAGTTCTATCAAAGAAACCAGCAGAAAGGAGAAAGTGTCGTCGATTTCGTTGCAGACCTCTGGAACTTGGGAGGCCTTTGCGATTTCGCCGACCTAGAGGAGGCTTTGAGAGACCAAGTAGTTCTCGGGTTAGACTCTCTAAACGTAAAGAGCAAAATAATGGCAAAGGGCGACGTCACCCTTAAAGATGGCATAGCTGAAGCTACAGCAGCGGAGGCGACCAAGAAGTCGGCTGCCCAACTATGCCAAAATCACGCTCCAGCACACCCACCGGCCAGCGAAGTTTCACCTAACGCAGAAGGGCAGCTACCGACGGCCCACCATGAGGACCTCTCTTCGTCGTCAGACAGAAGAAGAGGTCCATTGCCTGTGGTCCGATCGGGAACGATACCTGAAGTCCCAGCAACCATGCGCTGGTTGCGGGGCCAACCATTACTGCTCCGACTGCAAATTCCGTAACGCGCTCTGCCACGAGTGCAGGAAACGAGGCCACATCAGACGGGTCTGCAGAAGCCTCCTCGGACCCAGCCAGACCTGGAAAGGAACTAATCTCCGCCAATCGACAGGGAATCGCCCTGTAAGGCGAGAACCAGTAAACCACTCCTACAGAAACCGACCCGTGAATCATCTAGCGAGACGGGAAGAGGCCCACCAAACACTCACTATTGGCCATGCCTCTTCACTAGACGCTAAGAAAATTCGGGTCAACATGAACATTGAAAATCGGCCTTGCCAAATGGAAGTTGACTCGGGGTCGTCTCTTTCAATGGTCTCATGGAAGACCCTCAAGCAACTCATCCCCACTATCCGGCGCCAAGAACTTCAATTCCAACAGCTCATGTGAAAGGACTACCAGGGGAACCGAATTCCAGTCACAGGATCCAGTCGAGTCTGGGTTGCATTCAAGAACGGCATGGCGTACTTACCCCTGACGGTGATCGATAAGGACCGGTCTAGTCTGTTAGGCCTGTAATGGTTCACACCACTCGGCATTGAAGTGGCTGGCATTAACTGAATCGGCGGTAGTGACTGGGAGGAAGACCTCGCGCACGAATTCAGGGACATCTTCGAGGAAAAGCTGGGCGAGTACAAGGGGACCCCGATATCCTTTAGCCTTAATCCAAAGATAGCTCCCATCCGCCTTAAGCCTCGTCGAGTTCCGTTCGCTAAAACCAAAAATCGACGAGCAGCTTGATAAGTTGATTGCCCAGGGAGTGTTAAAGCCAACTGACCACTCCCCATGGGAAACGCCAATTGTGACACCAATTAAGCCGGACGGCTCCATTAGAATTTGTGGGGACTACCGAGCCACCCTAAACCACGCCCTGCAACAGAACCCATATCCGCTGCCAGTGGTACAACACCTCCTCCATTCCCTGGGGGGCGGAAAAGTCTTCGCTAAACTAGACTTAGCTCAGGCTTATCAGCAACTGCCGGTTGACGAAAAAATGGCACAGGCACAGACTATCGCAACACACCAAGGTGCCTTTAAGTGTACGCAGCTTCGATTCGGAGTCAGTGTGGCCCTGGGGATCTTTAGAGCCTAATGGAGAAACTATTGCAGGGGATCAAGGGCATTGTCCCCTATTTTGATGATGTGCTCATTGCCGCCCCCACTCCAAAAATCTTACAGGAGCGTTTAAGACTGGTATTACGAAAATTCTAGGACGCAGGCTTGAAAGTCAAAAAAAATAAGTGCAAACTGTGTACCGATTGTGTTGAATTTTTAGGGTATTTAATTGGCAGGGTATACCGATAGCAAATTGAGAGCAATAAAAAACGCTCCCAGACCCCAGAACAAGATTGACCTCCAGGCGTTCTTAGGCCTCATCAATTTTTATAATGTATTCTTGCCACACAAGGCGACTGTCGCTGAACCTTTACATCGTTTATTAGATAAAAAATTGATTTGGGTATGGGGTCACAAAGAAGAGCAGGGGTTCCGTAATGTGAAAAAACTACTGACTTTGGATGCCGTACTAATGCAGTACAATGAGACTTTGCCAATAAACATTACATGTGATGCATTGCCTTTTGGAGTGGGCGCCATTTTGAGCCATGTGTTACCTAACGGTAACGAAGCCCCTGTTGCTTACTTCTCAAAGACGCTCTCGAAAACCGAGTGAAATTACAGCAAGATTGATAAAGAAGCCCTGGCGATCGTATCAGCTGTTAAAAGATTTCATGAATACGTGTACATCTGGGTTTTCACCATTGTAACTGACCACAAACCATTGCTGGGCATCATCGCTGGGGACAAGCCAACTCCCTACATATTTTCTCCCAGAATGACCTGCTGGTCAGAATTCCTGGCTGCCTACAATTATCAGCTACAATATCATCCCGGTAAAGCCATTCCCCACGCCGACGCGCTGAGCCGTACACCACTCCCTGAAACTATCAACGATCCTGCACCAACGATGACAGTGTTGCAGATCGAGACACTCCACACGCCGCCATTAACGGCCCATGACATCGCAAGAGAAACAAAACGCGACCCCATCTTAGCACAAGTCCTCACATGGGTGGAACGCGGATGGCCATTGGACCAAGTACCAGACGACTTTGCACCATTCAAAAGTCATCAAACAGAATTGTTCTCACAGAAGGGCTGTGTCATCTGGGGCGATAGATTCGTTATCCCAGAACGACTCCAACAGACATTGCTAAGAACCTTGCATGATGGCCACCCTGGCATCGTGCGCATGAAGGGCCTCGCACGAAGCTACGCATGGTGGCCAGGCATCGACAGACAAATCGAATCGTGGGTTAAAACTTGCAGGAGATGCCAAGAAGTAAGCAACGCTCCACCAAAGGCAACCCCAACTGAATGGGAGACGCCATGGGGACCCTGGTCCCACATCCATCTGGACTTTGCTGGGCCGACCAAAGGCCACACGTTTTTGCTAACCGTCGACGCCTACTCGAATTGGCTTGAGATTTACCGAATGAGCAACACAACCACTGACGCGGTCATCAAAAGACTGGAAAGTGTTTGCAACCCACGGATTACCAGACGTTCTGGTATCCAACAATGGGCCCCAGTTTACCGCGTTGTCTTTTGAGCAGTACCTGGCTGACCGCGGTATCCGACATGCGCTCACATCACCTGCACACCCTGCTGCCAATGGTAGGGCTGAGCGCATGGTACAATTCATCAAAAAGACTCTTCAAAAGATTGACTACGACAACATCGATGAGAAAATCAACCGGATCCTTTTCCTACAGCACATCACACCTCACAGCGTCACCAACAAAACTCCCGCCGAGCTGCTCATGGGACGAAAGCTCCGCTCCCACCTCGATCGCTTATACCCAGCCTATGAACCGGAAAAACCACTCGGATCCAGTGGCTGATGCTGTACCTTCCAGGTAGGCGATTTAGTATTCGCTAAAAACTTATCGGGCAATCCGCTGTGGGTAGAAGTGACTGTAATCCGTGTAACCAGCCCAAGATCATACCTCATTCAGTGTCCTGACGACAGACTTTGGAAGCGCCACATAGATCAACTACGATCGCGGCTACTGTTGCACACTTCCGAACTCCCTTATGACCAAACCGAGGGGGGAGGGAGATACAGAGGAAAGCGAATTGCAATTTGAGGGAAACCTTTTTGAAGAAACTGATAATGGGACTGAAATGCAGGAACAGGAACCAGGGACCGGAGTGAGTTCACCTCAGGGAGTGGCCAGTGATATTGGTGACGACGGGAACGCGAACTCAGAACCAGAGGCACCCCTACCGATAAACAACGAGCTACCTCAGCAGAAGTGCAGCCAACCACCAGGCACTTTGCGAAAATCGAAAAGACTAACAAAACAGCCGTCCTACCTTAAGGACTATGTAACCGCATCCCGTGGGCAGAAGCCGGGGGAAAGGGGTGTTGTGAATGAATAATACCAATAAAGTATCTTGAGCTTGAAGTCAAGTGCAAGGGTTCTGGCCCTGCACTTCTGATTGGCTGTTAATGGCAAGATCGGATTGGTCCGTTCAGGAGCATCTGATTGGCCATTAACAGGCCATTCCTATTGGTTAACGGAGCTAGCGCTCCAGGTTTGCTATTGGTTGAACTGTTAATAAGTTGCCTATATAAGGAAGGCTATAGCAGCCCTTCAGTTTGAGCTGTCACATTATGTAAATAAAGAGTTTGAAGTTCACTATTTTTACCGGCTCATCTCCATCATTCACACCCATGCTCCAGACTTAACACCATTAACTGCCATTTTCAAATTCAAAGTTTATTGTGGAGCTAATGCTAGGACAAACTAACACTTAGGGACACTTACCCTGAAAGGATAGTTTGCTTCCTTTCTTCTACACTGGTCATATTGTAGCTTGTATATTACCAAAGTCCTATGGGATTCTGTTAGTCCCTACATAATCCTGAATTATTTCAAGTTCACTGAAAACTTGCCTTCACACTGTACCATTCAGGTGGTAGTGAATATTTTCAAGGCAGAAAAATAAATGAAAGCCGTCTAATTCATTTTTCCTTAAAATATACATGAACTACCACTAGCAATAACGCCTTGTTCAGATTGTTCCATTCCCAGCATTTTCAGCCCTTGCAAAAGACAATACTGGAACAGATATTCCGGAGGCAATGGTTCTCAGGCAGTTTTATCCCCCTCCCCTCCTAAAATTAGCTTCCTTGTTAGGTAGATTTGAAGCTTATTGGAAGAATGGATAAGAAGATTTCATTGGCCTAATTTCAACCCATTGAGGCTGCATACATTTGAAAGCTTCAGGACATACAGCTAGGGCAGCAGCATGAAAAGTATATTACAATTAGTTATAAAAATAGGTGCCACAGAATTGGGCTCAACTCCTAGCAATTGCATGGATAAATGCTTGGTATGCAATAAAATAGCATGCAAAATTAGATTAAAAAAAAAAAATCTAGACATTCACACACCTGGGGGGAAAGCATGTGGCTGTCTTAATTTTTTTTAAAGAAAAGTAGCATATATTGTGTGCAAGAACTAGATCTTGAGAAGAGATCACTATAGTGAAGAGCTCAATTTTCTCTTCCCAGTTTGAGCTCATTTGGAATTACTAGCAGGGGAGCGCAGCTATTGTATGCCCTTCAACCAAGATCATACACATCTAAAACAGTCTTCCTCTTCCACCAAGTGTTCAGCATCAAGAGAGATGTACATGGAGGAGTTAGGGAGGAAGAGGTCTGGCTTCTAGTCAGCCAAAGCAGCAGTGGCAATCAGTGGGGTGACAGCTGTTTTTTTTTATTTTTTATTTTATTTATTTTTGTCAATTGTTTACAAGATAATAGGTATAAGTAAAAACATAGTTATGAATACATGGATACATATAAAAAAAAATATGTATGTTGCCACAAGATCCTCCTCAGACCCTTTTCCCAGCTACTTTTTATAAGTTTATATGTTTTCTACAGATGCTAATGGGATAATTTTGCCATGAAAGTGATTAGAGGAGAAAGCTTCTGTTTCCTCTGCATACATGCTGATCTTGAGCAGGATTCTCTCCCTAACTTGCTTAAGCTAAATCAAATAAAACGGGAAAGGCAGATTCACAATACACAAAGCATTACTGTAAAACAGCTTCTAGAACAGAAGTGCCAGGCACTCCTAGATCCTCAAAGTTGCTGGTTTTGGATTCCTCTATATCTCTAAACAAAAAAATCTCCAAAGGCAGAAGTGTGGACTTTTGCTTAATTAAGTGATATTACTCATTGACCATAAAGAGGATGGACAAAAATGCGGTGTCTCTTTTTTATCCCTTAAGTTTTTATTTAACCCAGATGGGGAAAACCCAGTCAGCCTAGCCCATGTCTCAAAATGCTGCTGCTGTTATTTGAACTGCCACATAAAGTTGCTAAAGCTGTGGGTCTGATTATGCAAGATTCCAGTGTACAAATACGAAAAATCTACTTCTGGATTTTCCCAAGTTTTTTATTTAATATTCTCATCCAAATGGTTGATTTTGAGAACTGGTGACCTAGAAAGGAAATATGAGTAGGGCCAACTCTGCCAGATTTCATTCCACTAGAGGATTATTCCTCCATGACTTACATTTGATATCATACGGGTGGAAACTTACATTTTTAAAAACATAAGACATTTTGACACTAAAAACTCCCGATGCTGCCCCGTTCCATAGTCTGATGAGTCTTTACAGTTTCATAAGTGTTTATAATTCAATGTAGAAAGAGGACAGAAGAATATGTAGAGATGTTTAAGTTATAGGAGTCCCTAATAGTTGCATACAGTATCAGATTGAAGGTAAGAATCTGGAAGGAAACTTTTGGGAAGTTTATAATGAGGCCAAAAAAACTTCCTTTGGCTACATGTCCCAGAACTCCATACAGTATATTATGGGGTCCTTGCTACTCTTTGAGTTTGGTTGTTATTTGCAGACATTTCATTACCTCAAGTAGGTAACATTATTAGTGCTAGAAAATAGTGAGGTTTGCTGTCATTTTATATAGTAGTCACTTACCCTGACAATACTGGTGGGAGTGGTCTAGTGGTTCCTTAGATTACAGGTTATAGATTAACAGAGTTGGAAAAGACCTTGTAGGTCATTTAGTCCAACCCTCCCACCCAAGCAGGAGACCCTACACCATTTCTGACAGATGGCAGTCCAATCTCTTCTTGAAGGCTTCCAGTGAAGGTAGGCTGTTCCATTGGTTGATGGCTCTCACTGTCAGAAAATTTCTCCTTATTTCCAAGTTGAACCTCTTCTTGTTCAGTTTCCATCCATTATTCCTTGTCTGGCCTACAGGTGCCTAGGAAAATAGATTGACCCCTTCCTCTCTGTGACAGCCCCTCAAATATTGGAACACTGCTATCATGTCTTCCCTGGTCCTTCTCTAGTCTAGCCGTGCCCAGTTCCTGCAACTGTTCATCGTATGTTTTAGCCTCCAGTATCTTATTCACCATGGTTGGTGTTCTCTGCACTTTTCCTAGAGTCTCAAAATCTTTTTTATAATGTGGTACCAAAACTGGATGCAGTATTCTATGTGTGATCTTACTAAGACTTTATAGAGTGGTATTAATATCTCACTTGATCTTGTCTGTATCCCTCTGTTAATGCAATTTAGAATTGCATTGGCTTTTTTGGCTGCTGCTGCACACTGCTGGCTTATATTTAGCTGGTTGTCCACTAAGACTCCAAGATCCCTCTCATAGTTACTGCTAAATGGTTACCCTTAATTAGACTGTTCTTTCCTGTTGGCTTCTTTGTTTGAGTTGGTAGATCCTTGATTGGAGTATTGTTTATTTCTTGATTGTTGGTCTAGTGTTAACCTCTCCTCATCTGCGTGCTAATTTATGGTTAGAAGTTTTTATATTTTTGTTTCCTTTTTGGCTTTTTTATTGCATTATTTGAATGGAATATAGTTGCTTATGTCAATATGCCTATTAATGGTTGTCATGTCTTGAGCATCAGGCTTCCAGAAATTCTCTGGCATTTTTGGACTTAGCTTGATCTAGGAAGTTCAGAGTTTCCCAGTTGTCCATATGTTGTGAAATTAAGCATTTTCATCATGTCTTCTGACTGCTATTCGGTTGTAATGGATCTGTTCTACTAGTTTTTTGCCTGTTGGTCCTATATAGTGGCTATCACAGTCCTTACACAATATGTTGTAAACACTCATTTTTCTTCTTCTGGGGCTCCTAGGTCTTTTGATTTATATAGAATATTTTGGAGGACTTTAGCATTGTTTCTGTGTTTGGAGAGAGATTTATTATCCAAATGTGCTTAATCCTGTGTAAAGCTACTGGTGACTTTAACATTTTGAGAAAAAGGAGAAAGATATTCCTTACAGAGGTAACCGGGACAGCAGAAACATATTAAATTGGGACTGTGGGACTTTGAAACAGAGAAAACCTTCTTGGTAAATATTGCAATCCCTGAAGAGGACAAGATTTCAATCTAAAACAAAGTATTTTGATATATATTTGCAGCAGAAAAAAACTGTGGGCCAGAGTACACAAAGTTCTGTTCTAGGAAATGATGATGAAAAAATACACAAAGATCCACAAAGGAGTAAATAAGTCCTTAGTTTATGTGCAACTTAACATAACACAATTGAATTTCTGAATTCTGAATGGAAGTTGCTCAAGAATATTTGGCAGTTGACAATATTCTGCCTCATTCTCAGAGCCTGTGTGAGATGAAGAACAAGGCTGCACTCATCATTCAGCATATGGTGTTATTTTTAATAAAAGAGTTTGTCTTATGGTGATCATTACTTTCATATTTAAAACAATTCATTTCTGTCCTTTTATTTTTTTTAATCCAATCTGCAAATAAAGATATTGTGAAGCTTCTCTGGTAACCTACAGGAGCCTATCCAGGCTGGCTGGCTGGCTGATGGTTTGTTTGATGGTTTGTTTGTTCGTTCGGTTGGTTGATTAGTAGTTAGTTAGTTGGAAGAAAAACCCATCTGGTTCAGTTCCAAGCTGGGAGAAAGATGCTGGAAACAATATGGAGGTTGATTGGAAAGAAAGTTTATGAATGAAGCAGAACCACCAACCACATGAGATTCTGGGACAGCTGAGCAAATGGAGTTTTAAGTGGGTGGGTTTTATACCTTCTGGATTCCTATGGGGTCATGTAGGGCTCATAGCTGGTTCTATAGGCAAAAGGGGAAATGTGAATCCTAGCTGTTTGTCTGAGCTAATTTTGTCAATCTTTGGCTTGTATTTATTTGATTGTATTGCTTGTTGTGATTGTATTGATTGTATTGCTTATTATGCTGCTTGTCTGAAGTTTCTGCCTGACCCAGTTTTTCTGAATGGATTACCAAATCTGCATTTCTATAAGCTTGCCTCCTCTGTTTCTGCTTGAGGCAAAGAAACAGGCTGGTTTCTGCCTTCCTTAAGATTTTTTTCCCTTTAGGGGAAATATTCTATCCTGTCTTTTTTCATTAAAATATTTCATTCTTATGGGGTTTGTTTGTTTGTTTTAGCCCATGTTATTTTTTATAAACAACTCAAAACAGCAAACATTTCTAATACTCCTTCTTCTTCCTATTTT
The DNA here is from genome assembly GCA_033807585.1 of Hydrophis major. Taxonomy (NCBI): domain Eukaryota; kingdom Metazoa; phylum Chordata; class Lepidosauria; order Squamata; family Elapidae; genus Hydrophis; species Hydrophis major. The sequence goes on from CM066329.1 coordinate 247,434,803, forward strand.
CCCTATTACAATAACCCTATAAGGTAAGTAGGGCTGAGAGAGAGTGACTGGCCCAACATCATCCAGATGGTTTTCTAGATAGTCTCCCAGTTTTTACCCCAGTGCCAACCTCTAGATCAAATTGGACCAGTAAGGTGCTGGTTTGGCTCCTTCCTCTAAGGCCAGTCCCCATCAGTGTTGATTGGGAGCCAGGTGTCCAGTCCATGGCTGCTCTTTTGCAGCACATTGCACGGTTCCTTTTCAACATCTACATGAAGTCACAGGGTGAAATTATCTGACACCATGGGATGCATGCTGATGATACTAGCTTTATATCTCAATTCCAGGTGACACAATTATGGCTGCCACCCACTCTGACAGGGCATACAATGGACCCCATTGGCCAAAGATGTTCGGGTGATGGGGTCCAGGAAAAGAGCCTTCTCTGCAATGGATCTCACCCTCTGGAACATCATGCCCCTTGAGATGAAGTCACCCCCACCCCGTTGGCCTGAAAACCTGGCTTGGTTAGGGGCTTTGATGGGGATGTCCATTCTGGAGGTGGCTAGTGGATTAGGAGAATTCCCCCAACCCCACCCTGTTTATTTATTGGTCTTTTTAAAATCCAAGTTTATTGTTTGTTTTACCTTTTCATGCTCATTGTTTTTAATGTTTTTTAAAGTTCTAAGAGTTTTGTATTTGGGGGGGGGGGATTGTAAATCACCCAGAGTGGCTTGATAGCAAAATGGGCAGTATATACATTTAATAAATAAATAAATATAAACTATACACTAGACAATGACCCACTTTTATTTAATGGAGACTTTTAACTCCATGCCTGTTTTTCTTCCCTCTTAGGCAGGAATGAGTGTCCCTTAAAAATCAGCAACCACTTTATTCCAGGTGACACAGGTGCTTGAAGTAGTAGCAAGAAAGGAGAAAGACAAGACTGTCTCTCTAGCAGAGTACTGGTGTGGCTTGGCTTAGTGCATTTCAAAATAATTCAAAAGGATTATGATTATGAAAAGCATTAGAAGAACACAATTAAACATTCTGGACTAATAATTAGAAGGCCTTCCCAGCGCTATCTCAGATGAATCCATTTTCTGACCCTTAGATACTTGGCTAAATTTCATTTAAATGGCTTTCTTCTTCCTAGTCTAGTGCCTCTTTTTGTTTTTGTTTCTGTTCTTCTGTATTACATTACTGGTGCTGGGTTGAAATTATATTTGTGGCCCTGTAGGAAAGTAGGCAGGGGTGGCTGAGGGGATTAATAGATGACAGACAGGAGTCTGTCACTGGCCTTAGTTCCTGCCTACCTGGCAGTTTGAAAGCATGTAAATGCAACCACAGGTAGTCCTTGGCTTACAACAGTTAGTGACCATTTGAAATTCTGAAATTACAACAGCACTGAAAAAAGTGACATGACCATTTTTCACACTTATGACCATTGCAGCGTCCCCATGGTCACTTGATTTACATTGGGATGTTTGACAACTCACATTTATGATGGTTACAGTGTCCCAGAGTCACTTGATCCCCTGACAAGCAAAGTCAATGGGGAAGCCAGATTCACTTAAGAACCATGCTACTAATTTAAGAACTGCAGGGATTCACTTAACAAACGTGGCCAAAAAAAAGCTGTAAAATGGTGCAAAAGTCACTTAACAAATTTCTCACTTAGCAACATCAATTTTGGGTTCAGTTGTGGTTGTAAGTTGAGGACTATCTATAGATAAATTGGCTCCACTTTGGTGGGAAGGTGACAGTGTTCCATGTTTTGCTGTACGCTCTGAGCTGTGGCGTGACATCATGCTGGCCAGTGGTGGGATTCAAATTTTTTTACTACTGATTCTGTGGGCGTGGCTTGGTGGGCCTGGCAGGGGAAGGAGGGTGTAAAATCTCCAGTCAGAGGTGGTATTTGCTGATTCTCTGAATAACTCAAAATTTCCGCTACCTGTTCTCCAGAACTGGTCAGAACCTGCTGAATACCACCTCTGATGCTGGCCCCATGACTGTGGAAATGTCTTTGGCCAACGCTGGCTCAATGGCCTGGAAATGGAGGAGGGCACCACTCCAAAAAATCAGTTGACTAGCGTAGTAAAATCCACAGGAACTCCTTTACCTTTATTTATCCACTGATATTACCTATTGAAGCTCTGAAGCCACCTGTCTCATACAGACTTGTAAAATGAAAACCACAAACTAAATATTGTTGTCTTCATGAGTGTATATTGGTTTTTATGCAAGAAGGACATAAAGTAGGCAGAATCCATGAGACTGCTCTATTGGAAAAGCGAGTCATAAGCAATACAGAGATGAAGGCTGGCTGCCACTCATTTCAATGAAAAAGAACCTTTGGGTAGATTATGTTCTAGAATATTCTGCTGCCCACAGTGATTATGTACTCCAGATCTATGATGTAGCTGGCTATTTGTTTTTCAGTGGTCAAAAACCCAGGGAGACTAAAATGCAATATTCTTGCGTGAATTAAAAGTAATTTGGTCTATAGCAGCTTCCCCAAAAAAGAAAATAAATGAAGCCGAATTAAAGAAAGAGAAGACAAAGCAATTCAAAACTAGAAAAACGTAATAGGTCTGCTACTACTTTACTTATCCTGAAGAAAAAGGGAGACAGGCAATATAAAGCGACTTGCAATAATATGGATCTTAGCTACACATTTCCATTTTTGTATGTTAGATTTATGGATGGGACAAAACCTCTTGAGAGTCAGTAGGTGCCTAGTACACAGATAATGCATGAGGGGTGGAAACATCTACTCTTGCGGTTCTTTATACTCCTTCATGACATTTCTGATCCAATCCACGTAATTTGCCACTTTAGTGTAAAGGCCGTAAGTTCCACATTGTGGCCCCCACGAAACCAGTCCAGCAACATAATATTGTGTCTCATTGTGGGGATCTTTGATCGCAAATGCCCCACCACTGTCTCCCTGGCAGCTGTCCTGACGGCCATCTCCAGCACAAATCATATTTTCTGTGAAGACATAAGCTGAAGTGTCTACTTTCACATTTCTGCATGTATCCATGTTCACCACCGGGATCCAAGCTGCCCTGAGTTTCAGTGATAATCTAGGAGTTAACCGAGTAGCATCGGTCTTGCCCCAGCCAGCTATGTAGCCCAAGGTCCCTAACTGTGGATCATATTCTGAGGATGTACCAGGCAGGCAAAGTGGTGAAATAGTGGGGCCCATTGTCAAAGGTTCTTTCAATCTTAACAGAGCAATGTCATGGTTAAAGTTTGTCCTGGGCCCTGATCCACTTTTGGCCCATTTAGGATGAATGAATGTCGCCACTATCTTCAGTGGCTCAGTAGCACTCTTGGCCCTTTGACTCACATTGAACAACCCGGCATAGAGAATTGGATATGGAGAACCATCCAGCACATGTGCTGCTGTAAGTATCCATTGTTCGGAAATGAGGGCTCCACCAGCTCGTGGCTCATCAAAGTAGATTTGCCAAGGGAAATTTCCCTCTTTAGCAACCGTGCCTCCATAAATCCTTCCTATTTCTTCAATATTTCTACTGGGTATTCCACAAACTAAAACAAGAACAGAAGAAACAATTTTTAGTCAGAGAGAAAGCAGAATAAATATCAGAAGCAGGTACCTGTATATTCGATTAACATGGGAAAAAAGGAAAAAATAGTATAGGTTCTGCAACTCTATAGACACAGCCCACTAAACCTAAAATCCAAAGCATGATTCCTTGACCCATATAGAAAATATTAAGCCCAGGGATATCCAAGCAAGCTTCAAGTTCTTCTTTGGTTTGTTCCTTATACTTCAATTGTTCTTTCTAATGTCCTAAGATTTCCAAAATGATTCCTGTTTTAGAACTTGTGGTAGGGTTGGTATTAGAGGAAGGTTTAAATCTTCCAAAACAAATTAAACTAATAAAATTCAGAACTTGGCAGATCATAACACTTTTATAAAACTTTAAACTGGAAAAAGTTTACAAATTTTCTCTGGCAAAAGAGATACCAGAGAAAACACTGTTATTTTGGAATAAAAGAGAAGCAACATTATGATCTTCATTTTCAGAGAAAAGCACAGAGAATTATACAATAGGTAGATTGTACCTGGGTCACAAACTGGAAGGCCTGTTTTCCCTTCGTCATCCACCCATTTTCCACTGGCTGAACATTGAAATGTTTCTTTGGAAATAAAGCAATTATTTATAAATATAATACTATCATTAATTCTGATTAAAAGACTAGAAAAGACTATATTAAAAAATATCACAAACTCCAAGAAGCATTAGCTATGACTTACTATTAAACAAAGATCTGTTAAAAAAGTAACAATTATAAAAAGAATTTATCAACTGATTGATCAAATATTTTAACCAATAATTTCACCAAAAGCCCACCCTTTCTCATTTTGCTTTAAAAGTATTAAAGACAAAAATTATTAATGATTTAACTGAACAAATGTTAAAGTGGAATGTAATAAATGAGTTACTGAGATAATATAAGAAGATAATGGAAACAACTGAAGGAATACACAGTTGAGATTTGAAAAATAAAAACAAGGAGCTCCTGGGGAACAAAATAGCTGTGAAGGGCAGGTAGAAAGTGAAGAACTGCTGTGTGGAGGCACGCAGGGAAACAGTCACATAGTGTGCAATATATTTCAGGTTGCAGCCTCTGCCATGTAGTACACAATTGCCAAGGCTTCAGAAAGTTCATAAAGACCCAGCAATAAGGCGAGGAAGACTCATAAGATTCCCTTCCGAGATATGGCGGCGCGTGCAGATGCAGCGGCTACTCGCTCCCCTGATAGTGCGATGTTTATGTGTTCTTCGTTGTGTATGTATAAGTGTTCGTCGCGTCCCTGTGTTTCTAGGCTAACATACAGCCGTAAGAGACTTTTAGATGTCAGTAGAACGGGTCTTATCGAGTTAGACCTGGCGTGCGTGGAGATGCTACGGAGCTACGGTCTTTTCCAGCGGCTCCAGCGGCCTGCTATGCCGCCGACCCCTACGGGAGTTACACGCCCGCTTTGGACGCGCCGCAGGCGGTGCTCGAGAAGGAGGAAGCGAGGCAAGCGTGGAGGTGTCCGAGCGATGTTAGCGGCTAATCCAAACAAGCCAGCTATTCCTTCCATCCTACTTGCTAACGTACGCTCTTTGGACAATAAACTGGATCACATACGACTTTTGCGAGCATCCCAGCAGTCCGTGAGAGAATGTTGTGTTTTTGTTTTCACTGAGTCATGGCTCAACGACGGCGTCCCGGATTCCGCCATCCAGCTTGAGCAACTAACATGCTATCGGGCTGATAGGACTCTCACTGGGAGAGGTAAGACCCGCGGCGGCGGGATCTGTGTTTATATTAAAGACGCCTGGTGCCAGGACACAGTAGTGTTACGAAAACACTGTTCAGCCCTTGTAGAGTTTATGTTACTTAAGTGTCGGCCTTTCTATCTGCCGAGGGAGTTTACAGCCGTCTTGCTAGCCGCTGTTTACATCCCTCCCTCCTCCAACAACAAGGACAGGGAGGGGGCTCTGTGGGAGCTGAACAGTGCTATCGGTGAACAACAGATAGCACATCCAGACGGGTTTCTCATTGTGGCGGGGGATTTTAATCATGCAAATCTTAAGTCGGTGTGTCCACAGTTATACCAGCACATTGACTTTCCTACAAGGGGAGTCAACACACTGGACCTTGTTTATACTACTCAGCGTGGAGCCTACAAAGCCTCCCCTCTCCCCCATTTGGGTGCTTCTGATCATATTGCAGTTATGCTAATGCCGGCGTATAGACCAAAGATTAAACTCAATAAACCGGTTCAGAAACAAATTAGGGTGTGGCCAGAAGGTGCTTCCTCTGTGCTCCAGGACTGTTTTGGAACTACAGCCTGGGACATGTTCAAAGAGGCAGCCACCTTTAATGGCCACACTGACATTGAGGAATACACAGAGACTGTTACTGCCTACATCACCAAGTGTATTGATGATGTCACGGAAACAAGGACTATTACTGTACGGGCCAATCAAAAGCCTTGGCTCACAGGAGAAGTCTACAGGCTACTGCGGGCCCGGAATGCCGCCTTTAGAGCAGGTGATGATGTTGGCCTGAGAACAGCCAGGGCTAACTTGGACCGGGGTATCAAAGAGGCAAAGAGGCAGTATACCAGGAAGATAGCCCATCATTTCAGTGACAGCAGAGATACCAGGAGCCTGTGGCAAGGTCTTCAGACCATCACGGACTACAAACCCCGGCCTCGGACCTGTGATAATGACATCACTCTGCTGAACAATCTGAATGATTTCTTCGGTCGTTTTGAGGCACAGAACGGCACTCCTGCACGAAAGTCCGTACTTCCACCTGGCGACCATGTGCTGCGCCTGTCTCCAGCCAGCGTGAGACGATCCTTTTCCAGGATTAGTGCCCGCAAGGCTGCGGGGCCGGACAACATTCCTGGTCGCGTACTAAAGGACTGTGCAGAGGAACTCATGGATGTCTTTACAGACATCTTTAACATCTCTCTGAGCCAGGCTGCGGTTCCTACATGCTTCAAACTAACTACCATCATTCCAATACCCAAGAAGGCTTCCCCTTCCTGTTTTAATGACTACCGCCCTGTTGCACTGACTCCCATCATCATGAAGTGTTTTGAGCGGTTAGTCATGCAGTATATTAAATCCATCCTTCCTCCTACCTTGGATCCCTTCCAGTTTGCATATCGGGCCAACAGGTCCACCGATGATGCTATTTCTACTGCCCTTCATTCAGCTCTCACCCATCTGGACACTAAGGACTCACATGTCAGAATGCTGTTTATAGACTTTAGCTCAGCGTTCAACACCATTATCCCCCAGCAGCTTATACGGAAACTGGATCGGCTGGGTGTGAATACCTCATTGTGCAACTGGTTGTTGGACTTCCTGACTGGGAGACCTCAGACAGTCCGGGTTGGCGGCAACTCATCGGGAACTATTATTTTGAATACGGGGGCCCCCCAGGGATGTGTGCTCAGCCCTCTACTTTTCACTCTGCTGACCCATGACTGCACACCTAAGCATGGTACCAACATCTTCGTTAAGTTTGCGGATGACACAACTGTTGTTGGTCTCATCCATAATAACAACGAGTCTAACTATAGGGATGAGGTGAGCCAGCTCACCACATGGTGTGGTGTTAACAACCTTTCTCTTAATGTTGATAAAACTAAGGAGATCATTATCGACTTCAGGAGAGCACGTACCCAGCACCCTCCTCTGTCCATTAACGGTACAGTTGTGGAGAGAGTGAGCAGCACTAAATTTCTGGGCGTGCACATTACAGAAGATCTTACCTGGAGTATCAACACCACATCACTTTACAAGAAAGCACAACAACGTCTTCACTTTCTCCGCAGACTGAGAAACGCCAGAGCCCCTACCCCTATCATGCTCTCTTTTTATCGTGGGATTATTGAGAGCATCCTGACCAGCTGCCTCACTGTGTGGTATGGCAGCTGCACAGCATTCTGCCGTAAGACCTTGCAGCGCACAGTGAGAGCAGCTGAGAAGATTATTGGTGTCCCCCTCCCACCCATTCACAATATTTATAATACACGCCTGACCCGTAAAGCTATTCAGATCTCAGGCGATGTCTCCCACCCCACACACAGCTACTTCAGCCTCATGCCATCAGGCAGGAGACTGAGGTGCCTTCGGGCTAGGACTTGTAGATTAAGGGACAGCTTTGTCCATCAGGCTGTCAGGCAGTTAAATTCCCTGCCAGTTCTCCCCCCTAGTCTGTTTCCGTTGTCTTCGCATTAATACTATATACATACATGAACATTCATTGTGTTTTAATTGCTGCTTTTCCCATGCACTTTAGCACTCACAGTACTTTTAATGTTTTAACTTTTATCCTGCATTTCTATTGCCCTCGAATCCGCTGCACTAGGGTTACTGTTAGTGTTTTATTGTATTTTATTGTTCATTGTATTTTTTTATTGTTTTTATTGTTTTTATTGTTCTACTGTATTTTATTGTATTGTTGTTACTTTTTTTACTGTACTGTGGGAGAGTGGGAACGTAATTTCATTCCTATATATGATTTGCTTGTCATGTATGGAGTGACAATAAAGGAACCTTGACCTTGACCTTGACCTTGACCTAATCTTGTTTCTTTGTATCACTAAACTTATTGTTAAACCTGGATACTTCAATTTTTGGCAGGGTACGTTTGGTGGTTCCCAGCCTACTCAACCCTCCCACCCCAATCCTGTCTTCTAGAGGCCGGCAATTGTGAAATGAGCAAAATGATTTTCTTAATTTCTGAATTGGAAGATTTTAGTGGAGGAAAGAAAGGATGGGACATACCTTTGCCCTTCAGGGAATAATAAGGTTTGTGGCACTCGTAACGGATAGTGGTTTGATATTGTGTCTCCTCTGATCCTGACAGGTACACTATATCTCCATGTTTAATGGGATCAGGCACACCACAGTTTACAGCTGCAAGGAAAATGAAAAACGGAGTGAGGCCGGATTAGAGTAGTTCACCTTCCCATCACCACTTTTCTTTATGTTGCATCCATCCATCCCGTGTTGCATTATTTGTTTAGAATAGTCCTCCTCAGGGAAAACTTTCATGTGTGAGTATTTCATGCCATATAAACATTTTCAAACTGTGCTGGATTAAATGATTGACTCCTTGTCAACTTCCACAGCTTTTGACTAATACAGCACCCATCAAAGACAACACTCTGTAGTTGATTCAGCATGGTAATGGAAAGTTGACAGGCAGACTGGGAAAATTCACCACAGCCATCTTGCTGCGGAAGAACTCACCTAAGGACAATTTAACAATTTAATTTAATTATTTAAAATAAATAAAAAAATATTCTAATTTTTGGCATTCACGTTTCATTTTGTCCTTCCTTTTGCACCCATTCTTTAATTATTCTATTCCACTATTTCTTTGATATTAGTATAACTCTTGTCCCGCAATGAGTTGACCCATGGCAAGTTGGCTGTGGTGAGTTGGTCATGGCAAATTTTCATAGACTTGCTGACAGGCGTGAGGAAAATTATATGTAATAAGCAGAGGTGGTATTCAGCAGGTTCTGACCAGTTCTGGAGAACCTGTAGCAGAAATTTTGAGTAGTTCAGAGAACCAGCAAATACCACCTCTGACTGGAGCTTTTACAGTCTCTTTCCCCTGCCACGCTTACCAAGCCATGCCCACAGAACCGGTAGTAAAACAATTTAAATCATACCACTGGTAACAGGGTGTTTCTTTAAAGTTACTCTGAGCCCTGCAATTCATCTACTTTCACTGCTTTGGCAAGACATCTATGTCTGCTTCTCACATTTTTATTCATTATCATATTTTATCATATCATTTTCATCTTGAAACCATAAGAAAATATACTAGAGTTCATTGTAAATTACTTACGAACACAACTGTAATCTGAGTTGCTCCATTTGCCATTGCTTTGACAGTTAGTGTAGAAGAATGTTGTACTGCCTCGTGGCTGAAAGAAGGATTCAGAAATAGCAGAGCTTATGAAAATCACAGAATTAACAGAGATGGCAAAACTGACTTGTTTGGCTGTAAAAAGGGCAATAAACACATTTATTAATGACTGGAAACCCATTATGGCCTTTATGCTGAAAAATGAAAAATATGAAAGTGATTTATGGGGATAGTGACTAGAAATGATAGATTATAGAAAGAAAGAAAATATATTGTAACCTTAAAAAGAGAAGGTAAAGTATAAATGTATTTTAAGTTTCTTAAGAAGACTGGAAATCCAATCCTATCCTATCCTATCCTTTCCCTTTCTTTCTTGTTTCCTTTTCTCCTTTCTTCTTTTTCCTTTTTCCTTTCCTTTTTTCCTTTTCCTTTTTCTATTTTTTTCCATGCTTTTCCCCTCCACTTACACTGCATTTATTAGTTTACTTTCTTTCCTTTTCTCTTTCAAAATTTTTGTAACTGAATGTATCTGTGTGTGTTTCAAACTGCCTGTGGTATGGGGGTGTGGATGAGATGAACTCCTGTCCTGGAGACAGGGCAGAAAAAAATGAGGTTGCCGTGACATGTTTATCTTGTAGCTAGGTACAAGTGGGGAAAGGCCCTTCCAGAGGAATGAGGAAGAAACCTTTCCCCATTTGCACCGAGCAATTCACAGCACTTTCAAGGTGCACAAGGTTTAATTCATTTTGCTATCAGCAGTGCTGTCAGAAGGCTGTAGGAATTGGGTCAACACCTACTAGCCATTTCAGGCTGAAACAAGCAAACCACCTCCTCTGGAACCTGTGGACTCTTCCATGGGGACCTGGCTCTTTCAGAATGGATACTCCCACTACCCATCATTTCCCAGGTGGATATCTGGTGGGCTCCAGGGGAATTAAAGTAGCCTTGTCAAGACAGAGAGAGAGAGAGAGAGGCTTGCTACATACACACACACACACACATACACCCACAGGGCTGAGCACAGCATTAAGCTTACTTTTAAAACAAGATCATCCACCATTTTGTATTTCATATTTCCAGACCAACTATCTCCTTCAAGGAACGGATGTCCCCCAACAATTCTCAATGCATTTAATCCACTGTAAAAAACTCTACTCACAAAAGCAATAACCCAGTCTGATAATCAGCAGTCTAACAGGCTGGGCACAAACCTTTGTTGAAAGATGGGAAAGTTCACAAAACAAGGCATTTCTCAAAGCCACCCCCCCCCCAAACCACAGCATTACTGTAACTGGCAGATGTTTTCTTGCTGAGTGGAAATATTGAAAAGAGGAAAGGGAAATAAAAATAGATGGGTTAAGTAATTTTTTACTGAACATGCCCTGCACATCCAAAAGCACTCTCTCTACACACACACACACACACACACACAGAGTTGCATGCACACACTAGAATAGATGGTGTTCTGTACCTTCATTTGCATTCTTGAAACCCTGCGCTTTGATTGGTCAAAGCGCGGGGTGATCTGATTGGTTTAGCGAGCCGCGCTGATTGGCCCGCTGAGAATCTCCCGCGATTGGCAGATACGAATCGCAGGAGATTCAAAGCGGTGCCATTGGCCGCGGCCGCCGTGGCTTGAGAATAAAAAGCCGCAAGTTTTCCCTTGGAGCCACATCGGTTCCGGGGACCAATAAAGAGCTGAAACCTAGTCACCGCCTCCTGGTCTCTTTACCGACGGACACTACACTGGCGACAAGGATGGGATCCCGATCATGAACCCCAGCAAGCATGTGTCCAACGGAAGCAAGACCGACGAGATGGCCAGCATTGCTCCGCCCGCACTCTTCAACCCCACTAGCGAGGACTGGGAATCCTACACGGACAGATTCCACATGTTCCTCGAATGCAGCGACATGAAGGACGCCACCGGGCCGAAGAAACAAGCCGTCTTCCTGACACATTGCGGGCCCGCAGTGTTCAAGATGGCGAAAGCCCTAGCGAAACCTGCTGACGTCACCGGGATGGACTGGGCCGACCTCGAACCCTTACTCCGAAAACACTACGCTCCCGCCGTGCCCACCCTCATCAGACGGCACGAATTTTACCGGCGGGACCAGAGGTCGGGCGAAAGCCTCAGCGACTTTGTTGCGGAGCTGTGGAACCTAGGAGGACTATGCGGGTTCTCCGACATGGACGAGGCCCTACGGGACCGAGTCGTGCTCGGGTTTCGGAACCCAGTCCTACAGAGTCGGCTGATGGCCAAAGGCGACATCACCCTTGCCGATGCCATCACTGAAGCCACCGCAGCCGAGGCCACCCGGCAGTCAGCAAACCGCATGTGGAGACCGGACGCCGGGGACTGCACCGCAAACAACAACCCTGGACGGGTGACCGAGGCCCAACTGGAAGCAAGTCACCGTGAAACTACCACCCACCATGGCGAATTCCACTCCGCCTCCGACACTTCGGACAAGGAGAAGGAAATCCACCAGCTCCAGGCAGGACGCGACCAGCGCAGTCGGCGGGGTCGTAAGTCGGGGACCGCGTGTGCCGGTTGCGGAGGTGACCACCCTAGATCCGAGTGCCGGTTCTTCAATGCAGTTTGCTGGCACTGTGACAAAAAGGGTCACATCGCCCGCGTCTGCCGACTAAAGAAAGCCTACAGCCCCAGACGGCGGGACCACAGCGAGCGGAGATGGGACAGCACACAACCCCAGAGCCAGAGATCACCCAGCTGACAGCCGATGGGACTGGAGCGGGCAAACCCGACAAGGCAGAGAGACCCGGCGGAAGGAGGAAACACACCAGACGGTCATCATCGGCCATGCATCAACCACCGACGCCCGAAAAGTCTACGTGGAGGTAGGCATCAAAGGCGAGCCATGCAAGATGGAGGTGAACTCCGGGTCCTACCTCTCCATGGTCGCCTGGCAAGAAATCAAACGTTTGGTGCCTACCATCCAAAAGAAGGGACTGGAGAACCAGAGACTAATCATTAAAGACTACCAGGGAAACCGCATCCCGGTAGTCAGAACCAGACAATTCAGAGTAACATTTAAGGGACGCACTGCAAAGCTTCCCCTAACAATCGTGGACCAAGACCAACCCAGCCTATTGGGACTGCAATGGTTCGCACCGCTCTGCATCGAAGTCACGGGCATCAACCACATCGCCGAGACCGAGTGGGAGCAACAACTGGCACGGGACTTCCAAGAAGTGTTCGACGGCACCCTAGGCAAGTACCGAGGGCCCCCTATCTCTTTCAGCCTAGACCCGAACGTTCCCCCGAGACGCCTAAAACCAAGGCGGGTACCTTTTGCACTCAGACCAAAAATTGACGAGCAAATTGACAAGCTCGTCAAGCAAGGGGTCCTACAACCAATAGACCATGCCCGGTGGGAGAACCCAATAGTCACCCCAGTCAAGCCCGATGGGTCGGTGAGAATCTGCAGGAACTATAAGGCCACCCTAAACTGCGCCTTGCAACAAAGCGCCTACCCCGTCCCAGTAGTGCAGCATCTTCTACACTCACTGGGGAGAGGCAATGTTTTTGTGAAACTCGACCTGGCCCAAGCATACCAGCAGCTGCCGGTCGACGAAGAAACCGCGGAGGCGCAAACCATAGTCACCCACAGGGGAGCCTTCCAATGTAACCGACTCCAGTTCGGAGTCAGCGTGGCACCTGGAATTTTCCAGAGCCTCATGGAGAGACTCTTACAAGGCATCAAGGGGGTGGTGCCCTATTTTGACGATGTGCTGGTATCGGCAGCCAACCAGCCAGAACTAGAGGGTCGACTAAGGGAGGTGCTAACCAAATTCAAGGAAACTGGGCTAAAGGTAAAGAGGGAAAAGTGCCAACTTTACACAGAGCGGGTCGAATTCCTGGGGTACCTCCTAGACCGGCATGGCATCCACCCAACCGACACCAAAATTAAAGCCATCAAAGAGGCCCCCACACCCAGGTCTAAAACGGAACTGCAGGCGTTTCTGGGACTACTTAATTTTTACAATGTTTTCCTGCCCCAAAAGGCAACCGTGGCGAAGCCCTTGCATAGGCTCTTGGACAAGGCGGCTACCTGGACTTGGGGGAAATGTGAGGAAGCCGCCTTCAGGAAAACCAAGGACCTGCTCACTTCGGATGCCGTCCTCATCCAATACAATGAGACCCTACCACTCGCCGTCACATGCGACACCTCACCCTTCGGCGTCGGTGCCGTTCTCAGCCACACAATCCTGGATGGAAGAGAAGCGCCCATTGCCTTCTTCTCCAGGACACTCACCAAACTGGAGCAGAACTATAGCCAGCTGGACAAGGAGGCCCTAGCCATCGTCGCCGCAGTGAAGAGGTTCCACGAGTACCTCTACGGCCGCACCTTCACAATCATCACGGACCACAAGCCGTTGCTGGGCATCCTGGCAGGAAACCGGGCCACCCTGAACATTTTATCTCCCAGGATGACAAGGTGGTCCGAATTCCTTGCTGCTTACAACTACCGGCTCACACACCGACCCGGTAAGACTATTACACATGCAGACGCTTTGAGCCGCTCACCACTACCTGACCTAGATACTGACCCAGCACCCACAACGAGCACCCTCAGCATAGAGACTCTGCCGATCTACCCATAACCGTGTCAGACATTGACCGAGAAACCAATAAAGACAAACATCTGGCGCGGGTGTTACATTGGGTAGAGAAAGGGTGGCCGGAAAAGGACAACAACGAAGCATTCAAAACATTCCAGAACTGGCAAACAGAACTTTCACTGCAAAAAGGGTGTGTACTGTGGGGGGATAGGGTGATTATCCCGGCAAAACTTCAAGGAAAGGTATTGGGGTTGTTACACGAGGGGCACCCGGGCATAGTTAGAATGAAAGCCCTGACCAGAAGTTATGCTTGGTGGCCAGGGATGGATAAGCAAATCGAGGCCTGGGTGGCAAGGTGTCAACGCTGCCAAGAAACCGGACCGAGCCCTCCCGCGGCACCGATCCTGGAATGGGAAACCCCCAGGGGACCCTGGTCTAGGTTCCACATAAACTTTGCTGGGCCCACCAAGGGACATACATTCCTAGTAACTGTAGATGCTTACTCCAACTGGCTGGAGGTAAGCAACATGAAATCCACCACCACAGAGGCCGTAACCAAGGAACTTTGCAAACTATTCGCAACCCACGGCCTCCCAGATGTCATCGTGTCGGACAACGGGCCCCAATTCACCTAGCTGGAATTTGAAAAATTCCTAGCGGAACTGGGCATACGACACGCAATGACAGCCCCGGCGCATCCGATGGTGAATGGAAGAGCGGAATGGATGGTTCAATTCACAAGAAAAAACCCTCCAGAAAATCGAACATGGGAAAATCAAAGACAAAATAAATAAAATGCTTTTTATCCAACATATATCCCTGAACACAACAACGAACAAAAGCCCGGCAGAGCTACTGATGGGGAGGAAAATAAGGTCCCCACTCGACAGACTACACCCCACATACAACCCGGAAAAAACCCCAAACTCCTCCAGCAAGCACCGGTCTTTTGTGCCAGGCGATGCCGTCTACGCAAAAAACCTAACCGGAGACCCACTATGGGTACCAGCAACCATAACCCAACTGACAGGTCCCCACTCGTACCGGCTGCAAACAACCGACGGACGAGCGTGGAAACACATCGATCAAATAAGATCGAGAACGGCCACAAGAAACACAACCGACACGCAACCAGACACAGAAAATCCCCTTAACACAAGCCAAGAGGGGAGGGAATACCCCGGGAACCAAAATCCAGAAGAAAACCAACCATACTCACCAGCAAGCAGCCAGCTCAAAGCCTCACCAGGGAGAAGCAGCCAGGCCGCTCGACCAGCCCAGAAAGACCGGGCGGGAGCAGCGAGAACCGCAGCTCAACCAGCCTGGGTAGACCGGGAGGGAGCTGCAACAAGCGACCCGGCAAGGCCTACCAGGTGGTTCCATCGACAAGGCCGAGAGACACAGAGAACCCGACCGAACCAGCCGGGAGCCAACCAACGACTGACCTGCGCAGGTCCAGTAGGCAAGTGCGGAGCCCCGCCTACTTACAGGACTACGTTACGTAGGACCAAACCAAGAGGGGAGGGATGTTCTGTACCTTCATTTGCATTCTTGAAACCCCGCGCTTTGATTGGTCAAAGCGTGGGGTGATCTGATTGGTTTAGCGAGCCGCGCTGATTGGCCCGCTGAGAATCTCCCACGATTGGCGGATACGAATCGTGGGAGATTCAAAGCGGTGCCATTGGCCGCAGCCGCCGCGGCTTGAGAATAAAAAGCCACAAGTTTTCCCTTGGAGCCACATCGGTTCCGGGGACCAATAAAGAGCTGAAACCTAGTCACTGCCTCCTGGTCTCTTTACCGACGGACACTACAGATGGTATTGGGGCAGTTTAAGGATTCCCCAGTGGAGACAGCAGATGTTATCCTGGTGAAGTTTTTGTCAGCAAAAGAAATGTATAGCGCTTCTGAGAAAAGCCCCCCCGGGCATGAGCTCCTTTCTTGTAGAAAATGGGGGGAACAAGGAGAAACCACGTTATAATAGATTATTAAATAACAATGTTGGTTTTTATATACTGTTCTAAGTCAAAAATGAATAAAGTTTTATATGAAGCTTGTTCCACGATATAAAATAAAATATCATGATTTAGGTTACAGTTAGGATTTTTCTGTGTCCAAGTTTCATATCATGTGTTCTGTCTATTCCTAACACTTGGGTGGGGGTGGGGTGGAGAATCCATTAAGAGAGCGAAAGACTGAATAACCGAAGCCTGTCTTTTAGCTGATGATGCCAGGAATCCTCATTTCCTTGAAATTTACTCATATGCTTTATCTACTTTTAATCCTGTAGAAAACAGAGGGAGGGCATGTTAGGAGGGCAAGTTATGAACCACACAAATGGTTCCATTTATGTTTCTAATGGAGAGATTCTAATACAAGTATGGTATTTCTAGGATGATTTCATTGCCCTCACAGCATCACTTTGGTGTCATCACAATTTGTTATGGACTCTTTCCCTCTTTTATCTGTCACCTCACCTTGCCCTGATTTTCACCAACATGAGCATCCTGGCAGGTGTTGGTTTCCTTCTATTTCCCAACTTTTGGCTAGAAAGGTTTAGTGTTGGCAAGTTAAGATGGGAAGTTAAGAGTGGACCTTGGCATAGTCTGATAAAGGTTTGCAGCTGCGCAGAGAAGAGAAAGCTAAGCAAGAAATAGAAACCCTTCCCAGTTCATACAATATTAGCTAGTAACACCTCCAGCTCGCTTCCCCCGTTACTCATGACAGCCAGAAAGAAGCAAGGCAAAGGAAAAAGTTCTTGAAGGCTGGCTAGAGCCCAAAAGAAGAAGAAGGAAGTGGATCTATCGAATGATTTGACTGCGCAATTAAATGATGCTCTAAAACTTGATGATTGGTTCCTGGCTCATTTGAATGACTTTAGAGTTAGAGATGGACTGGCCTGGATGGGAGCCAAGTTGTATGTGCCAGAGAAACTGAGGAGCCAAATCTTACAACAAGCTCATGATTCTAAAGCGGCTGGTCACTTTGGATTCGTGAAAACCTTACACCTAGTTAAGCGGCAATTCTGGTGGCCTACTTTGAAGAAGGACATTGAAACTTATGTGGCTAGCTGTTCTATTTGTACATCAGCCAAGAGACCTCCTGGTAAGCCAACAAGGTTGTTACAAAATGTGGCTAGACCAACGGCTCCATGGAAGATAATCTCTATGGACTTTATAATAGAATTACCTGAAAGCGGGGAAAACACGGTTATTTGGGAGGTAACTGATTTGTTTTCCAAGCAAGTACATTTCATACCTTGTTCGAAGATTCCATCTGCAAAAACGTTGGCTAAACTGTTTATATTGCATATCTATAGATTACATGGGGTTCCTGAATGCATCATCTCTGACAGAGATGTTCAATTTACCTCGAACTTTTGGAGGGAGTTCCTGAAGTTATTGGGCTCCACCCAGGGATTAAGCTCTGCCCACCATCCCCAAACCAATGGGGCCTGTGAGAGAACTAATGCGGTATTGGAGCAATACCTTAGATGTTACATAAATTACCAGCAAGATAATTGGGCTGACCTATTGCCATTTGCTGAAGTGGCATATAACGATTCTATACATAATAGTACTGGATTTACCCCCTTCAAGGTGGCATCGGGACAAGACTTTGTACCCATACCTGAACTCCCTCATGAGAGGCCTAGTATTCAGCCAATACTCCCTCATGAGAGGCCTAGTATCCATTTAGATGAATGGATAACACAACTCCAGCTTAATTGGCCAGTCACTCGTAAAGCATTGGATGATGCACATCAGGCTCATAAGAAATTTGCAGACAAAAAGAGGACTCCACAAAAACCATATCAAGTGGGCAATAAAGTCTTTTTGTCCACCAGATATCTACAAACCACTCAAAAGTCAAAGAAACTTGGTCCTAAGTATGTTGCTCCTTTCTCGATTGAACGAATTGTAAACCCTGTGACAGTCCAATTGAAATTACCTAAAAGCCTTTGATGAATTCACCCGGTTTTCCATGTTAGTTTGTTAAAACCTGAACATACTTCCGATCTGAGACCGACCCAGACCGACCCTCCTGTACCATTGCTTATTGACGGAGAACAACATTTTGAAGTTAAAGAAATTCTAGACTCTTGAAGATGGAGGGGTCGGCTCCAATATTTGGTTGCTTGGAAGCATTTCCCTTCTTCCCAGGCTGAGTGGTTCAATGAAAAAGATGTTAGAGCCCCTAAGCTTGTCAGAGCATTTTGTTCTAATTATCCTGATAAACCCTAGATACGTGTCTCTTTTATGTTAACTGGTTATTAATTCGTGCCTTTTATATTTCCCTCTTTTATAGGACTAACGTCTTTTTTCTAGGAAGGCCGAATGTCAGCCTTCAAGATCTTTTTCCTTTGCCTTGCTTCTTTCTGGCTGTCATGAGTAACGGGGGAAGCGAGCTGGAGGTGTTACTAGCTAATATTGTATGAACTGGGAAGGGTTTCTATTTCTTGCTTAGCTTTCTCTTCTCTGCGCAGCTGCAAACCTTTATCAGACTATGCCAAGGTCCACTAATCATCACCACCTGAAGATGTCCACATGATGAGGTTCACAACTTTTAAATGGAAGAACCATTTGAACTATTGGGGGTGGAAACATTTCCATCCCTTGATATATGTGATGTACGTGCCTATTTCCTCAGATTCAGAATTCTCTGTTGCTACCACTTGACTTCCAGTAAAATATATCTTTTCTCTAATTACAAGAGTCTAAGTTTTTCTTTCTTGGATTTTGAATGGAGCACTAGTTGACACTGATGGTCCTCCTATCTTGAAATGGCAGGTAAGACTTTCATGATCATGTGGCTGAGCCAGGCTTCCTGGAGTTGATCTTTAGCCTGTCCATTATTGATTTTTGGTCTTAACTCATGGTCAGAATGAAGAACCAATCATTTTGCTGAACTGAGGGATCTCTGTTATTGTCATTCAGGGAAATAACAAGATGTTGTTTACATCAGGGGTCCCCAACCACCGGTCCATGGACCGGTACCGGTCTGTGGGTCATTTGGGGCCGGGCCGCCTACTTTGCATCGGTGCCATCTTGTTCTGACATGCTGGATCGAGCGCTGGTTTTGACGCTGTCCCTCAGCCTCGCTCGACCCAAAACGTCAATTCTACACTGTGTGTGGCTAGAGAAAAGGGAAATGTGGTAGCCATGGAGAAGCTGCTCTCCCTTAGAAAGAGGCTCCTGATTCACCGGGCTTACGCCAGGAGTTCTGCGAGGCTCTGGTGAAGGGAGGCTACGCTGCTGCCAATTACCTCGATCCCAGCCTGCACAAACTCCCTCGCCCTCTTTGGAAGCAGCCGGCGACCTGGTCAAGGCTCACGAGAAGCTCTTCTTCAATCGCCTCACTGACTCGCAGCTACAGGCCACTCAGGTGAGCGGCAGGAAATTGGAGCTGGGCAGCCACAGACCAGTCGTCTCTCCTTCTGACGGCCTCGGCAGAATCTCTGCCTCCCAGCGTGCTTGGTCCTCCACCCGCAGGCTTCCCCGGCTCCTTGCCAAGCCGATTTTCCACCCCAGCCCAGCAGGGCCCTCCCTGCCTTCCACTCGCCTGGCCGGCCAGACTCCTTGGGCAACCCGGCTGCCTCGTGCCGAGAAGCGTGCTGCCAGGCAGGGGTCACGCGGCACAGGGCAACATGCCACCACCCGGCCCTGGTGAGGAAAAGCAGCGGGTGCTCCCTGGGCGGCGGCCTTGGCCCCGCCACCAGGGAAGTGGCTGCCCAGCTCCGGAGCTGATCCACACCTGACCGGCTAGAAAGAAAGGGTGTGCAATGTTGGTGTTGTGTGTGTGTGTGATTTCTTGGCGCGCAGCACGGGGTCTCTTTTGGCCGGTCCCGATTTTTTTTTCAGAGGGGAATATCATGCCTGTATTAACCATGATTATTAAATCCAATCCAACTTTGATTATAATTAAATTAAGTCATAACTAACTTTTCAATAAGTGGAATATATAATTAAATATAATTAAATAAATAAATAAATAAATAAATAAATAAAAAACCCTAACCGGTCCTTGAAAAAGTGTTTCTGCATGAAACCGGTCTCTGGTACAAAAAAGGTTGGAGACCATTGGTTTACATGACTTCTCAGAAATGATGGTTGTGCCACATAACATGCCAATGCATGGTTTGCTGTTTCTTCCTTAAATAAACAAAGAACCACTGTAGTACCAACAGGTTCCACAGGAACTTTATGGAGAGCCTTCAATTGAAAACACAAATTACTTACCATTACAATCTCATGGCCTTCTATGCAAGTCACCTTCACAGAATCCTTAAAGACATAATGGTCTCTTAGGGGATGCTGAACAGATCTTGAAATAACAGTCTGTGGGCAGGGCATTGCTTTAGAAAGGGAAAAAGGTACCAGAAATGAATCAACTTATGATATACAAACACATACAAAGTACTTTTCTATCACCAACAGTTAGAATCGGGACCAGTAAAAGTCTTGAGTTTGGCCAACACTTCATCCTTTCTTCACTGAGACCAAGTGTGCTTTTTTTGTCCTAGCACTTATAAATAAGGAGAAAGAGGAAAGGATGATTTCACTCCACCAGGATGGCAAAGCTTTCTGCTAAAACCTTCTTGCCTTCCAGACTGATCTTGAAGATCGGCTCTCTCTTTATATAACATGATTGCCTATTCTTTTTTATTGAGATGATTTTGTTTTATTTTTCCTAACTTTATGCAAAATGGGGAAGGAACTGATAATGTAATGACACAGGAGGGTAAAACCCTCTGCTCTGCATAGTCCAGTTTTGATGGAAATTCCTTTCCTAAACATTGCACAATAAACATCTCAGATTCAATACTGTGTTTTGCCTCTGGTCCTGGTTTTAGTGGAGCTGGGTTGCAGTTACTCCAAACCAGCCACCAACTCAAAAGTTTTTTGTCTACTTTCAAAGAAAGCTCCTAGCCCCCATAATTACCCATTCACAATTTGTCCAGGCCAATATGTAATTAACTCCTCAAGTAGAATTCCTGCAGACAATATTCCTTCTGTTGATAGTAACTCATTCACCATTCTGCAAATATCATCTTTTTTTGTTTGCTCCTTGGAGGCAAACACTTTTCCTGTTATAACATCCCGATTCTCTACTTCAGCCCTTGAGTTCCTCCCAGGAGATCTACCCATTGGTTCCTCACAGGAGATCTACTCACGGTCCCCAAAGTAGCGGATTTTCCAGCCTTTCATTTGTATGACTTGATCCGTTTGGAAGAAAATGTCCACAATGTTGCTCTTAGTGCTGATTTTAGGAGGCCCAGGAAATGTACCGCCACAGTAAGGGCCAAAATTCTGACCTCCTGCTGAAAACTACAGAACAGCCAGTAGGAATATTGGGGAAAAAGTTAAAAAGAAAAAAAGAAAAAGAAGCATTGTAATACCGATAGTCCTCAACTTACAACAGTTCATTTAGTGACCCTTCAAAGTTATAACAGCATTGAAAAAAGTGACCTATCACTATTTTTCACACTTACGACCGTTGAAGCATCCCCATCAAAATTCAGATGCTTGGCAACTGACTTATATTTATGATGGTCGCAGGGCCCTGTGATCACCTTTGAGACCTTGACATGCAAAGTCAATGGGGAAACAGTGATTCACTTAACAACTGTAACAAAAAAGGTCATAAAATGGGGCCAAGTGTACTTAAGAACTGTCCTGCTTAACAACAGAAATTTTGGGCTCAGTTGTGGTTATACATTGAGGACTACCTGTAGTCGAAAGAGTGAGGCAGCATTCGAAATATAAAATAAGCATAAGGGCTGTCGGCTAAAGAATTAAAGATACAACTAAGGACACATTCAATATTAATGTGCAGAGCAGCAAAACCCAAATAGAAGCAGGTTATTGATGTTATTAAATACACTGAATGACATATAATATAAGAATGTGCTAAGCATTTGTCAGTCCTCCCAGAGACTGAAAGAACATGGAACACTCAGAACAATCATCTTCCTACTCAATAACTGGATATGAAATATTGACTGGCCTGGATTTGGTCCTAAAAAGAAGATTGCTATTTCAATTAGAAATGCCATGGAAGAGTATTAAGTAAGAGATGTCAATATTCCACTCACTTTGTTGTCCTAAAATGTCTTTAAATATTTGGTAGAGAAGAATGTCAATGGGTTCGCTTCATTCCCTTAACAAAATCAACTGCTTTCCTTGGCCCAGTCTATTATTACTACCCTGAACTTTTATTGATTGTTTTTATTCAAATAAAAGAACAATTTTCTTTCCTGCTTTCTTTTCCCTGATTATATAAGTACTAACACAGAATGCAAGAAACATAGACCTTGATATAAAAACAGAACACCATTTAATCACTTCTTACTGAATAACTAGATATGAAATACTGCTTAGATTTTTGTTTCCTCTTTTTCCCTAAAAGGCTTGAAAACTTCATTTTTTTTCCTGGCATTTTTAAGCTGAGTATTACTCAAAATGGTCTGAAATATCTATAAGAGAGCTAGATGTGTGGGTTCAAAGTCCCAGACATAATATTTACTATGTATTTTATATATGAAATATCATGTTGGTGATATTGTGTCAAAACACAATTACCGCTCAATTAGGTACATGAAGAAACAGTAAAACCCATAATATCCACTGTGTTTGCTGGATATGACAGTAAGCTACTAATCCTTTGGTGGGAAACTAAGATGTGATAGAAAGATTGCATAGCACTACAGTACAATATTTAAGTCTGTACTCATTTGCAGGATCCAGGTTTTAACAATAAGTAGCCACTGTTGTTTGAGCATGAAAATATCTCGACTCCTTATTTGATTTCTGCAAAAATCCATTATTCATTGAATATGGAAAAGAGAAATCTGACATACCTTGCTGGAATTAATTAAACATATAAGAGGGGAGTTTCAGCTGCGATTCTCTCAAAGTGTGTTGATTTTGCTATTAGTTCTTAGAGTTGTTATTTGATTTCACTGTAATCTATCTGCTCTTGAAAAGAGGCCCTGAGATGATCTTTTAGCATCCTAAATGAAAATTGTCTATATTTATAGAAGAGCACTAAAATGTCTGGAAGAAGAAGAATGAACAGGAGAAGAAAGGAAATTTCTAAGGCAAACAGAAGCAAATATTTCCAACAAGGTCAAGAATATACAAGTATATATTGAAGTTCGGTCCATTAGCTTCCTTTCCCCCTTCTAATTTTATTTAGCAGGGAAGCAAAGTTGAACACTGCTGGAAAAGCAAATTCACCACTTTCCTGCTCAGACATTCTACACTGCTACAATTTATACATTCTAGGACTCCAGTGGATTGTGAAAGTCAAGTCAGCCCCTCAATTTCATAAGGAACAAAGTTAGGATACAGTCTAAACAGGAAAAGCTCATAATCAAAAGCCATCATGACCACTTACTCTCAAAGCATCTGGGCAGGTTCCTTCATCACTTAGCTCAACTTCAAAGTCGTTATTCCCAATGCTCAGGATCACCTCATATCCCGGTTCCAAGATGACATGGTAGTCACAATGAGAGTTCTCAGGATACGGCCTGGGATAGTTGGGGCTGGTAATCTCCCCAGACAGCTCAGTAAATACATTCCCACTGCAATTCACTAGAATTTAGAAGAAAAGCAATGGCAAAAAGAATAGAAATAATGTTGAGAGAAGTCTGTGGTTACTATTTGGTTCTCCTTATGGTTTAAAGGCCTATTAGTAGGCCTTTAAGATAAATTGGCAACAGCAGTGTTTTGGGTGATATGAAAGGGGTGTAGTTATATTTTTACCAACCCACCATATATGCCATTTGAAGTTTCTGCATTTAAATCTCTTGGGCTATTCAAGGCATTGTCTTAGGAGGAGATAGTTTATCAAAAGAGCACATTCTCTGACATTAATTTCCTTGGTTAACTCCATATATTTTTCTAAGTTCCCATCTCAATCATTTCTGAAAGAGGTTCACAAGAGAAGGACCCATATTAATTCAGAATATTTTTCCCTTAAAAATTAACTCTTGTCTAAGTTTTAAGGAAAACATGCTTAGCAAATACTATATATAAACCTTAATATAAGAATAAATATCCATGCACAATTTCTAAATGGGAAATCTTTGAAAAGTTCAGATCAACTATGGGAATCAGGCATTTACCCACATGCATCAGGGTATACTCTCTAGCTTTGGTATTCTGTTTAAGAGAACATTGTGGTCTGAGGATGAAGATCTTATGAGCTAAGTTGAATATTGGTAGCAAGGTTTGCAGAGTCAGAGGACCAATTAAAAGGTCTATCTCAGACATTTCATGGACTCGGTTTGTTTCCTGAATTTTCTCGCTCCTTCTATCAGTGACAATTGAATAGAGAAACAATGAAATGTGGACACTCTTGGTCCCACATGACTGTTCCATTCTCTTCTTCAATGGAAAACAAAACTGATGAAGCAGAAGGAAAGACAGCCCAGAATTCACTTGTAAGACAGCTGAATAAATGTTTTAAATAAATAAATACATTTGAGTACAAATGATTTAAAACTCAGGAAGCTAGGTTCATTGTGAAAATGTTGAAGCATATTCTGTAGATGAAGTTGCTTGGTTTTATCTCAGTTTGGACTTCAGTGTAAGGATGTAAACTTGCATATTCTTGATTTTTTAAAAAACCAAAACAGCTGGGGTCCTAACTGTTATGAACTAATAAAGGCGTTTAATAAAGTTTTTACAACCTTAAGAAAAAGCAGGGTTCTAATCCTGCACTTCTGATTGGCCGATAATAGCGATATCGGATTGGTCCTTTCTGGGAAATCTGATTGGCTGTTAACGGGCCAACTCTCATTGGGTCAAAGGTTTAACACTTCCATGTTTCTCATTGGCTAATAGGTCAGCAGCCTACCCTATAAAAGGGCTGCTGCTGCCCTAGGGTTTTTGCTCTGTTCAGTATGATTAATAAAGAGTTGAAGTTCACTGTTCACTGCCTCGTCTCCGTTCCTTGCACCCATGCGCAGAACTTAACACTAACATTATCATGGGTATGAGATGGGTAGCCATATAGACCTGTCTGTCTATCTGTCTGTCCATCAAATGTGATAGCCCACCTATTCCTATATGAAAGTGTTGGGAAATTAGGGTCAGCAACTTCAACTTTCTATAGTCTGTCAGGTTCATAAGAAAAAGCCTCTGATTATGTTTTCAGTAAACAAAGTAAACATCTATTTGGGAGTTGTGGTTAATCCCATACTTTCTATTTTTAGGAAATTATTCTATGCAGTCAGCTGTTTTCATTTTAAATTAAATGTAACTTTAACGAAGTGTTCAGATTTTAAATCTTTATGGGTTTTTTTTTTTACTGTTAGCTTTCCCCTTGAATGGTCTCTGGACAGAAAGGCAGATACAAGTCAAATCTATTTCTAATCATGATGATGACAAATGTGCATTGCGATGTCAAAAACACAGGCCTTTTTCTTCTGCACTCGCAGAGTACTTTTGCTTACAGAGAGGGAACATTTGTTTAAGGGACCACCTGCTTGCCCAATTCGATCACGCAGAGTTGGCACACTCTGGGTACTTTTGATTAAACAATATCATCTAGTGGGACCCTAGGAGCATGCCTTCTCTGCGGCAGCACATGCCATCTGGAAGGAGGACCCCACAGAGAGCCAGATGGCTCCCACTTAGCTATTGTTTAGAAGAGCTGTGAAGCCCTGGCCCTGGGCAAAGGGGGAGAGAGACTTCCTTTACTTCATTCCCTCTAGTCTGTGATGCTTGCCATTGTGTACAGTACCTTTTATTGACTTTTATTGTAATTTATTTGATTGTTATAAACTGTCATAATCATTGGGAGTTGAGCAGCAAACAAGTTTAATGAAGTGTTATTACCATTAACATCACAATGTACATTTTGTCATTGACTCCACATGGGTGATAATCTATAAGTCGATCAACGATACCTCCACAGGTCTTCTTATCTTCATGCAAGAAATATTCTGGAGGACAAGAGCAATAATAGCCACCAATATAGTTATTGCAGTAATGGCTACAGGCCTCTTCCACAAAATCTGTGCATTCATTCACATCTGTAAGAAAGGAAAAGAGATGTAGAAAAATCCTCAATGGAATAGGAGCAAAGATGACTGAAACAATGACATAATTTATCACCCCAAGACTTTACCAGCCTGGCTTGGTGTCCTAGGGAGTCCCAGTAGTGTCTTTACCAAATCCTGAGCCCTCATTTACAGGAAATGAGGTTTTCCAAAGATGTACATGTTGTGGTTAGAGGGAGTAGGGAGCTTGGGAAAGTAGTTTTTGGCTTGGATTTTTAAAAAACTAACAGATGAAAATGCTTTTAATACCCTGGTCTTTTGCAACATAATCGCAAACAGATTTAAGATTGAGTTCTTGAATGGTGTAGAGAGGTTTACTTCTTCTTTCAGAGGAATCAGAAATGGTTCCATTTGTAAAAAAAAATTTGGCAACCCTCCTCAAGGCACACATCTTTATCTGCTCAGAAGAGGCAGTTAATGTAGAAGAAAGTGTGACAGAGCCTGAGGACGGAGTCAAAACAGGAATCAACCTAGAGTCTCTACGTAATCACAAGCCAACTAAGTCCAACCCTTCTTGAATTCTGTTGACCGTTATCTAATATCAAAATAGTGCTAACAGTAGTTGTGTAGATTCTTGTACAAAGGCATGATTAGTAATAAATCAGTTCAATTGGAACATCATGTGTGATCCTGATCTTTTGCCTGTGACAGGCAAGGACTTACCGATTGCAGTATAATAGGCAGCAAATCCAGTGTATCTCTCTTCATTGGAAAAGTCAGACTGAAATAGGAGAGTCAAACTATGGTGGGGTACATGGAGTTCTTCCAGGATAGGAGAGCCCCGTGTGCGCCTTGTTTTTCGCCCACAGAACTGACCCTCCACCTGTTCACCAGACAGGACCTGGTAGGATCAGAGGAACAAGAATAAGGGCTTATGTTTAACTATATTTTTATCAAAAACATTATAAACCCTCCTTGGGCCCATAGAACATCCTTCCGTCATATTTCTGTGCCAGCCCTTCAAGGTAGGCCAAGTCAGGAAATGGACTCTTTAAGATTGACTGGAAATTGACTATTGACTAACAGGACCTTGAAAGCCTCCCTGTGTTTTCCCTCCTTCTTTTCCCTCCTTCTTATACCCAACAGAGTCAAGATGAAATCATTTTAGGATTCCTCTCCCCTTTCTGGGGTTCAAACATGGTTTTCTACAGTAATGTGGCAGAGGTTGTCCAAGGTCAGCTTTGTGTTTCATGGCAGCAGCCCTTTGCAGCAATTCCTCAATGCTCTATTGCCAGAATGCAAAAAATGTAGCCCAGGAACTTCCCTTTTGTAGTTCTCAGAGCAATAGAGACTGCAAGTTTGCCTCTTTTTTGTATGCTGGGATGCTCTGGGGAGGTTTAAAGTAAAAATTGCCTTTTTGCATCTCATTTACCATGATTTCAAAATGGCCCCTTAATGCCAAACATATTTTGTCATCTAAATGACATGAATATCATCCATGCCCTTCTTTCTCTTTTTGTTCATGTCACCCAAAGCTTAATTTTCTCAGAAAATGGCTGCTTTTCTAAAATCATTGAAGCAAAGGCCTCTATTCCAAACACAAAGGGTTATCCAAATGATGAAATGGGCACAGTGACATCACAACACAAGCTCCACCCATTCTTATTTGCATCAAGACATTGCATGTAAGTTCTTAAGGAGTAGAGTTTGGGTTGCGACATTGCAACACATGATTCATCACTTGCTTCCACTTCCCCAGGCCTCCAGATAAAGATGCAAAGGTCAGGAATTTCAGAAGCTACTCCCTTCCTGAGAGCTGAGACAGTAGATCCAAGCCTTTGTTCATGCCTTCAGTTTATCATTCAATCATCCTTTCCCTCTATTCCTTCAGAATACAAATGTGCCTGGGCCAGCATAATGATAATAGCTGTAGTGGGTGGCTTCTAAACATTTCTCTAACATTTATTTTACACATTCTTGCTATTTAAGGATAGCAGCAGACTAAGGTCTTAATTTACTACTGTACCCATCTCCATCTTCATACAGTACATTGTAGGGAAATTAAGATAGCAGTCGGAGACTCCGCTCCTAAGAATTCCCTGTCTCTTGCTGCCGCCACGAAGTACAATAATGAAAAAAAAAAAAAAATGAGTGAGAGGTTGGCTATAGCCTTTAGAAGAGGGTGGGATCAGGAGCATGAACAGGGATGAGAGGGATCACAATCAGGCACTCTCTGCCAAAATTACTTGAAGAGTGTAATTGTCTGCTGGGAGGGGAACGCAGAAGGCTTTTGGAGCTGTGAAAAGGCTGGATCTGTATCCAGATGCCATGATGCTGGGATGAAGAACAAGAAGCCAACAGTAGACCATGACAAATGAGAAGCTTGAAGGCTCCCAGGTCTGAAACTTGCGGTAAATGTCTGGTCCTCAGAATATTGTGAATTAGGTAAGCTCACTCGCTTGGAAATGTTCTGCCCATTTGTGATTGTGTGCCAATTATGAACATAGCCAGAGAACAATCTAGCACAGACATTCATATGTCCTAGAAACCTTCTATTTGAGGTTACCATAATGGATTTAACTGAAATCTACTATACAGAAGCAGGCAAAGTAGTTAATTCATTAGTTGGAGCACAGGTATGATCGAGCGTGGAAACAATATTCAACTCTCTTCAACAGTCCATGTCCTTAACTTTTACACATCACCAGAAAAGTTTTATATCTTGTTTGAAATAGTTTCCTAACTGGGTGTTTCAGTACCTAAGCCTGACAAACCTCAGCCTACACACATCTCCCCGCTCAAGTTCCCAACAGACAAATACGTCCCTGTACCTTCACAAAGTCATATTCGCAGTTTTGAGATGGCTCAATATCCAGGTGGGTGAAGTAGAGATGAATGCCATAACCAGGAGGAACTTCTATTTTCCAGGATTCCAGAACATCATTGGGATATGCTTGAGGATAATTTGGAGACAGAATTTCTCCATACATGGATGTTGCTTCAGTACAGGACAGGAGGAGGAAGGAAATGAAGCTCCTAAAAGAGGGAAGATCAATATTGAGAAGGGCTGCCAAACTCACCCTCAGTCCCTGGACAAAATGTATTTGGAAGATTGTTAGGGATAGACACTTAGCAGAATCTGCACGGCAGGCAGGCAGGCAGGCAAATATGTGAGATAAACGTTTTTGTAGCTTACACTCAGTAAAACAGATACACTGTGCTAGTTAAATATTTTATTCCAGTAAGAGTTTTAGCATAGTCAAACAGTCCATATATCATTCACTAGTTCAGTCCATCCGGGGATTATTTAGTTGCAAACTCCAATGTCGAAAAAGAGGTCAGTAAACTTACAAATATCAGTCCCGTAATATATCTCCTAGCAGTAGAGATATGAAGAAATCAAACCTTCTTTCTTCCTTCGATGTTCAAAAAACTCAGCAGTAGGGAACATGCAGTTAGCAAACCATCAATCCATCATAGTCAGTCAATCCAGCAGGTTCTCTTGCTCCCTCTTATGGCAGTTTTACAACCGCACCCAAAATTACATGCTTTGCAGTTTTAAGTGACACACACTTAAACTTACTATCATAGTTTATATATATTATTTTACCCAAACTATGTTAGGTAACCTTGTTATTCCTAACAAAGATCTTCCAGCTTTGACATCCTGGTTTTGTCCAGAGGTCCAGAACTAACAATATTCATTTGCATAAGCCATATTTAGTTTGGCTCAAACCATGGGTGGTGGGACATAAACACGTGCAATCTAAATGTCTTTGCAACCTCTGTGAGATCATGTTGATGGAAAAGGAAAGATAGAAATGTTCTTGCATGCTCTTTTTCAGATAACCAAAGACAGAGGAGGAATCTGCCGCTTGTCTTGAACAGAAGGGACTGCACATAGTATGAAGACTTTAGCTTTCCGTCCCATACACTATAGGCTGGAACAATCACAGCCACTTGATTCAGAGCCTCCAAAGAACAATGAAGTTTTTCTTGGCCCTTACTATTGACCCAGATGAGATGCCAGGAAAGTCACTCTGGTAAGTGAGGATGTGCAACAGAGGTCCTGTACATGAGATGGGAGCAGCTGGGAGCCCTGGCAAGATGCAGTTATTCAAGTGGATTGTGGGTCATCTTCTATCACCCTGATTTTCATCTGGAATGGTCTTCCAGCAAAGAAAGGAGCTAACCACAATCCCAAGTTATTTATCTATTTATTTATCTATTTATCTATCTGTCTGTCTGTCTGTCTGTCTGTTTGTTTGTTTAGTCAAGATAACAGTAAGATAACAGGTATAAGTATAAACATAGTTATGAATACATGAAATGGATACATATAAGAAAAATAAAAAAGAAACAATAGGACAGGGACGGTAGGCACGTTGGTGTGCTTATGCACACCCCCTACAGACCTCTTAGGAAAGGGGTGAGGTCAATAAATAGACAGTCTAAGGTTAAAGTTTTGGGGGTTTGGGGAAGAAACCACAGAATCAGGTAGAGTGTTCCAGACATTGACCACTCTCTTGCAGAAATCATATTTCCTGCAATCAAATTTGGTGCAATTAACCTTGAGTTTGTATCTATTGTTTGCTCTTGTATTGTTATGGTTGAAGCTGAAGTATTCATTGATAGGTAGGACATTGTAATATATGATTTTATACACTATACTTAGATCGGACTGAAGACGGCGTAGTTCTAGGCTTTCTAGGTCTAGAATTTCAAGTCTGGTGGCATAAGGTATTCTGTTCAACAACATAAGATAGTATGTGTTCAACAACCCTGGGTTCATTTAGTAACTTACCATATCTGTAAGAGCACCATTCTTATTCCTTCCACAAAGCCACAGGATCATAAGACTTAGGAGAATCCAGCACCCTGCTCAGTGTGCCTGGTGGATGGACAGAATAATCAAGTGAAAATCCCATTCCCAAAGAAAGGAACTAGCATGAATTTGTAGCCTATGTATTATTTCTCACTGTCAACTAGCAAGCAAAACCATGCCCTAAAGGCATGTTAGATTTTATAAGGTGCACAGTGTGACCAAAGAATCTTCATAAGTTTAGAGCTCAAACTTGCCATAAAGCTACTTCTGACTTTCTTAAAAAAAAAAAAAGTATCACATCCACTTCAAACAGTAGGATCTTGGAAGAAGCATCACCTCTTCTACATTAGGAAATTAGAGCAGAAAACTTAATCCCAAAAGAGATATTCGGGATACCTATTTTTGAAAAGGAAATTGAGAGTGATTTACCTTTAACTCCTTCTCTCTGCAGCTGGATCTCTCTTTCTGTTTGCCTCTTCTGACTCTGCCCTACCAGCACTGAACAACATTTCTATTCAGAAACAATGGGACTTCGTTAAGGAACTCTGTCTCCCTCTGCTGTTTAAAAAATGTATCTTTCATTTCTCGTGCATTTCTCATAAATAATTCAGCCCAAAGAAAACCATATGAAAATAATTCAATTGCACTAGTCCTATTTTTACTAGCTCTGGATCAACTAAAGAGGGATGGTTGATTTTTTTTTTTATAAAGAAGTCAGGTGACTTCTGTGAAGCAAATGAGGGAAATTCCAAATTCCACTTTAAAAACAAAATTACAGTATTGCACAATTATAGCGGCCGATTGCTTTTACAAGCTTAAATCATTGAGGTTGTCATTTATTGACTTTTGGCTTATGCTTATTAAACACATACACACACATGCACACACACACACACACACTCTCTTTCTCATGCTGTTATCGTATATCACTTCAAAACAAGTAAATAAAACAGCAAGCATCCAAGATACAAAAGCCATAAAGAAAGAATGCCATAAAAAGAAAGTCAATTCATGCAAATATGGAGAATGCATACCAAATACAATCCAATGAATTAATTCTTATTAGCATAGGGACAATTCAGCTTGCAGGGGAGACTGCAAGATTAGCCGTGTAAATCAGATCTTGGCAACTTTTTCAAATCTGATGTCCACAAGCAGTAGTAAAGCAAGGGCTGGGAGTTTCCCAGATTCCCCCCTCCCCTCCTCCAGATTCCACACTGGGGAATATAGAGCCTAAGTGAGATTGCGAGCAGACTGCCAAACAGTGATGGACTGCTGGAGAAGAGTATGCTTTCTTTAAAGAGACCATCTTCCAAGGTACCTAAAGCTCAGCCGTGTTGCTGGCTGTTCTGAGAGGGTGCTACTATATTGAGGAAAGCATTGGTCAATGATCTGCCCACCTGTCAATCAACAAATTGACTCTTGACTGGTGACTGGTGACTATGAATATGGAATTAATTCTTGACTTGAATGTTGTTGAGCTGAAGCACTTCTTCATGTCCTTGAATTGACCCCCAATGGAGTGAAACTTACTATCCCCCTTGCTGATCCCTATCCTGTTTCTCTTACCTCTCTTTCAAATCACTGCAGCCCCAAATCACTGCAGCTTCCTTCACAGGCAATGGCTGACCAATGGATCCAACGGGTTTTTCACACCTTGAAACAATGTCAGACTGTCAGAATAAGGGAGGAAACAGTACTTTGATCCTGGTTACAGAAGTTCTACCTAAGTAATAGTTGTGTTTTCTGAAGTGCTTTATTTATTTATTTGGTTTGTCAATTGCTTACAATAGGTATAAGTAAAAACATAGTTATGAATACATGGATACATATAAGAAAAATAAAAATAAAATAAAATAAACAATAGGAAAAGGACGGTAGGCACATTGGTGCACTTATGTATGCCCCCTACAGACCGCTTAGGAAAGGGGTGAGGTCAATAGTAGAGAGTCTAAGGTTAAAGTTTTGGGGGTTTGGGGAAGAAACCAGAGTCAGGTAGAGCATTCCAGACATTGACCACTCTGTTGCTTCTCAGGTCATACTTGGACTCCTTATGTGTATGGACTTAGCATTCTTTAGAAAGAGTGCTAGATGTATATTAAATCAATCTTTATTATTGTCAGAGATTTTGCTTTATTTAAAAACTAGGATTGGGAAAAACAGGTGGGCTTTGCCAGCTGTATGTTGATGGGTATGTCATCAATGAATGCATTGCAGAGTTTCTGCTGCTTTAGCCTTCATGTTGTAAAAAGTTAGCACCCACCCTCTTCTAGAAGAATGAAATATTTTGAGAAATATTTAAAAAGCAGAGTATTATATTTCCTTGGATGAGAAGTTTTTTTAGAGGGAGAAAGCAGCCTTCACCTTCCTTAATAGCCCACAGCAGATGTCAGCACTTAAGAGATAAAGAGATAAATAGCTCTATTCATAAGCAAATACCCTCACCCAAGATCCAAGGTAGGATTAGTCCTCAGCCATAATAGGAATTGCCCAAGCCCCTTCATTGCATCGGCAGTCCAAACTTCAACCAAACTTAGCTCAGACAAATACTTACAATTTGTGCTTTGCCTATAGAGCCAGCTATGACCTCTACATGGCCCCATGGTAGTCTGACAACTGCCAATAGAATACATGTTCTTGCACAGGAACAGGAAGCTCAAGTGCAAAGTCCAAGGGGTATAAAAATCCCACTCTCAACTCCATCCGGTCAGCTGCACCAGAACTACAAACATCCAAGGTTCTTCCAAGGTTTGGAAACATGTTCTGAAGACTGCAAAATTCAGAATAAAACTGGCAGACAGGATGGAGAACTAAGGATACCTCCCAGGCCATTTTCTCAAGAAGGTTTGAAGGCTCTCAACCGAATATCTTCTGGGAAGCATAAGTCATTTAAGGAAGCTGTCCTCATCTTTGACCGTGGCATAGACATCGCCCATGGTGGCGGACATGTTCACAAGGCTGTGATTACTATCCACCAGGAAGTAGAACACCTGCATGGACCTCAGACCCATCCAGTTCCAAATGATGGCTACTAACTGGCCCATGGTGAAATCTTGAGGGACTAGAAACTTCACCCTGTTTAAAGCCGGCAATATTTTCTCCTTTGAATAGCGTTCCAGAATCACTAGTAATTTGTAAGGAAATCTGATCTGGATTGTAGCCACTTCATTCTTCAGGGAAGCAAATGGTTTCGGTGTTGAAAGGGAGGAAAGGAGGCCATTGGGAGATCCAATCACTGGAGCCAAATTGACAAAGAGACAGAGGCGCAAATTCCCGAGGTGGCTCTCACTTCTGTTCATCAATAAATGGACCCTTTTTCCAATTAGCCTCTAGCCTCCATTTTGTCTCCAGTGCCTTTCTCCCAGCTTGGAACTGAACCAGATGGATATTTCTTCCAACAGTGTGACAGTGATGGGATTCAAATTTTTTACTACCGGTTCTATGGGCGTGGCTTGCTGGGCATGGCAGGGGAAGGATACTGTCAAATCTCCAGTCAGAGGTGGTATTTTACCGGTTCTCCGAACTACTCAAATTTTCCGCTACCGGTTCTCCAGAAGTGGTCAGAACCTGCTGAATACCACCTCTGCAGTGTGACTATACTTTTTTTTATTGTTTGAAATGCTGGCCACCACTTCTCTCTGCCACCGTTGCCATTTTCTCCCAGTGCTTATGCAATTTATTCATGATCAATCACTCCTTCCTATTCTCCTCTGTCCCCTTATGGCCTGATATATGGACTACTCCTTTGGGACATGGTCTTAGCACTTTTCAGAAGGGTGCTGGATCTGTGTTCAGGAGTAGCTCAATAGAGAGGTCTCTGTGCCTTGAGGCTTTTACTTGGACAAGCAAAGGGCTAAATCAGACATTCTAAGCACTTACCCAAGTTCATTTATATCTGTGTTAAGGGGGGAGGGGGGCAGCGGCTAGAGGATGTTAATAGTTGTGATGATTTTTAGCTAGCTGCTGTATTTTTGTTTTAACTGCTGTTTGTTGCTCAGAGTCAAAAGGGTGAGATGGGTAGACACACACACACACACACACACTTACATTTATCTACTATCTACTATATCTTATCACTGTTTTATCTTATTTATCTCTGTTAAATTCCACTATTCAGTATTATCCAATACTGTTTTTTTCCTATTTGTTTCCTGGATAAAATCAGTTTAAAAAGAACAAGCTGCACAATGTCTCTTTTGCTAACACTGGGAAACGTCTACCTGGAACCCCTCCAAATGAAGACTCATCCAAGCTGGTCTTCAATAAAAATTTAAAATATCCTTCCCACTTATATATAGAAACAGCAGAGGGCAGCAGATGCAAGAAATTAATGCCTAGTATTCATTCTCTTTCTTCTCAGTGTCCATGGACTAGCCCTCCCTCACTAAAGCCAGCAAACAGGCTCATGTTTTATTGATATCTTGTTATATCTCCCAAGCTCAAAGAAGGGGTAGAAACACAAAGATTAAAATGTGCCTAAGAATATCAAATGCAACAGGTTAAAGTGTAAAGATGGGCAACTGTTTGCCAATGACTTACAAAAAGACTTTTAAAAATGGCTAGGATTAAACAACGATATTTCAAGAAATCTTTCATTATGAGCATTGCTGTGCAAGTACATATAAAGGAATGCAGTGGGATTTCTGCTGAATTCATAATGCCATCAGGAATGGCACATGATATGTTTATGCCCCAAACATGTGAACAGAACTTCCTCTGTGAACATCTCTCCCCTGAGGAAGGATTCGATGGGGAAATTAATTTCGGATTATTTGAGCCTTAGATCCTCCATGACTAAAACAAAAACTATGGAAAATTGGAAACTATCCATGGAGAAATTGACTAAGAATTCAGACATTTCAGGGAACATATTGAGACATTTCTTGGAAGATTTCAAGTTGCCAGAAGGGAATGTACTGAAACAGTTTTTGAAACTGCTAGAACTTCCAGAACAATGTAGCAACGTTATTTTGAATGCCAACAGAAGTTAATCCCACAATTCAGCCTAAAATGCTAGTATGGTACAGTGGTTAGAATGCCAGACCAGGATACTGTGATATCAAGTCCTGCCTTAGGCATGAAGCCCAGCTGAATGACTTTGAGACAATTACTCTCTCTCAGCTCAGCCCAGCCCAACTTATACCATTGTGTTTGTGGAAGAAACAAGAGGATGAAAAAGCATTAAGTGGGCCGCCTTGAATTATGCAATATTTTATTTATTTATTTGTGAAATTTATTGGCCGACCATCTTACCTCAGGGTAACTCTGGCAGCTTACAATGATAAAATATGATATAAAATATAAAGGCAGATAGAAATCAAATAAATCAAAACCAATCATAGGGTTGAATTAATTTAACCCTGTTTATCTTCAATGTTCTAGTTTCAGAATCTGCATCCATTTCTTAAGGCATTCATAACTGGACAAAGAAACACTGTGATTCCAGGGGAGAAATATTATGGAATTGTTTTTGCTGGCTCAACATGGTGTTTTTTTTTTTACATTTTTAATATAAGAAAGGCAGATATTTGTGAAAGATAAAGATATTTAAGAACAAAACTTTAAAAACTGTTGTGTATGTACCATAGTTAATAAAGTATGAGCTTGAGGTAAAGTGCAGGGTTCTGGCCCTGCACTTCTGATTGGCTGTTAGGCGGCCAGATCGGATTGGTTAGTTCTGAGGAATCCGATTGGCCCTTAACAGAGAATTCTTATTGGTTGAAAGAGCTAGCGTTCATAGCTCATTATTGGACAAATCTTACAAGGGTTGCCTATATAAGGCAGAGTTCACTGTTGTTGTTTTGAGAAGTCACTATGCAAATAAAGAGCTGAAAGTCCACTGTTCAGAGGCTGTCTCCATTTACTTCGACCCATGTTCAGTACTTAACACTGGCGACGAGGATGGGATGTGGAGACGTCTGAACCAAAGAAGCCAGGAAGCGATATCGAGCACGTGATAGACGACGCCAACAACGGAACCATGTCCGGTGGCATCGTACCACCCGCTCCGTTAGATCCAAACCAAGAGGATTGGGAATCCTACATGGATCGCTTCCAAACGTTTCTGGAGACGAATAACTTGAAGGACGCCACACCAGCAAAGAAGCGGGCGCTGTTCCTGACGCATTGCGGCCCAGCCATATTTAAGATGGCTAAAGCACTCGCCAAACCTTGAGAAGTGAAAGCCATGAGCTGGGACGACCTCGAACCCATCCTGAGAGACCATTACACGCCAACCGTGCCTACACTCGTGAGACGCCACGAGTTTTATCAGAGGAACCAACGAAAAGGGGAGAGCGTGGCCGATTTCGTGGCAGACCTCCGAAATTTAGGGGGCCTCTGCGGGTTCGCCGATTTAGAAGAGGCACTAAGAGATCGAATAGTTCTGGGATTAGATGCATTAGGCGTGCAAAGCAAGCTGATGGCGAAAGGCGACATCAGCCTTGCTGATGCCATCGCTGAAGCCACGGCTGCGGAGGCGACCAAAAAGTCGGCTGCACAACTACGGCGAAGCCGCACTCCGGTACCACCACCGGCCAACGAAATCTCACCTAGCACAGAAGGGCAGCTATTAACAACGCACCACGAGGACCTCTCTTTGTCGTCAGACAGCGACGAAGAAGGGGTCCATAGACTGCGGTCTGACCGGGACCCTTGCCCGAAGCCCTTACGCCCTTGCGCTGGCTGTGGAGCCAACCATGCCAGGGCCAAATGCAAATTCCGCGACGCACTCTGCCATGAGTGCGGGAAACAAGGCCACATCGGACGGGTCTGCCGCAGCTTAACAGGACTCAGCCAGGCCTCAAAAGGGGCTAACTATCACCAATCGACAGGAAACCGTCCTGTAAGGTGAGAGCCAGTAAACCACTCCTACAGAAATCGAGCTTTGCAAAGAGAAGAGGCTCACCGTACTATCACTATCAGTCACGCCTCAGTTTTGGACACTAAGAAAATCCGAGTCACGGTAGCCATCGAGAACCAGCCTTGCCACATGGAGGTCGACTCGGGATCGTCCCTCTCGATGGTGTCTTGGAAGACACTCAAGCAACTCATCCCCACAATTCAATGCCAAGACCTCCAATTTCAACGCCTCATCCTCAAGGACTACCAAGGAAATCGAATCCCCGTTGTTGGGTCCTGCTGAGTCCAAGTCTCCTTCAAGAAGCATACAGTGTACTTACCTCTAACGGTCATCGATAGAGATAGGCCTAGCCTACTAGGCCTCCAATGGTTTGCACCACTCGGCATTGAAGTGGCCGGCGTGAACCGAGTCAGTGGTTGTGAGTGGGAGGAAGACCTTATCTCTGAGTTCAGTGACGTCTTCGCGGACAACTTAGGCAAGTACAAGGGGACCCCGATCTCATTCAGTCTAGATCCAAAAGTAGCTCCCATTCGCTTGAAGCCCCATCGAGTTCTGTTCGCTCTTAAAGCAAAAATCGATGAACAACTCGACAAGCTAATTGCTCAAGGGGTGTTGAAGCCCATCGATCACTCTCCATGGGAAACCCCTATTGTAACACCCATTAAGCCAGATGGGTCAATCTGAATTTGTGGGGACTACTGGGCCATTTTGAACCACGCCCTACAGCAGAATGCGTATCCAGTTCCGGTGGTGCAGCACCTCCTCCATTCCTTGGGGGGCGGGAAGGTTTTCACTAAATTGGATTTAGCTCAAGCTTATCAACAATTACCAGTGGATGAAAAAACGGCTCAAGCCCAAACTATTGTAACGCACAGGGGTGCCTTTAAATGTACCCAATTGCAATTCGAAGTTAGTGTAGCCCCGGGGATCTTCCAGAGCCTTACGGAAAGGTTATTACAAGGAATCAAGGGCGTGGTCCCTTATTTTGATGACGGATTAATTGCAGCCCCTACCCAAAAAATCTTACAGGATCATTTGAAATGCGTTCTAAAAAAATTCCAAGAGGCTGGACTTAAGGTGAAAAGAAATAAATGTCAATTGTATACTGACAATGTTGAGTTTCTAGGGTACCGGATTGATAGCCAGGGCATTCATCCTACCGAGAGTAAATTAAAAGCGATCAAAAACGCTCCCAGGCCACGCAACAAGGCCGATCTCCAGGCGTTCTTAGGCCTCATTAATTTCTATAATGTATTTTTACCGCACAAGGCAACTGTCACTGAACCATTACACCGATTATTAGATAAGAAAGCATTGTGGGTATGAGGTTACCGGGAAGAGCAAACGTTTCGGAATGTTAAAAAACTGCTCACATCTGACTCTGTACTTATGCAGTATAACGAGACTTTGCCGTTAGTTATAACCTGCGATGCATCGCCTTTTGGGGTGGGTGCCATTTTGAGCCATGTACTGCCTAATGGGAACGTAACCCCTGTTGCATACTTTTCGAAGACTCTTTCACAAGCAGAGCGGAACTATGGACAAATTGATAAAGAAGCCCTCGCAATCATTTCAGCTGTAAAAAAATTTCATGAATATGTGTATGGAAGGACATTTACCATTATAACTGACCACAAACTGTTGCTAGGGGACAAGCCAACCCCCTACATATTATCCCCTAGAATGACCCGATGGTCAGAATTCCTAGCTGCTTATAATTATTGGCTGCAATATCACCCGGGGAAAGCCATTCCCCACGCCGACGCATTAAGCCAAGCACTGCTTCCAGAGACTCTCAACGATCCGGCATCAACGGCAACCATGTTGCAGATCGAAACACTCAACTCGCCGCCTATGACCGCCCGAGACATCGCGAGAGAAACCAAACGAGACCACACCCTAGCTCGAGTCCTAGGCTGGGTAGAACGTGGATGGCCATTGGACCAAGTACCAGATGACTTCGCACCATTCAAATCTCGACAGACTGAACTCTTTTCCCAAAAAGGCTGTATCATCTGGGGCAATAGAGTCGTTGTCCCAGAGTGACTCCGGAAGACGCTGCTGCAAATTCATGAGGGTTACCCCGGCATCGTACGAATGAAGGCTCTTGCATGAAGCTACGCATGGTGGCCGGGCATGGACCGGCAAATCGAGCAGTGGGTTAAAGCGTGTTCCAATTGCCAACAAGTCAGCAACGCCCCACCAAAAGCCATGCCTACCGAATGGGAGACACCACGTGGACCTTGGTCCAGAATCCACCTGGATTTCGCGAGGCCAACCAAGGGCTATACCTTCCTGCTTACAGTTGACGCATACTCCAATTGGTTAGAAATTCATCGTATGACGGCTATGACTTCCGAGGCGGTGATCAAGATTCTAAACAGACTCTTTGCAACCCACAGATTGCCAGACGTCCTGGTGTCCAATAACGGGCCACAGTTTACGGCACTAATGTTCGAGCAGTACCTCGCTGACCGCGGCATCCGCCATGCGCTCACCTCACCTGTGCACCCTGCGACCAATGGCCGAGCTGAACGCATGGTCCAATTTGTTAAAAAGACTTTGCAAAAAGTGGACTATGACAATATCGATGACAAGGTCAACCAAATTCTCTTTTTGCAACACATAACTCCACATAGCATCACCGGCAGAACTCCCGCCGAACTACTGATGGGACGAAGACTCCGCTCCCACCTCGACCGGTTGCACCCTGCTTACGAACCGAAAAAGGTAATAGGATCCAGCGGCCACTGTTTCACCTTCCAGGTAGGAGACCTCGTTTACGCACAAAACTTTTCAGGTGACCCGTTATGGATAGAGGCGACAGTAGTACGAGTGACCGGACCCAAATCCTATGTAGTGAAATGCTGTGACAATAAACTGTGGAAATGGCATATCGACCAATTGCGGTCACGACTCGCAACGGCCAGTCAACAACTCCCCCATGACCAAACCGAGGGGGGGGGAGGTACGGAAGAAGATGAAGTTCCAGGGAACCTGCTCAAAGGGAACGACGAACTAAGTGATACTCAGGAAATGGAGCAGGAAAGAGAAACGTTTGCACCGCAAGAAATTGCAGCTGAGCAAGAAGCAGAACCATTGCCAAACGACAATCTACCTCAACAGGATTGCAACCAACCAATCCAACGAAAATCCGAAAGACTCAAAAGACAACCATCCTATATAAGGGACTATATAACTACACCGTAATTAAGAAGCCAGGGGGAAGGGGTGTTGTGTATGTACCATAGTTAATAAAGTATGAGCTTGAGGTAAAGTGCAGGGTTCTGGCCCTGCACTTCTGATTGGCTGTTAGGCGGCCAGATCGGATTGGTTAGTTCTGAGGAATCCAATTGGCCCTTAACAGAGAATTCTTATTGGTTGAAAGAGCTAGCGTTCATAGCTCATTATTGGACAAATCTTACAAGGATTGCCTATATAAGGCAGAGTTCACTGTTGTTGTTTTGAGAAGTCACTTTGCAAATAAAGAGCTGAAAGTCCACTGTTCAGAGGCTGTCTCCATTTACCCATGTTCAGTACTTAACAAAAATCAAAAAATCTCAGAGGTGAGAGTGGAATTTAGTGTGTATATAAACATATAAATGAATCTCAATCCCATCAAGTCTATTCAGTTGTTTGTAGCTGACTATGAGGAAAGCCTGTGAGGAAAGTTTTGATGGGCCATAGCTCCCTGCTAGCCATTAACTCATCCTTTATCAGACTGTGGGCCATGGATAGCTACTGAAAACTTCAAAATCAGTATAGTTCCCCATCTAAGCTTTTCTAGCTAAACTTACTGGCAAAATTATTCAAGAGCCAGCTATTTACATAGGTGTAGCTCAGCATTAGCTCACACTTGCAAGATGTTGGGCCTAGAATAGGTGAAAGTTACTAACTTGGGATCAAGGAGAAAAGCTTTCCATACTTGAATACAATTATCGTTTATTATTTCTGTGGGGGGTTTTTTGGGTGGATGGGGAGAGTTTTCCTTCTCAAGGCAGTTGGAAATACAGCTTAACAAACTATGATAAGATTTTCCCATGCTTTTGCTGCTATACACACCTTAACTCAACAGAACCACCACCTGCAAACCTATGATAAAACATTGCAAATAAAGAAAACAGAAGTCCTATAGTTCCAAGTCCCTTGGAAATTCAGTTTTTTTTAATGTTTCTTCTTTCTTCAAGACTTCCGGTTGTAACATCAACCACTTCCTCTCCCCCTTTTTGTTCATCCCAGAGGTCTCCAAATAGAAAGTGCCAGTATTTCAATTTCACTCTCTATGCCTTTGCTGCACACTGACATCCTAGGTCATCTTGAGGTTATCTTGGTACAGCGCAGAACAGTGTCTTTCAAACTTGGCAAATTTAAGATATGTGGACTTCCCACTCCCAGAATTGCTGGTTGAGAAATTTAAGAGTGAATGTCCATACATCTTAAAATTGCCAAATTTGAAAATCATTGGTTTAGAATAATGGGGAGCCCCAACCTTTGCAGAAAGCTCCCTGCACCTGGTATAGAACTCATAGCTTCCTGAAAGGGCCTGTGCAAGAGGAAAAAATGTTTACAAACATAGCTTCAAGCACAGATTTGAATGG
Source organism: Hydrophis major (assembly GCA_033807585.1). Taxonomy (NCBI): domain Eukaryota; kingdom Metazoa; phylum Chordata; class Lepidosauria; order Squamata; family Elapidae; genus Hydrophis; species Hydrophis major. The sequence continues at coordinate 247,477,096 of CM066329.1, forward strand.
AAAATGCATCTAAATAAGAATGCTACCATGCCTCTGTGGAGGAGACATCATAGATGGTTGAATTGGGAAACAAGAAAATCTGTATCCATTGGCCTTCTCTGTATAGTTTTTGCATATCCAGGTGAATTTCATGAAGAATGTAAGAGCTGGATATACATCTGTTCCTTCTAATCATAGGAATGGAAAAGAAGCTAAACTGTGACATTTAAATTATACTGGACATTTATTCAGCAGGCACTCTATGTTTTAAGATTAGAAAGCAAATTTCAAATCAGCTGCTCAAATGTACATGCAACTGTAGAGCTTAAAACAAAACAAAGTGGAACAGCAATAATATTATACCATACAGCTTTCAAAAAAAATCAGCACATGTATACAATTGCACAAAAGAACATGACTTTTCTGCTTTAGAAAAGCAAGCTGAAACAATGGTACAACTTTCCATTCTCCTGTGCAATTGCAGCACAATAGGAAGTTTGTAGCACATGGATGCTGATTAGCATCTATCTTTTAACAGACTTCCTCATTTGCCTATAGCTGTGGCACAAAATCACCATTTTATTTATTTTTTTGACATGTACCCATTTTAAAGTCACATTTTCTGTCTTCTCACTTTGCTACTGAAATGACCAGCATGCTTCTTGGCCATTTCGTTGATGACACAGCCAGAGGTTGCGATCCGTGCAGTTTGTACTGGTCATTTTAGACTGTTGCAAGCAGGGGTCTCCCACCAGGTGCCAGGCACTACCCTCCATGGCCTTTTTGGCATAAGCTGGTTGACAGACTAGATACTTCTGGAGGCTTGCACCATGAGACCCATCTGGCACTTTCCAAAGCACTTGTCATATCTTACCTGGAATCTTCCTATATGAAAGTTTAATACTTTTTGAAAGCAGCCACAATGCATTACAGATTTTCTACAGTTTCTGCCAACAAGAGGTTTCACATGGCCCCATTTATTACTGGTTTTACTACTTTCATCTATGTCAGGGGTATGAAACTCAATTTCATTGAGGGCTGCATCAGGGTTGTGTTTGACCTCGGGGGAGGGGTTTGTGGCCATGGGGGCATGGCCAGCTCAATGTCACACATCAAGGCTCCATTTTCAGCTGCGACAGCCTCCTGCAGCCCTTTGCCAGCGAAAATGGAGCTTTGGGAGGCCATGCAGGCCCACCTGGAGTTTGTTTTCACTGGCAGAGGCACTGTGGGGCAGTGTTTCAAGGGCAGGCCCGCAGACCAGATCTCAGCACCCCGCAGGTTGCATTCAGCCCTCAGGCCTTGTATTTGACACCCCTGATCTATGTCATTAACTACATTTGTCCGACACCTTCCATTCAGAAGTTTAAGGTGGTGCGCATTGCATTCCATCCAGCGCTATTTAAATCCCTCCTCCAGAAGGCCAGAGCTACGGCCCAGATTGGAATCGCACCCAGTGTGCCTGTGGAACCATTGGGACCCAACAATACTGTGTTCTCTGAAGCTACCATAACATAAGGGGACATTCCCTGCCCCAAGCTTTTCCTGAATGTGGTTCAAAGACAATGGAGTCAGCCGGGTACCTTTCCCAACCCAGGAGGGAATGACAAGAGGTTTTTTTAATATGGCTCCCATTTTATCGGAAGCCCAAGTGGATGAACCTCTAGCCTCTCTGGTCTCATCCACAGCGGTTTCTGAGGACATCACAGAAACCCTTAATTTCCCCTTCCCAAACATCCTATAGGCTGGATGACTCACCCACAGGCTATCCAATGATTGTGCTATACACTCAATGCAGTTCCCAGGACTCTTTCTGTGAAGTACTAAAGTCATGTCATTTTTTGGAGGGGGGTGGAAATGTGCCCATTTTGCCCACATGTGCTCTCCATGGCAGCCATTAGCATCAAGGAATTTAGCTTCAGTCTTAAAAAGGAAGCGGGAGAGGTGGAACAGTTGCTTAACTCTGAGAAAAATTTTAAAAAGTATAAGGGAGACTCAGAACAGTTCTGTCTTGACCATGTTGTTCTTTAAAAAAATGGTTTTGGACAAGCTTGCAAAGTTCTGCTAATACATCCATTGACACTTAGTGTAATACAGTACTCCTGGAATCTTTGCAGTGTCTGTTTCTTGACCTGGACCACCTCAAAGGGCTCACACAAACTGTTATGTTTTGAGCATGGGCGAGAAAGAATGGAGACAAGCCTCTGAACGGTGAACTTCAGCTCTTTGTTTACATTGTGACTTCTCACTCAATAGCAGTTAAACCCGCCTTATATAGGCAAACCCTGTAACTTTTAACCAATAACGAGCTAGGAGCGCTAGCTCTTATAACCAATAGGAACTCTCTGTTAAGGGCCAATCGGATTCCCCAGGATGGGCCAATCCGGTCCGGCCGCTTAACAGTCAATCAGAAGTGCAGGGCCAGAACCCTGCACTTAACTCCAAGCTCACACTTTATTAAATCTTTAAGCATACACAACACCCCTTCCCCCGGCTTCTTATTTGCAGGGCGCAGTTACATAGTCCCTTAGGTAGGACGGTTGTCTTATTAGTCTCTTTGATTTCCGTTGTATCAGCTGGCTGCAATCACGCTGAGGTAGATCATTGTTTGGCAGTGGGGCTGTTTCTGGTTCAGAGTTCACTTCTACGTCGTTGCCCACATTCTCTGCAATTTCCTGAGGTGCAACCATTTCTCCCTCCAGCTCCGCTTCCTGAGTCTCTATCAAGCCGTCATTTCTTTCGAACGGGTTCTCTAGGAATTCATCTTCTTCTGTACCTCCCCCCCACTCAGTTTGGTCATAGGGGAGTTTCGGACTGGCCGCTGGAAGCCGCGATCGTAATTGATCGATATGACATTTCCAAAGTTTATCGTCAAGGCATTGTACAAGGTAGGATCTGGGGCCGGTTACACGTACTACTGTCGCTTCCACCCACAACGGGTCACCCGATAGGTTTTTAGCATATACTAAGTCTCCTACCTGGAAGGTACGACAGCGGCCGCTGGATCCTAGTGGTTTCTCCGGTTCGTAAGCTGGGTGCAACCAGTCAAGGTGGGAGTGGAGCTTCTGTCTCATTAGCAGTTCGGCGGGAGTTTTGTTAGTGACGCTATGTGGGGTGATGTGTTGCAAGAAGAGGATTCGATTGACCTTGTCGTCAATGTTGTCGTAGTCTACCTTTTGCAAGGTTTTCTTCACAAATTGGACCATGCGTTCTGCTATGCCATTGGTCGCAGGGTGCGCAGGCGAGGTGAGCGCATGGCAGATGCCGCGGTCAGCGAGGTACTGCTCAAACGCTAGTGCGGTAAATTGAGGGCCGTTATCGGATAACACGACGTCTGGTAATCCGTGGGTTGCAAAGAGTCTGTCTAAGGTTTTGATAACTGCCTCGGAGGTCATAGTCGTCATGCGATGGATCTCGAGCCAATTCGAGTAGGCGTCGACAGTAAGCAGGAAGGTGTGGCCTTTGGTTGGCCCCGCGAAGTCCAAGTGAATTCGGGACCAGGGTCCACGTGGTGTCTCCCATTCAGTAGGTATGGCTTTTGGTGGGGCGTTGCTGACTTCTTGGCATTTGGGACAAGCTTTAACCCACTATTCGATTTGCTTGTCAATGCCCAGCCACCATGCGTAGCTTCGCGCAAGGGCTTTCATTCGCACGATGCCGGGGTGGCCATCGTGCAAGATTCTCAGCAGCGCTTTCTGGAATCGTTCTGGGATAATGACTCTATTGCCCCAGATGACACAGCCTTTCTGGGAGAAGAGCTCGGTTTGTCGAGTCTTGAATGGTGTGAAGTCATCTGATAACTGGTCCAATGGCCATCCGTGTTCTACCCAGCTTAGGACTCGTGCTAGGGTGTGGTCGTGTTTGGTTTCTCTCGCGATATCTCGGGCGGTTAGTGGCGGCGAGTTGAGTGCCTCGATTTGCAATGTGGTTACCGTTGGTGCAGGATCGTTGAGAGTCTCTGGAAGCGGTGCTCGGCTCAATGTGTTGGCGTGGGGAATGGCTTTCCCCGGGCGGTATTGCAGCCGATAGTTATAAGCAGCTAAGAATTCTGACCATCGGGTCATCCTTGGGGATAATATGTAGGGAGTCAGCTTATCTCCGGCTATTATCCCTAATAAAGGTTTGTGGTCAGTCACAATAGTAAAAGCCCGGCCATACACGTATTCGTGGAATCTTTTCACAGCTGAGACAATTGTGAGGGCTTCTTTATCGATTTGTCCATAGTTTCGCTCAGTTTTTGAAAGAGTCTTCGAAAAATATGCAACAGGGGCTTCGTTCCCATTAGGCAGTACATGGCTCAAAATGGCGCCTACCCCGAAAGGCGATGCATCACAGGTTATAACTAACGGTAAAGTCTCGTTATACTGCATGAGTACAGAGTCAGAAGTGAGCAATTTTTTAACATTTCGGAACGCCTGTTTTTCACAGTAACCCCATAGCCAATTTGCTTTTTTATCTAACAACCGGTGTAACGGTTCAGCGACCGTTGCTTTGTGCAGCAAAAATACATTATAAAAATTGATGAGGCCTAGGAACGCCTGGAGATCGACCTTGTTTCGTGGCCTGGGAGCGTTTTTAATCGCTTTAAGTTTACTTTCGGTAGGGTGAATGCCCTGGCTATCAATAAGGTACCCTAAAAGCTCAACACTGTCAGTACACAATTTACATTTGTTTTTTTTAACTTTAAGACCAGCCTCTTGGAATTTTTTTAGGACTAATTTTAACCGGTCCTGTAAGATTTTTTTTGTAGGGGCTGTGATTAATACATCGTCAAAATAGGGGACCACGCCCTTAATTCCTTGCAATAACCTTTCCATAAGGCTCTGAAAAATCCCCAGGGCTACACTAACTCCGAATTGAAGCCGGGTACATTTAAAGGCACCTCGGTGCGTTACAATAGTTTGGGCCTGTGCTGTTTTTTCATCTACTGGTAATTGCTGATATGCCTGAGCTAAATCTAATTTAGCAAAGATTTCCTGCCCCCCAGGGAATGGAGGAGATGCTGCACCACCGGAACTGGATATGCGTTCTGCTGCAGGGCGTGGTTCAAAGTGGCCCGGTAGTCCCCACAAATTCGGATTGACCCGTCTGGCTTAATGGGTGTTACAATAGGGGTTTCCCAAGGGGAGTGACCGATGGGCTCTAACACCCCCTGAGCTATCAGTTTGTCGAGTTATTCATCGATTTTCGATTTTAAGGCAAACGGAACCCGACGGGGTTTTAGGTGAATGGGAGCTATTTTTGGATCTAGACTGAATGAAATCGGGGTCCCCTTGTACTCACCTAAGCTGTCTGTGAAGACGTCCCTGAACTCAGAGATAAGGTCTTCCTCCCAGTCACCGCCGCTGACTCGGTTTATGCCGGCCACTTCAATGCCGAGTGGCGCGAACCATTGGAGGCCTAGTAGGCTAGGCCTATCTCTATCGATGACCGTTAAAGGTAAGTATGCTGTGTGCTTCTTGAAGGAGACTCGGACTCGGCAGGAACCGACGACGGGGATTCGATTCCCTTGATAGTCCTTGAGGATGAGGCATTGGGAGCGGAGATCTTGGCGTTGAATTGTGGGGATGAGTTGCTCGAGTGTCTTCCAGGACACCATCGAGAGGGACGATCCCGAGTCGACCTCCATGTGGCAAGGCTGGTTCTCGATGGCTACTGTGACTCGGATTTTCTTAGTGTCCAAGGCTGAGGCGTGACCGATAGTGATAGTATGGTGAGCCTCTTCTCTCTGCAAAGCTTGATTTCTGTAGGAGTGGTTTACTGGCTCTCGCCATACAGGATGGTTTCCTGTCGATTGGCGATAGTTAGCCCCTTTTGAGGCCTGGCTGGGTCCTGGCGAGCTGCGGCAGACCCGTCCGATGTGGCCTTGTTTCCCGCACTCATGGCAGAGTGCGTCGCGGAATTTGCATTCGGCCCTGGCATGGTTGGCTCCGCAGCCAGCGCAAGGGCGTAAGGGCTTCGGGTGATGGTCCTGGTCAGACCGCAGTTGATGGACCCCTTCTTCGTCGCTGTCTGACAACGAAGAGAGGTCCTCATGGTGCGTTGTCGCAAGCTGCCCTTCTGAACTAGGTGAGATGTCGCTGGCCGGTGGTGGTACTGGAGCGCGTTTCGGCGTAGTTGTGCAGCCGACTTCCTGGTTGCTTCTGCTGCAGTAGCATAGGCGATGGCGTCGGCAAGGCTGATGTCACCTTTCGCCATCAGCTTGCTTTGGACGCCTGGTGCATCTAGTCCCAGAACTATGCGATCTCTTAGTGCTTCTTCTAAATCGGCGAATCCGCAGAGGCCTCCCAAATTTCGGAGGTCTGCTATGAAGTCGGCCATGCTTTCTCCCTTCTGCTGGCTCCTCTGATAAAACTCGTGGCGTCTCACGAGCATAGGCATGGTCGGGGCGTAGTGGTCTCGTAGGATAGGTTCGAGGTCATCCCAATCCATGGCCTTCACTTCTCGGGGTTTGGCTAGTGCTTTAGCCATCTTAAATACAGTTGGACCGCAATGTGTTAGGAACACCGCCCGTTTCTTCCCAGCTGTGGTGTCCTTTAAGTTGTTCGTCTCTAAGAACATTTGGAAGCGATCCATGTAAGACTCCCAGTCTTCCTGTGCTGGATCAAATGGAGCGGGTGGTACGATGCCGCCGGACATGGTTCTGTTGTTGGCGTCGTCTGTCACATGCTCGGTGTTTTTCGAAGTTTCGTTGGTTCAGATATCTCCATATCCCATCCTCGTCGCCAGTGTTATGTTTTGAGCATGGGCGAGAAAGAATGGAGACAAGCCTCTGAACGGTGAACTTCAGCTCTTTATTTACATTGTGACTTCTCACTCAATAGCAGTTAAACCCGCCTTATATAGGCAAACCCTGTAACTTTTAACCAATAACAAGCTAGGAGCGCTAGCTCTTATAACCAATAGGAACTCTCTGTTAAGGGCCAATCGGATTCCCCGGGACAGGCCAATCCGGTCCGGCCGCTTAACAGCCAATCAGAAGTGCAGGGCCAGAACCCTGCACTTAACTCCAAGCTCACACTTTATTAAATCTTTATGCATACACAACACAAACAGCTATTTCCAGGCATTGCCACCCACCAGGTCACAACTGAACCCTTGTTTTGTTTTTGTTTTTTTGCTAGCAGCACAATTGTTTCTTTATAGCAGGAAATGAAGATGGGGTTCATTCACTTACCATGTCCTTTTTCCTTCTTTGCCCAGTACCATCTATTTGCCAGGCTTTTTCTAAACCTGGGTTCTGTGTTCTTTTTAACCTTCTCTTAAAAATACCACAAATGATCTCTTCTACCCTTATCCCAGTTTTTCTCTATAAACAAATCCTTAACACCTCATCATTTCAGTCTTGATGTCAGTGAAAGTCCATTAAGGATAATCAGAGGTAACAACATATCTGTTTTGACCTTGATTTTTTAAAAAAACCCAAAAACCTATCTTATATTCCTTCCTTTTGCTTTTAATAATCTTCATTTTAATTCAGATTGTAATGTCCTAGAGCTTGGTTTCTGTATTTTTTTTAATGTCCCATCTCAAAAAAAATTCTTCAAAACTTTAGCAAGCCTCTTTTGTATATCCAGTATAGAAAAATTATCAATCATCTTATAATTATTAAGATGCCAGCTGATTTCTTTTGTATATCCATTTTAGCATCTTTTCCCATTTCATTATTATAGCTTGTCATTTTCAAATCCACTTTCAGATCAGGCTGTCCTGTCTGGTAAAACTTGTTCCTTTTCCATGACATCTTTTAAACCTAGCCCATCTATAGAAGTAGATCTTCTTAAAATTAACTTCTGGGTCCATCACTCAAAAATATCCTTCAATATATCCATTATTGAAATATTTTGCTCCATTCTGTATCAGTAAGTCACATTTCAGTGCCCTCCTTTTGTTATTATCTTTAGCTCCCACTAAACTCTCTTCTGTTCTTCCTTCTGTCCAACCTGCAAAGTCCCAGTTGTAAGGAGCAACTGTTTGAAGCCTTTGTTGGTGATTTCAAGTCCTCTGCATAGCTGCCTTTAATTTACTATGTCTTTCTTGGAAATAAATTTCCATCATGTTTCTCATGGAAGGAAATCCTTTAATAAAGGGAAAATTGGGATAGTGACATGTGGAAATTTTCTGGAAAAGGTATATTTGAGGCAAAGAGGGAGAGGAGGGAGGGATGTGGAAGAGGTTTTGTCTCTCTTTATTACTCCAAAAATATGACCTATCCTGAAAATAAGCCCCAAAATAAGTGCTAGTCTGATTTGGGGGGGGGGCTGTGCCTAATATAAGCCTTACCCCCCAAAATAAGCCCTAGTGAAAGGGTTGGGCGTGGCCAGCACAGGACGCAACTGCATGTTCCGTTACAAACACAGGCAGTGATGCCTGAGGTGTGATGGCACTTTCACTTCCCCAGTCACCTTATGGAAGCTTGGCCCCTGAATCACAGACCCTCGGATTAGCTGAGCTAGCGAGAGCTGGGACCTGCCTCTTGTTCTGTCTCTCTAGGCACTCTTGCCAGCTCCGTCCCTGCCTGCAATGCCAGACTACCTCGCAGCCAAGGGACCCTCTCTTCCGCAGCTCACATTGTGACTCTGGAACAGGGAGAAACTATGGTTTGTGCACAGTCAGGCCTGGAGCTCGGGTCTTGTTGCAGGCTGCTATTATGAGGCAGAAAGCCTGCTCCCTCTTCTGCCCAGCTGCACCTGCTGCTGCTGGCCTTGCAAGGGCTCTTTGTCCTACTGGCCATGCTGCTCTCAGCCACCTTGCGACTTCAGCAGGGAGGAGCTCCATGGTGGCTGTGCAGTGGGATAGAGGGTGAGATCACCCCTTCCTCTTCTATCCGTCGGCTCCTGCCTGGCACGGGGCAATTTTTGGAGTGCAGAGGAAAGGGCGATCTCTCTTCCCTCCTCCATCTATTTGTTCCACTGCAGAGCTTCCACCAAGCTCCTGACCGCTTAAGTGGTAGCTCACCCAATCCACTTTCCGTCAGGGTGTAAATATACAGTTAGACTGAATGGGTTCGCTTTGTTCTCGTATAAAGAACCTCCCCTCCCCCCATTTTCCTGCCCATCCTCTTTTCCTTGGGGATGATTGATGTGAGCACAAAGCAAAGCCATTTGGTCTAACTGCATATCTACATGCTGGCAGAAAGTGGATTGGGTGAGCTACCGCTTTGGTGGGCAGGAGCTCTGTGACAGCCCTGCAGTGGGACAGATGGAAGAGGGAGGGGAGATCACTCCTTCCTCCTTTGTGCCCCAAAAGTTGCCCTGAGCCAGACAGGAGCAGCCCACCAGGGCTGCTAAAAGCAGCATGGCCAGGAGGGGAAAAGCCCCGTGAGGCAAGCAGCAGCAGGCCCAGCAGCTGAGCAGAGGCAGTCCTGACATGCCACACTGCCTTCTGCCTAATCATAACAGCATTTTGAGGAAGACCTGAGCTTCAGTTTCCCAGCAGCAGCAGGGCCAGCTGGCAAGGAGGCTGGAGGCTGGGGTGTGCCAAGAGCTTGGACTGTTGCAACTGCAGACAAGTAGATGTTGGGAGAGAGGGCGAGACCAGTGGTAGCACTGCTTCCACTCCTTTCAGCCCCCCTCTTGCCACCTCCTATAGGTTTAAAAAAAAGACATCCCAAAAAATAAGACCTAGTCCTTATTTTCGAGCCCAAAAGAAGGGAATGGTGTTGTTTTCCCTATCCCCACTTTCCCTTTTGGCAATTTTTTTAAGGAAAGTATTTTCTTTAATGATCCTTTATGCTCTAAAAGGCTTTCATAATAATTGCCTCTCTCACACATTGGTGTAGTTCAAGCTTCTGCAAATCTCATTATGCTGAACTGGGAGAATCATGCAATGGAAGGGAGGAGAGGTATTTGTTTGGTGCTCCAATAAATTCTGTGGTACTTTTACCACAGAAAGTCCTTTTTTTTTTCTTTGGAAACTTACCACAATCATACAATCACTCTGATATCAGGATCTTTCACAACACTATTTTTATCCTTCTGGGTTGGCTTTCATTCATGTTTTCTATAAGAGGGAGGCATTTTCCCCCTCAATTTTTTTTTTTTTTTGAGTTTAAGGCTGGCAATTAAGAAGAAAGAGCAAACTGAATACTATGTGGTATGGGATCTATTTTATCAGTGGTTAAATAATAAAAATGGAAGTTAGAAACAGGGAAACAAAATAAAGAAGATATGTTAAAAGAGACAAGTAAATGACTAATATGTTGAATATTATTATGTTAACATTGTAGAATTAATATGTGGAACATTACTATGTAAAATATTGTAGAAATTATATTAATGTAACAAAGGATATTGTAATCGTGATTATTGTTTAACAAAGATATTTGTACCCAGACAACACACTGTTCAACTGAAGATAGAACGATTATATTAAAAATAAAAATTTATTTTAAAAAAGATTTTTTTGAGCGCCCACAAATTTTTGCCTTTCAACTCACCCCAGGTAGAGACTTGTTCAACTGTCCCACTAGTGTCACAAAGCTCTGTGTGTGTTTGTGTGTGTGTGTGTGTGTGGTATGTGTAAAAAGAGTTCCCCAGCCCAGGAAAAGAAAAGACATTTCTAATTTATCTGTGCCTCTTCAAGATCTCACCACGTCATTTTTGTTTCATGCAGAGAACAGTTGCCCATGTGAGTCTTTTGCTGATGAGGGTTTGGAAAGGACCTTTGGGAGATTACAAAGGACATGGATCAATTTGCCAAGTTGGAGGTGGGAAGGACTGACTTTATCTGTTGGAAGCAAAGAAGTGAAAGTTCCTTCTTGACAACCATAGTATGAAAAAAAAAAAGTTAAAAAGGGAAGGAGTAATCCTTCCCAATCACAGCACAACAGAACTCTGTGCATATCCCTGGAAGGGTAATAAGAAGGGTGGGAGGAATGTATATTACATATATAAGCAGAGAAAACCAGGCAAAATCTACATCCTGAAATTGATCAGAAGGGGTTACAAAATTTATTAGACTGAGTTCTCTGATATGAATTTGACTACAGAAAAGAAATTGTGAAGGAGTTTACAAGCCAGTTTAAACCCATGTTCATCCATAAACCATTTTATTGCATCCCTCTAGGGCTATGTCTTAACACCTTTTCAAAGTTTATTTTGAAACTTTAAACTTGGTTTTTAAAAAATAAATAAATTTGGAATAACGAAATAAAAGTATTACAGGCTTTCAAAAGGCATTTTAGGCATTCATGCTTCAATTATAGGACTTGCCCATCTATTTTCTTTTCTTGTCTTTGTTAATGTATCTTTCAAAGTTATTTTAAATTGAAGTAGTCAATAGATGGGGTTAAGTAGATAAAGTTATCTGAAAATTGTTCTATGCCAAATATCTGCACTGAAGTTGATAGCAGTTTCAAAACCTGCAGAAAGGCTGATTCCAGGAAATAAAGGATAGAACATTGGCTGTTTCAAACTGGATTATTTTTTGTTTTTTGTGTTAATCTTGACTCCTGGTGACTGCTTGGACAAGTCCTTGAAGAATGTTTTTGACAGTGATTTGCCATTGCATGCTTGTAGGGCTGAGAGAGTGTGTCTGGCTCAAGTCACCCACCTGGATTTGTACCTAAGGCAAGACTGGAACTCTGGCAGTTTACTGCTTATTACATGGACAGTAAAAAAAAAAAAAAAAACATCTCTCAAACTCTCTGGAACTGAATTGTTTGAATTGCTGGAGGATACATTGTATCCCTAAGAAGATCGGAAAGCTTTGGAGAAAGCTGTTAAAGGGATTTTTTTTTCTACACTCTCCCACCCCATAGAACAGCAGATGAAGATTTGAAATTTATTTGGGCATTGAAGGTGAATTATTTTGAAAGTTAAAGCCAAGGGACAAAAGACTCTTTGGACATTGGACTTAATAATTTAAGAAATCGGAAAATCCTTATTGGAAGTATGGATTTCTGATCATTTAAAAATTGTTGTTGCAAGTGGGAAGGGAGAGGAAAAAAATTGGAGCAGAAGTTGAAAAAGGAGGAGATTGCCTAGAATTCTAAAGAAAGATATATGGTAATTGGACCTCTTTGATTAAACAGTAACCCCAGAAAGAGAAGTAGAAGAAGGGGGAAAAAAGCATTAACTTTTGGAATCTTTTTTGAATTATTCTTGATTAAAAATACTTGGGCGGTTGTTTTGGGAAAAGTTTCTCTTTTTATGATGGCATCACTTGTGGATGAATTAAAAACTGAATATCAAAAATATAAAAAGGAAGAACAAGATGGAAAAGATACTTTGGGCATTTTATTTCAATTTTTTAGAAATGGCGTTATGCACTTATGAAAAGTTGACTACGCAGCAGAACGACTGAGACAAAGAAGAAGAGGAAGAAGAAGCCATCTTTGATGAATAATGGGTTTTTTCCGGGGAGGAGGAGAAAGAGGATAAGAAAAAGGGGATTTTAAGGTTTGAAAAAACAACCAAAAAAGAGAAAAATGAGATGAAAGGTGGATACAAGGTTAGAAAACAATGGAAAGGGAGTAAGAAAAGGGAGGAGGAGAGACAAAGGGGTAAAAAGGGCAAGGAGAAAAATAAGCAAGAGAGAAAGGGGGGGGAGGAGAAGCCTTAATGGTGGGAAGCAAGATTTAAAGAAAAAAAGTTTATTTAGAGACAATGGCTGAATCTAATTAAGGATAAAAAAGGGGATTCTGGAAGGTACATAAGATTGGGTCTTTATTTGTATATTTAGAGTAAAATGCTTAAGATATAAATGAGTATTAATATATACGATTAGTGTTTTTTTTTAATGATATGGATAGTGCTTATATAGGATTTTATTTAGTTATTGCTGGGTCTTTACCTTTTTTATAAAATTTATTCTGTAATTTTAGAATGTACTAAACAGAATCCCAAGATAAATTAAGTGTTATATGAAGTAATTTTAAGTTAGGACAATGAGTTAAAGGCGTCACTCCAATCAGTGTATAGGAGAAGTATATTAAAAGAAAAAAGATGAATGGATAGTTGGAAATAGAACAGACAAAGAATGATATTGAAAATGATAATAAGATATGGAAGGATATATAAAGTGAATATGATGTTTGAATTTGTGTCTGTGTGAAGAGTTTCAACCCAGGATCAAGCAGCCTTCAGAAAACATGTTTTAGGGGTTGTTGTTTTTTCTATGTTCTGTGTTTTGTATGTTTATGAAAGGCAATAAAATTTTAATAAGCAAGAAATATAATTTGGATAAAAGGAGAAGTCTGGATAAGATATGAAGTTAAATAGATAATGTAAATATTGATATTACAATTTGGAATTATTTTGTATGTTCTATTGGCTTTCTTTTATTATTATTATTATTATTATTTAGAAAAGAATTTTCAAATTGTTATGCCTGGATTATTTGTGTATTGTTTTTGTAAAATTAATAAAATTTGTTATAAAAAAAAAATACAGAGACAAAGGAAGTAGATTCTTTCAAATCTGAATAGTCACTTACTGTCCTTTTAGTGTATCAGTGCAAAGTGATACACTGTAATGCTTGGCATTACAAAATGTGGCAGCTCTCCAAATTTCTGTCCCCGTTTGCACCCAATCTTGCCATGCAACCTTTTTTCCTATAACATTCCCTTCATCTCAAAACTAGACCATGAGTAGACCAGCCTCAAGTAGTCCTTAATTATGCTGTTGTTAAAACATTTTCCTGTTTTTCTATACTATCTAAGGACAGCTTTGGAACAGATAAATCATGTTGGGCTTTATCATTCCTTAACATGGTAAAAAATGTGATGGCTAAATTATTGAGAACAGAGGCAAGATAGGAATCAGCCAGCAGCGGCAAGAGACGCACGGTAGGAATCAGATTGTGTTCACTTATCACAACAGGTGATGCTAAAATTGCCTTGACTGGGACAGTTCAAACACTGTTTCAAGCCTGAAAAATCACCATGTCATATTGAACTACTTGTGTTGTCTCAGAAACATTGTGCCCAATCAGCAGTGGCAGTGAGGTCTGTCACTTAAAACATCCTCTCGAAGGAGCACCCAATAGGGAGTTTGGGCAAGAGAAAAGAACCCACAACCAAAACCACACTTACACAGTAAACGCAGCAGAGATGGTCTGTGGGTAGTGTACAGGCTGTCTTGCTTGACTCGTTTCTCAAAACAGGGAGCTCAGTTGAACTCAATGAGACAACAGCCTGATCTGATGTTCTGTATTAGAACTTCAGAATGAGAGAATCAACACGCTGGGTTTTCTAGTCATCATTCTAATAGGCTATATGGTGACTCCTCTTTCAGACAAGGCAGTCTCCCCTTCTGCTTCCGTGGATCTTCTCAAGGACACCCAATCATAGATGGGAGGCAGCAAAGTAGGCTCCTCAGTTTTAATACTTTTGGAATCTGCCTCTTACCAGAGCCTATACTTGTATGGTCCCTTCCTTTCAAGAGCCCTGCGGTATCAGAAAATTCAGGGAAGACAGTTTCCCACAGATTGGGTGGTAAATTCCTACTGCTCTTTCTCTAGCACAGGGGTAGAGAAACTTGGCTTTTCTATCACTTATGGACTTCATCTCCCAGAATTCCTGAGTGAGCCGTAAAAGTTTCTCCATCCCTGGCCTATTGGTTTTTCAGTTGTGGGGGAGATCAATTTTTGACTTGAATGGGACTGTTTAATATACAAATGTAGGACATATAAGACAGTCTATTATATTTATGTATATTAAACAGCCCCATTCAAGTCAAAAATTGATTTCCCTCACAACTGAAAAACCAGTAGGCCAGGGATGGGGAACCTTTTATGGCTCACTCGGGAATTCTGGGAGTTGAAATCCATAAGTGATAAAAGAGCCAAGTTTCCCTTCCTCTGCCCTAGGAGAATTCATTCTTTCAGGAGACAAACAACTTTCTTCTCCTGCAATAGAGTGGGATTCTGAAAGCTTTTCTCACCTGCAGGTCAGGCTTTCGAAGACACCGAACAAACAGCCTGTCCTGCTGCTTTCAGACTGAATTAAATGAGAAGGAAGAGAAAGAAGTTCGTTATACAGGTTGCACTAAGTTATAATGTGAAACATTTGATTTTAGGTACTATATGAACAGTTGAACACAATAAATGTGTTCTCCAATAAACTATAACTTAAAAAACCCTCATGACTTAATTGGAACCTTTGAATGTATGTCAGTAATAGCTCCTTTGGTGAGGAGGTATTAGCCCAAAATTCAAATACAAAACTAACTGCCTAGAAGTGGGAGGCATACAACATGCCTCTCAAACAACAATTGTCTGTAGTGTTTAAACCTAGCCAACATGGAGATTACTGATATAATTAGGCTTTGCCCATATTCTTCAGCACAAGAGCTCATCCGATGCCAGCAGAGGTAGATGAGGACACTATATTTGTTTGGCCTGGTTGGTTGGACTGTGTGATGCCAGCTTCTACAATAGAAAACTATGACTTGATTAGCAGCTAAATTAAACATAAGTGGCACAGTACTAGAGTGGTAAAATCATGTGTATAAAATCACGTCAGTAGGTTTTCATCTCAAAAGGCCTTTTTCAGGTTGTGAGGATCCCAATTACAGAATATTCATATTGGACTTCTCTCTCTCTCCCATTCTTCTTGCATCCTAAATCAGTGTCCTTTTACCTCCATTCTTTTTTGTCCAATAATTGGGAATCTCAAATATGGAATGGGTCCATTGCTCTCATTCCCCCACTTCAAAAGGGCCCAAAACCTCCATGTCATGCACTCTATCATCTGACTTATGGCTTCCTACCTGGAGTTCCTACAGAGTTGTTTTGTAATTTTGGCCAACTATCTACAATGTTCTATTATTTATGACAATGCTGTTTGGTTAACTTCTCTTTCTCTGTTAAGTCTATTTTCATTGTGCCAGTTCGTGGTTTATATGAAATGTATATCATGTAATGTTGTAGGATTCTGTGTAAGTCTGCTCCTTCTTGGCACCTCTCCCCACTCTGCCAACTAAGTCTGTGACTGATTTTGGCCAATGTACTATGACAACATCTTCAGGGCAGATACAGTAGCATCAATATACAGTATTATACCATGTTATGTGTAAGTGTGAAAAATTTTACATTCTGTTTTTCAGCTGGTATCTTCAAGGTGTAGGATTGCATTTTTAGGCAACCAATGTAGTTTTGTTAGGTTTGGTAGAACCATTTGCTCCTTTGTGTTTGCAAAATCTAAAGGCAATTTCATTGTCTGAGAAGTATATTGTTATGATTAATCAAAAAGCAGGATATATATTTATTCTATTTTTTCAAAATAAATTTATGTGTATATTTTTTTTTTTATTTCTTTATCTCTATGTGGCTGTGCAACAGTGCAGAGTAGCATATACAAAAAATCCAGAAGTAATCAAATTTAATTCCCAAGCCAGTGGCATAAAAAATTTCATAAAATATGTAATAAAATTATTTTAAAATAATTTAGTATAACTCAATGTTGAATAAGTGCTCTGTTTAATGTGTTTATAAAGAATGCTAAAATATTTTAGCAATTAAAAAATAAGTTTTAAATTTGAATTCATTTTTATACTCCATAAAAACATCCAAGAATTTTTAAACCGTCTATTTGACTAGGAAAATTATTAAATAATCCCCAAAATTGGATCCCTTGCAATTAAAGTAGTAGGATGT
Organism: Hydrophis major; assembly: GCA_033807585.1. NCBI lineage: Eukaryota > Metazoa > Chordata > Lepidosauria > Squamata > Elapidae > Hydrophis > Hydrophis major. Next base: position 247,493,671 of record CM066329.1, read on the forward strand.
GAGGAAAAATTTATCTGTTCAGTTCTGCCACCTTAATTAGTTTACACTTAACAGTACAATGAAATATATGGGGGGGGGGAATCCCAAGCTCAAATACCCCTATTCAATTTTGCAGATAGTAACAGGTATTGCATTCATTCCAAGAAAGAACAATGAAATGAGCAATAGATGTTCACGCTGGAAGCCCGGCAAAGTCGTATGCCTCTACTTGAATATTCATGAATAGGCGGGGTCTACTTCGCTACTGACAGGTCTAGAACCACGAGAGGAACCTTCGGACCTCCCGCGGGGGGACACGCCCACTCTCTTTAGTCGGCTTCCTTATGTCCGACAGTAACCTCGGCAACACCTCCTCCTCCTGCCCCCCTCCCTTTCTGGCTCTCTCCTGTCTTGGGACAGCCAATGAAAAGCTGAGAACCGCCTCACGCTCTGGACGCCACCCTTCCTTCCCAATAGAAATGGCTTCCCTTAACTCTCAACAAACTAGATGTCCCTTCACGTGTGTGCGTGGGGAGGAGGGGGGGGTGTAAAAAAGGTGTGGCTAACCTTTGCCTCAGTTAAGCGTTGAAGTTCTTGCTCCACCCTTCAGCCCCCCGTTAGCCAATGGAAGGTGGGAGCCGGGAGTCTTGAAACCAATCGGTGCGACAGGAAAGTCGGCAGGGGCGTGGCTTAGGTGTGGGGGCCGCCGCGGCGGTTCTACTACCGCGGCTGTTAACCGGGTTCGAAAGGGGTAATAACAGAGTGGGGTTGGTTGGGTGGCCCGGCGGAGAAGATGGCGGAACACCTCGGGAGCACCATCGCCGCCCTGGTGCGGCGCGGGCTCGACACGAGCCTGGCCGAGATAGCGAAGTCGTTGGGCAGTTCGGAACAGGCACTTCGCCTCATCGTTTCAATCTTTCTGGGTAAGTAAAGGCGAGGAGGAGGGACGAGCGGCGCGGTGCCACGAGGGAGAGAGAGAGAGAGAGAGATCGAGCCTGCCCCGGCGTCCCCCTCCCGCTCGGGATACCTGAAAAGCCCCGCGTCGCCTTGCCCTTTCGGGGTCAGATTGAGGCAGAGGTCTCGGGGAGAGGGCGGCTCCTGTGAAACCGGATCCCGGCGGGCTGGGCTGTCCTTCATGTCTGGTGACCTCCTGTACATACCTCCTGTACATACCTTTTTTGCATTTATGGCCGTCCTAATTGCCTTACAGATATCTGGCGTCAACCCCAGGTTGTCATAAATCTCTGGAGCAGCAAACTCTTCCGAATGACAGTCTGCGAAGGAAGGGGTGGCAGGGCACCTGTTTCTCTCAGATGGCTGGGTAGTGCAGGGAACCGGATAAACGAGCAGCCTTGCATGACAAGTTGCGCCTTACCGACTCTTTTCCTTTATATACCCGCGAGGGGTGCCTGCAAAAAAAGTGTGGAGAGAAGTTTTTAAAGGGATAACGACTCTGTTTTTCCTGTTTATCCCAGCTATTAAAGGGTCAAGGAATTGACTACTTCTCTATGTCTGTGGTAGTCCGCTGGCTGCAATGTCCCATTAAAATTTAGAATAGGGAAAAAAACAATAAAAGAAAAGAGAGCAATGCTATTTTGCAGGAATGGCAACTTTTTCACTCCCAATTTCTGCTCAGACATTTCTTGAGAATACATGAGCCTTTCTATCTGCCTTTTCCATCAGTAGTTAACAGCTGGCAGTAGAAGTTTGAATGAGGAATTGTTTTTTTTTTCCTTAGGAGATGGTTAAGTATGTGAAATGAACATGAATCATTAACTCAAGACTTGGCAAAACTTTAAAATATTATGGCTTTGTAGATGTTGGAACGATGCATATTTACGTACAAGATGATGACTGCTTATGTTCTGTTTCAATTTGTTAATCTAAATTATGAAAATGAACCCTAGGTCTGAGAATCTGAAAATACCTCTGATGTTGAAACATGAGAAAGTGGTAATTATAGTTCCAGATGGAACAACTACTGTTATATTGTGTTCTTACAAAACAGATAGGAATTTTACTTCTTATGAATGCTTGCACTAATAAGAAATACAGGTATCACTTGCTTATCTTAATTACCATTCAATCCTACAAGTTATCCTTTTATATGTTTTGTTCTAAGTTGACAACAGCAACTCTTAACCTTTCTGGGCTCAGTGGAAAATTTTCATTTTCTACAGAGAAAGCCATAGTATTAATTGCAAACATGATAATGTATTCCAGAGGACATTAAATCACATTAATTCTAAGCTCAGTGATGTGGCATATAAATTTTGTTTCATCACTGAAAGTGTATTCCAGTTAATGTAACCATTCAGTTGATAGATATTATATATAGACATAGATACAGAACACTATGTCTTGATTGATCATCTTATGCACCTATTGTTTCTACATTCTCGTTCACACGTCCATACACGTGAAAGATCTGTGTAGTACATAGGAGTGGCTAAGTTACTTTGTAGAAGAGTGTAGGAACTAGTATCATAATTGAATCTTTTTAAGGAAAACCTGATTTTTTTTTGGTTCATTGCTGTGCTGCTTTCTCAGCTGAAAAGCAATGTAACTTTAGAAACCAGATACTGACAAAATCCAGCTCATCTTGCCAATGGAATGCCATCCATTTTAGCTATATAATTCTTTTTTTTTTTTCCCATTCCTGATAGTCAAGAGTACCCTGAAGAGCAATTTAAGAACCAATTGTATTGATATATAAAGGTGAAATGCAGTTGTTTATATGTAAGATCTCAGCATCTTACTTCATCTCAAAGTTTCAAAAGCTGTTTGGTTTCACCAGTAAGTTGGAACCAGTAGTAATTAACTCTATCTTTTATAGAAATCTTGGCCTTCCCATCCATGGAGTTCTCTCTCCTATAGTTAAAACTACTTAGTTGTTTCTCTAGCTTCTCTCTTTTGTAATCTCTGCTAATCTCAGAGTAGAGTGGCTTTAATTTAATGTACTTCTGCCAGTTTTTGAAGATCTAGTAACATGTTTGGATGTACATCCAAGGATGTACTTGTGCTTACATTCACTCTGTCCATCAACCATTCCAAGGGCTTGTATGTTGAGGAGGTCATTGTTGCAACACCCTCTTCCATACTTCTGTGTGTTCCTGTATCTCAGTGGGTGGTTACTTTAAGACCACACCAAGATGATTGCATTGTAGACCTATGTGTTGGGAGTATTGCAGATTTGTAGATATTTTCTCATTTCAGGTGTGTTCTTAATTAAGGTTTCTAAGGCGTTGTGTAAGATCTTCAAAACAGCCATGTTTGGAACATGTATTCAGCAGTGTGGCTTGTCAAGATTCCTCAAGTTTACATGGAATAGACGTTTTTACCTTTTCACATTAGCTTTCACATTGCTTAATTACTTCCCAAATTTCCTCTGGTAGCTTTTAAAGCACTAATTTAATATAAATAAAAGACATATCTGATGTATGTTCTGTTCTATTATTCTACCTATTATGTCAGTTGTCAAATAGTGTTAACATTCAGGTTTTGGGAGTTCTTAGCTTATATATATATATTCTTGTTGGAATAGTAATATTGCTGTACCATTTGATGCTGAACTGAAAAAAAGTTTACTACATTGCCATCAATTCTTACTGGGGCCATCAGAACTCACTTTTGTTCTGAAATCTGTTCCATATCCTTTTTCTGAGAGAGAGAGAAAGCATTCTGTAGTCCAACCTCCAAGTCAGGATCCCACATCGTGCAATTCACGATGTGGGATCCTGACTTGGAGGTTGGACTACAGAATGCTTTCTCTCTCTCTCAGAAAAAGGATATGGAACAGATTTCAGAACAAAAGCAATTCAGTCCTGCCTCCTGTGATTGGCAGCAATATGATTCCTTAAGCATGGTGAAGTTTTCTTTGTAGACACTGGGATAGAAATGTTTGGATGCAAAGCATATGCCCTGTTACTGTTATGTGATTTTTCATAGAATCATTGAATCATCATCTTCATTGGAAGCCCCAAACCTCAGGCAGTCTGAGTAAACTAGATTATAGTAATGTGATGATTTTGCTCTTTTAATGTTAACATTGAACTGTAGCAAAAATAGTATGTTGATTGTTTGCAGTGCTATTTGGAAGTAAGTATAACATGAAGGGATATGGTGGCAACATTTATTGATAAATAGAAAGCAATAATGAAAGCGCAATGGATAAAACTGTTGCATATTTGGAATCAGAAAAAAGGCATCCTGACTCAATTGTTATCTTCACCTAGCTTTTGTTCATTTGCCCAATAATTTATTTGGATGCAGCTTTCATGGAAGGAACTTTCAAACAGTTTGGACCTGTTGCTAATAATTACAAACCTGTTGCTCAATTTCTACAATTGTTTATAGGGCAAAACATCCAAATAAATCAAAGGTATATAAAACAAAAAGGATAAAAAAATTATGAAAGCAAAATAGCATTAGCAGAGATAAGCAGATTTAAATTAGAAAGCTTAGAAATAAGAATGTATCTCTAAACACACATGTATTGAACAAATAACACAGCTGAAAATAGATGTCTGAAGAAAACATCCTGTATTGGAATATCATAATCCATGGTTTCTGCCTATCAGTTTTGTTGGCAGAGAACTAGGGGGAAAGCATATTGCAAAGTTTTTAATGCACAAAAGTGCATTGGTGGGAACAAAGTATTAACTACATGTATATTCAAGGTGGACTATTATTTTTACATGAGCCTAGACAATATGTAATGTTTTGATTGACAGTCTTACAAAGTTTACAGGTTTCCATTTTAATGCCATTCCACATCAGCGGTTTTTAAAGGAGTCTGTATAATTTTGGATTCTGAAAATCAGCACCTTTCTTTTGAAATTCTTTGCTTCTCTGGTATGTAGACAAAACTTTTGGAGGTATATAAGACAGCATATGTGATGATTGCAAAAGATATGAGCATCACGATTCACACCATAATGTTCAGAATGGTTGTGTGAACTTGGTCCTTAAAAATACACATTTACCATTAGAATTGCTGATTTATTTGAAAAGGGGTTATGTATTTTCTAAGCCTGGTATTGTTCTGAGAAACAAAAGAAAGTGGTAAATACACATATGCAAATACATTGCACAGCATGCATTTGTTTTATCCCAGTGCTGCTTTTGGGAATTGCATCTTAGGTTTATAATCTTCATAAATGTATTTAAGCCAGAGGTGTAAACAAACAAATGCAAATCACAGGCAATGGATTGCTGTGTTTCTTTTTCTTTCAGTGCGTTTTATCACACATTTCATTTCCTACACACATGTTCCCATGTAATAGAGCTATTTTAATAATGCTGTGGAAATCTTTGCAACCTGATGAGTTTAATGATTCCCTCAAAAAACAGTTAAACCTGATATATGGCAGCTTATAAGTAATACGAATTTGAGCCTTTGAAATTATTTGGAAATTTTTTGGGATGAATTCTGCAAAGGCTATATCTCCTAAAATTTCAAAATTAACGACAAATTGAAAGTGTCCTTTTGCAGGATTTTTGTAAATGAGAAAGATGTTTGCAGTAGTTATATATTTATTAATAGCTGAGCATTAACATAATTATGTATGCATGTCTGTATAAAACGTATATTCAGGAAGCTTGAGATGGGCATCTAGATTTAGGGGGAGAAGAGAGTGAAATCCAGTTTATGATATTGCTTGTGTATTATATGGCAGCTGGGTTACCATATTTCCAGGATGACCTAGTCTAGTGGACAGAAAAACATATTATATATACAGAATGTGGCATGTTTCATTTTAAAAGTTCAGTTTGTGAAACTGCATGTGTAACCTGGCCAAAGACAAAAAGCAGAAGTGAATTGAGGTGGCTTCTTATCTTGCAGCTCATACTGCCCTTGAGAAAAATAAAGTATTTTATAAAGACATAAAATATTAGTACGCTGGGATAGATTTTATATCCCATTATAAAACAGGAAAATCTTGTGATTAGAGAGACAAAATAACTGTCTTAATTGGGGATTATGTCTACTAAAGAAGTAATTCAGGAAATCCTTTTACAGTTCCAATAGAAACTTTCCTTTTAGAGTGAAATTTAAATTTATGCTACATATTTTGAAACAGGAGCTTGGGCTATATTTGCTGAGATACATTGCAACTCTATAAAGCTCTAGTTATCACATCAGTATGGAAGGCAGGAAAGAAAGTAAGGGGTTATACTTGTACTTATCATTAGAGGGTCAAAGCAAACTTTACTAACTTTTTCCTGAGTTCTGTTCCTCTTAATATTTGAAGTCACTCATAATGTTTGAATGATTATTTTCCCTGTTTTTAATAATAATCAGTTTAGTGAGATTTGGATACATAAAGCTTATTCTTTTCTTTTTGGTTTACTATACATTTTTTGTTTGTCTCTAGTATAACCTCTGCAGATATTTTTCTTGTTATCTGTCAGGCTTATTGTCCTGTCTGAGTTTTAGGTTTTCTTAAGGTTCTTAGGGGTTAAAATCACAGAGAAGACAAGGGATATTTTACCCAAGAGATGTATGTTCATGAGAAAAAGAGAAATGGCTTGTTTTTTAAAAATGTATTATTTAACCTGAATTTTTAAACTTTCTTAGTTTTTTTGCCTGATTATGGTAGAGTAATGGTTTTAATTCATTCATTGCAGTGTTGTACACTTAATGGTAGTTCCCTGTTCACTAGGATTTCTTGCTTAATGGAAAGGACTGTTGATACCTACAAAGTATAGTTTTGTATAAAATTCATTTTGTGTGTGTTAGGAGCAGCAATTTGATGTCCCTATTCTTTATATAGAAAGGGATCTTGATTAAGTAATATTATACCTATCTTAAGTACAAAAAATGTCACAACATTGAGCAAGTTTTTAGGTAAAGAATTATTTTACTAGCTAAATAATAGATGAAGTAAGGTGCAGAGAACAAAAAAATGGCTGTATGTTGAAACCATGGGTCTGAATCAATTGGTCCTGACTTAAGGATGATATAGGAGAGGATATGTCTTTATTACAGATTTTTTTTTTATTTTAGAGTCCTCTGAATGTGCTGGCCTACAGTTCCAATCATCCTCAGCCACCATAAGGAAGACTGGTTACAGATGAAGGAAATTGTAGACCAACACATCTGGAGAATATTATGTTTGTGAAAGCTGTTTTTCTGAGTACCATATAGATTTCAACTTTTACTTTGGGTTATTGAGATGCAAACACTTAAATTGGGTGATTGGCAGTTTTTGAAAATGTAACATTTACAGGTTCCTTCCTTATTAGAAATTCACAGCTTTAATAACTGAATATTTTTCCAACTGTAAAAAAGGAAAAAATATGTATCTAGTGGTGTTACAAGGCTTCTGCATTTGCCTCTATTTCAATGAAAAATTTACAACCAAAAACATTGTTTCTAATTTTATACTATAACTTTATATCTTGGAGTAGAACTGCTGCCATTATAAATACAGGGGCAGGGGTCAGTCAGAAAGGACTCAGATGCCCATACACTCAAAGAATGAGGAATAAAGAGGGTAAACTTGAAATATATACATGAGGGCAGGAACATTGTTGCCATTACTGAAGCTTGGGGGGATGAAACCCAGGCCTGGAATATACTACTAGAATGTTCTAAATTGTTAAATAAACAAACCATAAGAAGAGGTTGGACAACCATTTGTCCAGAATGGTATAGGTCTCCTGCTCAAGCTTGGGTTGGATTAGAAGACTTCCAATGTTCTGTCCAACCCTGTTATTCTATGTTCTATTGACTCATATTATGTTCATTTAAGATCTCACTGGTCTCTATTCCATAAATGGATCTTAGCTGCACTTTAGCACCCTCTGTTGCTTCTTCTGACTGTTTATTTCTGAAAACTGATAACAGAGTTGTAAACCATACTGATAAACATGATGATAAACATTTGAATGGTTTCTTGAATTAGCCCCTCTCATATTTTTTTAATCTCAATGGTCTTTCTAAAAATATAATCCCCAAATTTTGTAAAGTCAGTTTACTCATTTTGCAGCCTTTTATTCCCCTAAAAGTATCGCCGTTGGCTAACAAAAAGTGGTCTATGTCTTGGACAGAAGATCAGAAAATAAGAATATATATAATTTAATTTTGTGAAACACAGATGCACTGTATTGATTTCACTTGTTTTCTCTTTTTAGGATACCCCTTTGCCTTGTTCCAACGCTACTTCCTTTTCCAGAAAAGTGACTACCTCATCCACATCTATAATACAGTAATGGGACTTTCACTTGCCTACTTCAACTTTGGTAAGAGAGCTAGAAGAAGAGTATCCTACTAATGGGCACTGGGAAGGTCACTGGGAGGGTGTGCCGTGCTGCTTGTCTGTAAGGTGTTTGTAATCACTTCTGTTTATTTTCTTAGGGCCACAATTCTGTCACTCTCTCATATGTGTCTTCGTACAGTTTCTCATCTTGAGGCTCATGGGTCGCACAGTCACTGCCATTGCCACGACCTTCTGCTTTCAGATGGTAAACATTTATTTATTTAAATTTACTAGCCACCCAACTCCAATGAACATACTTCCTCCCTTCATGCTTTTCTATGGAATTCTGATTTTGTCTGGGTCTGGTGGGTTCAGTAAGAACCGTGAGGAAATTTCAGGCAAGAAAAATAGAATCTGTGCAATAGCATGTGATTTTAGCTAATGTTTTTCAGACGTATTTGATGGCTGGCTATTATTTCACGGCCACAGAGCACTATGACATCAAATGGACCATGCCACATTGTGTCTTGACTCTAAAGATGATTGGTAAGTAATTCCATTCCATGCAGTTCCTGACCTATGCAGTTCCATTTGGTCCCTTTAGATTTCATCTTGTGGTTTAAATTTATTGTTTTGGAGATCCCAGAGTTCTTGTATCTGTAAAAACCATAATTGACAACTCACACCCAGATGTTTCTTAGCTGAGCTGAGACTAGATCCATATCAGTTCTATATTGGTGCCCCCAAAATGTTCAATAGGCATATTTTTTGTTTGATCATGTATATTTTTTGTAGGTTTGGTTATTGATTACTATGAAGGCAGGAAGGAAGAGGTGAGTAGTACCAGTTTTTTTCCCTCCGTTATTCTTTCATCATGAATTGGAATCATAAGAAAAATCAAAAACAATTATTTGATTCATACCAGATCACCTGTGATTGTAAAAACATCCCCAGAATATTCTTCATGGGATAGAAATCATCATACATTTAGACTGAGGCTTCAAAATGAAATGTAGATACTTAGTGGAAATCCACAATGAAGGATAAAGAGATCTTGCAGTAATTGAAGTCCAGATAGCTGTCAAGCTGGTAAGCAGGGTTAAGTCTCTTTAGATATAAATGGAGGGTCTAAAATTATGTGTTTATTAAGAGAATAAAACTTACAGACAATTGTTTTTATTGGACCATCTTCCAAAAAGACTCAAGCAGAAAGGAATATTCCTGCATCTCATAGATCTTACACAGTGGCACCCCAACTCCTTCATTTAAACAGTGCAAACTTTCTTTGTCCCAAACATTTCTTTTTGCTTCCATTAAAATATGCATGAAAGATTAAAGAAAAAAAAATGGCATCACTGACCAGTTAGAAAAATAATTGTAGTCCATTTAGATGAAGATTTACAAATAAGACCAAGGAGCCTCTTTATGGAACATTAGTGTTGGTTCACCAGATTTGGTTTACCAACTCTTTTGCATTAAAGACAATAGTATTACTACTGACTTTTAAAAAAATCAAAGTGAAAGCTTCCAAGGTAGAGGCTAACAATATGTATTTGAATATTATAAGCATTTGATGCATTAAACTAAAAGTAAAGAAAGGATGAGATTTTTGTGTGCGTGTGTGGCTAAAAATGTTATTGTAGGACATTCATTCCTAGGTGGAAGTGAATGATCCCACAGGCCAGAGGTGGGTATTCAGCAGATTCTAACCAGTTCTGGAGAACTGGTAGCGGAAATTTTGAGTAGTTCGGAGAACCGGCAAATCCCACCTCTGACTGGAGATATTACAGCATCCTTCCCCAACCACACCCACCAAGCCACGCCCAGTAGAAATTGTAGTAAAATTTTTTGAATCCCACCACTGCCACAAGCGTGCAATTTGGATGTTTCTCAGAGTAAGTAGAGTTATTTAAAATATAGCAAAGGTTCTTCATGGGAATGTTGGAAGCAAACATATTAAAATAAAGTCTCCGTATTTTAAAAAGTATTATTTTATTTGTTTACTAGCCTATTTTGCACTCAAGCTAACTGTACTGCCTGAATACAAATTCCAGCAGCTAAATTTCCCATTGATCCCATTCTATGCAATACACTCAAGAGTTAAACGGGCAGTCTCTGAAGTCCTAAATTTGAAGATAATGGAATTGTTGCTAATTCTGTCAAAACCAAATTAGACAGTCATACTGTACTAACAGACATCAAATTCTATCAAAATAGGAAAATCACCAATACTGGAGACTACAGTACAAGTAGTCCTCGACTTAATGGCCATTTGAAGTTACAATGCCATTGAAAAAGTGACCAATAACCATTTTTCCCACTTACAGCTATTGTAGCCTCCCCATGTTCATGTGATCAAAATTCAGATGCTTTGCAGCTGATTCATAGTTAGCTGCCAGGTTGTAGTGTCCTGGATTCATGTGTTTTTGCAACTTTCTGACAAGCAAAGTCAATAAGGAAGCCAGATTCACTTAACAACTATGTTACTAATTTAACATCTGCTGTGATTCACTTAACTGTGGCAAGAAAGATCGTAAAATGGGGCAAAACTCACTTAACAACAAAGCATTGTGGTCATAAATCAAGGATCGCCTGCATGTTGCTTCAGAGCGATGGAAGTGGGCTTCCTCCAAATGTTGATCTTGAGAAACCAAAAACCTGAAATAGCAAACTCAGTGTTTAATGCTCAAATCTAATGCTTTTTCTCCCTTTTCTGATTTTAACTGTTTAGCCTTGTTACATGTTTTTATAGACCCAAGATTTTACAATTGTTCTTTAAACGACTGTTGGCTTGGTGAGGGTATTGCAGTTTGGATTTTTTATTTTGAATATTTTACAATCTTAGATTAATTTTCTCTCGGCTTCTCTACAAGTCTCCTAATAAAGACTACAAATAGCTGGCTGAAGAACGTAATGCAGAAAATTTGTGTGAGTTCTGTCTGCTGACACCCATAGGTTACTGGCAGTTTGACAATGGAAGAGTATCTTGTTTGTATAGGGCCGTGATGGAGAACCTATGGCACATGTGCCAGAAGTGGCACGCAGAGCCATCTCTCCAGACACGCCAGCCGTTACCCATTGCTCTTTCAGGTTCTGGCATGTGCATGTGTGCTTGCCAGCTGGTCTTCGCATGTGCATGCATTCCAGAAACCGGAAGGCCAGGTGGCTGGCACCCACGTGCGTGTCAGAAACTGCAGGCTCAGCTCTTCCAGTTTCCAGTGCTCCCCCGTACATGCACGCTCCTGTTTTGGCACTTGGTGCCAAAAAGTTTCACCAACACTGGTATAGGGAGTGGAGATTTTTTTTTACTCATTTGGAACGTATGGCTTGTTTAATTGTTACAAGCACAGGGCTTGAAAAGGGATATTGGTAACCTTCCCAAATGCTGCAACCTTCAGCTTATCATGGGTTCTGGTGTGGTTGTCTCCACCTCTGGTATCTGTTGCTGCACTACTAAAGAATAAACTGATAAAACTCTGTAATTGGCAAGCACTTGAAATGCTTATAGCATTAAGGATGTAACAGGAAAGGAAATATTTTTTCACTTATTTTTAATCTTACAACCATATATTTGTACAATTTGTTCTACTGTACACTATTTATGCAGCAATATTCTTTTTATTTATATATATTCCACTTCTCTTTAAAAGAGGACTTGAAGCAGCTTACAATAACATTCAGAATGATTAAAGAATTCCTCCCCCCACCCCCAATCTAACACAGTTTTTATTTATGCCAAGTAGTTGAAATTCTGAACTCTGAGTAAAGTCTAGGTATAGAACAGGGGTCTCCAACCTTGGCCCCTGGAAGCCTGGCGGACTTCAACTCCCAGAATTCCACAGCCAGCTTTGCTGGCTGTGGAACTCTGGGAGTTGAAGTCCGCCAGGCTTCTAGGAGCCAAGGTTGGAGACCCCTGGTATAGAAGAGCAGGTTCTTTTGACATTCAAAACCTTATAGGAAAGATTTCACTTAGGAGTACTAATGTTAGTGTTTTTCTTATTATGGTGCAGGAATCTCTAGCCCCTGATCAAAAACAGTTTGCTGTCCGGAGAGTTCCTACTTTGCTTGAGGTCTCTGGCTTTACCTATTTCTATGGTGCCTTCATGGTGGGCCCTCAGTTCTCCATGACACGATATCAGAAATTGGTGAAAGGTGAGCTGACCGATGTTCCAGGCCAAAGACCCAACAGGTAATCTTCCATGGGGAAGTTTCTGCAAACCAACTGCCAAAGTCTTTCTTGTTAAGGATACATCTATGCAGCTCCCAAACTAGCCCAGCATTGTTGATGCATTGGGAGTCATTTGGGGATTCTCACTTCTTAAGGAATAATCTTTTAGTTGTGAAATACTGGTGTTATGTGAACCATTTCAACCAAATCACATATTCCCTTTGTTTTGAAATGTAATACTAGAGGGAGTCTGGATTTTCTGACATTTGTTACAGCTTTGTTCCTGCTCTTAAACGTCTACTTCTGGGAATTTTCTTCATGATAATCTACACTGCGGCATCTCCTTATGTTGATGAGGAATATCTTACCTCTGATGATTATATGGTACGTAGTGCTTAAAGGCTTCTATAACTTCATATTAAGGAGAATAAAATTAAAAATAAAAATAGTGTTTGGCTATTGGATAAAAGTTTAGCTCACATGACACTTTATAATGATTATCTCTTGAATAACAGCATGTAGCTCTGTGATCTACTGTTTTTCAATTTTGTGTCCTTCAGATGTGCTGAATTTTAATTCCCAGAATTTCAAACCAACATAAGATTTGAAATGCAACCAATCTAGAGGGCATTAGATTGAACAGCTTGCTTTTAGTCATCTGCTAGTACAAATGAAACAGCATTCTTTGTTTCTAAAACTGTACTACTATTTTTCCCCACTATTTGCTTTTATTCACACACGCACACACACACACATTCTGTCCTGTTTTGAAAGTTCAACTTTTTACAAGTAATATATTGAGTAGTATATTTTGAAGGAAAGCAGTGTACACATATCGCTAATATCTACAATAAAGCCACTTCATGAGTTGCCAGAGTCAAATTTTCAGATTTACACATCCTAACAATTTCTTAATAGTTCACATTTTGCCTGCCATGGCTTTATTGTATGCTATGGTAATACTGTTCCAAAATTTGAGACCAGGAAAGCTATTTCTGAAAGTGCCCAATTTAAGGTTCTGAGGTTGGGCTTATTTTTATCTAAGATGAACTCTGTGATTAAATATTGGACTAATAAAAATATATTTGCTCCTTCTGGCATTTAAGTGAGGGCATTTTTTAAAATTTACTGTGTGATTTTATTTTGATATTTCAAAATGTCTCTAAATATAAAATACATTTATGATTGGTTTACGTTGTTGAAGTACACATATTATAATCTTGGAAAATTAAAATGGTTAGTACTAGGAATTTATACAAAAAACTTTTTTGCCTTCTGACACTAATCTTATTTTACAAATGTGTTCCTATAATGCAGAAACAGTACTTCTGGTTTCGTTGCTTTTATATATTGATCTGGGGCAAGATAATGCTTTACAAGTACGTTACCTGTTGGCTAGTGACGGTAAGCCTGGAAGTTAGCCAATTTATTTCTTTTCTTAATTTGGGGCCACCTTTATTTTGAAAAAGACCAATCCAGTTATTAAAACAATAATATATATACTGAATAGAAAAATCAATAAAAACAAGTAACCACAAAACAGATCTGTTAATCTTCAAAGGCCCTCACAAGAGAGAGGCATCTTTACAGAGAGTGAGTTTTCAAGTGATATTTAGGCCTCTATTACCTGGGCAGCCGAAGCAGTTCTAGCTAATTTAACCTATTCAGAAGTTTTAAAAAAAATAACATAAATCCTTTAAACTGTACCCAGAAAGCAGTTTGAATTTAGTGCAGATCTAGTACCAGTTTACATCATTCAGGCACTTTTCAAGATTACTTCCACATAGAATCTATTATAATAGTTCAAGCTGTGGGGAAAAGTAGCTAAAGAATCATTGTAGCTGGTAGGTTTCCTTTAATTGTTCAAATCTATGCTCCTCACCACAGCTGCCACAGGTAGATCCAGACCAAGCTAGAGATCTCTTCTTTCAGGGCTGGGTCTCATCTCTAGCTTACTTCACTACTAATTAACACTGGACTTAATTTTAGCTTATCATTCTTCATCTAGTCCGTTATTGTGTCTAGCCACTAATCCAGAACATTGAATATATTTTCTAATTAGGTTAGATAGAATAATATCTAATTGGCACAACTTAATAATCTTGTTATTTTCATTCCAGGAAGGAGTTTGCATCTTAACTGGGCTAGGCTACAGTGGAAGGGATGAAAAGGGATTACCACAGTGGGATGCTTGTGCCAACATGAAAATCTGGATGTTTGAGACAACCCCTTATTTTACAGGAACGATTGCCTCCTTCAATACGAACACCAACAACTGGTTAGCCCGGTGAGCATAACTTGGCTATTTTCTGCAGAACAGTTTGAGTCAGCTGGAGAGCAAGAATGGAATAGGGCTGGCTTGGGGATGGGATTGAGTTTGGGGAAATAAGGTGATTTTTGTGGGCAAGGCCCAAGTGAACAATTTGCAGCGTTTTTCCCAGAGCATTTTTGACACTACAGAAAATCAGCTGTAGGTCTCCCAGGGAGTTTGAACAACATAATGCACAAAAACAGAAAACTCCCAAACTCACTCAATCATATGATATGACTTTGCCCTCTTGCATCATTGCCCAACCTATTGCAGTTTGTAGTCCTCTAAAAATGTTAAGCCTCCCAAGATTGCTGTTTGGCTCAAAAAGGAGAGGATATACAGCTGGAGGCTTAGAAAATTGGGCTACTCAATGGCTAAAACGGGAGTAAGAATTATTGTTCCATGATGAAAGAAACACAGCTAAAGTCTCCTCACACTTCCACCAAAGAGAGAGAGAGAGATTTATTGTAGGAATTATTTTGACTTAAGAGCAAGGAGCTATTCAGAGCACTCAAACAGTATCCCTGATTTCTAGTATTCCCACTGAGGACCTTTTATATTTGGAAGTTTTAGTAAACCTCTTGTATACTCACACCATTCAAAGTAGAGCCTGCTAAATTTTAATATTTATTTTGAACAACTCGAAGTTAAAGAATAAAATGTTGGAAGTTTCTTGGATGTCTTTGTTAAGTGTTTTATTTCTGAGGAAACAAAATAATGTTGACGCTTGCCCTGACAATATTATATTTCCATTCCTAGCTATATATACAAACGGCTGAAATTCCTGGGAAACAAGTTACTATCACAAGCTTTATCTTTGCTTTTCCTGGCTGTCTGGCATGGGCTACACTGTGGGTATCTAGTTTGCTTCCAAATGGAGTTCCTGATTGTCGCTGTGGAGAGGCAGGTGAGGACCTTTTAGAGTTGTCTAGGATAATATTTAATATCTGGATCCACTTAAAAAAAAGGTCAGATAAGTGCATTATAGATTGACAAAATTGTACTGAGGCATCCATGGGCACAAGGAAGAAAAAACAGCCAGACTGATAAAACCTGTGGTGTGCTCTAAGCCCTGCTTGTTTTCTACATGCAGCATTGTACTTATGCTCAGGGGGAATGGAACCTGCAGCGTGACACTGCTTTCATTCCAGTGAAAGGAGCAAGGTTTAGAAGCCCATAAAGCTGCACTTGGTTCATTCAAGAGTTCATTGAATTAGGTTGTTTCAGAGTACCTTTTAGCACATGGATGAATCCAGTAATTATCACAATATGCAAGGACTCTTTAAGTACTGGAAGTTGCTTTTGAGTTTCCTCAGTGGCATTTTTATGCTAAGTTGTTAAGTTGAACTCTTCTTAAGAGAATGAAATAAAATGTTACGTCTGTACATTTCAGTGTGTGGAAGACATTAGTAAACGTAAATCCATTCAGGAAAAGAAATAAAGAAATGCAGATTACATTCTTTGAAGTGGTTGACAGCTGCTACACATAGGCTTAGGGAAACAGTCTCTTGATGAACCCAGGACAATTTCAAGCTGAGCAGTTCAAGGCTGATTGGCAACTTGTGGTAATTTATTGAAATACCAAACGATTGTTGAAGCAATTGCTCCAGTGATATGGGAATAAGCTCACTGAAGAGATTTTTCTGGGAGGAAGGAAAGTAAAAAATGGGTAAACAGCACAGAGCTTTTTGTTTTGTTTGTTCATCTGTAATCTTAAAGCTTATTATGGTTTTGGTTTTTTGTAATTACAGGCTGTTAAACTGGTAAACGACAGTCCATTTCTGTCTGCCTTGGCTTCAAACATCATCTTGAGGCCCTTTTTCTACTTGATTCAGCAAATGATTCACTGGATGTTCATGGGATATTCTCTAGTACCATTCTGCCTCTTTAGCTGGGAAAAGTGGATTAAGGTACTAAGAGTCAGATTGTCTAAAAGAGGGCATTTCCCCTCTATTTACTGGCTGGAGAAAGATACAGCACACTGACTTCCTCATCCTTTTTTGCAGGTGTACATGTCTATTTATTTCGTAGGCCATGTGTTGTTCTTTACATTGCTGTTTACATTGCCTTATTTCCAAAAAATATTTGTGCCACGAAAAGAAAAGTTAAAGAAAGATGAGTAACAGCCAAAAGGTGAGAGAACTATTCCTGACTCATCGCTAGCATAGTGGCCTTGGATGACACCTAGTTGATTTATTTTGCTTTTCCTTTCAGATTGTACCATGTGTGCATTTATTACAGGATGGTTGAAGCATCACCTGCCAAATTTGCTGTGGACAAACTGTATTACAGTGACTGGGGTTGAAAGAGCACAGGGGTCAAGACCCCAAACCGAGGGGAACAGGCTGCAAACCTCTTTACCCTTTCTACAGGTTGCCTTATCTCAACTTCTCCCCAGACACTTCCACCTCTGCAGTGTCAGATGATTGTAAAGCACTTGATCCAGCTGCCATCTAGGAATGGAGCATCTGCCTGACTTTTTTACTTTCTAATGCCACTAGATAAAATTGGTCCAAGTTGGTTTTTCATAATTGCTTGAGCTGCTTCTTTTCACCAGATTTTGGAACTGGTACTGTTTTTTCTATTCTTACTAGTGTTATTTGTAGCTTATGGTAAAAATGAGGAATGTAGTTAAAGATGGTATTCTGATTTATCAGAGATTGACCTTGTCTCCTGGATGCACATGAAGGTTGCCCACTTTATCTTCGCACCTTGTTCTTGTGCCTTTAACGAAGTGCACCACAGCAACTGAGTACACTTCTCTTTTTGTACAGATAATTGCTTTATGTACAATACCAATCTTAGTACAGTTTCAGCAGTGGTGAGTACACTTTAGCCAAAATGTTTGCTCTAATTATTTTATTTCTCTTGATTGCTTGGAGCAGATAAACAGTCACAGGCATCTTCAGGAGGGCAAATGACAAAATAGGATGCATAAATTGGCATCACTGGGACTAAGTGAGACTATCTCTGGCAACAGTAATGGGATTGCTATTATTCAGTGGTCTCTAGCTTCCAAAGCTGGTTATTCAACTAATTTGCTATATAGTTCATGAAGAAGCAGGGAAATTTTTTTTAGACTGGAGATACAGGTGATATGACTGTTTTGAGACTTGCCAGTTATATGTGACTCTCATGACAAAAACATAGCAAATCACAAAGGAAAATTAGTTTCCAGGAAGTTTTCTATAATCCCAGAGGAAACGTTAAAGGGTCTAGAGATTGATATGAAGAAGTAAGATGCTACAAGCTAGGACTTTGTGCCATACCAGTTTCATATTTTTTTTATTAAAATAATTTTGGGGAGGAAAAAGAGGTGAGGTGGGAAACCTGGTGAAAATATAGAGCAACTATTGCTAACCATTAAGAGTTGTGGCGGTGAGAATGCAGTATTGCAGGCTAATTCACAGCTCACTGCCAGGGGTTCAATCCTGACCTACTCAACGTTGACTCAGCCTTCCATGGTTGGTAAAATGAGGACCCAATTTGTTGGGGATAATATCCTGACTCTGTAATCCGTTTAGAGAGGGCTGTAAAGCATTATAAAGCAGTATATAAGTCCAAGTGCTATTTGCTAGTGCTATTAAGTATCACACTGCTATATAAAAAAATTCTTTATTTACTACAAAGTATTGATGTATTTCCCATAAATAAGGGTATAGTACATAACATTTACAATATAGAGCCTGTTGGACCAAATCATAGGCTATGAATCTGTAAGCAAAACAGAAAGCTTATACCACTCCCCACATTTCTTCAAAAGCTGTGGTGATTTTAGCACAAGTCAAAGCAGCAGAGAGTGGATAGTTGCTGATAGAGATGGTCTTTTCTGTGTAGTCAACATTAAGCTAAAGAGAAAAACGGCAATTAAGTTTCTAAAGTACATAGGTTACATTGTTTAATACCTTAGGTGAGAGTGTAAGTTAGAAGAAATGATCTAACTTTCCAGGAAACAAATTTCTGTGTTTCTAACTCTTTATAAATTGATGCACTCAAAAAAGTCAGCTCCATAATTAGTGGCTATTAGCCCTTTCCCACTAGTATTCCCACCCACCCTTTATAGAAATGTACCAAGTTTACAGGACCCATTCTTAGGACACTTAATCCAGTTCTATAACAAGAGCCAATATAGGTAGTCCTTGACTTAGACGATTTGGTGACTGTTTGAAGATACAACCGTACTGAGAAAAATAACATGACTGTTTTTCACACTTAAAACTGTTGCAGCAGCCTTATGGTCATTGATCAAAATTCAGTGCATGGCAACTGACTCATATTTATGACAGTTGCTGCGTCCTGAGATCATGTAACCATCTTTTGCAACCTTCTGACAAGCAAAGTCAATGGAGAATCCAAATCCACTAAACAGCTGGGTTACTAATTTAACAACTGCAGTGATTCACCTAACAAAAGTGGCAAGAAAGATTGTAAAATGAGCAAAACTCACTTAACAAATATCTCACTTTGTAACAGAAATGTAGGGGGGGTGTCAATTGTGGTCGTAAGTCAAGGACTACCTGTATTATCTTTGCTCTCAGAACCTCAATTAAGGTGGAGATAACTTGAAATAAGAGAGAGCCTAAGAACATATGCAGGCCTTACCGATCCATGAGCAAATGCCCCCACAATTATGGCTATAGGATCTGCAGTAGGGACTAGGTCACGCATGTCTGTCACCTGAGGGGCT
The DNA here is from genome assembly GCA_033807585.1 of Hydrophis major. Lineage (NCBI taxonomy): Eukaryota > Metazoa > Chordata > Lepidosauria > Squamata > Elapidae > Hydrophis > Hydrophis major. Next base: position 247,513,020 of record CM066329.1, read on the forward strand.
GAGAACGAGGTGCCTATTTTTGCACAGCCCACAGGGAGGTGATCTGTCACCGGGTTCTTGATCACCTAAAGAAAAAAAGCTGGATTAAGCTGGTAATAGAAACATAATTAATCTTCTATAGAATCATAGTAGAATTATTACCTTTAACAGCTTTTGAGGTCCATCGGCAGCTCTGACACTAAACTTATGCAACAATTGAACTAAGGAGAGACAAAGAAACATTGAGAATACTGTTACTAACACATACTTGCTTGCAACAATCCCATACAAGCACTGGTTTTCAGAATATTTTCTTTTCCCACAAACTAATGCATAATTCATGACCTACTAATTAAATGACCTGACAGGGAAAGCTAATTTATCACCCCCAGAAAGGGAAAGTGATTTAATTTAGCACATACAATACAAAATTACCTTAAACCAGATGATGGCTCTCTAGCTCAGAGGTCAGCAACCTTTTGGACCTCAGGGACCACAATTTTAAATCCCGTGGACCACTAATAGGAATCCTGCATGCCGCTCATTGAAGCGCCTGGACTCCCCATGACAGGATGGGATCCTTCAGGCACTTAGCTTGACAGCCTGTTTCTGCAACTTTAACACTCAAAGAGCCATTTGGACCCGTTCTCCAAACAAAACACTAGGAGCTACAAAACCTAGATGGGGGTGCCAACTCAATATCACTCACTTCCACCCAGTCACATGACCCCCCCCCCCATCCATGCCTACCCAGTTTTGTTGGTTCAGGTGTTTTCTATGGGAAAGAGGTATCTCAGCTCCTCTCTCTCTCTCTCTCTGTATTCTCTTTGTTTCCCTCTCTCTCTCTGTCTCTCTCATTCTGATTCTCCAGCGCTATCTGGACTTCACAGGTGCTTCTTCGGCCTTTTTTGGTGCTGGACACACCTCAGTTGCTCAGGGAGACGCATAACCTGCTCTCTGCCCATGAGACACTCGCCCAACCTGGCTGCGGCTGATGGTCCGTGTCATAATGGACTTGAGGAGATATCGCCGTCTCCCCCATTGTGAAGCACACAAAATTTAACTATGCTGTGCAAGAGCAGCGACCAGGCCATGGAGGCGCCAACAGCAGTAGTGGAAAGAAAGGGCTGGGTCGGACCAGTGTCTCAGGGCAGAAAGGAAGTCGTGCATCTCCCCGAGCGACTAAGGTGTGCACAGCCCCAAGAAGGGCTAGAAGAAGCGCCCGTGAGACCCAGCAAGAGATGAATTATAGGGGCACTTTGCTCCCACTCTGGAATATGAAGCAAGTCTCCATCTGCCGCCGTCACCCATACCTTTTCAGGCTAGTCAAGGAGTGACTGGGAGGGAGGAAGGGGCCAACCACTGGTGGGTTCAGCCAACAGGGAGCCACAGCAGGAGGATGAAAGAGCCATGAGTTACCACCTCTTGTTGCTTCGGCTCACTTGTGCCGCCACCCCACCTTGCCACAACAGCACCATTACCTCATTCTGACTGGCGAGGGCTGCACTACTCCTTGCACGTTACACCACTGTGAAGTTGCATGTACCATCCTCTACAGTGGAGGTTTCCAGCCCCTATCACGAGCTGCCTGGCTAGTCCCATATTCCAGAGTTCTAGTCACAAGACTGGCCTGTTGGTCATTCCGGAGCAGCTCTACCACTCAGGTACGCCAGAATGTTCTTTTGAACCATCAGTGGTCCACAGATCACCGGTACTGCTCTAGCCTTTTTACCAGACCAATGGACTGACAAAATGCAGATTCACACAGAAAGCCAGGTTGTTTATCCATTAAGAAATTGAATGAATTTGCATTTGCAATGTAAAGCACAGGTGACTATAAGACTCGGGACCATATATGAAAGGGGGGAGTTGTTTGGCAAGGGTGGGTGTAGCCAGCTCAACATCACTCATCTGGGGGGGGGGGCACCTGTAGTGGCCAAGTGCTAAGAAAGGACTTCCCTGAGATCCTCCCTCACTGATTATAACCTTCCTTCCTTCCTTTTCCTTCCCTCTTCCTTTTCTTCTTCCTTCCCCTCTTTCCTTATTTTTCCTACTTTGCTCTCTTCCCATCTTTCTCTTTCCTCCTTCCCTTTCTCCTTCCCTGTCCCTTCTTACATGCTAACTCTGTAAACCGCTTAGAGAGGGCTGTAAAGCACTATATATAAAAGTGCTAGTGCTATGCTCAAATGCAAAGGGGAAACATTTCTCCTTTTGTTTTTAGTTTTTTTTTACTAGCCCTCTGCCAGCGAAAGAGCTTGGGGGGGAGTGTCACGCATGCCCCTGAAGCTCCATTTTTGCTGGCAGAGGCATCGTGGGGCACTCTTTTGCTGTTTCCATGCTAGCCCCACAAGCCAGATCTAAGCACCCTGCAGGCTGGAGTTTGATACCCCTGGTCTTACAAAGATCCACAGACAAACATTGCTCAGTATACTTAATTCAGGGCAGTGTATCTTAGTTATATTTCTTACCCATAAGACCACAAAAACGATCAAAGGTACGAGGAATTCTTGTCTGTGGATTGACTTCAATAAGAACGTTTTTTTCTGTATGAATATATACTTGGAGAAGGCCAGCTCGATTCAAAGGACTATCCATAAGCATCAAGAGGCTCTAAATTAAACAATGAAAAATCATACACTTATACACATACATATCTAGGAAGTATGTCTCAGAACAATTCAAGACTGTTGTAAAGAATATTTGAGAAAAAGCAGTGCCTCAAAAAAGTATTTGTATGTATATACATACATACATACATACATACACACATATAAAAACAAAGAAACGATAGTGAAAAAATAGAGCATTTGTGACTTGATTCAAAAATAGAATTGCCAGCATTAGTTTCTTGCCTTTTCATGAATGTGATTTCCCAATTAATATTTCAGAAACAGAGGTGGGCATAAAACTGGATTTAAATATGCATAGAATACCTGGTGGGTGATGTCTGGTCGAACTCCTCCAGGGTCTCTGCCATTCCTCAGAAGCAAGGATTTATGCTTGTCACAATTAAACAATTCGTATGTTTTCCCAACCTTAAAACAATAAAAGTGCCAAGTTAGGAAAAGTTCCCTTCCATACTACTAGATAAACTTTTCTATGTAGTTTTTGAATGCTGATTCTACCCCTTTGGTTCATGAGCAAGACACATTTACCGTATATTCATTCTCTATGACACATCTTATGGCACTCTCCATAAATTGATTTTGTGGTAGGAAATGGCAAGTTTATTTCTCAACAGAATTTTCCCTATCTTATCAGCGCTCTTAATCTAACACAGTATTTTCAGAAACTAAGACCTCTGCATCCCATACTAAGTGATGACCCTAGCGACACCTATGCATAAATATCTCAATTCTAGTAAGAGGGCTCCATATGACGAGAATTCCTCCCCACGGTTCTTTCGGACACCTTTTTTAAAAGCCCTCCAAATACGTTGGGATTACAATTTCCAGAATCCAAAGTGACGATTCCGATGGCTGCTCTCACCCCGCACGTGGATATGGCCAGCTTGGGAGTTGTTGGCCACAGGATAGGAGAGGATCTTTGTATAGATTAAAATTCCAACGTATTTCAGAGAAAGGTGATGAAGCCACTCCCGCCCGCCTCGAAGGAGCTTTTGACTTTGGCGACTGCTTCGGAAGGGAAGTTTAAAGCCGCTTCTCCCCCCGGACCCTCCTCCGTCCTCTTCCCGAGGCTTACAAGTTTGCCCAACGCTCTCTCGGACCACAGTGGCCAGCAGCGCCTGCCCGCACCTTGACGCTCTCCAGCGACGCCCCCTCCAGGATCACCACCAGCCGCCTCTTCCCGGCGCGCCGGGGATCACACCCCGCACCGTCCGCAGAGCCCCACTCCAGATGGGGACGCTTCCTCACGGGGTCCGCCGCCATCTTTAAAGCGGCGAACTCGCGCTTCCCCCCCCCCCCGGGCTCAGTGGCTTCCTCTTCCAGGGTCAGCCGCTTCCTGTTCCCGAATGGGCCTTTCGCTTCAAGGCGCTCGAGCAGCCCCAGATGGAAACAAAGGCCCGCGTTGTTCGCACGGGCTCACGCCGCATTTCCAGACGGGCCGAGCCGCAAATGACGAAGCGCCAGTAGGCTTCCGGGGCTCGAGAGCCTTTAACTGCCTCGGGTCGCTCGAAGGCCGCACGCTTTGCGCCGGGGGGAAAGCCCTTCCGGCTGCGGCCGCCTGACCCGGAAACGCTTTTTCGGATCCCGCCGTTTCCTGTGTCCTTCTCTCCGGCGCGGGCGGCGGCGTGACTGAAGAACGAGGGTGAGGGCTGGTCGTCCTCGGAGGCGGCTGCCGTGAGGTTTTTCTGAGAGGAGCAGAAGCGTTTTTAGAGCCCCCGCCTGCTTCTCCGAGGATGAATTCCCTTTAGTAAATTCCCTTTAAGGGCTGCAGGCATGTCGGGGAAGAGAGCGGCTGATCCATTCAGTGTTTGAATGAGACCGTTCAAACGGGGTGGGGCTGTGGAATTGGGGGGGGGGGTATTCATGATTGAAACAGCTGTGCTGAACGAAGTCGTGGGGGGGGGGCTGAGTAATTCGTTTGCCTCACCCCGGGATGCGTGGCTTTTCAGAGACCTGCAATATCCCACTTCTGCACGAGGCGATGTTCCTTAATGCAAACCTAGCAGTAAATAAAGAAGGGCTGCTTTATCATAACATCTTGTTTAAATATTTATACATCTCATCTCTAAGGACGTTTATCGTGGGTCTGCATAAGTGGTTAGAAAGTTTTGGCGCTCTTGTTGGTGTGGCTCTCAGTGCAGAATTCTTTACTCAGAGATAATTGCATACATAAAATGCATGATGCACACCAGTCCCCCTTTCCCTCCAAGTTTTATCAGAAAGAAATCCTGCAAAATTGTGTAATGGAATAATTGTGAACCTGCCTCCATAACAAGGTTGCCATGGCTCAGAGCTTGAAGGACTTTGCTGGCCGCCTGCCTTCTGGCCCACGTGGGATGAGCACTGCTTTAAAGTTGCTGTTGGGTGCTGGAGCTGCAGCCTACGGTATCCGGGAGTCTGTCTTTACAGGTACGGTAACTTTTATTCTAATTCTTTCATCTCTCTATTTTTATTTATTTATTTTTGCTCAACTGTTGACAATAACACCAGAATGCTTTTGATTTCTACAGTGGAAGGGGGACAAAGAGCAATATTCTTCAACCGCATTGGTGGAGTTCAGCAGGATATTGTTCTTTCAGAAGGACTTCATTTCAGGTACTGATCTAGCAAATTGGGTGGTGTAATGCAAAAAAAAAAAAAAATTAGAATGTAGCAGGGAATTTCAAAGCAATATTATCCTCATAGTAATATTTCCAAAAATATCCTATTTTCCCCCAAATTTAATTTGATATTACTTCAGCTTGGCAAGATTTTTTTTACCAATTTTGCACCAAGACAAATTCCTTGTGTGTCTAATTATGCTTGGGCAATAAAGCATTCGTTCATTTATTCAAGTTTCCCTGAAGAAACCCCTCATATTGATATAATTTCTGTTTTTGCTAAGATGGTGTTCTTAAAACCTTCAGAAATTTTTCTTATTAAAGAGTAAGGAGTAGATTATGTGATAATATTTGTATCTCCAAGTTAGAGGCATAGGATTTTTTTTTTTTTTTTTGCATCTCTTTCAGTTATAATCATTACTAATCTCCACAGAATTCCTTGGTTCCAGTATCCAATAATTTATGATATTCGAGCCCGGCCCCGCAAAATTTCCTCACCAACAGGATCCAAAGGTAAGAACAGGGTTGCACAGAGTTTTTACTTGCTAAGAACTCAGCATTATGTTTTAGATATTTCTCCATCGTTCGTCTTTATAACAATTCTGCAATGGAACTTGTACTAAGAATGATGTCACAAAACCATCTATAAACGGAGCATTGTGGAGTAAATAGGATTTGTGCTTCCATAATTTTGAGTTTTGCATTTTGTATCAGTTTTGACATCCTTCTGTTTGTACTTCATGGAAGAGCATACAGTTCTCTGGCCAGAATGTAAATTAAGGACTTCAGAACAACTGATTCTGGATGGTTTGTTTGGATATATAATCAGACTTGAGAAATAAAATAGAATGCACTTTAGAGATTGTGGTTGACTTAATTTCAACTCTAGATCTGCAGATGGTGAATATCTCCTTGCGTGTTCTATCAAGACCCAATGCCGTAGAATTGCCCAGTTTATATCAGCGACTTGGACTAGACTATGAAGAACGTGTTCTTCCTTCCATTGTCAATGAAGTACTCAAAAGTGTGGTAGCAAAGTTTAATGCGTCACAGCTCATTACCCAACGAGCTCAGGTTTGTCCTTTTCTGATACCAGACCTGTCTTCCTGCACTTAATCCTACTTTTCACAGTTGTGTCCAGTAGTTTGCTGGCTGTAGATGATTTATGTATTAAGCAATTGTTTAGGGAACAAATGAGATCATTTGCGAATTTCCTTTAGACAAGAAATTGAGTGAGAAGTATCCTGACTTGATGGCAGATGTGCATAGACAAGTAGTGCACTATGGCTGCAAAAGTAGCAAATGTATTTTAGGGTATTTTTTATTCTGCTTTGCTCAGATCTTGCACTGATTATTAAGCCTAGTTTTGCCTCTTTTCCCCTTGTAGTCAAAGCGTAGTTGAAAGAATGTGCAGACTGAAACTCCGAAACAGCAGATAAAATCCATTTTGTTGATTCTCTGGCCATGAAATTATGTTTTTGATCTGGAACTGGCTCAAAGTCCTTTTGTGTATCTTCACATCCAGAGATAAAGTATTAGTTCTTTAGATTTAATAATCGTTAAAGTTTATTAAGTTTTCGAGAGAGGAATCCAGCTAGGAACTGCACATCTACCCACCCTGCTTTCTTAGGTTTCAGAAACTCTTCAGCCAGCTTAATCTATGAAACTTAACCGTGTTTGCCTCTATATTTCAATTTCTATATTTTATAAGAAAAGCTCAATGGAAATAAACTCCTGGTGCTTTGCAAATTCACAAAATACAGAAACCAGGATTGAGAGTTATTCAGCCCCCAGTTAAACATGGTGGCAAGGGGTTGAAATAAATCAGCACCCAGCCATTAATCAACATTTAAAACAATAAGGAAAATAAAACAAGTAAACAGTGAAAGTTAAAATTCCGGTGTGCTTAGAAAATGAAATTGCTTGACAGGAAGATTGATACACCCAATGACTTTTTGATTGATTCCAGAGAGAATTGGAATCTTTAAGGAAACACACACACACCTCGCCTTGCCCGCTGGGTCCACAATTGTCCATAAGGTGTCTTGGCTCACTCCTAAATGCTTCTATTCAAAACCAGGGAGCTGCATTGCCAAAGAACCAACATTAGCAGTGAAATTAGTAGATAATTGGTAAGAGAAAAAAGAAATGTACTATGCAGCATCTTGAAAAGCCAGTAGTAAGCCCAGTTCTTTAAGAATTATTATGGCCAATCTTTTTAGAAAAACTTATTCTTCTTAAGAATGTAAGAATTTATAAACTAAATAAGGTCAGAAAAGGGCAATGAGGGCCATTGGATAATTAAAAACAACTTATTATGAAAAGAGACTGAAAGGATAGTGAATGCATAGCCTTTAAAAGAGAAAAGTGAAGGGGATATGATAGCACCTTTCAGATATCTGAAAAGCTGACATTGAGGGGGGAAAAAACACTTTAAAGGACAGCTCAGATTTATGACTTTTTAAGTTCATTTATTAGATTTAAATGTTGTTCATCCCACCATCCAAAATTACAGAAAGGCATATTTTGTTTAAATATCAATTGGTAAAGAGCAATTTAACAGTAGAATGAACTCAGGCAGGTGATGGACTGACCTTGCCAGGATCTGTTGGAGCATGAGGAGAAAGATTCTTGTATCAGAGGGATAGGTGCAAGGATTTACATGGCCACTTCAGCAACATGATTCTATGACTTTTACGATTTTGTGACTTTTTCTGGCAAAAGGAAATTCCTTGAGCAAAAACTGTGGGTTTATTTTTTTCAGGTATCTTTGCTTATCCGACGGGAACTGACAGAGCGAGCAAAAGATTTTAGCCTTATATTGGATGATGTAGCTATCACAGAGCTGAGTTTTAGCCGAGAATACACGGCAGCAGTTGAAGCCAAGCAAGTGGGTGAGTTGATGCTTAAGTTAAAGGAAACTAACAGCTGGAGAAACCAGAAAAAAGAAGACTGGGTTTGAAAATAGCAATGGGCTGCAGGGAAAAAGATTCCTGAAAATATTTTTCAATACATGAGAGGCAGGTGGGCAGCTGCTCAAATATTCGCAAGTTCCATACTAGCCAATTCTTCTGTCTATGATCCGGAATAGGGTGTATGCAGTCCACCTTGAGTTTCTGTGCGGACACATGCCCACGGATGTAACGGGAGAACAGAAATGCACAAAAGTATATTTATATAGCATGTTACTTTGTTATATGTAGGAACAGATACCACCTATGGTTGCTGCTGGTAAAAAGATTGACAAGAACACTAGAAGGCACACTTCACATCATTTTTAATTGCCTATTTTTCTGAAGGAGGCTGTTTATTCCATGATTCACATAACATCTTACTAAAGCTTCCGATGAGAATCCTTTCTGCCAGGTTTTGCTACAAGCCCGTGTGGTCATTTGAACCATTTGCTTTTACTCTTGCCACAGACTGCAGCACCTATATTGTGTTAGCTCCTATCTTTGGTTCTTTTGTCTTTTGCTTTCTGTGGCAGTCATACTCCACCCCCACCCTGTCCTCAATTCCTGCTCTTCCATTCCCCTGAATTGGATTCTGGATTATCCACAGGAGGCCATCTGTGATTTTATGTCAGACCACTCAGTGGTGGTTGTTTTTTCCATTTTGTTTGATAAATCAATTTAACTTGAAGATGAGCTAGATTGGAATATTGAGACCACTATATTAATTGAAATTACTTCCCACATAATTTTTATAAGAGACAGGGTGTAGGTGTAAACCAGTTAATTTTAATGTTGAATATTCTAAAATTATTTTTTAAGTGAGATCAGTTTAGTGCCAATCATATTGTAATTTAATGTAAGCAATTGGAAGAATTAAATAACTATTTAGTGTTCTGATCCCACTTTTAAAATGATGCTTCCAACAGCACTTTACTCAAATGCTACCAGTATATTAGCTGTCTGCATGGGAAAAGGTTGGATTCTTGTTTTAAATCAGGGTTCTCCAAATAGTCAATCTCACTATCTGTCTTTTGATATTATTTTTTAAATATTTATTTGATCTGTCAATCGCTTACTAGATACAGGTATAAGAATAAATATAGTTTTGAATACATGAGATAGATACTTATAAGAAAAATAAAAAACAATAGGACAGGCACAATTTGCACGCCTCCTACAGGCCTCTTAGGAAGGGGGTGAGGTCAATAGTAGACAGTCTAAGGTTAAAGTTTTTGGGGTTTGGAGAAGAAACCACAGTGTCAGGTAGAGTATTCCAGACATTGACCACTCTGTTGCTGAAGTCCTATTTTCTGCAATCAAGTTCGGTGCGGTTTACCTTGAGTTTGTATCTATTGTGTGCTCTTGTGTTGTTACAATTAATGCTGAAGTATTCATTGACAGGTAGGACATTGCAATGTATGATTTTATATACTATACTTAGATCAGACCGAAGGCGGTGTAGTTCTAGGTTTTCTAGGTCTAGAGTTTCAAGTCTGGTGGCATAAGGTATTCTGCAATGAGTAGAGGAGTGGAGAACTCTTCTTGTGAAATATTTCTGGACTTTTTCAATTGTGTTAATATCAGATACATGATATGGGTTCCAGACTGATGAGCTGTATTCAAGTATAGGTCTAGCAAATATTTTGTATGCTCTAGTTAGTAGTGTGATATTACCAGAGAAGAAGCTATGTAGGATTAGATTAACAACTCTTAATGCCTTTTTGGCTATGTAGTTACAGTGGGCTCTAGCACTTAGATAATTTGATTATGGTTGATTGCACAGTCAGCTAGATGTTTAGACTGGATTTGGTGTTTTTATTCACCTATCTGTTGTTATTTGTAGTATTAGTTCAGTATTATTTTCATATTTGAGGGTTGGTGAAAAATCTGGAACTTTATGAAGCAGTTGTAGAGTTTGGGGAGACCTGTTTCAAATAAAAAAATACATGTTTATTTATTGTAATATAATGTAATTCATTGTAATACTAGCTGGGTGACCTTGTGGCTGTCGCTGACTCTCGGCCTAATTCACCTCACAGGATTTTGAGGAAAATAAGAGCATTAGATAAGTTCACTGGCTAGAGTTATTTATAAAAATAATAAAGGCAGAATATAAAATTAAAGACTATTTAAAAAACTGGAGATTTACATTTGGTTTTCCAAGCTGAAAAGTCCGGTAATTTGTTTGTGACTGAATGTTTAATAAATACAAGAAGGAATTAGCAACATCCTGGCATTTCCACATATATATTTTACATGACCGGTTCTTGCCAAGATACTAATTTTCCTCTGTACTCTAGCCCAGCAGGAGGCTCAGCGAGCACAATTTCTTGTGGAAAAAGCAAAGCAAGAACAACGGCAGAAGATTGTTCAGGCTGAAGGTGAAGCTACAGCTGCTAAAATGATATCCTTGCTTTGATGTGAGAGGGAAACATTTCTATAGGTTTCAGGCACTTTGGGTGCAGCAGTAGAATGCAAAAGCATGCCACATAGTATGGTTTCAGGTAAAGTGATGCAGCTTAAACATAGCTGACAGGATGGCAAAAGATGGTCCTGAGTTCAAAACTTAAGAAATGCTACCTTAACTGATTATTCACATTGGAGAAGCCCTCAGCAAGAACCCAGGTTACATCAAGCTGCGCAAGATCCGTGCTGCCCAGAATATCTCCAAAACAGTGAGTATTAAGACTAGTGGCTTTGCTTTCATATTTAGATGTACACATATCCACCTTTAGCTGCTGCTTTCGCATTATACCAGGCCAAGTGATGAATCTAAGGCGAACATGATATGCTTCTCCTGATGTTCATTTTTACCATCAGTGCCTGCTGATCTCCCCGATCCTAGCAAGAGTCAAGAAGACTTTGACTCTTGTTGTAAGAGCAGGCCCACATCATTTCAGTGAGCTATACCCAGTCATGGTCACTTGCAGAACATGTGTCACAGGCTAGGAAAAGGCTCACAGCAGGAACAAAATCAGATGGAGAAGCAGAATGAATTTGGGAATTTAGAATACTGATGGACCTGGAAATTTGTGACAGAAAACAAATTAAAATTCCACACCCATTGTCTTTGTTCTGGGATCTGATGAAACAGCCCATAATGAGAACATCAAAATAATTAATAAACTTTCAAAAGAAAAGTGATAGATTTGTCCACAGCATGCTTCTACAGAGACCTTGTGGGGGTTTTTTTCCCTTGGGCATGGTGACTCTCAACCCATGGTTTAGCTGCTAATACATCAGTCTTTCCCAATATACTTGATCCGGGTTACGCTACACTTCATTGTGTTCATGCAGCATGCTTGTAGTGGATCATGGGAATTAAAGCTGCAAACCCCTGGAGTGGATGAGTTTAGGGAAGGATTCTCTAAAGGTTGAAAGAAATGTCTGTGCTTAGGTATGTTTCTGCTAAACCTCCATGTGTTTCAGGATCTTTGCTAATTTCCTTTTTGATCCACTGCCCTGAACTTTTGCAGATTGCAACATCCCAAAACCGTGTGTATCTTACCGCTGACAATTTAGTGCTTAATCTACAGGATGAAGGTTTTACAAGGTGAGTGGCTTGTGAATATTCAAGTAGCTGATCTACAGACTTTAGATTTTCTCCTATGGTGAGATGTAGCATAAGATGATTTAGGGAAATCAGAAGACTGCAGTTCCTCTGAAAAAGTGATGGGGTGGGGACCACTAGGAAGCTATTTATCTTACACTGCTTTTTTTGAAGAAGAGCAAAGAATATAATATATCTTGCTCTCTGCATGTAGCATAAATCTAGTTCCCAAAGCATGTGCCGTAAACATGGAGGTACAGCGGGCTTTGTAAATTTTTCTAATCCTTTTTTTTTCTCTGTCCTCTCTCTTCTGGTGCTACTCTTTGTTGATCCGGATCCAGAGGAAGGTAAGACACATCTCTTTCATGCAGTCTTTAATTTGAGAAAATGGTTTGTTATTTCTGATTCATTTGGTAATGCCAAGTGATATATTTATAAAAGCTGTGCTTGAAATACACAGTCCCACTCTTGTCAGAGTGAAAGAGAAGTTCTTGTTCTGAGAAGCCATCGACTGAAATGGTGCTTTTTTTTCCTCCAGTGCCTTTATGTTATCCATACACAAACCTTAATTAGTTAAAAGTTTTGATGAATTATCTTCCTATATTTTGATAGATGTAAAACAGGAGTAGGGCAACTGTGGAGTCGTTTAGATTTCTGGGAATTATAGTGTGAGGAGAGAGGCCCACAGAAAGTAAGACATGAGGTTGGCTTCTCCTGATCAGTAGGTCCATATAGCTGTTTGATGAGATTTTATTCTTTGGGAAAAGAGCCTACATAATAAGTAATGGGCTCTTTGTAGATTGTGGATCCTTGTTAGGTTAAACTGCTCTGATACATGAACAGTCTCCCACAGATGCTTGATTCCATCTTATAGGCAACCACAAGGGCTGTGAATTTATGAAGAGTTGCCTGGATGCGTGTTTGCTTAGCTTTTTCTACCCATTTTGGAGGACAGGCAGGCTATTTTTCTGATGCAAACTTTTGATTCCCCATTGAGAAAATCAGCTTATGAAAAATGTTAAGCTCCACATGCTTTTTTATATCTATAGAGAAATCTGGAACTGACAAATAGTGGAGTCAGGAGGAGATTAAGCCACCACTCTTCCTTTTTCTTCTGCTGAAAATGGCAAACTTCTGGTGCTTTTCAGCTGAAACTGGATGGAAAGTTACTCTGTGTCCAGCTTGACCAAGCACTCCATTCAGGATACAAACACATGGTCATTGTCATCTCCAAAGTACAATAAGTTTGTAAATTCAAGGCTATCTTTTCTCCAGGCTAATATTATTACAATAAGTTATTGTAGTTACTTTCATACTGTAGAAAGTGAAATCCCAAGGTACAGCTTCCCAGAACATCTAAGGCTGCAGCCATTAGCTGATGTACCAATTCCATTAATAGTTTCATAGCAACTAAGTGTTCATAAAAGTACAGAGGAAGGACCCATAGTTTGGCATCTTCTTTTGAATTGAGCAGATCTCATTTAAATGTTTATTTAAAAAAAACTATGTAGTTTAGAAGGTAGTTTGAAATGTTATGTGCCGGTACTATATTTAAGTAGGGGCTTATATAAAACATGTATTCATTAATACAGTAAGGTGCTACTTTTATGTTTCACTTGGGGTTTTCTTTCTTTTTAATATAATCTTTAATGATTTATAAAACACCCAGATTTGTTGAGAGTCAGGGTGCATATAAAATTGGTAATGATGATGCAATGATTATGACATTAGGAGAAAATGTTGAATAAGTTGGAAGGAACATGTTCAAGAACAGCTTGTTATATAGTCTTCCATAAAAGAAATTAAAAAAGAAAGGTTTTCTAATGATTATTTTATTTTTCATTTAAATGACTATTATTTCATGAGTCAATCAGGCAAGTTTACAAAGATTTGGTCTAATAATAAGGGATTCAGAATAAATTTCTCAGACATTGGGCATCATTGTCTCTCTTCCCTTATTAAAATCAGTTACCCAAAGCTATGAATTAACTTACCTTTACTCCCATCATGGAGCAGGCTGATGAAAAATAGAAAAAACACAGAATTTCTATATCCAAACAACAATTACAAAAGGTTGTAGAAACTAAACACAAACATAGGACAAACCTGCTTTTCTACCTCAAGGAATTAATCCACCAAATACATGTATATATTTGAACCCTTAATTACTCTTGTTCTGTGTTAACCATAAAAATTAATGCTTGATTTCATGCTTGGTTCCCAAGCCCATATTATGGTATGTTTCTCAAAGTTCTTTGTTATGTCTTTGTTTCTCTTCCAGCGACAGTCTTCTCATCAAACAGATAAAGAAATGAAACAGTGATTGCCTCCTTGAACCACGCAGATGACTGACAGAATGGGAATTCTGGGCTTTTGGATATTGCACCTTTGAGGCCCATAAATATTCTCTTGGGATTTCTTTTCAGTTGTCATCTTCACCCTTGTCAACTTCCCAACTCATCCCTCACTAAAAGACCTTTTCTAGCTAATGTGGCTCCATTTTTTTGAGAATACCAACAATAGGAATCAGTGTCAGGGTTCCAGCGATTGCCCTAATTAATTTTATTTGAACTCTTTATTGAATGGAGGTCCCTTAGATACTTAATCCCATCCAGCAGGATCAGATGTTTACTGGGAGAAACAAAATAGGGTTGCATTGTGCAATTCTCTCTATCTATTTTTAACTAGATCAAATTGTTGCTGTTAAGTTTCTGATGGGTCTGTGTCATGCCTTACATGTAAAATCTCTGGCTCTTCCATTTTTTCATTTCTGACTTACTTTTCCATTCCCTGTTCCCTATTGAACATCTCATCTCAGGAATAGATGGGTCACAGGATTTTTGCAAGTGCTGTGAGACTTTATCTATGTAACTTCGGTTGCCTTGTGATTCACATCTTTATTAAATAAAATCAGGTCCAAAACTTCTGATACGACTATGTTTGCTTTCATTTTTAAGGGATGGGTTTCTTTCACCAGACAGTACTTATGCAAAAGAGAGAAAAATTAGCCGTTTGAATACTTTCAAAGATCAGTTCACTTTAACACCTACTTGTGTTTATGCATGAGTGTAGTTGTGAGGAAATGGAGAGCAGGTGGCAGTGCATTGCTATAGTTCTCAGTAGAATACAATTGCATTTTCCATCTTCCACACAAGAATATTTTGTTTTTGCTGTTCTATTTGGAATGCTTTGCTGTTGCCTTTTCCCTAGGATGGAGAGAGAGAGAGACTACCCATAGCCACACAGCTAGCTTGGAAGGAGGCAGGGCACTAAGGTAGAGTTCACAATCTCTCACAATTTCAAACCTGCCTTTAACCATCAACTGAGTGATTCTTGAATGATGCTTGACCAAACTGCATTACCATACACTCATAAAGCCGATCAATCATGCTTCATGTCCTACTACAGACTTGATTAAAAACCTGGTATGTGCAATAACGAAGTATTGGCAGGAAGAGTGGTTGAATGTCTGATTAACTGGTGAGGAGAATTCGTCCTTAGTTAAGAGAAAAATATTTGCTGGCAGATAGTTTTCAGAGTTTTTGTTTTAAAATAAGTATACTATTTTCTCTAAATGAAAACACTACATAAATAATAATCTGCCAGTGTCTCTGTGAAAAGGAATAATCTATGTGGTAATTTAGCCTGTTGGGTATATTTAGGATTTTTAAAGCACGTGAAGGATATTCTCACAAAATGGCTGCTAACACAAAATGGCTGGTATATTAAGCATGAAAAGTCAGAACAACCATTCTACCTGAAGGCAACTTGAATTGCTTTCTGTTGTCCCCAGGAAGCTCTAGCTTACCTTGTGTTCTTCCCCACAAAGGTGGACATATTTTCCATACCCATGTCTGCAAAGTTTTATGCAAGTCCCAGGGAATTTCTTGTAAATAAAGATGCTGGGGGATGCTTTACAAGAGCTAGAGGGGAATTAAAAATATCTCCACTCTGCTTACACCTATTGGCATACAAGTAGGAAGTACTGGTATGTCATGTAGCAGACAATGGCAAACCGTAAGATGTGCAGGTGGGAACAGATGTTTCTGACTTTAGCACCATTGTAGAATCGAGATTGGAAGTTATTGGAAGTCAGACAGTGTACAAATGTAATAAATACACTGAACTCCCATCAGTTTCCTTGTCTGATCTTACAAATGATGTTAACCATTCCTCAAAGCCTGATTTTTGCCAGGATAGGCAACAGCTCCTTCCAGACTAGCTGACCTTGAGAAATCTGGGTAGACTTGGATCTTGCTTAGATTTGAGTAGACAACTTCAGAAAACTACAAGTGTCTTGAAAGTGGAGTCATTGTCTCCTTAGGAGCCAGTATGAGTCCATTTTCCTATTGCTACAAGAACTACATGTAGTGATAGCTCTATGCCACACTGGTGAGGGAACATTTGGAATACTGTTCAGTCAACCCCATAAAAAAAGAGATGGTGAGGCCCTAGAAAGGGCTGAGAAGAGCAAGGATGCTAGGCAGTGTAGACTCTTAAATCCTATGAAGAATGGGTGACGGAACTATGGTATGTTTTGCTTAACAAAGAAGACTAAGGGGAGATGTGATAGCTAGAAGGGCTGCCACAGGAAAGGATGTTGGATTTATTTTCCATAGCACCAGAGGGTAAGGCAAGCAGTGGAAGCTTGTCAGAGGGAAATCCACTTGGAAATATGGAAGAATATCCTCACAGAACTATTGAGCAAGGAACAGTTTGTTTCCTGGAGTTGTGGGTAGTCCTTCACTGGAGATTTTTCAAGAAATTTATCCAAAACAGTAGAAGTTGTCACTGAGAGCTAAGATTACTTTTTTAAATAGAAAAAAGGGGGGAAAAGGAGAACACCTTCAGGATAAAATAGATCTTAGACTGTGTACCAAAAAAAGTCAGTAAAGCAGTGGCAATTTTAAAAAATTACCTGTCAGACCAGATAATAACATCAATCATACACTTTCTCTGCAGGGGAAATTGGAATGATTACAGTAGATTAAAAAAACATGAAAAGTCTCTATTTCTATCGGGTAGGGCTTCACCAACTCAACCTTCAGTACTACTGGCTGTAGAATAGATGAAACGCCTATGAAAACGCCTTGATACTTTCTCAAGCAGCCGTTCCAAATAATGTAATCTGAAGATAGAGCACAAGAGGGCAGTGTGGTGATAGAATGAACTTCTCTCAAGGAATATGGAATTATGGTATCTTGGTGGTGGGACTCTGTAGTTTAGGAACTAATACAAAAGTGGATAGGGAATCAGTGGGAAATCCACCAAATCATTGGATCTGCAGAAAAAAAATCAATGCTTTACATTTTTATTTTCAATACTTATAAACTGCCCCAATTCTACCAGAATCTAGGTGAGTATGCCTCAACTTGCAACCATAACGGAGCCCAACATTTCGGTTGCTAAGCAAGACAGTTGTTAAGTGAGTTTTGCTTCATTTTGTGGCTTTTCTGGCTACAGTTGTTAAATGAACCACTGCAAGTTGTTGAGTTAGTAATACGGTTAACTGAATCTGGCTTCACTTCATTGACTTTGCTTCTCCAAAAACATTGCAAAAAGGGATCACATGATCCCGGGACATTGCAATTGTCATGAATACATACTAGTTGCTAAGTGATCAGATTTTGATCACGTGACCATGGGGATGCTGCAATGGTCATAAGGATGAAAAACAGTCACACGTCACTTTTTCAGCACCATTGTAACTTTAAACAATCACTAAATGAATGATTATAAATTGAGGAACTACCTGTAAAATGTAGCCTGAATATTGTTGCAAAGCATTTTTCTGTTCCTTACATTCCCCTCACCCATTTTAATCCAAGTATCTTTTGATTTTTCTTCGCCCTTCAAACTTATACAGAAAACAAAATGGTTTCCAAATAAATTAAAAATACAGTGACATTTTATTTTTAATATTACACATTACCTGGTTATGTCTCAGGGTTGCCTGAAATATAGCCCATATCTATGTAACAATTCCACCTGGTGGTGAATGAATGCTGATTTCAGTGTTCATTAGCTTTATACATACCTGGGGATGGGAGGAGAGAACAACCTCAAAACGTGGCAGACTTAAGACAGTGGAAGGCGCAAATGTTTGTACTTAGCCAATGACAGATTTGTTACTTGTCTGCGAGCTGATACTGACTCATACTTGTCCAAGAGCCCTCATGGAATCTGTTTCAAATTCTAGTTAATATTTATTTAGAAAATTTATATAGCCACCTACTTGCTTCCCAGTGACTCTAGGCAGTTTACAAACAATAAAAACACAATATAGGAATATATATATATATAAATAAAAACAATAACCACCCATTCATCCACCTCTGGCTACAACACAGTCAAATGAGCCAATTGATGGGTTCCATCCTGCCCTGGGTTCCCCAGGTTGACTGGCAAAGCCAAGTCTTCAGGGCCTTACAAAAGAGTGTCAACGTGGGGAGGGAAGTCTAATTTCTGGAGGGACGATATTCCAAAGAGAGGGAGTCACCAAAGAGAAGCTCCTTCATCTGGGTCCCACCAGATGTGTCTCCTTTTAGGGGACAGGACCCTCAACTTTCCTTGCCTCCCTGCTCTAGTGGGTTGGGTGGATGTGACTGGCAAGAGACGGTCCCTCGGATAACCTGGTCCCAAGCCATGAAGGACTTTAAAGGTAACAACTGGCACCTTGAATTGCACCCAGAAGCAAACTGGCAACCAATGTAGTTCCCGCAGGAGAGGTAACACATGTGCACATGGAGGTCTGCACAAAACCATGGAGGCTGCTGCATTTCGAACAAACTGGAGCTTCCAGATGCTTTTCAAGGGTAGCCCCATGCAGTACAGTGAGTCAAGATGGGAGGTGAGTAGGGCAAGAGTGACTGTGAGTATGGATTGTTGGTTCAGGAAAGGGCATAACTGGCATACAACTCACAGTTGTGCACAGGCCCTCCTGGCCATGACTATATTAAAATCTATGCTATATTAAAATATATTAATAATATTAAATAGATATATCGAGCAAAGGAAAGGAGGCACATACCAAACAAATATCTGGTTTATTTACAGGGTAAAGCAATCCAATCTATTATTTACAGAGTGCAATTGCCAAAAGGTTGGTGAATAAACAGATAGCTGTTGAGCTTGTGGTTCCCAGTTGTAAATGGAACATGGTCAGCTTTGATCTGATGAAATTTCAAACAAACAGTAGGAAGAAACTGGATTAGAAAGCTTAAGCTAAGGAAGCAATGCTTATTGAAAAGCACTGTTTTCAGCCTCTGGGCCCAATAAGTGGAATGACCCAAAGCAAAAGTGCAAGGTTTGCCAGCTCCAGATCCATAGTAAGCTTTGTATCACCTACTAAGGGGTACATTCTAAAAAATGGGAAGGATTAGGCCGTCTTAGGAGAGGTCTAGGGAACACAAGCAGATGTTTTACTCTTTAGACTAAAGAACAAGGTACTTTGCATGGACTCAAAAACAGCAGAGATCTAGCTAGTAGATGTGCTGAAAGATGGGGCATTTTAGGAGGTAAGGAGTCAAGGCAATAAATTGGTGGCTGAGAACCCCAACCTGCACAATCACAGTGGGTGCAAGATTCTACATGCAAATGAAATAAACATCTAAGAGGCCTATGATAATTTAAAATAATGTAGGTAAGGGGGCAAGTGAGAATGAAGTGATGAAAGGAGAAAGTGCCAGTTGAGTTTTTCTATTCAGTGACCAAAATGTGTTGGACAGGCCTGTACAATTCTGTAAACCTCTAGACAAAATTGTTATTAGCAAGGACAAATGTGTACTGCAAATGGAGCCAATGATGGTTACTTTTTCTTCAAGGAGCCTTTAGGTTTCTTTTCTTTCCCAGATGGCCATGGTTTTTGACCCTTCTCTTCTTTTTTCCCTTTCATGTTGTCTAAATTCTCATAGAGGGTTGGCTCCTCCCTTTGCCTGTATAAGGAGGAAAAGAGCAAAAAAAAGGGCAGACAAGGTTCATAGATAATGTTGAATCATTGATGGGCTTGCTATGTGCATGAGCTTCATGAAATGTTTCTCTCTTTCTTGCTTTAAGGAAAAACATTGCTGCTTTCTGTTTATCAGATGACCCACAAGAAAGCAACAATTAAATATTGGCTTTCAATCCAGTTTATTTGGGGGGTGTTGTTATTGTTGTTGTTGTTTGGCAATTCACATTTAATTAGTTTGCATAAAAAAACCAAATTTGATTTGATTTACATGAAAAAATAAGGAAGTTATTCCCTAAGGAGAGTGGGTTGAGATGGGGTGGAAAGAAATAAATGAGAGCATCCAGAGTGTGGTCTCAAATTATATTTGAGCTATTCAAATTCTGAGAATATGTGACAGCTTGTTTAAATCCAATTTTGTACCCATTCAGTAGATAGCTGTACCAATTAGTCAAAGGAAGGTGCTTTCTGCTATTTTGAAATAAGTTAGCTTCTTCATACATAGAGCAGGTTATGTAGCATTTTTAAAAATAACCTTTCAAAGCAGCATATATATGGCACAAAATTATATTATTGGAATGGGCTTTGGACACCACTCATTTGCTTTCAAATATACACAAGATCAAATTTCAGAATTCTTTCAATTCATCAGATTGCCAAGTTGCTGTTAAAATAACATCAGCAAAGAAGAAACTTCAAAGACGACCTGTTAAATACTTCATAGATTCTAAGAGGTTCTGTTGACATTTAGCTAAGAGTGATACAACTCCTGCAACTTTCATCACTTGGCATTAATTCTAAATTTTAGAGCAACAAGACACAAGTAATCTCTATTGTAGACAGCCATCATGACTCTATATTTTTTTTCTCTAATTCTAACTATTTTTTCCCGAAAGGCTAAATCTTTCAATCTCTTAGGACATTTTTTCCCAAGTTTTGATTCATGGAGATATTTGTTTCCAATACCCCCTGCCAAAAAATAGAATGTTTTGAAGAGTGGTACACAGCAAGTTTAGGATGGTGTTATGTATGTCACTGATATAGACCAGGAAAGTATCCATGATTCTCAGTTTCTTCTGTCCAGTTTAAATTCAACATTGCTGAAACTTGCTTCTAATTTAGAGTTTGCTCCAGGAAAGAAGAATGTTAATTATCTAATCTCTACCACTTTCAGAACATTGAATTGTCTAAAATATTATTATTTGCTTTGAACAAAGGTCTTACCTGGAAGATTTTCTAGAAACCTTTGGGTGTGAGGTCTTCTGGGCAAGTGGGTAGGTGAGATTCCCATACTCTGATTCATTTAGTCTTCCTTTTGGAAACTGCAGCACGGAGAAAAGGGGTAAAAGTAAAGCTAGAGCCAGGGGGGAGGGGTTTTTGTTGTTCACTGAGCACTCTCTTACTGTATGGAAGGCAAGGAGCTGAAACTGCCTATGTGCACAGGAGGAAGTTGAAGTCTCCCCTCGCAACCAAAACACCTGCTCTTCCACCACTTGAAATCTCTCCTTTGCTGCGACCTGGACTGGCAAACCTCTTGGTCAAGATCCACTGATTACTGCACAGCCAGTGAAGATGGCAAGGGCTCAGCCAATGAGGATAAACCAGCTTGGTTCTCCAACCAGTGTGTCTAATGTGGCTGCTTGAAGATGAATGTGCCATAGCTATTGTCCCTTTGCTAGGGAGCAAACTATCTTGATGGGTGCCATTTGCTTCTCTAGAGGAAAATACAATCACACACCCCCCCACAAGGTAACAGAATGGCATTTGCATGCCTCCTTCAATCCATTACCTGCATAATGTCCCGTTTCTTTTTGGTGATCTCTATAAATTGGCATATGGCCATATAGATGAACTTGTATTGAGCTTCAGTCTGCACCATTCCTGAGCGTTGCGACCGGACCATTTGAATGGCCTTTGGAATATCTATATCACAGTCCAGTCCTGGGACACAATGAGAAAGAGAAAGGAGGAATAGGAAAATAGGTTAAAACACACAGAAGCCACTTGGTATTGTGGTTGAAGTGATCTGTTTATGTTCATTACCAGATGAATATTTACTTGATCAGGGTTTAAATGCACTGTTTGGCTCTAAATGCCTAGAAATAATGATCACTAGAAAGGTAGATATAGCAACTTCCCTGTCATAGCTAATTAAGGATTTTCTCTGCTTCATCCTGACATGCTCTGCCAACCTCCTTCCTGCTATGTCTCCCTTTTCTGCCTTCTGCATAGAGGTGGATTTGAAGCTGTACAGATGCAGAGAGATAACTCAACAAGACGTCCATAACAAATTACATTTATTGGTTCATCAGGTATCCTCATAACTCACGTTTGTGATGAAGTTCTTCTTTAATGACCAATCCTTTGTATATCTGCATTGTAGTAAAAGATGGTTATCTCCTAACCTATCTCGTAGCGATAGAAAACAGCTGCCATGACTTAGGGAGTTCAGGCAAAAGTGAGGGAAACTCTCCCAACCCAGCGAGGGTCAAATTAGTGACCAATCAGATTTAGAGATGTGGTCACTTAACATGGACTACATTTCCTTTTAACTACATTTACCATGAAGTAACTATCCAATTCCCATAGACTGACTGGGACAGCACACTCCCAGCCCAAAGAGAGAGAGAGAGAGAGAGAGAGAGAGAGAGAGAGAGATCCAAGGTCAGATACCCAAACTGGTCTCACCTTTGGTGGAAATCATATCCACAGTCATATCAATGACAATGATGGTCCCAGTGCGACCAATCCCAGCACTGTGGAAAGAGGAAGAAATGGGGATTATGGGCATCAGAGTGCATTCCAGGCACAAAATAGGCACATTTCAATATGTTTATGTCACTTTATGACTGTTCTTCAAGCAGTACTGGGGTTGGCCCAAATCTATGTGAACATATTAAAAGAACTATCAAGACCTGAGCCAACAATGACATTCTTGAGAGCAGGATGCACAAATGGAACTAACTCAGGAACAGACAATTTAAACAATGTCTTATATTTTCTTAGAGATAGGCACCAAACTCTAACAAATCTAGAGGGTTGCCACAGAGAAAGCAGTGGCTCTCATATTCACCAATCTACTGAACCAGTGGGCACAGAAGCCAAAGTCTTGATGGTCCAAATGCTACTAACAGGAGTGGAGAGAACAGAAAGGTGGATTATGACTAGATTTATCCCCTGACAAGACATTGCTGCAGCATTTCAAATAAAGCCTCAGAAGTATTTATTATTCACACTAATTAGAATTTCTTGAAAATTGTGTGGCAAACAACAGTAATGCAGAATATAAAAAACAATAAACCAAGAAGAGATCTGTGGTTCTCCTAGGAAAAACAACCACAATCAGTTTTGCACCAATTCCTCCAAGAAATCCTCCATTCACCCTAATCCAAAGCCTGGGGCAGAGCCAGGGCATTGGGGTCAATTGAAGAGCAGGGTAGGACCATTTCATCTCTTTCTTCCAGAATATCAACAAGGGACTTCCGGCTGATGTTGCGACAAGACCAGAATTAATTTGGAGGTGGAAAATTTAGAGGAAAATAATAACCGTATTTGCTGGCGTATAAGATGACTGGGCGTATAAGACGAGCCCCCAACATTTCCACTCAAAATATAGAGTTTGTTATGTACTCGCCGTATAAGATGACCCCCCCCCCACTTGGAGGCATGTTTTTCAGGGCAAAAAAGTTGTGGGGCTCGTCTTATACGCCCAGTTGAGTTGTTTCTTAATATCTTTCCACCTCCCCAACCAATTTGTCTCCAAGGGTGCACCACACTGATTGCGACATTAATTATTTCAGAGAGAGAGGGTGGGTGGGGGAAAAACCTTTACTTCCTACTGTGGCTTTTTCCTGCGCATCGTTCTGGCTGCACTCAGATGGCGAGCTGGCCGGAGCAGTCTGGCACATGTGCAGCTCACCGTTGGGGGCTGGAGGTGCGGGGGGGGGGAGAAAAGGCCTCCTTATTTCCATGCGGGGAGGCTCGGTCGCTGGACCGTGGACGAGAGCGAAGGAGAGAGTTCTGAGTGCGAAAGGGCCGCCACTGATCAGGCACAAGAAACTGCTCCTTTTTTTCCCTTGGCTTTGTGGTTGTTACTTCTTACAGGGAGGGATAATGAGATACCCACGCTGGGAGAAAGAGGAAAGGATGTCTATTTTCCTGCTCACTAACTTTCCAGAAAGCGTCGAGTTCCTATCCCGAGACTTGCCAAAAGTCCAGTTCATTCATTTGCTACCTTTCTCCAACGAGATCCAGATCTGTTTCCACAACGCGCTTAGGATCTTATCTTATTATTATCTTATTAGCCTTGCTCAGTCCATCCAAGAGAGAAGAAGGCAGAAGGTTTTGTGCTCAGGGAGAAAGGAAAGGAGCCTCTCGCTCACGCTGCACACTGCTCCCCCTCCACCCCAGCAACGCTTAGGAAAAGAGTTACACAAGCATCCTTTCCAGAAGTGAATCTGGGGGTGGTAGGGAAGGGGGAAGGATTCAGAGCAAAGGCTGAAACCGGGAAGAGAAAACTTCCCAAAGAAAATCGCACGAGCAGCATCCCATTCCTGGGAGAAAAACAAAAAACACGAACTCTTCCTGAAGCGCAAAAGCAAGGATAGCGCTTTCTCAGCTTTGAGTGGCGTCGCTGCTCTCTCACCCCCTCCACTCGTCCCCACGTGCAGTGAAGTTTCTGCCACTGGGGGGGTGGAGGGAGATGGAAGGAAGTGAGGAATGGGGACAAAGCCTGGAGCCTGCCGGTCCACTCGCATGAGCGGAGTGGGTGGGTGGGTGGGTGGGAAAGGAGAGGCCATGCTGCTGCCTGCAAGTGAAAGTGACGTGCCTGTCCCCTCCCCCCGGGGAAAGTGAAAGGCCTCCTCCCTTAAGCAGCCCCCGCGTGCGCGCCATTGGGACTCCAAGGGTGGGGGATGGACAGCTGCCAACTCTCTCTCTCTCTCTCTCTGTGTGTGTGTGTGTGTGTGGTGTGGAGGGTAATTCCGGCTATCTCTTCCTACCCCGAGACTTGCCAAAAGAGAGACTCCGGCTGGGCTTGAAGGGGCTTCACAAGTTGCGGAGCTCCGCCCCCGTTGCTCTTGCACCGAGTGACAACAACGTATTTGCCAGCGTATAAGACGACCCCCCCACTTGGAGGCATGTTTTTCAGGGCAAAAAAGTCATCTTATACGCAGGCAAATACGGTAAACTATATAATTATTGGACTTTTGGCACTAAATAGGCATAAGTAAATGCTGGAATTTTAATGTGTTAAAAAGAAATAATAGCCAATAACTGGAATTAGCTAAATTAATAAAAGTTTTAAAAGGGAAAAGTGAAAAGAAAGGGTGGAATGTGGAAACAGAACTGAGAGCGCCACCTAATGGTACAGGAAAAAAAATCAGTGACTCTTTGAAAAGTGCATGGTCTTTTGAAAATTGGAATTTAAAAGGAAATAAGAGGAACTCCACTATAGTAAAATAAAAACCCTGAAAAGTAAAATACTAGAATACTACAAGGGAAAAAGATACATGAAGAAATTCCCATGGATTATTTGGTGACTTTGGGAAAAAGTTGGAAAAGAAATTAACAGAAGAAACCTGGAAACAAAGACGCTGGTTGAAATAAACTACTGGACATTTGGGTTGGATATAACTATTAAAGGGGAGGAAGGAGAAGCATACAAAATGGGAAATAATATGGGGAAATGAGAGTGGAACTACAAGTTATGAAAGAAATGATGGAAGAAAGCATGGAAATGTACAGTATTATACTACAAAAATTAGATTGAAGAAAAAGAAAGAGAACCAGAGGGGGTGGAGTCAAACAAAAAGGAAACCAGCTTTAAACAAGTGGAATAACGAACATTAAAATGGAGTGGGGGGGAGAATTAAAGTTAAAAATTTGAGGTTTGATGTGATAATTAAAGGGGGAATTGTTTGGAAAACTAAACAAAGGAAAAGGAAACAGCAGAAGAGGGAATTACAGAGGAAAGATCAAGAGAGGGAAGGGGACGAAATAAATAATTGTAATAAGAAATGGAGGGAAATAATAAAGGAAAAAAGAGAAATTAAGAGAAAGGACCAGAAAATGAAGGGAGGCAGAAAGCAAACAAGACTAAAAAGAAATTATATAGTCAGGAGGATGAGAGACAATGGATAGAAGAAGAATAGGGAGGGAGATTCTGCAAGGTAATTTGTTGTGTTATATTAAGAATATGGATTTAAAAATAGATAAGTTTGGAACTGACTTTTTTTTCTTTAAGGATTATTGTTAAACAGGATATAGATTTTATTGAAATAGATATGGAAATGGGAATTTATTATAAGAATATTAATTGATATTTAATAAAGCAATAAATAAAGTTAAAATGAAGTATGAGAATTGTAATGGAAAGATTAATATCAGTTTCTACAATTAATTGAATAGATTAATATTTTTTGAATATATAGATGATTTATAAGGTAATTGAGAAAAAGAATACCATGCAGAATCTGACTTAAAATATATATGAAATAGGAGAATATTGTTAGTAATGTAGAATGTGGTACTTAAAAAAATAACTATAGTATGGTAAATTATGAATTAAAGGGAATAAATTGAAGGAATGTATAAGATAAATAGGTGGCAAGCTCAAATTGACAATTAAAGGGGACAGCTTTTTGAATTATTAGAATAAGGATGAAATTTATTGAATAAAGAATGAAATAACAGTATGTGATAAAATTGCAAATGTGACAGATAAAAGCAATATGTGTAATGAATATAGAAATGAAATAAGAATCTTAGATAATATTGTAAAATATGAGAATACTTTAAGAAAAATGAAATAAGTTAAGATATGAACTGGAATTGAATAAAATAAGTGTAATGAATTTAATATTTGAGAATATTTCAAGGAAAGCAGAATAAGTAATAATGTGATATGAAATTGAATAAGAAAGATGAATATGTAACTATAGTCACGTTTGTATTGAAATGTAATAATCTGGAACCACACTGTTCGCCGAAAGAGATGTTTTTTTTTTAAATATAAAAATAAAAAAAATTATATATATAAAAAAGAAATGCTAATGATCTGATGGTCATTTTGAAAAATCCTTTCTTAGCAAGTACCTAGAAGCCAAGAGGAACATACGTGCCAAATTTCAAGTTTGTAGGCTTTACAGTTCTGGAGGTTTCGTGATGCTGCATGAGTGATATTTCACTTTTATATATATATAGATTAACTTATAAGCTCCCAGAAATTTGTCAAGAGGTATTCAAAATAAACAGGTTGCAGAAGGACATAGTTTCCAATGGGTTTATTTACAGTTATTAGAAAAATCTAATCTAGACAAAAGATTTGATTGAGTCTGAAATATAATATTGTACAAATGATGAACATGTAATTACTAAAATGTATATATATTTTTTTAAATAGAAGAATTAAAGAAGAAGAATGTAGAAGAATATATGATAGTGGACTAAAATTTGGGGTTATAATATCCAGATGGAGCAATGGGAAAATATGTGGTTAAAAGGACTGAATTTAATTGTTATAATCTTAAAGAGGATTTTTATAAAATGATGTACCATAGGGCTATGACTCCAGAGATATCATATTGAATGTATAACTTCAAATATATGTTGGAAATGCAAACAAGAAAGGACATTTTATCATATTTGGTGGAAAAGATTAGAAAATATGGGATTCAAATAAACATGCTGCTTTACAGTACAAGATTTCAAAGATTAAGATACAAACCATACTGGAGGGCTTTGTTTTGGTCTAATGGACAAATGGTTGGAAAAAAAATAATGGGAATTTGTTTTTGTTATTTGGCAAAATTTACAATGAAAGAATGGTTGCTGAAGATGATGGAACTCATTGAGAGGCCGAATGGATTTCTTTGATAAGAGAAAAAAACAATATCTATGTTTTTTCCGGTTCCGTGTGGCTTCGGTGGCAGCAGGAATTCACGACCGTTCGCGATTCCTGCTGCGCTTGCCGCCGAGGTACCCCCGATCCAAATGGGTCAGGGGGATATGGCTGCCCTGCAGGGACAGCTGAAGAGAGAGGGGAGCTGGACAGGGGGTTGGGGGTGTCGCAGACCCCCTCCTTGTCTGGAAAAAACCCCTTTTCCCAAGGTGGTGGAGCGGCGGTCAGCAACCGGGTAAGATTGTGCTGGAGGAAGCAAGAAAAGTGAAAGTGCTGGCTGAGCCGGGTCAATCAACATCTTTTAAATTCACTGGAACTGAGCTGTCTGAATTGCTGGAGGATACATTGTATCCCTAAGAAGATCGAAAGCGGCGGAGAAGCTGTTAAAGGGAACTTTTTTTTCTTCACTCTCCCACCCCATGGAAACAGCAGATGAAGATTTGAAATTTGTTTGGGCACTATTCTGAAAGTTGAAGTTAAGGGACAAAAGAGTTCTTGGACATTGGACTTAAAAATTTAAGAAATTGGAAAACCCTTATTAGAGGTATGGATTTCTGATCCTTTAAAAATTGATGTTGCAAGTGGGAAGGGAGAGGAAAAAAATTGGAGCAGAAGTGGAAAAAGGAGGAGATTGCCCAGAATCTCAAAGAAAGATATGTGGTTATTGGACCTATTTGATTAAACAGTAACCCCAGAAAGAGAAAGAGAAGAAGGAAGAAAAGTATTAACTTTTGGAACTTTTTTTGAATTATTTTTGATTAAAAATACTTGGTTGGTTGTTTTGGGGAAAGTTTCTCTTTTCAGGATGGCATCGCTTGTGGATGAACTAAAGACTGAATATCAAAAATATAAAAAGGAAGAACAAGATGGAAAAGATACTTTGGGCACTTTATTTCAATTTTTAGAAATGACATTATGTACTTATGAAAAGTTGATTACGCAGCAGAATGACTGGGACAAAGAAGAAGAGGAACAAGAAGCCATCTTTGATGAACAATGGGTTTTTTCCGGGGAGGAGGAGAAAGAGGATAAGAAAAAGGGGCTTTTAAGGTTTGAAAAAACAACCAAAAAAGAGAAAAATGAGAGGAAAGGTGGATGCAAGGTTAGAAAGGAAAGGAAAGGGAAAAGGGAGGAGGAGAGACAAAGGGGTAAAAAGGGCAAGGAGAAGAATAAGCAAGAGAGAAAGGGGGGGAGGAGAAGCCTCAATGGTGGGAAGCAAGATCTAAAGAAAAAAAGTTTATTTAGAGATAATGGGTGAATCTAATTAAGGATAAAAGGGGGATTCTGGAAGGTACATAAGATTGTGTTTTTATATGTGTATTTAGAGTATAAAATTTATTGTGTAATTTTAGAATCTACTAAACAGAATCCCAAGATAAATTAAGTGTTATATGAAGTACTTTTAAGTTAGGGTAATGAGTTAAAGGCGTCACTTCAATTAGTGTATAGGAGAAGTATAGTAAAAGAAAAAAGATGAATGGATAGTTGGAAATAGAACAGACAAAGAATGTTATCGAAAATGGTAATAAGATATGGAAGGATATATAAAGGTTTTGTTATGTTTTTTTGAGTTTTGTATGTTGATAAAAGGCAATAAAATTTTAATTAACAAATAATTTGGATGAAAAGGAGAAGTTGGGATAAGATATGAAGTTAAATAGATAAAGTAAATATTGATATTATAATTGGGAATCATTATGTTCTATTGGTTTTCTTCTTTAATTATCACTATTTTTTTTAGAAAAGAATTTATAAGCTGTTATGCCTTGATTGTTTGTGCACTGTTTTTATAAAATTAATAAAATTGGTTTATAAAAATAAAAGAAAATGATAATAAGATATGGAAGGATATATAAAGTGAATATGCTGTTTGAATTTGTGTCTGTGAGAAGAGTTTTAACCCGGGATCAGGCAGCCTTCAGAAAAGATGTTTTAGTTTTGTTTTGTTTTTGTTTTCTATGTTCTGTGTTTTGTATGTTTATGAAAGGCAATAAAATTTTAATAAGCAAGAAATATAATTTGGATAAAAGGAGAAGTCTGGATAAGATATGAAGTTAAATAGATAATGTAAATATTGATATTACAATTTGGAATTATTTTGTATGTTCTAGTGGCTCTCTTTAATTATTATTATTATTTTTTTAGAAAAGATTTTTCAAGTTGTTATGCCTGGATTGTGTATTGTTTTTGTAAAATTAATAAAATTTGTTATTAAAAAAAAAACAATATCTATGTTTATTACTGATGGAACCTCCTTCTTATAGACTTTTTGTGGAAAGCAGAAAAAGAAATGAAAGGCAACAGAATCCTAGGCTGCATCAACAGAACCAAGGGACAGAACCAAGATCATGTGAAGATCACATTTGGAATACTGCATTAAGTTTTGGTCACCCTTGTATGTTGAGACTGTATGATATGTTGAGGCTCTAGAAAGAGTCCAGAGAAGAGCAACAAAAATGATTAGGAAACTGGAGGCTAAAACATATGATGAATGGTTGCAGGAACCAGTCCAGATATGTCTAGTCTAATGAAGAGAAGGACTAGGGGTGACATGATAGCAGTGTTCAAATATTTGAGGGGCTGCCACAGGGAGGAGGCAGGACCTCAACTATTCTCCAAAGCACCTTGGGCAAGACAAGAAATAATTGATGGAAGCTTATCAAAGAGAGATCTAACTTAGAACAAAGGAGAAATTTCTTGACAGTGAGAACAATAACTCATTGGAACAGCTTGCACCCAGAAGTTGTTTAAGTGTTGTATCACTAGAGGTTTTTAAGAACAGCCATTTGTCTGAAATGTTATAGGGTCTCCTGCTTGAGAAGGGGGTTGGTCTAGATCTAGAAGGCCTCCAAGGTGCCTTGCAACTCTGTTATAAATGTGTCATTTATGATTTTTTTTAAAACAAATCTTATTGATTTTTTGAAGACAAACAAAACATAGGACATAAAAGCATAAAACCTCCTTTCTAAAAATTACTTATAAGTTTTAACAAGGCAAATAAAACATTATTTTTTAAGGCATAGTTCCACATTATCACATTTCCATTTAAGCACATATATATCTTCCGGTTGCAAGGCTTCGGTGGCAGCAGGAATCTGCTTCTCTGCGGATCCCTGCTGCGCTTGCCACTGAGGTACCCCTGATCCAACTGGATTTGGGGGTTGTCGCTACCCCGAAGGGGCAGCAGAAGACAGAGGAGATCCGGGCAGGGGCCTGGGGATATCGTACCCCCTTTCCCCAGCAGGCTAGACTCCTTTTTCCTGAGGTGGTGGAGCAGCTGTCAGAAATGGCAGCCACAAAGGAATCTTCAACTGGATAAGACTGTGCAGGAGGAAGAACCAGAAGGAGAAGTTTTCTTGGCTGAACCAGGACATTAAGTTACTTTTAAAACACCCTGGAAACTTGACTTTTGGATTGATACATTTGTTTCCAAAAGATTGTTACAGCGGTGAAAGTGCTGAAAGGAAAATTCACTCCCCTTCCTTACTGAGTAAGCAAATGAGCACAGAAAAACCTGCTTCTTTAAGGTAAAAACAAGCTCTTTGTTATAAGTGGGAAGGAGAGGACTAAAAAAAAATCTTTAAAAATTTGTTGGAGGAGACACCTTGAAGATTATAAGACCAGCAACTAACTGTAATACGGCTTTAAAATATATTTGGGATTTTGCCCCAGGAGGAAAAATTGCAAAGGGAAGAAGAGGAAATAATTTCTGTCTGTTTGGATTGTTTGATAACTTTGATATTTGGAAATTACTTTAAGATTAAAAACATCTGGGTTGTTCTTAAAAATTTACAATGGCACTTATCTGTGGATGAATTAAAAATGGAATATGAAAAATTAAAAGGCAAGGATTCTTTGGGAGCTGTCTTCCACTTTTTAGAAATGGCGGTTTCTACGTACCAGCAAATACTTGAGGAAGAAGGAGAAGAAGAAGAAGAAAAGGAAGAAGCCATTTTTAATGGACAAAAAAGTTCAATTAAAAAAGAAAATAGGAAGAGAGGAAGGAAAAATGAGAATTTAAGATTCAATAAAACAACCAAGAAAAAGAAAAATAAGGTGAAAAAAAGGTACAATGTTAGAAAGCAACTGAAAAGAGAATTACAACAGAGAGGGGAAGTTAAAAAGGTGGAGGTTAGGAGAGGGGGGGGGCAAAAAGACCAGACTGGAGAAGGGAGGGAGGGAAAAAGGGAAGAAAAGCCATGGTCTGAAACAAGATGCCAAAAAGCAGATTTTTTTTTAGAGATAAAGGATAAAGGATAGTGTATAATTAAAGAAAGATTCTGCAAGAATACATAAGATAGTATTGTAGTATTTGCATTTGAAATAGTCTATTGGAATATTATAAGATTTAACAAAATATTAAAATATTAAAATGTTTAATAATGATAGACCTCAATATTTAATAAAATATTAAAGAGAATGTGTAAAAAGATTAATGCTTAGTTATAGTTTAATTCG
Organism: Hydrophis major; assembly: GCA_033807585.1. Lineage (NCBI taxonomy): Eukaryota > Metazoa > Chordata > Lepidosauria > Squamata > Elapidae > Hydrophis > Hydrophis major. Next base: position 247,545,036 of record CM066329.1, read on the forward strand.
TTATTGTTTTAATGTTATTATACATTTACTATTTCATTTTTTAATTCTAAAATAATGTATTAATTAGAATTAGAACTAGAACTAGAATGGAAATTATATACTTAACTATATTATAAGTTTATTATTCTTTTATTTTAAAATGCAACATGTAGAATGTACTAAGCAGAATCAGGATGGAAATTATGTATTATTTTAAGTGTTACTTTAGGGGAAAATAGAAAGGCGTCATACTTTAAAAGTGATTACAGGGGAAATTCTTTGCTAAAGAGAAGAGATAAATAGATGATTGGAAAAGAACGGACAAAAGATACAAGCATAATGATTTTGAAATAAGATAAAATAAATAAAATATAATTAAGAGAGTGAAAAGAAGGGAGAAGTTATATAGAAAATATAGAATGGTTAATAAGATATGAATGGTATATAAGGTGAGCATGAATTTGATTTAGGTCTGTAAAAAAAGATGTAACCCGGGGCTAAGTCACTTTTCAAAAGAAGTTTTATGTTTTGTGTTTTGGTTAGCTATGTTTGACTGTGAATTAATAAAACCTTGGAGGAATAAAACTAAAGGGAGAGAAATTTGGAAAAGACATGTACAAATGATAATTAAGGAGGTTTTATCTTTTTATGTTTTGTTTTATGTTTTGTATTTTGTGTGTTTATGTTTGATTGAGAATTAATAAAACGCTGATAGAAAGATATAATTGAATAAAAGTGAAGGGAGAAACAATGAGAAATTTGGAAAAGATATATAGGTATTTAAATGGAAATGTGATAATTTGGAACTATGCTGTATAAATGTTTATATTCGATTGAGAATTAATAAAACCTTGATAGAAAGAAGTCATTTATGATTTTGATGATTAGCCATGATAGATTACAGAAAGAAGAATGTGTTGTAGTTTTAGAGAAAGAGGTAAATTTATAATTACACTTGTAGCTGCTATAAAGATCAGAAGTCATGATTCTTATCTTCTTTTTAAAAATGTTTAAAAAGAAGATAATCTTTAAAACATGGTCAGTTTTGCTGGATAAATTAAAATTCCCAGTAACATGCAGACTTTTCTTTGTGGTATATTTCACAATATGCCCTCAATTAGCAGCAGATCACTCACCTGCAGTGCACTATGATGGGTCCAGCTCTTGGGACACTGTCTTGCATCCGATTGATTTCATCTAGGAAGTTGAGAACTCCTCCAGGCTCACTGGGCACTCCGTGGTCTGGCCAGCTCAGGAACTGGTAATGCCAGATGTCTCTCACAGCCTCACCCTAATATGTGAATACAAAAGCAAACCCTTATGTCTCTTATTTTTTTTCTTCTATTCTGTGCTGTTCCTGCTCTTCGGTCTTTCGGTATAACCAAAAAACACACCCACAAAGCTCCCGATATTGACAAGTTTTTTTTCTGCCAATCAGCCAGCCAGAAACTTCAGGAGGACAAAGAAGACTTCCTCTGGCCAAAGTCCCATTAAGGAACAGATGTTCCAGCCCTTGTATATTTGGACTCAATGCACAGGCTTAATAATGATTTATTTATTGCCATTAACCACAGGTTCATCTAATACTGTATCTCAAATGTTATACCAGGTTCTGTGTTAAAGCTTTGGACCAAATAAAGTGCCAAAGAGCAAAAGGGTGTCTTGAGATACATTTTCCCAAAACTCTGGCAGAATATTCCTGCAAAAGGACAGTGCTTGCAATCTTGATGAAGTTGTTCCAAAATGTTCTGAATGAAGCATGCTCAATTTTTAAACAACACAAGAAGATGCTAGGAAGAGGAATAAATGTTAAACATCCAGCTGGGATTTGTAACACTGAAAAATGGATCTTGTATTAAGCTGGAGGTTGGACCAAGGGAAAAACAATATTTTTCCCTGCTACCTTGTATTGTTCACTTGCATGCACAGATCAATTTTGCTTCATTTTTTTCTGACTTTTAAAATGATAGTTTTCTATTTTCCTCAAATGATATTCCTTATTTTCAAGGAAAATATTTAAATAGTTTTTAAAATATAGTTATAGGACTTTCATCACATGTATCATGCAGCTCTTTCATGAATACCATGCAGCTCATTAAGTGTTGAGTTTTTGATGCTCCCTGAAACTATTGTTTTCTTGCAGATATTTCGTTATCAGGGTAGGTAATATCATCAATGAGAGAGGGAGAGTGGGGTTTGCTGGTCCTTTATATACAGCAGGTTTCCTTCTTAATGGCTCCTTCATTAGAGGACAGTCCTCTGCTGCTGTTTCCTGCTTCTCTAGGTGCTAGCTGATGGAGGGGATGTGGTCTAGACTGAACTGTCACCCCTCTACTACATTGTCTTGCCCAGTTGTAAGGTGATAAATGCAAAACTCCCCATCTGTGCATTGCCTGTTTCTGCACTTATGTTCTGTCCCCTCATTTGCATTCTTGAGATCCCCGCGCTTTGATTGGCCAAAGCGCGGGGCACTCTGATTGGCTAGGCGAGCCGCGCCGATTGGCCCGCTGAGGATCTCCCGCGATTGGTCCATTCGAATTGCGGGAGATTCAAAGCGGTGCCATTGGCTGCGGCCGCCGTGGCTTGGAAATAAAAAGCCGCGAAGTTTGCTTTTAGCCCAGTTTGGTTCCTGTACCCAATAAAGAGCTAATGCACAAGTCACCAACTCCTGGCATCATTTCCGACGGACACGACACTGGCGACGAAGGTGGGATTCTGATCCTGAACCGAAGCACGTGTCCGACAGAAGCCAGACGAAACTCCAAGATGGCAAACATCGCGCCACCCGCACCCTTCAACCCCGCCAGCGAGGACTGGGAATCGTACTCAGACAGATTCTGCATGTTCCTCGAATGCAGCGACCTGAAGGACGCCACCGGCTCGAAGAAGCGAGCCATATTCCTAACCCATTGCGGGCCCGCAGTGTTTAAGGTGGCCAAAGCGCTAGCCAAACCCGCCGACGTGACCACGATGGACTGGGACGACCTCGAGCCAATACTCCGGCAACACTACGCTCCATCCGTGCCCATCCTCATCCGACGACGCGAGTTCTACCGTCGGGACCAATGGTCGGGTGAGAGTTTCAGCGACTTCATCGCAGAACTATGGCGCGTAGGGGGGCTGTGCGAATTCGCCAACATGGACGAAGCCCTGCAAGACCGAATCGTGCTCGGCCTTTGGGACCCCGTCCTCCAGAGTCGGCTGATGGCCAAGGGCAACATCGCCTTCGCCGATACCCGCCGACCGCATGCGCAGACCGAATGCCAGGGACCGCAGCAGGAACAACCACCCTGCAAGGTCGACCGAGGCCCAACCCGAGACGACCACCCACCAGGGCGACGTCCACTCCGCATCGGGCACTTCCGACGAGGAGGAGGAAATCCACCGTCTCCAGGCAGGCCATGACCTGCGGAACCGGCGGGGTCGTAAGTCGAGGACCACCTGTGCCGGTTGTGGAGGCGACCACCCCAGGTCCGAATGCCGGTTCTTTGATTCAATCTGCTGGCATTGCGACAAGAAGGGACACATCGCCCGCGTCTGCCGTCTCAAAAAGAACCGCAGCCCTGCACGATGGGACCAGAGTGAACGGAGACGAGAGAGCACACCATCCCGGACCAGAGATCGCCCCGCTGACAACCGATGGGACCGGAACGGACGATCCCAACGAGGCGGCGAGACCTGGCGAAGAGAGGAGACCCATCAGACGGTCACCATCGGCCACGCCACAACCAACGATGCCCGGAAGGTCTACGTGGAGATAGGCATCGAAGGTGAGCCATGTAAAATGGAGGTGGACTCCGGGTCCTACCTCTCCATGGTAGCATGGCAAGAAATAAAACGCTTGGTGCCTACCATCCAGCGGAAAGGCCTAGACAACCAGAGACTAATTGTGAAAGACTACCAGGGAAACCGCATCCCTGTAGTTGGAACCGGACAGTTCAAGGTAACCTACAAAGGGCACACCGAAAGACTTCCCTTGACCATCGTCGATCGTGACCGCCCAAGCCTACTGGGACTCCAATGGTTCGCACCGCTCGGCATCGCAGTCACGGGCATCGACCACATCGCCGACGACAACTAGGAGCAACAACTAGCCTGGGAATTCCAAGAGGTGTTCGATGGAAACCTAGGCAAGTACCGAGGGCCCTCTATATCATTCAGCCTAGACCCAAACGTCTCCCCAAAACGCCTAAAACCAAGGCGGGTACCATTCGCGCTTAAACCGAAGATTGACGAGCAAATTGACAAGCTCGTCAAGCAAGGGGTCTTACAACCCATAGACCACGCCCGGTGGGAGATCCCCATAGTCACCCCGATTAAACCTGATGGGTCGATGAGAATCTGTGGGGACTATAAGGCCACCCTAAATGGCGCCTTGCAGCAAAGCGCTTACCCCATCCCAGTAGTGCAACACCTACTACATTCACTGGGAGGGGGCAAGGTTTTCGCTAAACTCGACCTCGCCCAGGCATACCAACAATTGCTGGTCGACAAGGAAACGGCAGAAGCGCAAACCATAGTCACCCACCGGGGAGCCTTTAAATGCAACCGACTCCAATTCGGAGTCAGCGTGGCGCCTGGAATATTCCAAAGCCTAATGGAAAGGCTGTTACAAGGCATCAAGGGGGTGGTACCCTACTTCGACGACGTCTTAGTGTCGGCAACCAACCACGCCGAACTAGAGAGTCGCCTAAGAGAGGTCCTAACCAAGTTCAAAGAGACCGGGCTCAAAGTAAAGAGGGAAAAATGCCAATTATACACGGAGCGGGTTGAATTCCTAGGATATCTCCTAGACCGTCACGGCATTCACCCCACCAACAAAAAGATCAAAGCCATCAAAGAAGCCCCACACCCAATTCAAAGACAGAACTGCAGGCGTTTCTGGGGCTACTTAACTTTTATAATGTCTTCCTGCCCCAAAAGGCAACAGCAGCAGAGCCTTTGCATAGGCTCTTGGACAAGGCGGCGACCTGGACTTGGGAGAAACGTGAGGAAGCCGCCTTCAAGAAAACAAAGGACCTACTCACTTCGGATGCCGTCCTCATCCAGTACAACGAGACCCTACCACCAGCTGTCACATGCGACGCATCACCCTTCGGCGTCGGCGCTGTCCTCAGCCACACTCTCCCCGACGGAAAAGAAGCACCCATCGCGTTCTTTTCAAGGACCCTCACCAAACCGGAGCGGAACTAGAGCCAGCTGGACAAAGAGGCTTTGGCTATCGTTGCTGCAGTAAAAAGGTTTCACGAGTACCTGTACGGCCGGACATTTACCATCATCACCGACCATAAATTGCTGCTGGGAATCCTTGCAGGGAACAGGGCCACCCCGAACATTCTGTCTCCCCGAATGACAAGGTGGTTTGAGTTCCTGGCTGCCTACAACTACGGACTCACACACAGACCGGGTAATACTATCTTCCATGCGGACGCCTTAAGCCACTCACCTTTACCGGAACCTGACACTGACCCAGCACCCACGACGACCACCCTCAGTATAGAGACTCTACCCAACCTACCCATAACCGCGTCAGACATTGCCCGAGAAACTAATAAAGACAAACATCTGGCACGGGTTTTGCATTGGGTAGAGAAAGGGTGGCCAGAAAGGGACGACGAGTCCGTCAGGACATTCCGGAACCGGCAAACGGAACTCTCGTTACTAAAAGGGTACATATTATGGGGGGATAGGGTGGTCATCCCGGAAAAACTACAAGGGAAGGTTTTGGAACTGTTACATGAGGGGCACCCGGGCATCGTTAGGACAAAAGCCCTGGCCAGAAGTTACGCTTGGTGGCCAGGGATGGACAAACAGATCGAGGCCTGGGTAGCAAGGTGTCAACGATGCCAGGAAACTAGGCCAAGCCCACCTGCAGCACCCATCCTAGAGTGGGAAACCCCCAGGGGACCGTGGTTCAGAATCCACATAGATTTCGCCGGGCCCACAAAAGGACATACTTTCTTAATAACTGTAGACACTTACTCCAACTGGCTGGAGGTAAGCAACATGAGAACAACCACCACGGAGGCCGTGACCAAAGAACTCGGCAAACTTTTTGCAACACACGGCCTCCCAGACATCCTCGTTTCCGACAACGGGCCCCAATTCACCTCGCTAGAATTCGAAAAATTCCTAGCGGAGAGGAGCATACGACACGCGCTGACAGCCCCGGCGCATCCAGCGGAGAATGGTAGGGCGGAACGGATGGTTCAATTCACAAAGAAAACCATCCAGAAAATAGACCACGGGGAGATCCAGGACAAAATAAACAAATTACTTTTCATCCAACACATAACCCCAAATACCACAACAAATAAAAGCCCAGCCGAACTGCTAATGGGGAGGAAAATAAGGTCCCCACTTGATAGATTACACCCCACATACAACCCAGAGAAACCCCCAGACTCAACCAGCAAACACCGAACCTTCGCACCAGGCGACGCCGTCTATGCGAAAAACCTAACGGGAGACCCATTATGGGTACCGGCCGTCATAACACAACTAACAGGCCCACACTTGTACCGGCTACAAACAACCGACGGACGAGTGTGGAAACGCCACATCGACCAGTTAAGATCGAGGACGACCACCCAAGAGACCACCGACGCGCAACCAAGCAAAACCAACTCCCACAACACAAACCAAGAGGGGAGGGAATACCCAGGGAACCAAAACCGAGAAGGAATAAACCAGCCATACTCACCTGAAAGCAGCCAGTAAGAAACCTCACCAGGAAGAGACAGCCAGGCCAGCTCAACCAACCCGGAAAGACCGAGCGGGAGCGGCGGAACCCACAGCTCAACTGACCCGGGTAGCCCAGGAGGGAGCTGCGGAGAGCGGCCCGGCCAAACAGACCAGGCGGTCCCCATGACGGAGTTTGGAGGAACAGAGACCCCGACCGAACCGGCCGGGATCCAACCTACGACTGACCTGTGCAGGTCCAGTAGGCAGAGACGGAGCCCCGCCTACCTACGGGACTACGCAACGTAAGGACTGAACCAAGAGGGGAGGGTTGTTCTGTCCCCTCATTTGCATTCTTGAGATCCCCGCGCTTTGATTGGCCAAAGCGCGGGGCACTCTGATTGGCTAGGCGAGCTGCGCCGATTGGCCCGCTGAGAATCTCCTGCGATTGGTCCATTCGAATCGCGGGAGATTCAAAGCGGTGCCATTGGCCACGGCCGCCGCGGCTTGGAAATAAAAAGCCACGAAGTTTGCCTTTAGCTCAGTTCGGTTCCTGTACCCAATAAAGAGCTAATGCACAAGTCACCGACTCCTGGCATCATTTCCGACGGACATGACAACTTACATGCACCTTCTTGTTAACCCTGCCCATTTGATTTCCACCTGCTTCTTTATGCATCCAAAGAACCCACAAAATGAGCAGATTCAGTCAGCAATGGCTGAAGAAGATACACTTTCTTTAGATCTTTACATTTTCAGTTCTCTTCTCTCTCCTCTTTAATATAATTCTCCAGCAAGGAAAAGCAGGGCACTTGGCCCCAGTGATGCTGCTTGGAGTTCTACTCCATTGTCCAGACATAGGAGTATTATTTCTTTCCTCAGCAGTGACTTCCCTTTCACATTTGTCTCAGCATATGATATGGCAGTGGATGCCATGTTACACTATAGACAAACTAATTCTGCTACTGGGGTTTAAGGAGAAAAAGGTGGCTTCCCAGGAGATGCTGCTTCTGCCCAAAATGAAGCCTTTTCATCCCTCTGTTGATATAGCTTCAACTTGGAAATAAGGAGAAATTTTCTGACAGTGAGAACCAGGGATGGGATTCAAAAAATTTTTACTACCGGTTCTGCGGGTGTGGCTTGCTGGGCGTATCATGGCTTGGTGGGCGTGGCAGAGGAAGGATACTGCAAAATCTCCATTTCCTCTCCACTCCTGGGGGAAGGTTACTGCAAAATCTCCATTCCCTCCCCACCCCACTAACCTGCTGTTAGCCTTCAAGATCTTCTACTATTGCTTTGCATCTTTTGGCTGCCATAAGTAATGGGGGGGAGGAGTGGGTAAAGTCTGGGAAGCGAGCTGGAGGTGCTACATTTTAGTGTTGTAAAAATGAGGAGGTGGGGAGTATAAATTCCTGTTTAGGTTTCTATTTCTTGCTTAGCTTTCTTTTCTCTGCGCAGCTGCAAACCTTTATCAAAATATGCCAAGGTCAACGGACAGAGGCCTCATCACCACCTGAAGATGTCCGCATGATCATATTCACAACTTTTAATTGGAAGAATCATTTGAACTATTGGGGGTGGGAACATTTCCTTCACTTTGTATATGTGATTTGCGCGCCTAATTTCTCAGATTCAGAATTCTATGGTTGCTACCACTTCATATTCATTAAAAGATATCTTTTCTCTAATCTAAGGAGTCTAAGTATTTCTTTCTTGAATTCCGAATGGAGCATCATCTGACACCTGCTTTCCAGCTCCATTCTTCTTTGCAGGCCAACAAAAAAAGACCCAGCCAATCAGGTACTCACATCATTGATTGGTGAAAGCCGAAGTTGTCGGAGTTTATAGTCTATCGCCTCACGATCTCCAACATTTTCCACAATATATGGTCCGTACTCTTTGCTGCTTCCTACTTCTGGCCAGTAGGGGACACATTTATTCTATTGGGAAACCAGAAAAATGTAAGGGAGAGGGACTGAAAGAGCACCATTGGAACTTTATTTAAATTTAGATCTTTGTTCAAAGCAGTTAAACTAGTTTACTGGTTTCTCCTTAGGTGCAACCTTGAAGCAGTTTTTAGGGTGGCCAAAGTGATTTTAGTGGAAGTCCAGTTCAATGTTAAGGGAAGAATTATGATGAAGCATATCTCTGTCCTGCTTTCTTCTCCCTGAATTTCTCTCATCAGTACAGATTCTTTATGCTGAACTAATATTTTTGGAAATTAGCAACATCTCCCACCCTCCCTCTATCTCTATCTCTCTCTCCCTCTCTTTTCTTTCTCTGTCTGTCTATCTCTCTATCTCTACATCCATCCATATCTATTTATCTGTCTATCTATCTATCTATCTATCTATCTATCTATCTATCTATCCATCATCTATCTATCTATCTATCTATCTATCTATCTATCTATCTATCTATCTATCCATCTGCTTACTTACCCGTCCTTTTTCCACTTCCCGAGTGGTCATCACAATGACGCGTGAATTTTCTTGCCAAATCATCTGCCAGAAATCATTAACAGTGGCATCCAGGCAACCTTGGCTGGCAATATAGGTTTTACTGCATTCCTCTGGACTAAACAGTTCATTCTGCCAAGAAATAAAGAGATGAGATTTAAAAAACCTCAAGAAATAAATTCCCATCCCTTCTTTTCTCCAGATATTATAGGGTAAACTAATCCTCACCTTGATGTAGTTGGCATTGATATAATCTGATCCAGGCACATTCACATCTCTGTCTTGAAGAATAACTCTGGAGTGGTCAACTGGAACATCAGACAAGCAACATGTCACTGAAGAATCACACCGTTTGTGAAAGGGACTTCAGTAAATTTTTTACACAAATGACAGGAGACAGTTTTTATTTCCTATGACCCATTTGAAGCATCTGAAAACACAGTGCTGAAATTCTTATTTCCAAAATAGCACTGGCAAATACTCTGACCTCAATAACACTTGGAATGCAAGATTTTGTCATTCCGTTCCTCTACTTCTTTCATTTCAAGGAGATTCTAACATCGTGTAGAAAAGACCAGAGGTAATATGTCTTTCCTTCTTCATCCAGGGAAGGAGATAGGATAGAAAAAAAGCCCTCAGCAGGCAGCCTGTGGCCTGACTCAGCAGTGAGCAAAAAAGAACAGCAGTTAAACAAAGCTGGTATACCAAAGATTGCCACTGTAGCCACAAGACTCTAATGACTTCACAGCTGAAGAGGTGAGGAGGAAACTGGAGAACCATAGTCCTGGGAAGGAGAGACTGGCAGGAGTTACTCTCAGGAGAAATAGGTTACTCACCAACCCCATGGAAGAAACTCAAAGTGCTCGAATTGTGTTATTTCTCCTCTCTCTCTAGTTTTAGTCACATTCCATTACTTTCTCCCATTTATCTTGACATTATTTTATTTTAGATTTTAATATATAGTCTTAGATTTAATATATAGATTGATAGATTTAATTGTTCGAAAGCATTTGCCAGTTTTATATTATTTTATTCTGCTTTGCAGCATTTTTTCATTCTCAAGTCAAATTTTATAAAAAAGATTAAATAATTTTGCTAATTACCCAAAGTTGCTTGAACTGAAAAGATTTTCCTTTGAATGCTTGGACATCCAAGCTGGAAGAAAATTAATTTGACTATCCATCAGAAATCATAGATAGAAAAGCTAGTTCATAAGGCAATATATAATATAAAGCAGTGGGGTGCTACAAAGTTCTGTCTTAGGTCCAGTACTCTTCAATATCTTCCTTAACAACTTAGATGAGGGAATAAAGGTGAACTTATCAAATTTGCAGATGATACTAAGCTGGCAGGAATAGCTAATACCCAAGAAGATAGGCTCAAGATCCAGATGGATCTTGACAGACTACAACACTGGGCCGTATCTAACAGAATGAAATTCAGTGTAGAGAAAAGTAAAGTCCTACACTTAGGCCAGAAAAACCAAAAGTACACATATAGACTGGGTGAAACTAGGCTCAATTGCAGTAACTGTGAGAGGGATCTTGGAGTCTTAGTGGACAACCAGCTAAATATGAGCCAGCAGTGTGCAGCAGCAGCCCAAAAAGCTAATGCAATCCTAAGTTGCAATAACAATCGAGATACAATCGAGATCAAGTGAGGTACTAATACCACTCTATAAAGCCTTAGTAAGACCACACCTAGAGTACTGCATCCAGTTTTGGTCATCACATTATAAAAAAGATGTTGAGACTCCAGAAAAAGTACAAAGAAGAGCCACCAGGATGATTAGGGGACTGAAGGCTAAAACATATGAAGACTGGTTACAGGAACTGGGCATGGCAAGTCTAGTGAAGAGAAGGACCAGGGGAGACACAATAGCAGTCTTCTAATATTTGAGGGGCTTCCACAGAGGGGAAGGGGTCAAGCTATTTTCTAAAGTGCCTGTAGGCCAGACAAGGAATAATGGATGGAAACTGAACAAGGACAGATTTAACCTGGAAACAAGGAGAAACTTTCTGTCAGTGAGAACAATCAACCAATAGAACAGCTTGCCCTCGGAAGTTGTGGGAGTGCCATCGCTTGAGATTTTGAAGAAGAGATCGGACTGCCATTTGTCAGAAATGGTGTATGGTCTCCCACTTGGGAGGGGGGGTTGGACTAGATGACCTATAAGGTCCCTTTCAACTCTGATTATCTGTTATATCTATGAAAGGTTGTTCAGCATGCAATAAACCAGACTTTTGCTTCTATGCTGACTGTGTATTTTTAAGGAATCATTTGTTTTGAAAAACAGATACAGTTGTAATATTTCAACTGCAGGAGGAAGAGTATTTACATGCATATAATACAATCAGATAACACCTCAGTTATCTGATTGTATTACATGCATAGGCAAAGCAAGGTTGAACACCAAACTCACAGGGCAAGATATTCTTATAACGGTTCTTGCTCTTATTTTCTGGTCTTTGACCTTCATGTCGATCATACAAATTCTTCGTTTCTTGTTTCTGTAGGCTCTGAAGGAAGAAATGATGAGAAGTTTTAGTAGTGCAGATGTAGCTGACAGCTAAAGAAAAGAGGCACATCTATATTTAAAAAAGAGATGGGAAAAAATAAATCTTCAAATATTAAAATTGTTTAATTAATGGATGTATTGTATTTCACAATTACTATATCACTATTGATTACGTCCCCGTTGGCTAAGGCCACCTCACATCAAGAAAGTATGGGGAATTATGCTTTCTATGATAAAGAAATGAATTTCTGCTTGAGACATCCTTGATCTGAGTCCTAATTTCTTCTACAATTGTATTGCGGGAAAGGCAATTTTGGCTTTCAGGTGTTGGTGAATTACAGCTACCTACAGCCATCTTCACTGGGGCTTCTAAGGGGTCAAAAAATGGTGTATGAACCTTTGGATTGCAGCATTGAATCCCAAGGCTAAAAGACAAAGAATAGTTCACTGCAGAAAACTCTACTCACATCAAATTCCTCCCAGAAACCACCTTTGTTTGCCTCTTCTGCTTGACTCCTCCTTTTGAGCATTTCCACTCTATTTTCAATGTCAGCTGCATTCACTCGAGTGGCATTGAAAGGCTTGGAGAGGGGGAAGGGGGAATGAAATGAAAGAAGAGAAAGAAAAATGGAATGTTGAGACAGAGAGTAAGAGCAACAAGGCGCCCACGATATTTCCCTTATCAATTTTACGTGTTGTGGGTCAGATTCTAATCTAATTTAATGTTGTTTGTATCTTTTCTTAAATTTATAAAACAAATGAATACTAAGAAACCAGCAGATTATAGGCAAAGCATCAGCTTCTGAGATGAGTTATATTTCCAAGAATATCTCTGAAACCTGCAGATGGTCTCTAACTATTAGAAACTAAGTATGATCCATAGTTGAAGCTATCCCCAAATTTTGTTTGCAAATGTGATAAATGTCCAGACAGACCAGATTGCAAGAACCATTGGATACCACAAAGGAAGATAAAGAGAGTTGGAGGGATCAATCACTTTTTCCAATCTGACTCTGGGAAAATTGACATTTTATAGTTGGACATACTGACTAAGTCACCATATGAATTTTGTTCCAAATTTTGACAACAAAGAACTTGGGAAAAATTCTAGGTTTACACTGTTCATGTCACTCTAAATATGGCTTTAGTCATGTTTTATTGAATAAGTTACAATGGCTGGGGTCATAAATTCTACTAAACTATAAGCCACAATGACTGACTGTGTAGAACTTGTAAAACCAAAATCGAACAAATCACATTGCTATCTTATTCTTGTGCAAATCTAACTTGTTTCTCTGTACAGGATGTTAAGGCTAACTATTAAAGCAAAACTAGAATCTGAGAAAAGTAGTTGATAAATGAAAAAAATCAAGGACATGAAGTTAAGATTTATGGATGTATCTGATGCTAAATTTCAGTAGTGGTTTAGAATTCATTAATTTAACTTGTACATGTACACCTTATTAGCACAGCTGGCTTTGTGATTATCATGAACAGATTGTCTTCAATTTTGAGACTGTGAAATAATATTATTGATGCTAACAATATTACATTTATAAACACACATAATACATAATATCTTTCTACAAACTGTATTAGACATCATAATGAAATTTACCTTTTGAATAATTCAGAGATAAGTTTGATAAGTAATAGCTTATATACCTGTCTCAAATATACATAAAATCCAGATGCTTCCTCAATTCCTGTCTTCTTAAAATGTTCCACTAAGTCAGTCAAATTGAGGAATCTTGCTGCATCCCCAATTGTGTACTGTCCTTTCTAGAAAAATGGAGAACACAAAAAACATTATTATTCCAGTCCCTCATATATGTAGGTGCCTTTCTGCCTATACATACACACACTTAATCTTACTGCTATATTTTATTTTTTACTATTATCTTTTCAATCCTGTGGAAAGCTAATCATCACAACCACTTTAATTAAAACAATTAAACATTTTATTCACATTTTGTCTCTGGTTATGAATCAATAATGTAATCATCTCTTTATGCAAATGTATTTTAGACAAAATATTGGATAATTAAAATGTTGGTCTCTTCTTAAGATTATGGGGGTGGGGTTTTTTTGGCTCTTTTTGTGGGGTGGGGCGTGATTCTGCAAAGCATTCCAATGAGAAACCAAAGGCTTGGTACAGCAGCTTCAAAGAGCATCCATCCAGGCAAAGGTACTTGTGGATACATGCTGATAATTCCATACAGAGCATGTCTGGGACAACCTCTGAACAGTCATGTATGCCTTCTACAAGGCACAGCTACTTTAACACTTCCATTTTGAGGATGAAGTTTTTGCTCCCACACATTAACTCTGCACAGACTCCTTTTAAATGTTTTTAATAGCTCTTGAAGTTTCAGACTCCCTCTTTGTTTGTTCTTCTTTGCATGATTTTTTAATGTTTTGTTGATGGGCACCTCTATCATGGCAGGCTCTTAAATGTCCCTGTTAGATGAAACCACAGGGATACAAGTGGTAAACTCCCTGCTTCTCCCATCCCTGCTACTAAGGAAAGCCTAAATAAAACTAATGAATCCCAATTCCTGAGCAAAGGGACAAACTTCCTTTCCTTTGAGGCTAAATAAAAAGGGAAAAAGACTTCAGGAAAATTTCATTCTTTGAATCTCTTCAGGAGCAGTAGTTGGCTGCATGGGAAGGAAAAGAAGGAATCTTAAGCCCAGTCCAAGCTGAGGTGAAATCTTCCAAGGCCCAGCATAAATATAATCTAATCCAGGTTTCTATGAGCAATGGATATTAGAGAGAAGTACTATGTGAGAGTTGTTTTTATTTTGTGTGTCCACAAGGCAAAGAGCCAGTTTCTTTCCAAGCTATTCTTCCTTAGGACCTAATTTTCATATTGTGCCTTTGTTTATTCAACATCTCCTGAGATTTAATACAACCTAAACCAAATACACATCAATGTTTTCTTTTCTAGAAAACAATGCTCTTGTAGGTTCCTAATAAAAGCTCAATACTATTCAAAATATTCATTTTTTGAGTTACTTCAGTATTTTAAACTGATATAGTAGTATGATTCAGGAGATCTAGAGGATTGGACGAATTGCTTATCCCTTTTTCTCCAGACACTACAGAAAAATAATAATGAAAGATTTCAGGGTTCTTTTTTTATCTCCGGTGTTACTTAATATCTATATCAAACCACTAAGAAGGATTCTTTGAAAGTCTGGAGCTAGTTGTCTGTCAACTTTAGTTAGGCTTAGTATATATTCTTTTTCTTACTTTCTCTTTGGCAGTCATGGGGGGAAGGGTTTTGGGCTTGACACATTCCTAAGGGGGGTAGAGATAGAGAGAGTAGAGATAGAGAGAGTTGTTTTGGCTAGGTGATTCTTCTTCCCATGGGAAAACGAGCTGTCTGTGCTTAAGCCCCTTGAGGTGGAGATTTATGACATCAAGCAACGTTGAATTACTTCTATTGGAGAATATGACTTTTAATATTGTGGGGTAATTCTGGGTTGTGTCAGATCTGGAATTACCATGGACTTTGCCAATTTGATGCTTTCCTAAATAAAAGAAATTGTCTTGGAAGATGGACTTTGTTCTTTTCTTTTTAAATGGATTTCATCACTTGGAAACCTGACATTGTCATTATTAATGTAGTACTTATATGTAAGGGGCTGCCACAAAGAAGAGAGGGTCAATCTATTTTTCAAGGCAGGATAAGAAGCAACGCATGGAAACTAATCAAGGAGAGAGCCAACCTAAAACTAAGGGAAATTTTCTGATAGAACAATTAATCAGTGGAATGACTTGCCTCCAGAAGTTGTGGAAGCTCCATCACCGGAGATTTAAAAAGGTTGGACAGCCATTTGTTTGGAATGCTTGAGTAGGTGGTTGGACTAAACCAGGGGTCTCCAACCTTGGCCCCTGGAAGCCTGGTGGACTTCAACTCCCAGAATTCCACAGCCAGCTGGCTGTGGAACTCTGGGAGTTGAAGTCCGCCAGGCTTCCAGGAGCCAAGGTTGGAGACCCCTGGACTAAACGAAGTGCAAGATTCTGTTATTCTGTTACTTAATTATCCATTCCTTTTCTGTGATTTGCGGGGGTGGGTGGGTTTACAATGAGCAGGGAATTTGACATAGACAGAACTGAGGTGTTAATGATTCTAGGAGCTACATTTTAGAATCTGGGGGAAAATGCCTATTTTGGATTTATTTGTTTGTTTGTTTGTTTGTTTATTTATTTGTTTATTTATTGGATTTGTCAATTGCTTACAAGATAATAGGTATAAGTATAAACATGAGTAAGAATACAGAAAATAGGTACGATTAAATGGGGACAATAGGACAGGGACAGTAGGCACGATGGTGCACTTATTCACGCCCCTTCATTGCACTCATACTTAATGGCAGTCTGGGGAACCTTGAATATGGTTAATATGGATGTCCAAATAATATTGGACATCCCCACAAAATCAATAATAAAGGATCATTTTTTTATCAGCTTTGGCTGATAAACCAATGTGCCTCTCTACTTGGAAGTGACAAACTAGGCTTCTAAATTCTTTAAATAGAGATCAAGTATAATTAATGAACAATTAAAATGATTACTTTCTGTTTAATAGTTGTCTCTTATGGGACACTAAGCATTGAATTTGGAGGGCTCTTAAGGGCAGACCCTCCCTAATGGTTCACACAGTATATAGTAGATTGAGATCAGAATTTTCAGTCTGGCAAGATTTCATCTCTAAGTATTTAACAATAACAATCTCAGCTTGGAAAAATGTCATTCTTGGTTTTGAGCCTGACAGTAATGAAGTATTTCAGAGAAGTGAAATCTCCAGGTTTCACCAGAGGTTTTAGACTTTTAACCTCCTTCTCAGGATCTCCAGATGAATAAGTAGAAACTCAGCTATGGGGGCAGTATCAAAAGAAAAAAGAAAAAAAAAGCTATTTTATGCTTGGGCTGTGAGGCTGACTACACACTGCAGAGTCAATGGCTTCCATCTGAGCTCAGATGAAACCCAGAGACACAGTCAAGCTCTTCTCTTGATCTATCAGATATCAATCTCTCCCTTGACTAAGGACACATTGCATTCCTTCCCTACTTCACCAGGCCCACATCTTGGTGCACATGATGCCACCCTTATCTCTGAGAATCCAGCTCCTGGATCTCAAGAGAATTGACTATAGCTATACCTTTGTCATCTACTATGGCCAAACAAGGCCAAATTTGGTTCCCTTTTTGTTTGAAGTGCAACTAACCTTTCACTGGTAAAGATACCGAATGTAGGGATACAAATGTGGAATATTATAGATCAATTGATAAACTGTTAAGGATCATGAAATTCCCAATTGGATTGTCATCTGGAGCCACGCAAGAAGGTGAAAATGATTTGTCTACCATCTTCCAGGTAGTGAAGTCCTCTCTATCTCCTTGCCATTTGTCAGAAATGGTGTAGGGTCTCCTACTTGGGCGGGGGATTGGACTATATGACCTATAAGGTCCCTTCCAACTCTGATTATCTGTTATCTGCCATTTTCTAAAATGCCTGTAGGCCAGACAAGGAATAATGGATGGAAATGAACAAGGGAAGATTTAACCTGGAAGTAAGGAGAAACTTTCTGACAGTGAGAACAATCAACCAATGGAACAGCTTGCCCTCGGAAGTTGTGGGAGCGCCATCACTTGAGATTTTGAAGAAGAGATTGGACTGCCATTTGTCAGAAATGGTGTATGGTCTCCCACTTGGGAGGGGGGGTTGGACTAGATGACCTACAAGGTCCCTTCCACTCTGATTATCTGTTATCTGTTATCCTCCTTCACCTTCTCTCCCACCTTCTCACCTCACACATAATCTTGATATGGGTAACTTTGAGTCGTTCATGGCTGTGGGCTCCAGTAACATCAGTCCTAGGTTTAGGCTGGTCAGTCAGGACAGACAGCACAAAATCACCAGGCTTGCTAAGGCTCTCACGCACTAAGAAGGTCCACGGTGCCGTCTTGCCTTGGAGTAAAGCCTCAGCTGCTGGACCAGAAAGATGTCCATGGTACCACCTGAGAAGAGAAGTGAAATAAACAACCAATTTGTAGAGTGGCTACAAAATAAAAGTGACTGGAATGTAATTAAACTAATGGAAAATTTGGATCATGATCAAGAAGGGACAGAAAGGGAAAAACAACTATTAAGAAAGCTACATGAATCAACAAAAAGATATTAAATATAGTTTTTGCTTTCTTTTATGTAAACAGTAAAACAAATCTAGCCATAATTCTTATTTTTACTGATTATTTTCCTCCCTGATAGGGTAAATGTGCATGCATAGATTTTAAAATGTTGATTTATAAGGAACAATTTTGTTTTTGTTCTTGTTATTGTCTGCTTTGCCATTTAGCACTCAGTAAACTCATCCTAATGTATTTTACCCAAATCTCAGTAAATTAAAAAAAAAATGAAAAACAGCCTGTCTGTGAAAAAGCAGAAAAAACTTTTATTATGGGGAAAGGCAGCAAGTATTAAGGACATCATAAACTACATGGAGAAAAAAAAACAATGTGATTTACCCCAAGTTAGTTTGGGGGTAATGTAGGTAATGGCAGGGATCCAGTTCATTAAAAAAATCAGTGAGGAAAAAGCTCTCTAATGGGATTTGCCACCATTTTGTACAACAGTATAGTGACCGTAATTGAACCCAAAATTTCCATTAGTAAGCAAGGCAGTTGTTAAGTGAGTTTTACCCCATTTTAACAACCCTTTTTTGCAACAGTAGTTAAACAAATCACTGTAGTTGCTTAGTGAATCATGTGGTCATTAAGTGAATCTGGCTTCCCACTTATTGGCTTTGCTTGTCGGAAGCAAGACTGGGAAGGCTACAAATAGTGATCACATGACCCTTGGACTGTGCACCTGTCATAAGTACATGCCACTTGCCAAGAGCCTGAATTTTGATCACGTGACCATGGGGGATGCTGCAACAGACATAAGAAAAGCAGTCATGCTTTTTTTCAGTGGCATTGTAACTTTGAATGGTCACTAAATGAATGGCTGTAAGTTGAGGACTATCTTTACTGCACCTCAGTATCTCAGTGTTTTTCAGAGGCCTGGATCTCAGACTAGAACTAGCCAGATGGGCTACAAAAACCAAACAAAAACCTTAACAGAATTAAATCTTTTTTAAAAAAAAAAAAAAGGTTATATTTTCAGTTGTAATAATGAAAAAAATTTTCAAGGCAGTAGCAAATGGTACTAAGGCACAACTTTTTAAACATTTAATCAGCATATAGGAAGCAACATTCTAGAAATTTCCTACGGTGCCTAAAATCTTACTAGCTCTAAGCACAACATCTCTTCCCTCATTGTGGATGAGCTGCTGATGCCAGCATTCCCAAAATCATGTTTACCAGGTCTATGCAAAGGTAACCAAGAAAAGTTGTCCATACAAAACCTTGTCAAGTGAACAGGCAAGAGTTTGCCCAATGAAATAACTCCAGGGACTTATTTGTGTGTGTGTTGGTGTGTTTGTGTGTTCAGTTCCCAAGTGAAATGCCCTCTGCGTCTTCCTTTCCTGGGTCTCTGGAAATATCACAGGTGAAACTTAGCATGGTATGGCTGGCAATCTCCTTTCAGTAATAAATTTAGTTGCCATGACACAATAGCTATGTAAAGAGTAGGAGGAGAAAACCCCAATTTCATCTTGTTGTGTTCTTCTGCCAATACAGACATGCTGCAAACAAAGTTTTGTTACTTCATTAGATTTCCATTTGGTCAGTTACCAGAAACTCAGTTGGTCAGACCAAATCCTAAAATTTACAACCCTTTTTATATTTCTCCTCAGTTCATTTAGTGTCAACTCATACCCAACTGTAAATCACATAAACATTTCCTGAACATGAAATGTATCTGCAAAATTAAAATGTTGGATCTTTTTCTGAAATTAAAGTGCTTAAGAATTTATTTAATGAGCCCCAATGAATTATACACCAACTTGGCACAAAAAGAAAACAAATGTTAATGTTGTAATTCTGTTGCACACTCCATGATTAATAATAGATAGGGCCTTTTCAGATGATGTTGACCTTTTAGAATGAAGGAGAAAATCAAAATTCTTCTTGGTGAACCTTAATGTCTCCTGCCTGAATATATTATATTTTTATTGTATGTATATGTGATTAACTCTATATTCCTTCAAAACTCTATAGCAAAATAATTATTCCTTATTAAAGAATTATAAGTAGGAAAATTAAAGAGTGTGAGGATTTTGTATCCAGAGTTAGTAATTAGTCTACATCAAAAGAGTAAATTTTCTGAACTTCAAAATTTGAACACCATTTTGAAATGAAATTAGAAGATCAATATTTATGTATTCCGTTTCCCCTAAGGCGTTGTTTTGCTAAACACTTTTTGACTTTGTCTTTCTTACTGCAAATCTATAAATTTGAATCAGTTGCCTCAAAGTGAACCAGAAGGTTACAAATCCAAAATCAGATTAAGATAAAGCATCACGGATTGGCAAAAAGATGAGAAAAAAATCCTCTTATGGATTATGGAGGGGATTTTTTTTCTTGTATTACTGTAATACAAATCATGATAATCTTTGTAATGGAGCCTGGCCACTGATCTGATTTTGAGACTCTTTTTTGTGGCATTACAAACTGTAATGGAGCCTGGCCACTGATCTGATTTTGAGACTCTTTTTTGTGGCACTTATTAAGCAAACACTGTGATTGTTAAGCAGACCCATTATTCACTATGGGGCATTTTGGCTGAAAACCAAAAGTAAACAATGTATTTTCAGCAAAAATTGTAAATCATGATCATCAGGCCCTGAGACATTGCAAATGGCCATAAACACAGCTCAGTTGCTGAATGCCTGAAATGCAGTCATTTTATTGACTGCAATAACAGAGGCAAGGGGGGAAGAGATGGCTGTCAGAAGTTCACAACCAGTTCATAAGTACATTTTGGGGTGTATCATAACTTTGAATGGTCATTAAGCAATCGGTCATAAGTCAAGGACTACATGTTCCACATTAATTTATTACATTAATACATCGCCCAATTCCATTACATCTTTAGGTAGTTTACAACAGAAAATTATTTAAAATAATGTAATACAAACAATATGGGAAGCAGATATTGGGAAAATTGCATAAATCAGTTTTACATAGGAACCCTGGTGATGTAGTAGTTAGATGCAGTATTGCAGGCTAAATCTGACCACAGCCTGGAGTTCAACCCTAACCAGCTCAAGGTTGACTCAGCCTTCCATCTTTCTGAGGTCGATAAAATGAGGACCCAGATTGTTGGGGGCAATATGCTGACATTATAAAAACATCCCAGAGAGTGCTGTAAAGCACTATGGAATGGTGTGTAAGTCTAAGTTCGATTGCTAAAAATCTCGAGGGGTCCACCACCCACTCTGACATGAGACTTGGGAGAAAAGCCTGATTTTGAAGGCATTGCTTAAATAAGACCAGAGTGAAAGTGGTGTCATATGTGGCAGCTAAACTGCTCATCAGTGCAAGATACAGAGATGACAGGATGGTTATTCTGGAAGATCTATCTGGTGGCCAACTCTTTAATTTAAAGTACTAATCTTTTAAGGCTGACATGATCTCGTAGACCAGTGGCCCCCAACCATTTTTGTGCCACAGCCCGGTACCAGCATCACAAAATGATCTGTGGCCCGGTACCGGCATCAGCACACATGGCAAGGTGAGCTGAGCGACCGGCCAGCCAGCCGTCCCCCGCTTCTCCCCACCACCTTCAACTCCTCCTTTGTACCTTTGTCGATGGGCTTCGGGACGGCTTTGGGACGGTCACTCGGCTCGCCTTGCCTTGGATGCTGAAAGAATCCTCGCGCCTTAATTTTGTTTGAAGCTGCCCCCCCTTCAATGAAACTAAGGCGCGAGGATTCCTTCAGGACCCAAATGCCGCTTTCCAACCGGAAAAGCTCACCGGAAGCACTTTCTCATCAAACAAGATGGCGGCGCCCAGAAAACCGGCAACCCGGTAGAAAATGTTCCACGGACCAGTACCGGTCCAGGGCCTGGTGGTTGGGGACCCCTGTTGTAGACGACCCTCACTCTGTCAAGGACCTATGAGTATTCATCTCAAACGATCTAAACCCCAGAGCTCACTGTAACAGCATTGCCTATATTTTATTTCTTAATAAAATAAAGTCACTTGGTACCACCTAAAACCTGAAGCCATTCATTCCCCTGATTACCGAATTCCATCTAAGATTTCTTCATCTGGAAGAATACTTTGCAACAAAACAAATACTTTGTTTTCTTGAAATATCCTTCTAGGGGATGAGCTAAAATCTTGAAATGTGGTTTTCTCAACAGCATTTTTCTGAATCCACTATTGATACTTATTTTTCTTCCAGATTTTAAATAATAGTAAGTCATTATTATTTCGCATAGTAAGGCATGCAGTTTTCTGATTACATAAGATCACAATCTGATAATGCAATTAAATGTAGCTTTAATTGTATTTTTTCCAAAGTAATATGTTAAAACTTGGAAAGAGGCAAAACA
Organism: Hydrophis major; assembly: GCA_033807585.1. Taxonomy (NCBI): domain Eukaryota; kingdom Metazoa; phylum Chordata; class Lepidosauria; order Squamata; family Elapidae; genus Hydrophis; species Hydrophis major. The sequence continues at coordinate 247,567,188 of CM066329.1, forward strand.
AAAATTGCACAAAAATGTCTGTCTCCTGAATGGACACTTTTCAATAAGTACTGAAACTGTTTCCACAAATCATCTCAGACCCTTAAATTGTGGAACTTACAAGAATAATGGGGAAATTTTATTTGTCTAATTGCTACCAATTCCCTATATTAAGATCCCTTCCTTTATCTTATATCTGGAGCAATTTTTTTACTTCAGCAATTGTACTTGTTGTGTTAGAGAGGTACTATTTTACATGATGTATCAAATAAGATATTTCACATATTGTATCTCTCTTATTCTCAGTTTGAGTAAAATAATCTTAAATCTCTAATTTTTAAATTGCACAATGTGTTTTACAAAGTAATCTGTCAACTGCCAACACATACTTTGATTAATTAGATATCAAATATGCCAACGAAACATTTGCTTTTTTAATGATCTTTTAGTTGTGAGGTATTTTTACAATAAGGAATAAAAAACAGATTTCAATATATTTTCTAGATTGTTCTAAAGTAACTAGCTGCCCATCCTGCTCCCCAGCTTAAATTATATTGTTGTTGTTATCTTGCAATTATTTCACTCTTTTCAAAGACGCTATAGGAAATGTTGAAATCTATAAATAAAGACATAGTTGAATACTGTTCTTAAACTGTTACGCAAACTGTGGTCATTTCTGCAGCATGTTGACCTGGAAAGGCTCAAGATGCTTCACAATGCGACAACTACGATTTTACAGGCTCTAAAAGTTCAGGACTTCATATCATGACACACTGATTACCAGTTTTCTTATGGATATTGTCAAAGGTACTAAGCAACTTGGGGTCAATTTACTTAAAGATTAGCTGCTCCCAAAAAACTCTGGCAATTCTGAATAAAAATTCTGGAAAACTTCTATTCAAGCTAGTTTGATATCCATTCAAACTGAATCTTTGTGATAATCACTCACTTCGACTGCAGAATACTTCCTCTGGTTCTTAATGTCACAGTTTCGCCCAGTTTTACTTAGTTCATTTTCTAATTAATTCTGAGACCAACAGTGGTGGGATTCAAATTTTTTTACTACTGGTTCTGTGGGTGTGGCTTGGTGGGCGTGGCAGGGGAAGGAGACTATAAAATCTCCAGTCAGAGGTGGTATTTGCCAGTTCTCCGAACTACTCAAAATTTCCTCTACTGGTTCTCCAGAACTGGTCAGAACCTGCTGAATACCATCTCTGGAGTCCAACCTTTCTGGACTCAGGCTTTAGCTGCTGCATATATTACATTTAATATTGGTTTTAAAGAACAGGTTTATTTTTAAATACTGCTTTGAATTATTTTTTTAGTAGTTTTGAATATTTTCAGCTGATATTACTAACTTGCAAAATATGAGTAACAGCATTTATGTAGGCCACAGCATTTTAATGGCTTCTATTTTATTTTGGCATGATTCTTATACAATGAAGAAATCAGTTTTGATTTTTAAATACAGAGTTCTTCGGCTGGATCAGAGTAGGAAGCAAAACAATCAGAGCTAAGGCAAAATGCAAGAGTCATGAAATTAGGAGAGGCCCAAGGAGGTTATGTTTACTTGTTTAAACTACTGAAATATGACAAACTAGAGTCACATTGTAATGTTTGCCATTTTCTGTGGAGGAAAAAGTAATTGTGGATGGAGATTTACGATTAACATTTTGAGTTTACATCCATTATTTTAATTAACTTTCCAAAGAAACAGTAAAGCAAGTCAGAGATTATCACATCGTTTAGATTTTTCACTTCTACCTTTAGGAATGTAGAGAGACCCTAATATAAAGAAGAATAAACACTCATAGCCTGCCTATTTATGTATTTGCTCATTGTTTGTTTGTATTCTGCCTTTATTATTTTACAAATAACTCAGGTTGGTGAACGTATCCAACATACCTTCCTCCTCCTATTTTTCCCACAAAAACCTTGTGAGGTGGAGTGGACTGAGAGAGAATGACTGGCTAATCACCCAGTTGGTTTTCATGGCCTGATGCCTTTACCCACCAAACCAAACTCTCCCTCAAATTATGCTATCATACAAAAATCATATTTTAAAAGATTGAGAGATTAGATAAATCCTTTATATGTTTATTAATAACTCTGGTAGCCTAACCAGAGTTTTATAAATGGTCATTTAATGCACTTATCAAGCTACACATTCAACTCACTGGTCTGATAAGGGGGGGGCGTCAATGAATTTTGTTGAAGAGAATAATACAATAAATGCAATCACTAAAGTTTTTATTAGTGTAGGGAATTTTAGAAATCACACTGCTTTTGTTTTAGAATTTTTTTCTTTAAAATAGGAGGAGGGAATCTGTGCTCCTGCAGAAGAGGCTAAACTACATGTCCTAGCAACCTCAATGAGTAATAATGAGAGAAGAGGGAAGCTATATTTTGACAACTACGTCCGTTCCAAAAGAGGTTCCAGAATATAGAACTGCTGGGTAGGAAATGAACAAAGCTATCATTTACTAAGTGAGCCTCTTTCCCTCTCAGAGAGGAAACAGTTAAGCTCAGTGGACCAAGTGGAGGGGAAGCCACGTGATGGAAAATCTTGGTTGGTTTGTGGGGAGGGTGGCTGAGTTTTCGTAAGAGCCTGGAGGACAGAACTTTCCAACCGCAAGGGAGGAAGCAGCAGGCTCCCTGGCCAACTGCTGCCTTTGGATGTGAGCAGGCCTGCACACAAAGACCTAGAGAGGATAAATAGACCAATTCTTTTCAAGGGAACAGCAGTTTGTTCTGGAACAGAACAAACCCAGTTCTGTCTCATGAATGGCTTAACAAACCATAGAACATAGAATCACAGGGCTGGAACTGTCCATGACCAATATGAACCAAAGCCATCCATTTTAACACAATTTCCAGATGGATCGCAGTAAGAAAACGAAGAGTCATAGGACATCATAATGACAAACACATTTCCACAATGGTTTATGCCATCATAAGGCTTACAAGCTTGCAACAAAAGAAGAAACATGAAGTAAACCTGCGAAAATAAAACGTGTGACCCCGGACGAATGATTTTCTTGATACCCGCTTGTTATCGACACCACAATCTTTGCATTTTAACAATGTGCCAAAAATAACAAATCAGTGAAACAAAAGAAACCTAATTTCTAAATATAAGTCACATCAATATTGAAACTTCATCACATGACAAAATTTAGTATATGCTCTATAACCTACTGTCTTAGGGAATCTCTCAGTTTAAGAAAGCTTGAAAAGTAAAAGGGGAACAATGCTGAGAGGAAAGTTAATCATTCATTATATCCTATACTAAAAGAACAAAGGACATGTAAGCATACATTATATAGGACACATTTACTTATATACTTCTAAACAATGGTTAGCTTTTTTCAGGTGTTATAAAAAAGAACTACACTGTACCTCCATTCAGAAATACTCAGGATCTGTGGAGTCTTTCCACTTGAGTGAATATCTTGATTTTCCAGGGTCCTCTTGAACATGGACAAAAAGTGGGCATTGTGAGAAGTCCTGCCCCACAGAAGTCCACAAGGAGGACCACGGAAAGGATACTGGACCAAGAATTTTCTCTACATGAATAAAACCATCCTGTTTATAAGAGGGCCTGAAGCGGTTTTCTACTTAAGCAGTGGTGCAGCATTTGTAGGTGTGATTGGAATGAACACACATTGGTATGCCCTGATGGATAGGCATTAATATTATTTAAGCATATTAAGTGTAGTCTGTTGCTGGATAACTGGGATAACTGGGACATTTTCAGATTTCAGAAGTTTTCACAAGAGATCCAGTGTTATTGATAATGAGGGAGCCTGGAGTTATATGGAAAATGAAGACAAATAGCTGCACCTAAAGATGACAGTATTAGAGAAAATTTTAGCCAACCCTTTGGCTCAGCATCCCACAACTGTTTGTCAACAAAAACCAGGAACAAGAGGCCTTGATTGCCCACATGTGGCTATGTCTCCTTTCTTCTTTTCATTTTGAGAATTTCCTTATAGTTCATACTAATTATTTACCTTTTCTTTCCTTTTAATAAACCATTCCAGTATCTTTAAAATTATCATTAGCATTTCTTCTTTATTATTTTTATATTATTTATTTTCATTTAGAATTTCACTTCCTGAAGCTGTTTTTGCAGGTACATTTAATTTTTTTTTTTTAAGAATATCTGCACTAATTATATGCATAATGGCTTATGCAGATGTAGTAACTTTTCCAGACAGTTCAGTACTATGTATTTCCCTACTGAATATGCACCAGGGCTTATTTCTGCATAGAAAAGCAGCAATTATTTTATGAGCAATATTTAAGTGACCCAATCATGCAAGATTCACCATATGCTTAGGTTTAAAATCTTTCAATTCAAAAATTGAATCTCTCTATATATTTCAAACTATGCAATTAATGATTGCTCTTTCTTCTCAGGAGTCCCAGGACAGTACTAGGTATAACTTGATATGGACTTGTAAACAGTTACCTCTTCCTGGAGTCCATTAATTTTCATCTAAAAGGCAACTGCATAACTAGAATAGGGCATGCATATATGTGCGCGCACACATAGACACAGTGTTTGACTTTATTTAATATCTTGTCTGAGAAAGACATCTCTTAGAAGAAGAAATTTACATTCAAGTTGAGATGTAGATATTGGTTATTTTCATGATGTTAGCGGAATTTTTAATACTTTTTTAAATTATTGTCTTACCTGCTTTGTGTACTTTTTAAGTAGAAACATAGAAAATAAAAGTATTTTAGACCATATTTTGCTTGCCACACATATTTGCCACACATATTTTGGAGTAACACATAACGTTCTTTCATATGTTCCAGATAAATGAATGTCTTTGTAGAGCGCTTAGACTATCATTCAGAAAACCCTATAGGATCTAAAAAAAGCATGGAAGGACCTAAGAGATCATCAAGTCTAGTCCCCACATACTACAATATTCACTACACCATCCCTCCTAGATGACTATTCAGACAGTGCATGAAAATAAATAATCACTAAATATATTATATGTAATGTACAATTATATCTACAGTATATAGATCCACAGCAGAGATACATATGATAAAAGGCATAACTTTAAAGTGTGAGCACCCCTCCACTGAGGCTCAATGTGAAAAGGAAAGTCAAGATGGATATGGTGCTATAGGTAGAAGCAAATGTGCTTTCCTCATACCTTTCTGTTGTGGGATCAGAGCAGTTGAGTGGATATCTCAAATCGATGATGGTTCCATCTTTATCCTGCAGGGATCCCTGCTGCTGTGTATAATACTCCACCAATTCTGATAGAGTAGCAAATTTCTCTCCTCCATAGAGATCATAATAATCCCCAGTATTCTGGATACGGATGTGAGTTACCTCATCACCAACCCTAAAAGAGAGAGGCAGAAGCTTCTCATCAATTGATTAGAAAGGGAAGAACAAAGGAGAAATTATCCTTCACTATTACTCCTGGTAGGAATTCTAGACCGAAATAAGGGATCTTGAAGAGTTGGATGGATTACTTGGTATTTGCTCTCACCCAGAGTTTATCATCCACCCCACAATATATGAGTTGAATATAAGACTTTTATCCAAACTGGAGAATTAGGACTAGAATGAAGCTGGAGCCAGTGATTGTATTTGTAGATGTACCACGGAGTTTAGGAAGCTGGGATTTGGGGTTGTTTTTATTTTGGGAGGGAAGAATATTGACTTTCTTTGGTTTTTACTTCTGTTTTTGTAAGCCACTGGAATTGTGACACATAGGAAGGGTGGCCATATTTGCCTTTCAAATAAATACATAAGACTGAATTCTGCAGAAAGCTAGCTAAAAAGATTGTACCTTTGGCTCCCCGTGGCATTTCTCCAATTGTAATTTCACTTGATTTTTCATGCTTTCTATGTTAAGACAGGCAGATATAATAGAATTAGAAGTGGCATTGATATTTTTACTTACTTCAAAATGTTTAACCAGGACTGTAATTCAGAAGAAGGTTTACTGTATAAGATTAATACTCAAGTTAGTGGAAATTCCAATTTAAAAGAAAGGAAGGAATAAAGTTGCTTTACTGAAATGGAGGCCAGTTGAAAATTAACATGGGAGTGAGAAGCTGTGGAAGGTAGTCCCTATGGGAAGGCTTGAACCAGGTCTTTCTGTTCCAATGTCTGATGACTTCCTCAAACCATAGACATTTTTTTAAAGAGCTTTGTGCCGCTAGCCTAGGGAGCTGTTTATTTTGTTTGGAGGCCCGTTCCCGGAAAAGTCAGTATTATGCCATCATCAGATTTATTTCAGAGAAAGTTGTAGAGAGAATCAGTCTCTGAATTTACCATCAAGTCTCTCTTCCAAACCCCCCATCCCCACAAAAGGCAAAAGACTCTGGGGAAAACCCCAGAGAAAGAATTCATCTTCAAGTTTGTGGAAAGTTGTAAATTTCACAACAGCCATCTTCACTTGCAGTCTTTCTATTCCTCCTTTTCTTTTTCCACTCTGGCCTTCAATTCCAATGTGTCTTGGGATTTTCTAGGTATTATTTATTATTATTCATTTAAATGTATCATTGCAGCCCTCTCTCATAGACTTTAGGAGTGATATATATAACAATTAACCATGGAAACCATGCTATGATATGGCCTCCATTAATTACAAAGGGGAAAAATATTTCGGTTTTTTACTGATATGGAATACTTTTGGAGAATAAAGATTGAAGAGGTGGAAAGTAATGTGTGTCTCAAGGAGAACCATAGAATTGGAAGAGGGAGGGGGGCAATTACCTGACTGAAAGGGAAAAATCCCCCTTGTTCTTCCGGCTGGGCCGAGCCAGAAAGCTGCCATGAATTCCTCGTGCTTTGAGTAAGGCCTCAGCATCTATGCCACTCAGGTCACGATGAAACCACCTGCTTAGAGGAAGGAAGAGAGAAAAGTAAAAACGATGGACATCATAAATGGCACAATTCAAAAAGTGGACATTGGTTTTCCTTCACTTTCTCCACTGCCCCAACAGCACTGACTCCCACTAGAATGATCATAATTTAGAATTAACAACAAATCAATGAGAATCATCCAGTGCAGATCAACCAAAGTAGACTGACCCTTCAGTTCATCTGGACCACAGCACTTTCAGATGCAGTCAGTTCGCACATTCAGTGTTTGGTCATTAAGCATCATTTGTTTGTTTGTTTATTCATTTATTTATTCATTCAATTTATATACTGCCCAACTCAACCAAGTGACTCTGGACAGTTTACAATTCTAACATTCTAAAACAATTATAACAAATTAAAAGACATGAAAACAATAAAAACAGCCACAAAATACAGTGGCAAGTAATCTATGGAGAGAGACAGGGTCATCCACTTTCTAACTGAGCAGAAGGAAAACAGATATATAGCTAGTGAAGCTGTTCCTCCACTAATAACAAGTAGTAGAAGAAACTCTACTTGCTACATTTCTGCTAGAACCTAAAGATTCAGCAGCAATTGCTGCCTCTATTCCCCAATCCATACAGCCAGAGGCAACACAATGATCTGTTCCAACAACTGTCTCCTATACCAGTATCACACTCATGCTCCCACAGAACATTGTCCCTCCCAGTTCAAGGAAAAATTTCAAGATCTGCTTAGAAAGAAAACATTAACCTATAATAGGCAATCCTAAATTTTTTCTTACCTCATTATTTTCCAGGTGACCAGTGGCAGAATCAAAAGTCCAGTTAAGAAAACAATTGAAAAATTAACTGAAGAAGTTTCTTTTAAGATGAGAATAAAAGCAAATGAGTGTTTGATGACTTTCCAGCTGTGAATTCTCTTTTGACTCTACCCATCTACCTCATGCGTTTCCACTGCCCATCACACATTCATAGTCTCTCCACGATCAATCCGTGTTGATAGGTATGGACAGAAAGAACTGAGGCAAACAGGCAGTTCCAAGTTGCTGAGCCCTAACACAGGAACAGGAAGCATATCTAACATCGTTGTTCTTCACTGCAAGTTGCAATGTGTGCACTTCTGCTTCTGCTTTTGGGTGCTTTTTCTCCTTCTGTCCTATCTTCCTTGCTCACAACTATTTCTGTCTTTCTTCCTTTTGGGGGGAGGGAGACAGAATTCACAATAAAGAGTGCAAGGCAGTCCATTTAAGTATCACTACAGGAGAATTCAACACCAGTACTAAATGCAACATAATTAAAGGCAATTACATCCCGAGAGTATGTAATCAATAAATATAAAAGACTTTGGGGGATTCAGGCCTGCAACAGAGAAAGAAAGCTTTAAACATTTCAGGTTCTATTTTCTTAACATTATTGTGTGCTTTTTGCTTCCATAGGAGATCCCTTTACCAGATTGCATTATTTTGCCTCATTCAACAGAATGAGGTGGAATTCATAGATGTTCACCACAATGACATATAGCTATATCATGCAACAGTAATATCTTTTTGCACCATCAAGAAACTGTCTACTAGGATCTGGTCCAATTTAAATCCAGCAAAGGTGTTTATCCCTTGATGTTAATATAAAATGTCCTTTTGTTGGATCGTCTTCCTTCTTTCCATTTGGGTATTTGAATGCTCCTTGAACAGGCCTTATTTCATGACAGGAGAAAGTTTTAATTGCTTATTTTTTGTTTTTTGTAAAAGGGAAACAAAATTAAAAGGGAAAAAATAAATTTGTTTTTTGAATCTCTCTGCCTAGAAGGGAAATGCCTAGAATAAGACTTTGAGCCAAATATCCAGCATTTCTAATTTATCTTTAGGCAAGGTCTTGATTGCACAATCTAAGTAAATAGTGTACTAAATAATGATCTCCACTTGAAGCTGTAGAATAAAATTCATACATAGAAAAAGAGGGGAAAGTTCTTATAAAAAAATATGTCCACAATGTAAGTCTCAAGTATAGAATTTGCAAATATTAAAATTTCATTTTAAGATGTGCATACGTGTGTTTCAGTCGTGCCAACTACTTTCACCTAATTTGCCTGATTTCTGGTTACATAGACTCTTCAATGTGGACAGTTTTTAAAAAAGGAGGAAATAGTGTTGCTATAAGATGACATGTTAAAATGGTTAATCTTTTTTTTTACTATTAGTGTTTTTATCTGAAGAATTATTTTTGTTGAACATCAAAGCTTGGGGATTGTACTCTAAACATTGAACCTAACCGAGATAATATTTAACTCCACTAGCAGATATTTTTGGCACTGATAATAAAGTAGCGCAAATTCTGATGGCTAACTGCAAGATATAATAATTCCATTGTGTGCAGCTGTCCTTCTGATTTATGTTTATGCTAATGAAAGCTTGTGTGAGTCTGGTCCTGATCATGATGATCACATACAGGTGAAGGAAGCTTAAATTCTTAGCCCAGTCATTTGTTTTTCAAATTGACCTAGAGATGTTTTCTTTAAAGATTCCATTAATGGCAGTAGATATCAAATATATATATATATATCAAAGAGTGGGAGGTTTAGTTTCCTGTCCCCACCCTATGTGCTGTAGATCCCCTCCGTACATTCACACAAATGAAAATAATAATCAGTTATTCAGCTGCAGGCTAAATACATAGCAAAGCTTGATGATCATCCAATCCCTTCCTCACCCCACCCCCCAGTGGCATTCCCAAGATTTCTCGCACTACTCTAGGGAAAGTGGGGGGATGCAATGCTCTTAGCCATGGATACTAGCAGAGCTCTAAAATACTGCAACAAGTGGCTTGTGGGTCAGCATTTTTTAAAACCAAAACAAAATATTTGGATCAGCCCAGGTCAAACCTTTGAAGGAAACCTTGGGCGGAGCTGTATGTTCCCTGCCTTTGCCCTGCATTGCTCTTTTGCAGAGTGGCACTTGATGGGGAAATTTGGAGAGAGAGAAAGTGAAGGGGGGAAGAGTTTAGTTCATTTGCTACTCTTACATTTGGTCTTCCCCAGATGAAATTTAACGCTTAATAGTAAAGAAAGAATGGAAAGGAGAGGACATGAGGCTGCATGGCACTGCATATGAGTATTACTCCAGCTGGCTCTATCTGGCAGCAGTGGAAAGCTCCAACATAATACAAGGTCTCTCCTAGCTTTGCTACCTAAGGTCATTGAACTAAAGATAGGATTTTCCAGTGTTTGGGGCCTGAAACTTCTAAGCGCACTGGCAAAAAGGACTACGGTGTGAGTTTTCCCACTCACAGAAGATGGCTGCCTGATGGTTACCGCAATGCTCTTTACCACACTACACCCTCTGAGGATGCTCAGCTCACTATCAACAAGTGAACATTCATCTGGCAAAAGCAGAGAGCCCACAGCACTAGGAGTGGTTTTCTGGGAAGCTATGAGGGCCTTTAGGTTCCAGAGAATTTTCAGAATTAAAAACATGGCTGGAGATTGGCACTTTGCTCAACAGTGTCTTTGGATAGACTAATGTTTTGATGTAAAGAATCAAGCAGGTTTTCTTGGAAGGTACTAAGGGACACTGCTCTGCATTTTCACCTATCAGGTAGGGAAAGCTACCTGAAAGCAACTCTAACTAAGCCCATCTGATCTTCATGATGCAGTTTTTCATAAGTTCTGCATCCCTTCCCACATCCTCTCTCCTGTAGAGAGGTTTGCTCTTCAGCTTGCCTAGGGCCAAAAGAACAGCGACTGCTGGGTAAGACATACCTACATGATGGAGTTGTGCCTAAGAAAACTTGGTAAGACAAGGTAGCAGTGGATTTTCTGGAAAGAAGGAAAACAGAGAGAACAAGACAGCAGATGCAAGGATCCATAGATGAATATGCGAATCACCCTATAGCTCTATTTATTATTTATCTTGGTGCTTTTAAAAGTTAGCAATGTTACAATCAATTGATTTGGTTGTCTTAGAAATGAAAACAGTACTGAAAGTGCTAGAAGATTAAGTTACACACATCTTAGTCTTTGATATCTTGACTCTACTACTAAACAGCATTGTTATGAGGGTTTCTACATTTCAATACATCACAAAATTTTCCTATTTTTTTAAAACATCAAGATACAATAAGCCTGTTTTGTTTACCCTTAATCTTCACCTTTATCGTCATTGTTTTAATTGACTTTTTAATATTACTAATTAACTACTTTCTTTTACAATGCAGTCCTTATAAATAATGAGTGAAACTACTGGTAAAAATCAGCTTTATCTCCTGAAATTGTTCTGATCACATTGCCAGCCCCATCATTCTGTACTTACTGTATGCTGATGCAAAATTAAGCCTTCATGCATTCAGTGGGCTCACCTCCAGGAAAGTCCATATCATTTATATTAGTATTAACTACCAACAGCTGGCCTACTCTATTGCAATGCCACTAGCTATTAAGGGGGAAATGAATACCTACATTTGCCCATTTGCATGTTAACCCCAGTTGGAGAAAGAACTGTGTACATCCTTAGTTCTTGCTAATTACAGACATGATAAAAATAGAAGCCCATACTTAAAAAACCTTCACTGCACTGAAACAGAAGAGCCTGAGACCGGAAAGTTACCTGGTGAAGCCAGAAGCCTCTGCCTTAGTGAATAGGTGTGGTGGAAGGAAGCTGAATTAAAAAAGCTGCTCCCAATACAAAAGACTTCATTCTTTTCCCTGCTAAATGTCTTCCCGAGCTGGAGTTAATAAACACCCAGGAGGTTACCGGGAGAGGAAGAGGCTGAACCTGAGCAGCAGGTAACCAAGGGAGGGGCTGTTTGCTGTCTCCGCCCCCATTGACCTACCGGGAGGCCCTCCCTGAGTAGATTTGGGAAGCAGGAAAAAAAACCCAGTTCATCCCTGAGCCAGTTGTCTGAAGAACCTGCTCAAAACAGCAGCTTTGACACTTTTTAAATTCAGAGGACTTTCACTGTTTACACTTCATTGTAGATATACTCATGCATTTATAAATTCATCTGCTAACTTTGGCTCATGACTTACCTACAATAGGAAGTTTCTTTCCATTAAACTATTTTTTGTCTCTTGGCATATAGAAATGTGCCCAAGGCTGTATTGCCTTCTTAAACTACAGGCAAGATGGCATTGTGCTTGTTTTCTACTTAATTATAATTTTGGGCCCACTCTTTTGAGCAGTTATAAATCCATCTCCTTCTGTACTCTTAAGGTTAGAGAAATAACCCTCGTTCTAAGAAAAGCACATGGAATACTTTTTAAAATTGAACTGAATACTTTGAACTGAATTTTTACTGTTCCTCACCAATCCCTAGGATCGAGCACATAATGCAGTCAGAAATGTCTGTTCCCTAATTGTCAATTTAGATTTTAGAGGGATGTTGGAAAAAGCTCGAGAGCCCTCTAGCAATGTGAGCCCCCTAGTGCAGACAAAAGTGATATACTGTAGATACTCAGGAATAAACCCATCCATGGATAAGCCAAGCCCAATTTGGTAGTGTATTTTTGAACCAAAATTTCTGAGCTTATTGGTGAGTATATACAGTAATTGGAATTATGGACAATTAAACTGTAGCATTGCTCAAAACTTTTTTAGGTGACACAGTGCAATTTTTTATGATGAGTGGATATTTCAAACTTAATGCCCCCCAATCTCATGAAATTTTGTGGGTTCACAAGTTTGTTATACTTTCAGGACATTCAACTATTTAATTTAAAAAAAAAAGAATTCCAAAGGCACCATCCTAGATGATGTATTGCTAATCTTTCAGTTCATAACAGAGTTTTCAATTTCTTGGGTAAATGAAAGGAAATTTTTGTTCAAGGAGCATGTTTATATTATAGAGTTCACTATGAAATTAGACATCATGAGAAAATATAATCTGTCATTCTAACTTCCATGTTTTATGACTAAAATGTGTTTTATAAACTCACCCAATTGTGGCTTATTGAATAAATTAGGGCTAAACAGTATCAATTAGATATAGCAATGATTACCAGGTTGGACAGCTTTCGAAGGGATCTGAGCATTCAGCGATATCTATCTACATAGGGGCCCAAAAAAGTCCAGTTATGACACCGCACTCAAAGCTGCATCTTTGGCTAAAAGGAAAAAAGCAGTGTTTAAATTGCACGGTTGCAGCCACTATCTTGGCACTTCCACTCAATGAAGAACATGAGCAGTGACTATTCTCTCTCTAAAGCAACATCCCTCTCAGGGCGCTGGCTGAGGAATTGCCAAGGCTGAGAACACTGCTTTTAAATTCGTCAGTAGGGACACTGATGCTGTTATCCTCCAGCATCTGTTTTGTGGATTGTATAGGACAGGGGTGTCAAACTGAAGGCTTAGATCTGGCCAGCAGTGCTGCCCTAGAAACAGTGAAGAACCAGCCTGTGGTGGCTCTGCTCAGGGGGTGGGGGGTTGTGTGTGGAGCTCAGGGAGTCGAGCTCTGTTTTCACTGCCAGAGGCTGTCACAGCTCTCTCAGGGAGTCGAGCTGTTTTCACTGCAGGAGGCTGTCACAGCTGAAAACTGAGCTCAGGAGCCCATTTTTCCAGGCCATCACAAGTGCCCCCATGAGTGATGTCAAGCTGGCCAACGCCTACTGCGGTATCTGCTATCCCGCATCAGATGGGCGGCTCATGATAGGGAGCGAAGGGGAGAGAAACGACAGGAAGCGAGGTTTCCTCTGGATGAGCGCGCCCCGAATGTCTTGGCACACGCTCTTTTATTGTGCTTTTTTACAAGAAAATGATTTAATCAAAAAGCTCAAGTCAAACATGATAATCTCATCAGGATGTGCATGTTTACAAAGCTGCATACCGGACAGATCATTTACAGTGTGGATAAGCTTATTAACAACCGTCTAGCTCCTTGTCCCTTGTACGTGCCTTGCAAAGGTCACTGAAGAGACAGAAGTTAATGATTACACGTGAATGATACAATGTTGCAAACACATGAATGATACATAGTTGCAATGATACATAGTTGCAAACACATGAATGATACACAGTTACAATATCTCCTCTGTTTTTATTATTTATGACGAGTCTTCTTCCTCGTCCGAGAAGACAGGAACCATTTCTCTGAAATGTTCACCGTCCCCGTCATCTAGGCAAGAGTGCGACCCGTCAGCGTCAGGGTTGTCCAAGGAGCGGTAACTCAGCAATGACATTTTTTCATCCGGTGTTGAGGATATAACATGAGCTTGCAATAACACATTAACATCAGCAGTTATGGAGGATAATTGATTTTTTAAAAATTGCAATATTCTATTAAAACAATAAGGTCCTATAATACATATCAATATAATGATTATTAATGATCCTGCCAATGCAGTTAAAAAGGTTGTAAACCATGGCGAAATAGAAAACAAGCCCCCCCCCCGCTATCAGCATAAAGACAACATTCTTCTTTAAGCATAGCACACAATCCCCCTTGTTTTTTTAAAAAATAACAGATCTAAATCTTTACGATTTTGCAAGAGGGGGTATTCCATGGGTACCTGTAGGGATATAAAATCATCAGAGTTATACACACAAGCCATACTTGAATGCAAAATGATTTGGATTTAACAATTTCATCCCCGTGGACACATGCCGTGAGACCGGTGGAACAAGTCCAAACAAAATTATTGCCAGGGATAAAATACATTCCTTTCAGACTTCCGGTTTCGCGTGGCTTCGGGGCAGCAGGAATTCGCGACAGCTCGCGATTCCTGCTGTGCTAGCCGTCGAGGTACCCCCGATCCAGATGGGTCAGGGGGATATGGCTGCCCTGTAGGGACAGCTGAAGAGAGAGGGGAGTCGGATAGGGAGGTGGGGGTGTCGCAGACCCCCCCCCTTCTCCGGGAAAACCCCTTTTTCCCAAGGCGGTGGAGCGGCGGTCAGCAATGGCCGCCACGAAGAAGCCAGCAACCGGGTAAGAACTGTGCTGGAGGAAGTGTGAAGAGTGAAAGTTCTGTCTGAGCCGGGTCAAGTAACACCTTTTAAATTGCCTGGAATTGAGCTGCTTGAATTGCTGGAGGATACATTGTATCCCTAAGAAGAGCGAAAAGCGGCGGAGAAGCTGTTAAAGGGAACTTTTTTTTTTTTTTTTTTTTACTCTCCCACCCCACGGAAATAGCAGAAATATTTGGATATATTAGACATTGAAAGTGGATTGCTTTGAAAGTTGAAGCTAAGAGACAAAGGGATTTTTGGACATTGAAAAATTTAAGAAATTGGAAAATCTTTGCTGGAGGTATGGATTTCTGATTATTTAAAATTGTCATTGCAAGTGGGAAGGGAGAAAAAAAATTGGAGCAGAAGCTGAAAAAGGAGGAGATTGTCTAGAACGTCTTTGTGGATCCCAAAGGAAAGATATATGGTAATTGGACCTCTTTGAATAAAAATTAATCCAGAAAGAGAAAGAGAAGAAGGAAGAAAAGTATTAACTTTTGGAATTTTTTTTTTTTAATTGCTTTTGATTGTCTTTGATTAAAAATACTTGTGGTTGTTTTGGAAAAAGTTTCCCTTTTTATAATGGCATCATTTGTGGATGAACTAGAGATTGAATATCAAAAATATAAAAAAGAAGATACTTTGGGCGCTTTGTTTCAATTCTTAGAAATGGCGTTATGTTCTGTTGAAAAGTTGATTACGCAGCAGAAGGACTGGGACAAGGAAGAAGAGGAAGAAGAAGCCATCTTTGATTAACAATGGGTCCCTTCCGGAGAGGAGGAGAAAAAGGATAAGAAAAAGGGGATTTTAAGAATTATAAAAACAACCAAAAGAGAGAAAAATGAGCGAAAAGATGGAGGCAAGGTTAGAAAGCAAAGGAAAAGGAGTAAGAAAAGCGAAGGGAAAAAGCAAAGGGGTAGAAAGGGCAAGGAGAAGAATAAGCAAGAGAGAAAGGGGGGAAGGAGAAGCCTTAATGGGGGGAAGCAAGACCTAAAGAAAAAAAGTTTATTTAGAGACAATGGGTGAATTTAATTTAGATTAAAAGAGGGATTCTGGAGGGCATATAAGAGTGTGTTTTTATATGTATATTTAGAATATAAAATTTATTATGTAATTTTAGAATCTTTTAAACAGAATCCCAAGAAAGATTGCTATATGTAGTATTTCTAAGTTAGGGTAATGAGTTATAGATGTTACTCCAATTGGTGTACAGGAGAAGTATAGTAAAAGAAAAAAAAAGATGAATGGATAATTGGAAATAGAACAGACAAAGAATGTTGTTGAAAATGGTAATAAGATATGGAAGGATATACATGCTTTTTTTTTTTGGATTTTGTATATTGATAAAAGGCAATAAAATTTTAATTAATAAATAATTTGGATGGAAAGGAGAAGTAGGGACAAGATATGAAGTTAATATTATATGAAATATTGATATTATAATCTGGAAATGTTATGCCTTATTGGTCTTTTATTATTATTCTTTCTTAGAAAAGAATTTATAAGCTGCTATGCCTTGATTCTTTGTGCATTATTTTTATAAAACTGATAAAAATGGTTTTTATATATATATATATATAAAAGAAAATGATAATAAGATATGGAAGGAGATATGGGTTGAATATGATGTTTGAATTTGTGTCTGTGTGAAGAGTTTTAACCCGGGAACAGAAAACCTTCAGAAAAGATCTTTTAGTTTTGTTTATGTTTTGTGTTTGTATGTTTGTATATTGTGTTTATGGTAAAACTAACAAAATTTGTTTTTTATAAAAAAAAGGAAAAAAGAATCAATAAAACCTTGGAGGAATGTTAGATGAGAATAATTTAAACAAGCCAGAAAGAAAAGAATATGATGACTATAAAATGGATAAATATGGAAGAGAAATGAAATTGAATAGGAGTAAAGAGAAATAATGAGAAATTTGCTGAAAGATATTTGTGTGTCCATATGGAGATGGGATAAATTGGAATTATGCTGTATAAAAATAATGTTTTGTTTGACTTGTAAGGATTTACAATGTTAAGAGGTTTTATGTGTTTATGTATTTAATGGTTAATGATGTGTTGTTTTATCTTTAAAATTAATAAAAATTTGTTTCAAAAAAAAAAATACATTCCTTTCAGGCGTGATATTAAAGTTCCTCCTGAAGTGGTGTAGATTGCAGAATATCCCCTGGTTGTGTGGGTGCGTCTGCCAAATCGAATTGAAGTGGTGGGTAGAAGTCTTCTATGCGAGAAAAATTGTTTGTAGAACTTAAACGAACTCCTTGAAAGTCAGTTAAAGTCCAAGCATTATTATATCTTCTATGAGGCTTCTGCGGATCGTCATGGACAGTTCTTTTGAAGCGTCGTTTGTTGACAGGATCAGAGTTCGGGTATATAAAAACATCACAAGCAGGAGAGAGGGCTATGGACAAGTTAGTTGTAGAACATTTGCGAAATGAGGAGGGAATTCAATTAGTAGAAAAAGGATAATAATGACAATAATGACAATAAAGATTAATTTGGTAATTCATCAAGGATGTTAGTTGGGGTGGGGAAACCCATAATACAATAGAAGGACATCTAGGTCCCCCTATGTTTAGATTGAATAGAGGAAAAGATTTTAAGGTTCCTTTCCATAGGAAGAGTAAAGAAGGAACAAAAGAGTGAGTGGTAGAGTGTTCTTTAAACAAAACAGAAGTGACAGAGTGAAAACTACGGGTAGCATTTTCATGACGTACCCACATGGAACAAGTATAATAGCCTTCTGTTAATGAAATGGTTTTAACACGAATAGTCTTTTGACAGGAAGCATAGGTTTTGTTGAAGTAAGGTAGAAATTGCAAAGAAGATATAGGCAAGAATATCAGGAAGAGTTTTAAGATACAGAAGTAGCGGAGGAATTCCCATGATAGGGTCTAACCGCCCTACCAGGGATCCAGCAAGTGGTTTTGTCTGGCAGTAAGATCGCAGCGTAGCCTCGTCCCCAAGTGAGAAGCTCAGCGGGACCCTGCCAGGCAGGATCTGGCAGTCTGCGATAATATACCAGAGGTCTGTTAGGCGGGGGTGAGGGGGAGGAAATATGACGCGAAGCAGCAGAAGTGGGAGGAATGCCAGTCAGATTAAGAAAGTTTAAAGTGTAAAGACAAATATTAAGAGAATTTTGCAATGCTGGGAGGTTCGGGTTTTTTTCCCGCAACGAATATCGATCAAGAGCACGCTTCAGAGATAAGTTCGCTCGTTCCACAATAGCCTGCCCCTGGCTGTTGTAGGGAATCCCAAACTTGTGGGTTACATCCCATCTGTTACAGAAGTCCTGGAAAGCAGAACTGGTATAGGCAGGTCCATTGTCAGTTTTGATTTCTTTTGGACGTCCCAGCGAGGCAAAGGTACGAATTGAATGATTGATGACATGTTTTACAGTTTCTCCCCTTTGAGGGGTGGCCAGAATAAACCCTGAATATGTATCGATGGAAACGTGCAAATATTTCCAAGGGGCAAAAGGTGGATACTGAGTTACATCCATTTGCCAAATTTCACAAGCTTTTAATCCTCTAGGATTTACTCCTATGGGAATGGAATGTCCTTGCTTACTACATGTGGGGCATTGTTGAATAATGGCAGCAGCTTCTGCCTGAGTTAGGGAAAATTGAAGTTATCATAACTTGGCGGTGGCGATTCAAACACACTCCCTGTTTCTATTTTATAATGGACCATTAAAGCCTCCATAATTTTCCTCCAAGTGACCAAAATGCCAATAGGTGCACGAGGAGGACTATGGAGATGTTCACCAATTTTTTGCCAAGTGGAAATTTTTAAGGACCCTTCCTCTGAATAATTGGGACAATGTTGCCACACATAAGCCAATAATGTAGCAATAGGTTTCATTTTTACAGGCGAGCCCTTTAAATTAGCAGAGTATTTAGAAGAAGAAGTGACTAACTCCCTCAATTCCTTCAGATGCTGCGTCTGTTGTTGAGAAAAGTTTCCACCCATACTTACGAAAGTCGAGACCGTGTTTCAGATCTGATGATGTGCAATTCGCTTCAGGCCTGGTGATGCACAGCTCCCATCGAGCTGATAAGATATGGGCGCATTGCAACGTATCCCCCTTAGGGAATCACGTCGGGGTCACCAGAATGCGGTATCTGCTATCCCGCATCAGATGGGCGGCTCATGATAGGGAGCGAAGGGGAGAGAAACGACAGGAAGCGAGGTTTCCTCTGGATGAGCGCGCCCCGAATGTCTTGGCACATGCTCTTTTATTGTGCTTTTTTACAAGAAAATGATTTAATCAAAAAGCTCAAGTCAAACATGATAATCTCATCAGGATGTGCATATTTACAAAGCTGCATACCGGACAGATCATTTACAGTGTGGATAAGCTTATTAACAACCGTCTAGCTCCTTGTCCCTTATACGTGCCTTGCAAAGGTCACTGAAGAGACAGAAGTTAATGATTACACGTGAATGATACAATGTTGCAAACACATGAATGATACATAGTTGCAATGATACATAGTTGCAAACACATGAATGATACATAGTTACAACAGCCTACCTTGGCCACACCCATCCTAGCCCCCCAGCCCCAACACAACTGATGCAGCCCCCAATGAAATCAAGTTCGACAACTCTGGTATAGGACAACCAAGTGAACCATTATTGGTCCTGGGCTTTTATTTTAGTCACTTTCTGGAGTATGAGGGCGGGTGTTTTCTGTCTAATTAGGTCAGTGGCTGTGGTAGATGTAATCCTCTCCATTGTTTTTTTTTTTCAGTGTGAATACACCTTAACTGGCAACCTGGTCACAAGAGGCCCTTCTTCACATGCATTTTTTACATGTAAATGTTTAATGATGTCATAACAAACATACACAACTGCCCTATTGTCTACTCATCCAGCAATGCTGGTATCAATGTTGGCACTGAAAATGAGTCTCCAATCCTGTGCTCTCCTTAATAGTCACGGCTACTTCTAAGCATTTGCTTCAATAGTATTGGATATAACTGTGCAAAGAAATAGTGATATACATCATCAAAGGTCCTTTTTTTGGTACCTTAGATTCGGGGTTCACTCCTAGCAACTCCCTTTAATTTTCTTGACAAGATTTTGTAAGGATTTTGCTATTGTCTTCTTCCGAGGGCTAAGAAAGAATGAATGGCCCACCTGCTTTCATGGTTTAGGTGGCACGACCACCCATGGTCACCCAGTTTCTAGCCTCGTGCCGTATTATTTATTACAATTAAAATCTCTCTGTTCAGGATACAAACCCCAGCAAAGCAGGTTATTGATAATTAAAAGCAAAACAAAAATGAAAGAGATAATTTCAAAATTCTTTCTCCAGAACTGCTAAACAATTGGCTTTATGAAAGAGACCCAACTGAAACAAATCCAGTTGCTCTTTCCTCCTTCTTCCCCACACCTTTCAGACTTTTACTTATAGACTAAGATATTGATTGCATTTATCAGATTTTTTAAATCCTATCTTTATTACTTTTTAAGTAACTCAAAGTGACAAACATATAACACTCCTTCCTCCTCCTATTTTCCCCTCAAGAACAATCCTGAAGAGAGTTGGACTTAAAGAGAATGACTAGCCCAAAGTCACCCAACCAGCTTTCAAGCCTAAGGCAGGACCAGAATAAATAATCTATCACAGGTTTCTGGGCCAGCAAGGTGCTCAAGGTGATTACAGATGATTACTTCTGTGATTACTTTATAAAAAACCTGTGAGAGGTTGGCATGAGAATAATATACAGTTCTGCTTCAGATATTTATAGTAAACTAGAAACATGTACACTTTTTAGTAAATTTGTGAACAGAAATGGTTAGCTTGTGTTTTTACAGATTTTTTTTTCAAAAAATTCTACCTACTTGGCCTGGCAATTAACCAGAATGTTAAAATGCTTAACTATTTACACACACTTTCAAGCAAGAATGATGGACAACATTCATCAGTGTCTTAAAATATGAATATAGGAATTGTGATAAATCCTGTTTGTAGCTTTTTAATAATTTTGATATTTTCAGAACCAAATTTGGATTCCAACATGCCAGTCTAATTTCCCAACTGTAAAGCACAGGAAAATCATGAAAGTCCTACTATGAAATGCGAATGAATAGCCTAAGACCTGACATTCATTAATATATATATATATTTTAGTAAGTAGAACTTGAAAAAGCTGACACAAAAACTCTCAGTCAGAAATATGATGGGACATATTTACAAGAAATTTTTATTCATAAGCACAAACAAATATTAAGGACTATAGAAAAAAGTCAAAACGCCTCTTCCATGATAACGAAAGAAGCAATGCCCAAGTTTCAGTCCAAGTTAAGAGTGATGTGGAAACATCAAAATAATATCCCACCGGAGGCTGCCTGCTTCATGATGTGGCAACCGTACCTCCTGCCCCAGCTCCATGGGGAGGTAGAGTCATTGGAGGCAGAAATATAGACTTCAGCTTCCCAGACATGCTTGCAATTTCAGGATCCTGAGACTCATATGATTTTATCAATCTGGCAAACTTTAGGACTCCTAGAAAAAGGAAAAAAAACTGATTTGATAAGACAGTTTTGATACATTGTTTTTCTTAGGATCTCTGTGGACTGTACAATCCAGGTGGGTAACTTTCTTCGAGGGCTACATTACTTTTCACTATCATGGGTAGATTATCTTTTTCATTCATGAAAAGAAAAAGCTGAAACACTTTCTTTCCCTTTTGCTGCTAATTTTCTTGACTTGATCATGGACAGAGTCCAGGGGTACAAAAAAAATGGGTCTGTGATGCTTGCAGCTCATGAGTTGACAATTTCCAATGCTACGGGGTTTATATACTGTATTTTTCAGAGTATAAGATGCTCTGAAGTATAAGATGCACCTAACTTTTGGGGAGGAAGACAAGAAAAAAAAAAAAGCTGCCTCTGCCTCCCACCGATTTGCCTCCTTGCAGCAAACAGCCAACAGCCTGTTTCAGCTTCAGCAGAGCCTGATTAGCACAAGCGGCTGATTGTCGGTTAGATCGGCCTCCCAATGATCAGCTGTTTCAAGCTGCAGGGATCACCATTGCCTATTACTGCCTCCCTGCACCCCATTTTTGGCCTCCATGTGCCATTTTCCGCCCATCCCGATCCCCGCCACCCAGAATGGGCTGAAAATGAAACACGCAGAGGCCAAGAGCGGGACATGCGGAGGCTGAAAACGGGATGTGGAGGTCAAAAATGGGGCGTGTGAAGGCAGCAATAGGCAATGGTGATCCCTGCAGTCTGAAACATCTGACTAACAGGAAGCCAATCCAACCACCAACCAGCTGCTTATGCTAATCAGGCTTTGTTAAAGCTGACCAGGCTGTTTGCTGCAAGGGGGCAAATTGTTGGGAGGCAGAGGTCGAAGGGCCAGTGGGTGGATGTGGCTTCGGGAACATTCACTATATAAGATACACAGACATTTCCCACCCATTTTTGTAGTGGTGGGAGTGCGTCTTATACACCAAAAAATACAGTATATATTTTTGTATATCACTTTCTGTGAGAGAGGTGGGCAGGTTCAAAATTTGATAAATTTAAAGGCTGCCTTCCATGGCTCAAATCATTAAATCAACCTCTCCCTGCCACTGCCAATTAATTTAGTCATGAACTTACCTTCCCCATCATTACTGAAACCATAAGCTTTGATCACATCCTGTTGTATCTGGGTAGCCACAGGAAGCAGGAACTGAAGCATCTTCCCCATGTCATTGCAGGCATTGTCCCTGGCTTCCTCCAGGCGCTGAGCATTTTCTGGAGATCCAAATGCCTTGATCACTTCTGCCAAAACCACTAAACAGAAAACAAAAATGTTGTACCATATTAGTATCAAGGACAAGCATTGCTGAGGAATGCTAGAAGATGCAACAGATTATTGGGAGGAAATTGGCCATAATGTTGTTCACAGAAAATATCTTGTAGGCCAAAATGATCAAGACATTAAAAAAGTTGTTTCACTTTTTTAAAAAAAGAAAAAGGTAACTGTTTTCAAAGGTGCACAGCTCAAAAGATAATGTATCCTTCCAGCATCCTCCTTCCCTTGAAACAAGACTTTAATCGGTCCTGTCCAGGCCTAACAACAGGGTCAATTGTTACATGCAAATAATAATAGGTTGAGTATTCCAAGCTTCACTATGAAACTCAGAGCCACTATGCCAGATAGACAGCTACATAAATGTGAGATCAATAGAAAGACAAACAAATTCAGAAAAAGTTTTTAGGACCAAAAATCATGCTCACTAAAAATACCTTCCTTTAATCCAAGCAGAAGCAGTTCTGTCACAAACGTATTTTTGAAGGGAAGAAAAAAAAGATTCTGTAATTCCTTTTGAAAAAATGTATTTTCAAAGGAAGTCACAAAACAGCTCTTTCTCCAGCTTTAGGCAGAACTCCGGGACCTGGAGCAGAGGTCGCCAAACTTGGCAATTTTAAAACAAGTCTTAAAAGTTGCCACGTTTGGGGCCTCCTGACCTGGAGGATAACCATTTAAAAAAAAACCTGATTAGGCTGCACAGCTTCCTCTGCACAATTGTGCTACCCAAAATTAGAACCCCTGATTTCTAGATTTAAACCTTTAAATAACGAAACGGTCTATTTCTTGCCCAGCTTCCAATGAAACCATTCTCTTTATTGTCAACGCAAATCTCCCTGTATTTCTAACCGGCAGGGCCCTCTTCTTCTCCAGCCGTTGACTGGGACCAGGGAGCAGCCCGAGCACCAGCGGGCAGAAAAATCTGGGCCAGAGCTCGGCCCAGATTTTGGAGAAGCAGCAAGCTCTGTCCGCCATGCAGGGAGGCCCTCCTCCCCCTGCTATTGCAGCCCCGGGGTTGCATGCTCCAAACCCGCTTCCGAGTTGCCGCCTCACCTTTGGCCTGCTCCGCGCTTAAGGAAACCGGCGGGGCCTGGGCCGAAACAGCCGGGGGGCGCTGCAGGCTCGACATGCGGTGGGCCGAGGTGTGGGGGGGCGGGGGGGGGGGCGGGGAAGAAGCAGGGGCTCTAACGGCGGGACGGGACAGGAGGCGCCCTCCTTCCGCGCTGGAGGGCCAGGCGGGGCCCGCTCCCTAGACCGGCGGAGAAGCGCCCTCCTCCTCCTCCTCCTCGGCCTTCTCCTGCAAAGACACCCGGGCAGGTAGCCCTCCAGGAGCCTCCTTCTCTCCTAGGCTTAGGAACCCGCCTCTCCGCTTTCCCACTTCCGGGCTGCAAAGCAGACGGGAGGTCGAGGCTTTAAAACAAAACACACACATACACACACACACACACAAGGGCACAAAGCGGAATAGCCAGGCAAAGCCTTCGCCTTGTGGTCATTTCCCGGAGGGCGAGTATTTCGAGATGATAACCTCCCAAGCGAGGCAGAAAGAGCCTCGAAAAGGAACGAGTTGACTTCTCCGCCTCTTTAAATGCATCGATGGGCGTTTCTCCGTCGTCTTCCCTATTCGCTGATATGAAGCCCTCCGCTCTAGAGCAAGGGTCTCCAACCTTGGCAACTTTAAGACTAGCGGACTTCAACTCCCAGAGTTCCTCAGCCAAATGGCTGAGGAACTCTGGGAGTTGAAGTCCGCTAGTCTTAAAGTTGCCAAGGTTGGAGACCCCTGGCCTAGGCTGCTGAACAGGAGAGGGTCGGCCGTTTGTGGGGCTGTATTTATCGGGGTGGCATTTACACACAAACACGCTCTACACTCTCGTGGGCTGCGTGGAAGTCATCCAGTTGCTCGAGTTTGCGCAAAATAAGCCACTTCCCTTCAGTCTGGTTATTGCGAAAACACCCCAAATAAACGGGTGGGCCAAATAAATAAATAAATAAAACGGGTTTTGTAACATTGCAATGAATTGCAAGTTAGGAAATTCTTTGTACGCATTTATTCATGAAATTACCGAACCAAGCTTACTACTCCCTGGTAGCTTTGGTGGCAAATTGCATTAGGCCTACTATCGCAGGGCTGTTGTACAGGTAATTAAAACGCTACACCAGGAGTAAGGAACGTTGGCTCTTTTATCACTTATGGACTTCAACTCCCAGAATTCCTGAGGGAGCCATAAAAGGTTCCCCATCCCTGGCCTACTGGTTTTTTCAGTTGTGAGGGAAATCAATTTTTGACTTGAATGGGACTGTTTAATATACAAATGTAGGACATATTTTTATATATATTCTTTGTATGTCCTACATTTGTATATTAAACAGTCCCATTCAAGTCAAAAATTGATTTCCCTCACAACTGAAAAAACCAGTAGGCCAGGGATGGAGAACCTTTTATGGCTCACTCAGGAATTCTGGGAGTTGAAGTCCGTAAGTGATAAAAGAGCCAACGTTCCTTACCCCTGCGCTACACTAAAATAATTACTTCTGCTTTGACATCACCACTATTGTAACTTCTAACTAAAGTCACTTTCGAGCTGAGAGCGACCGCAGCCCACTCGCATTGATATTTCTGTGCCTTTTGTCAGCATCAGTACGAAGGAACCCACCTACGCCGCCTTAGACAGCGCTGACTTCCCCGGGAATTCCAAGCAGACCCACCATGTAAGCAAGCGTAACCCTTTTGCGCTTCGTAAGAACCCAACCAGATTGGGAACAAAAGCCTCACAACGAAGACTCAAATTCTTCGGCGCGTCTAATCTGGACAAATTGAAGCTGACAACATAAATACTTGGCAGCCTTTTAATTTCTTACATAGATACATATCTTACTTTGACGAAATTTGTGAGGCTCTCCGCCACAGCAGAAAGCCTTCTTGACAAATACAAAAAGAGCTGAAGTCACAGAGATGGAAAGGCGCGCAGCATTCGCCCAGGGAGAACAGAACACGTTTCAGGTGTTGGTGAATAAAATATGAAGGCGCATCCTGTCCCATCGCTGGCAGTATAAAAGCAATTCTATAAAAAACACAAGATCCCACCGTATTTCCTGCGGGAGTTATGTATTTATTCCTTAAAATTTAAGCTTTGGGCATCATAAAAGCCGTATGCTAAAGAGATCGTTTTTCATTGGCCAGAATTTAAGACCGCGCCCTTCCATTGACGAAATGGGGAGGAGGGGAAAGCCGGAAAAGGGCTCCGAACTTTGAAGAGGCCGGAAGGAGTTGCAGTTTGGCTTTTTCCGTGAGGAAGCCGAGCTACTCTGGCCGTATCGTTCCCCTTTGGTGTCTTGAAGTGGAGAAAGGATGGGAAAACAGCGACATTTTGGGGGATCTAGTAGATTGAGGTTTTTGAATGGGCGCTTCACGCTAGGGAATTTCTATACAAGGATACTGTAGTGTGTGCAGTTTATATACACGCCTCCTGTTTCTTGAGTGTTTCTAATCCTCTAAGCCCCAGTGCCTGCCCCATGAAGACAGGTGGCACCAAGTATCAGCTTGACTTCATGCCGACCTCTTGCTTTGCCCAGAGATGCCATTATAAGTTTGCCACCTGTGGGCAATTGTGCCTACTCACAGCAGCATGTTTATTCCACTTGAAGGACGTTTGACTCATTCATTCCCCTAGCTCAGACCTGCTAATAAATCATGTCTTTATACTGTGGAGGAATTACTTGAACTCCAAAGAATGTGATTCAGACCAAGCATCTTAAAAGACACTCTGACATTAAAGGTAATTAAGTATCTCATCCCTTTCATCTCGTGCCCTTTTTCTCTGCTAGCAGCGGAGAAAATGTCCAGTGCCAATGTCTTTCCCCACTTCTTACTGATCTTTCATCACCAACTTAAAGACCATGCTAAGGTGATTGGTAATTCACAAATCTGGTAGGGGATGTGCATACTGAATATGGTTGTTAAAAGGTACTATTGGGGGGTGGGAGGAAGCTAGCAATTCCTATTTATCATTTCTGGTGCTTCATCCCCTCACCAGGGCAAGGATTTTCTCTACATGATGGAAGTGTGTCCCATCCACATAAATCAATGCTCAGGATGCCACGAACAGGATCCCACAAATCAAACCTGTGTACAGCTGACCAAGTCATGCTGTCACATGTGCACTCCTCTACTATACAGACTGAATAGAATGAATCCTTGATAAACTCACAAGGTGCTGCAATTATCCAAGGTGCTGATTTCAAGAAATCCATGCAATTGCCAAAACATAAGGACCTACCAAGCTGCAAAAATACTGGGAAAAGATATTACAGTATCTTCCACTCCAGCAGAAAATAGATCCTGTTTTCAATGTATCTTTTTTTCATTTCCCTGCTTTGCAACAAACTAGCAGGGAATGTAATTCTAAAATCTTGATTACTTGATAATAATAGCCCCTGGGCATGCAGAAAGCAAACATTAAAACTTTTTGGAAGGCTCTCTCTCTTTTTTTTTTTTTTTTTGGCTATTTGGTTGGTTTTGTTCTTTAAGAGCTGCATTTATATATAAATTATTGTGTGTGCGCGTGCGTGCATTTGCACACCCATGTGTGCTCTGGGTGGAACTGGTTGTGTAGGGAGAATCTTCTCCCATAATTGACTTTCTTTTAATGTTCGTATGTAAGTATATATATATATATATATATATATATATATATATATAGACAGATCAAGATATACAACTGTGAAATTAGACACACACATGGAGAGATTAAGGATTCACAAATTGCTACGCAAAACTGCCACGTCTAACGGGATGTGCATGAGTACATCGACTGGAATGGGTGAAGGGGAAAGGAGCAGTTGCCATCAGAGAGTGTTTCAACCATGCTTTGCACTGTGTGGCCATATTAATCTCCCTCACTAATGAAATGAAAGGGAAACACACTTGTCGTTCCACAGTATTTTCCAGAATCATCAAAATTCCCTCAAGGCATGGATTAAAAAAAGGCAGCTGCTCTCTTGAAACCATCTTGTGGTGCTATGCACCTCTTAACTTGGCCCAATCTTTCAAGGGTTGAAGAGGAACATGATAATGCCTTCTTGAAAGTCTGATAATGCAGTGTTCCTCAAAACCATCTGGTTGTCAAGGTACAAAAAAGGGAGGCGTGCTTAGCCCCATTATGCTTTTAGTGCCATCCACCTTAGGGCTGGAGAGTGGTGGTAGGGGTGGGGGAAACATGGCAGGGAGAAAAGGAATGCATGATACTTCATACCTTTTCTTACTGAAACAAGGGAATGTTGAGCCATTTGTCCAAAATCCTTTTTTGATCTTTCATATTTTCCCTTGTACTACCCTTCTCCCTCCCACCACAGTTGTTTGGATTTGTTGAATGATTTATATAATTGTGTCACTAGGTAGCTTCTCCCTCATCCGGGACAAGTTGATTTTCCTCTCCAAGAAGAAGCAGCAGCAACAACAGATAATGACATCATTGTGGGGAATGGGGTCCATTTAAAGGGGCTTGTCACTTTCTTTTTTCAGGTGACTGTAAAAACAAGAAAGAAGGAAGGGAAAAAGTGAACACAACACCATTAAGTTGTATAGTTAAAAATATCTCTATGTAATATAATGGACTATGTAATAATGGTGTTGAGAAAACAATAAATGACAAACCCACAAAAAGAAAAAAAAAGTTTGCAAAGCAAATTAAATAACATAAACTATTCAGATCCTAAGATAGTACTCCCATAAATACCTGGATGAACAGGCATATCTTCAACTGTGGCCTGAAATAAGATAGTGTAAAAATCAGTCCAATACCTATTGGGGGAGAGTTAGTTGCCATCCATTCTACCAGCTTTAGTTGTGCCCCAAACCTGCAACTTTTAGTTCTTTCTTCTTCCTGCAGCAGCAACTGCCATAGAAAATAAAACAGTCTTGGCCTCACAAGTATTGGGAGGGCCGTTAAAGGAAAGGGAAAGACTGATAGTCATTTGGAGTCAGTCCATGTCAATTTAATTTCTGGTTGGTTGGTTTTCTTTACCCCAAAAAGATTCTCAGAGTAGCTTACAAACTATAATTACAATAGTGCAAAATTATTAAAATACTACAATATTTAATTGAGGAATTTACACCCTGATAAAACCCTAAAGTTAGCTTACAAAAAAAATCCAAATAAAGACTTAAATAGCATATAACAATAATAAAGTAATAAAAGAAAACAAAGTAAAATAGCTACAAAGTTTTTTTTAAAGGAAACTTAAATACTTCTGAGAACACAGTAGACTTTCTTTGTTGCATAAAAGGCAGCAATAAGATATCAGAATAGGGGTGAAGAGCCAGTGGCTCCCCAGATATTCTGAACTACAGAAACCAGCATTCTTCATTAACTGTGATGGCAGGTATGCTGGAAACTGTAGTTCAGCAGCAAAGTTCCCCATCTCTACATCTGCCAAAAATGACGTTCCAACATAACTGGAACATCTGGCAGTCATCTAACCTCTGCAAACAGATATATGAAAAAAGAGTTCAAAAGATGATATTCACCAAACGTTAGGTGAGTATAAGAGAAATGCACTCCTCTATATCTGTCTTCTCCCTTCTGGTGCTTTCCAGAAACATTGAACTTTATGATCAAAGACTGCCTAGGAATTGTGTCCAATGTAATTGGTGGGCACGAGTTAAAGCTTTGAAAGTCAGATCAGCTTCCTGAATAGTGCTAGGAAACAATCTAAAAGCCACTGCAGCTCTGTTAACGTTAGCTTCAATATCATCAAGGAAACCAGAATTGGTTTTCAATCCTATGATTACAGTCCACCTTCAATGAAGTTACTATTTACTTCTCATATTGTGCAATTGACTGTCTTTTTGAGAAGAAGAAAAGCAGAACTTTACAACCCAATTCTGAATAATAACCACCAACCAATCAACCAATGAAAGTATCTACTGAGAAAGAAATATAATGCAACAATATTCCAGATTTCTATTTTTCAAAAGTTCTCTTGCAGCAAATTCACATGAATTCATCTGCCAAGAAATAACAGCACATTACAGATAATCATAGAGAGTGTTCTAGGTTACTCCTGTCATAAAGATCATTTTTCATGCAATAATAAGATATGGAAACTTTGGGTAGTGGATAATATTCTAGCTCTCTTTCGGAGAAGCTTGTTTACTATTACCGGTCTGTTCAAGGAGAATCAAACAAGTTTCCAGGAATCTTTTACATTCAAAATCATCTTTCTCTCCAATCTCTGCCAAATTAAGGCAAAGATAGGAGCTGCATTTAAAAGCACTTTCTGAAGCACCAATTCCCTGACTGAGCTGACTCTTTTCACATCTTAAAATGCTACTGACCTGTAGTAATCCTCTTGTGTGGGAAGTGGCACCCCATGCAGAGGGTGATGGGCATGCAACCACTGCTGCTGTTCCAGGGCCAAGCGCTGCAGCTCTGCTGACTGTGCATGCATAGCTTGGAGCTGGTGTGCTGCAGACATTGGGGCAGACAGAGAGCCAGGCAGGTCTCTGTAGGGTGCAGCTGCAGACAAAAACAGAAAGGCAACAATACATTGCAACTGGTTCCAGCATGGACCCAATTCAGGGATTATGGGATAATTGCTTAGGAAAGCATAATATAAAGAGGAATTGCAGGGTTTTTTTTTACCTTTCATAGGACAAAGAAGAGTAAATGTCAGCATTGGCTAATTTTCACAAAGAAAAGACATGTGCAGAAGTTTCCTTTCGGGTGTCACTCCAAGGCAAAAGATGCTCTGCTGTTCTCTTTGCAGTTGAGCCTATTTTTGATCTTTCCTCAAGACTACATCTAAATTCCAGTCCAGACCTGGGAAATGTCTTTCTTGAATATTGCTCACCAGTCCTACACCACAGGTTCACAATTTTAAATGCATTTATTTCATTATTATATTAAACTGGGTGAAACTGAGTGAAAATCAGTTCTGCTGTCAGTTAGCTTTTCATTTGTGGATCAACAAAAGCTTACAACAGCTTAATTCTTAGAAAGTAATTTTGGGGAAAATATTACCTACTTGTCCCTTGTATTCCCAGACATCAGCTCAATCTAATCTATTTCTGGGAAATTACCTGCCTCTGATTATTTCTGTCTGCCCCACTAGATCTGACAGGGCAGGCACAGTCTATCCCTTCAGTTAAAAAAAATATATCATTTACTGAGCACAAGGAAACCTCCCTTCTCTGTTGTGGCATCTGTCTTATGGATCAGACTACCCCTGAAATGCAGACACTCTGACTCTCCCTGCCTCCTTTCTGGAAATCCTTAACAATCTGGATTTTTCTAATGCACGAAGACCTGAGACCTTAAGAGAAGAGCTCAACATTTATAGTAGGGTTGATTATCATTTTGGGGAGACTCTACTTGGTTGTTTATTTCTTCTGTTTCGTGTACTGAGCTGCCTATTTTAAGATTGAGATGGATAGCTCTATAATCCATACAGTCTGTTTGAAAATAAACAGGTGACAGACTTATTTTAAAAGTCAGATAATTTAATGAAGACTATATCTGAGAAAACCAGTCCCTAAGGTCTTTATCATCCCTTCTGTTCCAGACTTGGGAACCCACCCATTTTCTCGACTGCTATTCTGCTCCCCGTGCCCCTCCAAAGTTTCGAGATACTTCTCTGTCTTGGTTGACGTCCTATTTTTCCCACTGCTTAAAGTTCTTACCAAAAAGCTGGTGGCGTAGCACTTCGTTTTCATGGAGTGGGTGAGGCAGAAGTGGATTAGGTATAGTGCCCGCTGGGTAGGGTATTCTGGTGAGATGTGACCCAGAAGCCAATGGATCGATAAGAGGGTGAACAGAGGCAGAAGCTGCAGAGGAGAGATTAGTTTTTAGGTACACAAGGAAGAATGAGGGGAACAATACTATACTGAATGTGTAAGGAATTTGAATGCACTTTAGCCTAGTTCCTTGTGTTCAGATTAATTCACTAATTAATTAATAATATAACACGTTATATAACATCCTTTCTGTAATTTTACAATATGGTATGAAAATACTATTTTCTATATAAAAGGCCAATTCTGAAAGAACAGTGGCTTACCTCGCAGTCAGACAATTCATGTCTGAAGTAAGGCCAGCTTTTTGTTTTTGCAAATACTCATATTACTGATGATACTTATATGTAAACATTCAACCTCTTAGCTCATTTGCTTATTGATTTAGATCAGGGGTGTCTAACTCACAACCCCCAGGTCAGATGTGTCACGCATCGGCCACCCCCGGGTTAGTGAAGGGGAAAAAAGCTGTGATACGCTACGTGACAACAATGTGATGCTGCAAGTTTGACATCCCTGATTTAGATGTAGCCTACAGTCCTAATCCTGATTTCAGCAAAAGTAGAAAAGGATGGAAGGTAAAGCAAAGAGGAAGGGGGAAAGAAAGAAGGAAGGAGGGAGGGAAGGAAGGATAGAGACCTTAGCTTTCTTGAGGTACTCAAGAATTCAATTTTAGTTATCAATCATACGTTAAAAACACAGAGATTATAATTAATTCACTGACATTTCTGAGTGATAGGTCTAACACAATGGCTAAGGCTTAATTCTTACTGACGTAAGCAAAGTTGCAGCTCAGCTCTAGATTTAAAATGTTACATGACTAAAAGACCCTCTACCCACCAATTTTTCATGTAAGCTGAAAATGAGCACATCAAGGGGAACGGCTCAATCCCAGAGTTCTCCCTGCCTTACTAGTATTCCCTTGCCCAGAAATCCTGTGTTCCATCTGTTTCTACTGAAAGGGCCCAATCAGGAGAGATTCCAAAGGCATTCTAGTGAGCGTTCAACAGTGCCAAAGAGACATTTGAAGTCTATTTCCAGACTGGTGGAGGCCAAGGAATCTCCTCACCTGCATGGATAGCATCCTGCTGGTGCAGATGGAGGTGGGAATGAATGTGGGAGTGCTGGTGGTGATGGGGGGTGACG
This sequence comes from Hydrophis major, assembly GCA_033807585.1. Taxonomy (NCBI): domain Eukaryota; kingdom Metazoa; phylum Chordata; class Lepidosauria; order Squamata; family Elapidae; genus Hydrophis; species Hydrophis major. Next base: position 247,599,730 of record CM066329.1, read on the forward strand.
TTGAGCATCTGCAGCCGAGCCAAGGGGTCGTTGCTCAGAGCAGCCACTCTCTCGGCATGCTGTCGTTCAGCTGCTAATCGCTCAGCATAAGACATGTCAGGGCGCAAAGCCGGGCCAGCCGCCAGGGCTAGCCGTTCTCGCTCCAGGTGTCCCAGCCCTGGGTGGAAGGGAAAAGCAGGGTGGAGGCCTGGACCTGCTTGGAGAGCCAGCCCCCCATGCCGTGGGAAAGGATCCATTGCAGCACTGGGCACGGCATGGAGCTGCTCCAACTCAGCTGGTTTAACTTCAAAGCCAGGCTTAAGACGCTCACGCAGGTCGCGATCCCTGAGATCTCGTTCACGGGCTTCCCTTTCGCGCAACTCTCTCTCCCGGGTGGCTGGGTCACTGCTGTAGATTGCTGGCACATTGTAACCAAGCAATCCTGGATCAACTGCACCCAACGGGACATAGAAGGGGTGATTCCGGTTGCTCGGAGACATGACATGAGGCCGGGCATACTCGCTGAGGGTGCGAAGGGCTGGTGTGTCAGGACCCAGATATGGTGGGACAGTCGCCACAGCACTGCCTTGCTCAAAAGATGCGCGATGAGGAACAGGGCCCAGAGATGGGCAATCCACTGGGCGGCCCTCTTGGGCAACTTTCTGCAAGAGAAGAGAGAGTACCTCATTTAGCAATTTGTGATTTACTTGCCAAGGATATTGTGTGATATGTGTCAACGCACCTGTCTGTCTTCTGACAAACTTGGGCAGTTAATAAACATAGGTTGCATAGTCAACTCTAACTGGCAGCAACTCTTTGAAAACCTCTGGCAGGGATATATCTGATTCTGCAATTCTATTGTTTTTCAGAGGGGAACCCAAAAATCAGAGGAGGAGTTGGCATTTACTTACCACACTTCGTTCCAGTTCCCTTTCTTTCTCCCTTTCCCTTTCTTTCTCCCGTTCTCGCTCTCTTTCTCGCTCTTTCTCTTCCCTGGCCTTCTGTTCAGCCTCTCTGCGTACTTTCTCAACAAGATCGGCTCGTTTCTTGGCCAGTTTGGAGCCATCCAGAGGCACGAAGTAGAGATCAGTCCGTGAACACGAATTAAAGCCACGATCCAGATGTTTGTTGAACCTGGGTGAAACAGAAACTTGAATATCTCAGCCTCCATATGAACTCATCCTGGGTAAACCCACATTCTTCAAGAAAAACAGTGCAGGATTATTTGACCTGCAAGAATTGCAAACATTAGACCAAATGACGCAACAATTTTAATTTTGCATTTTTATTCTGCTTCTATTCCTTGTGAGTGGCACAGTGGCCTAGAGGTGAAACCACTCACCTCTCACTCAGCAGGTTGAGAATTCAATCCTAAGCACCAGCAGATGTTTCTCTATCACAGGGGTCTCCAACCTTGGCTCCTGGAAGCCTGGCGGACTTCAACTCCCAGAATTCCACAGCCAGCTTTGCTGGCTGTGGAACTCTGGCAGTTGAAGTCCGCCAGGCTTCCAGGAGCCAAGGTTGGAGACCCCTGCTCTATCAGGACACAAAGAGAGAGAATATCTGCTGCAAATTCTACATAGGCATCGGGAAGGCTCCATAAACCCTCAGCTTCATTCAGTCACCCCAACTCTCCACCCCCATAAAAGGGTTTAAAGGGTCTTAAAAGGAAAAAAAATCTGCTTCTATTTCTTGAATAAGGAAGGCAAAATGCAGAAGCCATACAGACGTATAAAGTCCACCAGAAATTCCTTTTCAACAGTGATTCTAACTTTTGAGATTTTAACAAGCCCTGTCATATGCAGAGTTTTTAAAAACGGGTAACGTATGAATTTAAATCAATTAAATAAGCATGGCCATGGGGCAATGGGGAACCTCTGTCCCTATAGGGATATTCCAAGCCCACTTGCTGATTTTTCAGCTTTCATGAAAGAAACCTGCTACATCGTCATTCTCTTCGGCTGAATTCTGCAAATTCAATTGGTCAGAGGAGGAATTCCTTGCCTCCAACCCTTTGATCTCCCTTTCCCACCCTCTCCATTTCCTTGTGTTCCCTACCTGGCTGATTGGCTGGCATGACTTGGGACATCCACCACTTTGGGAGCTGGGGAAGGACTCCGTATTGGAGGCATTGGGCTATCCGGGGGCTCATATTCCTCTGAAGGCTCTTGCTTGATTTGTGCAGCACTGAGTGGCAGGGGAGGCAAGGGCGGGGCAGGGGCAGCCATACTTCCAGAGGCAGGAGGGACAATGGGGGCTGGTGAGGAGGCCTTGTAACTGCCCGCTGCCGGAGAAGAGCTTAATCGGTATCCTGGAGGTGTGGCTACACGGAAGGAAGATGCCGAGGATGCAGGAGGAGAGCCTGGCTTGTATGGGGCTGGTGGCTGGAAAGTAGGAGATGGAGAAGCGGTGCGCTTCCCATAAGGGGCTGTCGTTGGGGCTCCGACGGGAGGCGATGCTGTCTTATACGGAGCTGTAGAAGAAGAGGCCATGGTGGTTATGACAGTGGAGAGGGTAACTGAGGCAGAAGTGACTGGGGGTCCAGCCCCATGGGCAGGTGAAGGAGGAGGGGGAGGAGGAAAGGCATAGGTGGCTGTGCTCTGCCCTTGAGGGTGGCCACAGAGTCCAGAGTAGGTCCCCTGGGATGAGGAAGAGGAGGAGGAGGAGGAGGAGGAAGAAGAGGAGGAGGAGGAGGAAGATGCAGAAGGAGCTTGACTGTATGTAGCATGGCTATGGGGTGGGTAGAGGCGTAGCCCATAGGCAGCATGAGGAGGGTGATGTGGACCTGGTTCTAATGGGTGGGAATAACTACTACATGTCTGGGGTGTGGCAACTGCTGCTGGAGAGAGACCAGCACCATTGCTATGGTTGTGATGGTGCTGCTGCTGCTGGTGATGAGTGGACTGACCAGGAAAGGTGGCAGGAGGGTGAGAGTTAGTGTTCCCTAGTGGGCGGCCGTACGGTGGTGGGCCTTGACTCCATACAGGCTGGGAGGGCATGGAGGGCTGAGTGTACTTGGGTGGTTGGCTTGATACAGAGAGGCTGCTGGGTGGTGGAAAGGAGTGGCCGTATGATGAACTGTAACTGGGTAATGCCTGGGAAGGGGGAGGAAGGGGATACTGAGCAGAAGAGCTGGGGGGTGGAGGAAGAGGCGGGGCATAGGGATAACGAGAAGGGACAGGTGACTTATCCTGCCCTATTGCATGGGGCGATGAAAGATGTCCACTTAATGTTTGCCCCACCACCCCTGGTGAGCTGGAGGTCACAGTCATGTTATTTAGAGGGCGCAGAGCTGGAGGTGGAGGCAGATTGGCTAGCACATGCGGGAAAGTCGCAGCAGCAGAAGGAATTATTGACGGGGAATTGTTTGGAGGTGTCTTCTGAGGAGGCAAGCCACCTGCCGCGGAGGCTAATGAAATGGGAGTAGTTGGGGGTGGGTTGTGCTTAGTACCCAGGCCCTGCTCACGCACGCTTGGTGTTGGAATCCCCACTCCTGCACTCACAACTTTGGGTCCCAGTTGGACCACATTAGCATTGGGGTACAGAGAAGCATGCATTGTGCAGGATGAAGAGGAGGAGGAAGAGGGGGAGGAGGATGAGTTGGTGGAAGGAGTGGGAACTGGGGGGACTTGGCCCTGCGCCTGGAAAATCCTGGAAGCCTGGGCTTCAATTTGAGATTGGTAGCCACTCGGGAGGCCCTGAGGATGAACCTCCCCTGACAAGCTGAAGTTGGGTTCTGGGGGGCGTGGAAGGCTCTCTGGCAGGGGAGCTGGTGAGGGGCTCTGGGGAAAGAGTGGAGGGTGGTGATAAGAGCGGGAGGGTCCTTGTGAAAGCACAGAGGAGGAATCAGAATCATTCTCCACACTGCCAGGGCTGTAGACACTGGGAGAGGTGCTTCGATTATCTTGGTCAATGTCTCGTGGGTCACTGCTTGTCTCATCGTTGAAGCTATGGCCATCTAGGCTGTCCACATCTGAAGGAGATTGTGGTCTTGGCAGCTCCTAGGATTTAAGAAAAGCAATTAATACTCAGCAGATACTCTTTCAGGGATATTAAAACCAACCTTGCTAGGTAAGCTATAGAGCCATGTTAAAAGAAGAATTGCAATTAGGTATAAGAAATGCAGCCTCAATTGTGTGTGAATAATCAGCTATCTTGACAAGCAATAGAAAATACAACCACAAGTATCAGATATCATGATAGAGCAGAGGTGAATACTTAATAGATTAACAGAGTTGGAAGAGACCTTCTAGTCCAGGGGTCTCCAACCTTGGCTCCTGGAAGCCTGGCGGACTTCAACTCCCAGAGTTCCACAGCCAGCAAAGCTGGCTGTGGAATTCTGGGAGTTGAAGTCCGCCAGGCTTCCAGGAGCCAAGGTTGGAGACCCCTGTTCTAGTCCCTTGCAGTTCAAACAGGAAACCCTACACCATTTCAGACAAATGCTTGTCCAATTTCTTCTTTAAATCTTCCAGTGTTGGAGCATCCACAACTTTTGGAGGCAAGTCCTTCCACTGATTAACTGTTCTAACTCTCAGGAAATTTCTCCTTTGTTCTAGGTTGATACTTGGCTATATGAGCTTAGGAAAACTGTTTGGAGCTGAGACATCCTGAGGAAGAAGAACTACAGAAAAAACCTACTTCTGTTTTAGTTTTCTTTGCAGCATTGGTATCCTCTCCTTCACTCTCTGAAATCTCCTCAGATCGACTTTGCTTGCTTCCTTTAGGTGCCATTGATTCTTCCACACGACCTTTCTGCAAGACAAATGGACATGGGAAGGGACATATTGCAGAGCAAAAAAAAAAAGAGTAAATATCATTTATTCAAAGTATACTTGTTAAAATTTCTATTTAGCTACAGAAAATGTAACATAGTTCACATGCAAGTAAGGTTAATTGAAACTATTTCCTGTATTGGTCACATAGGTGATTCCATTATCACACAAATAATATTGTTGCCAAGAAAGTATCAGACTGCTAAACACCCAATTTAAGGCAGATTTAGGGCAGATGAAGGCAACTGATGGTGGAGGTTTTGTAGATTAACAAATAAATAGTAATTGCCTTAAAGAGGAAGGATCTTTAATAAATGTTCTTGCAAACAGCTGAAAATTCTACCTTGATAGTTTGTCTTGATTTCTCAGCTTTGCCATCACTGCTGGAAGTACTGACACCACCAGGAGACGCTCGACCCCGTGTTCTGAGCTCCTCTCGGGGTCCTGGAGTCTCCTTCTTTCGACCACTCCGCATTGACATCTTTTCAGAAAACAGGCAATTATTTATTTCAGTTTTTTACATCTCCTTCAAATTCTTTCCTGTCTCCTGATCTGAACTTTTCTGTCTCTTCTCAGTTTGGATATTCATTATGTGTAGAGCTATCAAAAATATCTCACTATGTGGATTCACAATCTCTAGGTAGAACTCATTGTCTACAATGATTTTGTTTTTACAGGTATTTGTCTAAAGTATTGCTTGCAAGATGAGGCAAGTGAAAGACTTTAGATTAAGCATTTTTAATAGCAAAATACGGTGCAGTATAGATTTAAAATAAAAATATCTGAATGGAATTTTGTAGCTCTGGGGTGTACAAAGAAGTGCAAACTGTCTTACAAACACTTCTCTTTACATTCTTTCCGCTGATTTAGTTTTGGAGAACAATTTTGTGTCATACATTTCTTCCCCCTGCCCTAGTGAAATACTGTATAAGAAGTGATCTGCTAAATTAAGCATGCATGACTACCATTCATGTACAGTTATTTCCTGGTTAAGCTGTCTCTGTAAAACTGCAAAACCAGTATAATGTTAGGTACTTAGTACCACAACTGATAGGCTTGGAAGTTTAAGTTGTATAGATTAGCTTAAAGTAATGAAAAAGACAAATTATCTTAAACTTTAAGATAATTTTAATCAGATTTAAATTGTTAATTATCATTAACGGTCTGGCTTTGATCCTGTGTGGATCTTGAAAGTTGCTCAAGGCAGAAAAACTTTCCTCTTACTGCTCTTCTAGCTTGCAGAATCTAACAATTCCTGTCTATGAATGTTCTTGGTCACAGGTTGTCTTGTCACGTTGCCATTGCATGGCATTTCACGATATTTTCCCCTTTGCGGAGCTGGGGTGCGCATGGCCTGCGCGTGACGCATCCAGCGCATGGGCTACCAGTTCTAGGTGTACCATAAGGGAGGTCCTCAAACCTGGCCAATCCATGAATTCCTGAATTTTGCCAGTGTCAAGAGACCAAAAGGCAAGATCTTCAAAAATATTTGAGGATGATTAAAGCATTCATTAATTAATTGGTGGAACCCAACGTTTGCTAACAAAACAGACATGGTAGAAATTTAAGGACATATTACTTTCATTTTGAAGGTAATTTTGGTTCAGGTTTACGAATACAAAATGAAAGGGATAAGAATTTTTTTAAAAAATCTTTCCCTCCAGGAGTGATTAATAATTCTTTTTATGGAATGGCTAAGTAGCATTGCTTTATACTGAACTTTGTGGAGTGTGTCTTTTGTTATATTAAATTTGCAGTTATCGTAGAACTTCAAAGATGAATTATTACTTAATCTAAATTCTGTAACTACAGTATAAATAAAACAGTAGTTTTATTTTCTTACTACTTTTTTATTGTTATTCTCAAGATGATAGAGACAGGACACTTTAATACTTATTTCCATGTGAACCCCATAAATCACTCAGAATCAAATATAAACATATTAACCCACAAAGCTTGAAACTTTTCTTCACTTGGAAAAACTCCTCCACTATGTTTTAATGATTGAATCACAGCAATCCACACCCCTGACCCTACAGCCGTGATGGCGAACCTATGGCATGCGTGTCATGCTGGCACATGAGCTGCAGACAAACTTACCTCACTGCGCATGTGCGTGCCTCACAGCTGATTTTTGGCCTGTCTGAGGCCTTCTTCAGGCTCCCAAAGGCTTGAAGAAGGCTTGTTCAGGCTTCTACAAGTTTTGTAAGCCAAAATCTAGCCCCGTTTCATCACTTCTGGTTTTTCCCCCAAAACCCGAAAGTGATGAAACGGCGCTAGATTTTGGCCTTCAAAGCTTGTAAAAGCCTGAACAAACCATCCTCAAACCTTTGGGAGGCTGAAGAAGGCCTCAGACAGGCCAAAAACTGGCTGTGAGGTAAAGTGCAGGTAAGGGGGCTATGGGGGATTGCGCACGCATATGTAGGGGTGGGTGGGTGGGGGGATGCTCATTGCCTTCTGGGTGCTGGCCTGCGAGCATGAGTGTGCAAACACATGCACAATTTTTGGCACAGGAGCCCAAAAAGGTTAACCACCACTGCCCTACAGGTAGTCTTTGACTTACAACAGTTCATCTAATGACCACTCAAAGTTACAACAGCACTGAAAAAAGTGTCTTGTGACCATATTTCACACTTATGACCGTTGTACCATTTCCATGGTCACATGATCAAAATTCAAATGCTTGGAACTGATTCATATTTATGACAGTTACAGTGCTCTGGGGTCATGTGATCACCTTTTTGCCACCTTCCGATAAGCAAAGTCAACGAGGAAGACAGATTCACTTAACAACTGTGTTACTAACATATCAACTGCAATAATTTACTTAATGGTGGCGAGAAAGGTCACACATAATATGGGGCAAAATTCACATAACAAGTTTCTCATTAAGCAACAGAAATTGTGAGCTCCGTTGTGGTCGTTAAGTCGAGGACTACCTGTACTCATGAGGGAGATGTTCACACTTCAATAGCTCCCAATTATTTGAATTTAGGAATCCCAAGACATTCCTAAATATTGCCAATACTTCTATACAGGTAGTCCTCAACTTACGACTACAATTTAGCCCAAAATGTATGTTGCTATGTAAAAAATTTGTTAAGTAAAACGTTATGATTTTTCTTGCCACATTTGTTAAATAAATTGCTGCAGTTATTAAATTAGTAACATGGTTGTTTAAGTGAATCGGTTTTCTCCACTGATTTTACTTATCAGAAGTTTGCACGTGACCCTGGGATACTGCAACCATCATAAATATGAGTCAGTTGTCTAGCATTCAAATGTAAATCATGTAATTATGGGGATGCTGTAGTGGTTATAAGTTTGAAAAATGGTCAGAAGTCACTTTTTTAGTGCTGTTGTAACTTTGAATGTTCACTAAGCGAACTGTTGTAAGTTGGGGACTATCTGTATAATGCTTCTGGGTGTTTTTTCAAAATGTATTCTCCCTCAGTGTTAACAGCAGCTGCCACCTGGTCAACTAACACCAGGGACTTTTATTTTCTTAATACAATTAAGCTCTTTTTATTCTTATTATATATTCTTATTTTTATTTCGTCCTACTTACAGAATCTTTATTCTGTCGAGTCTTCATTCTTTTGGGTGTAGGGTCCCCATTCTCCTTCGTCCGGGTGGATGAAAACATTAACTTTTGTACCTTTTCCCACTCCACTATTCTTTGAGGGACTGAGGTAAGAGCCTCAAAGAATTACACTCCTCAGAAAAAATAGTCAGCAAGAAACTTTATCCAGGTATGCAATGAGGTCCTGGAAATTTCTAAAACACAGAATTTGTAGAAAAAGATAAGAAGTTAGAAAATGTTACATGAATTAGAGTCAAAGGTTTTCCTTACTATGCCTCAGACTCTGCAATAAAACTATTTAAAACTTAAAAGTGCATATTAGATGGCATACTAAAGCTTCTGTCTGAAAAATCACCAATTTACATATTTCTATTGGTAATGGAGGAAAACCAGAATATTATTTACTTAGAATTCATTTTCTCCAGAACTGATAACATTATTAATGCCTTAAAATACCAAGAGATGCTGACACTTTAATTATGATTGTTTCTGCATGTTTATTTTGCAGCTTTTACTATAATAGCTATTTGCAGTCTAATTATATTGTCTTGTTCAATTTCATTCTGAATATAGAATTTCAATACAAAGTAGCTTTAACATTTGTTTAATCCATGTTGCATACAACCTTGTAAATTCCTAAATAACCTTGATTCACCCCTTGTCCTTCACTCTTTTAGACTAGACATACCTAGTTCCCTTAGCCATTTGTCCTTATTATCTTTGTTGCTGTTCTCTGCAATTCAGATATTACTTCACACCTTCAGCTTTCTTGGCAACAATGATAATGCTCAATAATGTTGTATTACCAAATGAAGAATTCTGGGATATTTGGACCTATTTTTGAAACTTCCGTTGGTCAGTTACCTCAATATTTTTACTGTCAACCAAAGAGTGTCGGCTGGTGAGGATTAGAAGATGGGCTTTTTCCACAGTGGCCCCTGCTCTATGAAACATCCTCCCTTTGGAGATTAGAATGGCCCCAAACCTGTTAGACTTTCATAAAATCTTAAAAACTTGATTATGTTCCTGAGCCTGGGACAATGAATGTGTCAAGGGCCCCATTTCCTGGCTATATTGCTAGCTGGCTAAGTATCTCAGCTGTTATATATATTTATTTTGGATGTTTTTATTGTTTCAAAATGTTTTTAGTATTTTGACTGTATATATTTTTTGAATTGTAAGCCAACCAGAGTCATTGACTAAGATAGGGAGAGGGAGGGAGGGAGGGAGAGAGGGAGGGAGGAAGAAAGAGAAAGAGAGATTAGATAGATAGAAAGATTTGGGCTTTCTTTCCCAGTGCCAATGTAGTTTGTGCTGGGTTTCATGTGACTTGGAAAATCTCAAATTTAGCCATTTAGTTATGAGATCATACACAAGGGAAAAAAGATTTACAGTATCCAAGTGGAAACTGTATTCCAAATTTTCTGTTTTCACACTAAAATATGAACCCTCAAAAATTCAACACAAGATTAGAACCGAGCAAGAAAGATGACATAAAGTTTCATTTCTGACGTTAATTTTATTTCGTATAATTTACATAACACCTTTTCATCCTAGCATATTCTATTTGTTTAAGCTTTGCAGTCAAATTCTCCAGTTAAGTTTTTCATAGGAGTATTATACTACTGTGTAAAATAGCAATTGTGTACACCTAAGTGGGACCTTTGTTTCTACACAATATCTCAGTAATAATGATGCATGCTAGAATATATGCAAATGCTGGGCTGGTGTGCTCTCTTAGCTGTGAAATGTTTCTCCATGTTATGCAACACCATTTCAGTGCAAACGTGGTTGGCATGGCAGAAGAAAATAAGCATTCATATATGACAATCTCCAACTTTAGTAGCCATGATGTGGAATATCCCAGAGACAAGATTTATCTGTGACACAAATTCATTTGGAATGTTATTTATGATATGGAATGGATATGATAATAGTGATCTATCTTTCAGATAGTACCAATCTGTTAGGATTATAAAGACAATATACAGTAAGTAAAAACTCTGAGCACTCTAAACAAATATAGGTAGTTCTCAATTTCTTTTCTTTTATGTACACTGAAAGCATTTGCACCAAGACAAATTCCTTGTGTGTCCAATCACACTTGGCCAATAAAGAATTCCATTCCATTCCATTCCATTCCATTCCATTCCATTCCATTCCATTCCATTCTATTCTATTCTATTCTATTCTATTCTATTCTATTCTATTCTATTCTATTCCATTCCATTCCATTCACCACACTTCATTTAGCGACTAAAGTTACAACGGCACTGAAAAAAGTGACATAACTATTTTTCACACTTACGACCATTGCAGCATCCCATGGTCACATGATCAAAATTCAGATGCTTGACAACTGGTTCATATTTATGATGGTTGCAGTGTCCTAGGGTCATGTGATCAGCTTTTGCAACTTTCTGACAAGCAAAATCAATGGGGAAGTCAGATTCACTTAATAACCATGTTACTAACAATTGCAATGATTCACTTAACAACAGTGGCAAAAAATGGTAAAATGAAACACAACTCACTTAACAAATGTTTCACCTACCAACATAAGTTTTGAGCTCAATTGTGATTGTAAGTCGGAACTTCCGGTTTGCAAGGTTTTGGTGGTGGCAGGGATTCGCGTTAATGCGCGATCCCTGCTGCGTTCGCTGCCAAGGTTCCCCCGATCCGTTTGGATCTGGGGGATATAGCTGTCCTGTAGGGGCAGCTGAAGACAGGGGGGATCTGGAAAGGGGCTTGGGGGTGTCACAGAACCCCTCCCTGCCGGCTAAACCCCCTTTTCCCGAGGCGGAGGAACGGCAGTCAGTAATGGTCGCCACGAAGAAATCTGAAGCCGGACAAGCAGGTGCTGGAGGAAGAAAGCTGGAAGAAGTGAAAGTTGCTTGTAACCGGGACAAGACAAGAGAAAGTGACCTGGAACCTTGAAGGCTGCTAAGTATACATTGTTCCCTGTGAGAGTTATAAGCTGCGAATATTCTAAAAGGGAAAGTTTTTTCTTTTCATTCCACTCTCCTTCTTAAAGTGACAGCGGAGAAAAAAAAAATCTTTTTGGCTGTGAGTGAGAAGGGAGAGGGAAAAAATTGGAGCAGAATTTGAAAATAAGGAGAAGACTGCCTAGAATTGTAAAGAGTTATTAAACATTAAAAAAAAAAACTTCCAAAAAATATATTTGAAAGGAAACTTTGTGATTACTTTAACTCCAGAAAGAGAAAGTGAAGAAGAAGAAGGTATTTAAAAGAAACAGCCTGTTTGGATTGTTTGGTGACTTTGGAACCTTTGACAATTATTTCTGATTTAAGCATCTGGGTGGTTGTTTGGAAAAACTTTTTCTCTACACAATGGCATCATCTGTGGATGGATTGAAACTTATATATCAAAAATATGAAAAAGAAAAACAAGAAGGGAAAGATGGTCTTGGCACTATCTTTCAATTTTTAGAAATGGCGGTTTATAACTATGTGAAACAGAATGAACAACAGGATGATGGGGACAAAGAAGAAGCTATCTTTGATGATCAAATGACTCTGGTTGGAGAAGGGAAAAAGAAAGAGAAAAAGGAAAAGAGGACTCTAAGATCTGGAAAAACAATCCAAAAAGAGAAGAATAAGGTGAAAAGGGGACATTATGTTAGGAAACAACAGAAAGGGGGAAAGCAGAATAAAAGGGAGGTGGAGAGACAAGGGGTTAAAGAGGACAAAGAGAAGGAGAAGCAAGGGAGAAAGGAAGGGATGAGAAGCCTTAATGGTGGGGAGCAAGATGTTAAGAAGAGATAATGGATAAACTTTATTGTTAAAGGGATTCTAGAAAGGTACATTAGATTGCATTTTTATATTTATATTTAGAAATAACCATAAAAATTGGAAATAATATGTAATTTAAAATGTGATAAAATATTTAATATAAACTAGTGAAATTTTTGTTAAGAAAAAGGGAGTACTGTAATGAAATATGATTTAAGATTGTGATGGGGGGGGTAATAACAATTTTTGGAAAGTATAAGTGTTCCTACAAAGTCATGATATTTAATTGAAATGGATAAAATGATTAAGATATGATTAATATTAATGATTAGATTATGGTATATTAGCAAAAAAATTTGCAAAATGAGAGATTTGACGTAGAAGGAGGACCACTGTAATGAAATAATGAGTTATAATATGTGATGTGGGGGGGGGGGAATAATTATGGAAAATAGGGCTCCCATAAAAGTATGTGATTTAACTGAAAAGTAATGTGTTAAATGTTTAAGATATAAATGAATATTAATATTAATGAATAAATTTGTATTATTTTTGACAACATAGTATAGTTTTAGAATGTACCAGACAGAATCCCAACGTAAGTTATGTGTTTTATATTAAGTATTACGAATATAGGGGAAAGAGATAAAGGCATCATACTCCATATAGTGTACAGGAGAAGTTTTTTTTCTTTTTTAAAGAAGTTTTTCTTCTTTTTTAAAGAAAAATAAATGGATGGTTGGAATAGAACAGACAAAGAATGATAAATATTATGATATGAATTGAGAGGAGATAAATAAAATTGAGAAAATTTAAAAGAGAGGAGAAGTCATATAGAAAATTGAAAATGTTAATAAGATATGAAATGGTATATAAAAGGAATATGAATTTGAATTTGTGTCTGTACCAAGAGTTATAACCCGGGACTAAGCAACTTTCAGAAAAGAGATTTTTTACGCTTTTATGTTTTGTGTATTTGTGTATTGTCTGTCTTGAAGAATTAATAAAACTTGTTTTTTTTTAAAAATTGTGATTGTAAGTCGAGGACTACGTGTAAGATCTTTGTCAAGTCAAATTCAACTTCTAGGAATATGTCCTATGTAGTTTTTCCTTGCAATAATTTGAAAATAGGATTTTTATTTTTTTTACTGCCAAGTTAACCTATGGACCTAAAGTGATCTCCTGTTCAAGTACTACCGTAGCCAAGTCTAATCCTGCTTTGAAATTGACCAAGGTAGTTTCAAAAGAATATTAATATTTTATTATTTTAATAATGATTTCTAATTGTCAAACTTCAGTTATTCTGTAAGTCCTATTTTAACACTAAATATCGAAACTGCTTCAGTATTAGCACTTAGCAATAGTACTTAGACTTATATATTGCTTCACAGTGCTTTACAGCCCTCTCTAAGCAGTTTTACAGAGTCAGCACATTGCCCATAGCAATCTGCATCCTCGTTTTATCCACCTCGGAAGGCTGAGTCAATCTTGAGCCTGGTGAGATTCGATCTGCCAAACTGCAGACAGCCGGCAGGGAGTTGAAGTAGCCTGCAGTACTGCAGTCTAACCACTGTGCTACCGCATTTCCAGATACACTTCAATGCTTTAAATCCATGAAAACTAACCTGAATTGAATTTTACCTTTTAATAGCAAATTCATTACAGTTGTAATTACATGCCTGAAGTTCCAAGAATCCCTGACATTACCGATACAAGAGAATATTAATGTCTCAAGGTTAAATTGTGGGATCCTTGGTGTTGTCTGTGTTTGGTTACTTATCTGCATATGTTTCATTATCAAACTAGGTAACATCATCAGTGCTAGCGGTGAATTATAATGAAATATTTTCAAGAAAAATGCTCCAGGAAACCTTTTCAACAGGAACAGAAAACTATTTCAAGACAATGTGCCTAGGATTTATGCCTCCGTGATTATGGGATATCACTGCAGAAATTATCTGGTGAATATAGATTAAGGCAGGCATCATGAGCCATAGAAACTAGAATGTGTGTAAGGAGCCAACATAGATCAGATAGCACAGATGGATTTCATATCACAATTCAGCACAGAGTCATTACATTAGAGTAGCTGATTAAATATAAGCAGTATGGAAACAGTTAATATAGTAGGATTTGAGGGCTTCATTTGAAAGCGTGTAGTTGCTGCCTTCACACTTTGTGTTAACCAAGCATGTCATCTTAAACATCCATGCAGAATGTTATAGCAGTGCTATATGTACAATATGTGTATTTTCTGAGACCAAAATTGCAGGACAATTACAGAACTGATGTGGACTACCATATTTTATTGAATGCAAGGGTGGTATATAGTGAAATTATTATTATTTTGCTAGAAAGAAAGAGTTGTGGGAAACTAAATTGCATATGTCTCCATTTGTTCTAGTATGGAGACAAGCTGACTCTAATTTGGAGGGGGGGCTTAGACTTCCTGGGCTTAGCAGAAAGGTTTGTGACAATGAAGGTACCAGATAACCAAGATCAAAATGGCATCCTTTGTGATCCAACAAATCACTTTGCCATATTTTGGACTTTAGTTCCCATACTCGCAGAGAAGCAGCAGAAAAAGCCACATTCAGTTTAATGGTTCCCTAGCTGTGTAGCCCTCACTAAACTAAAAGCCAAGAGCTCTGGAGAAGTTGTTATTAAAATTATTCTCAGGGTGAGGTATTTGGTGTTCGATAAAGGGAGGTCCCATGCAGTCCATCATGAAATACAATTTCTGGATTCCCATATTTTCTTCAGTGCCATTCAATCCCAAAGATTAACAAAACATTTTCAAGGGTCTGCACAATTTGGCCACTCTCTGATAAGTTTGAATATATATAAAGATAATTTCTAGGTGATTATTTTAGAAATGGGAAATTCAAATTCAGTGTTCATTAATCTTAAATTCAGTGTAAATTATTTCGTTCCATGTATATTTTCCACATAGAGTGAAACACATAATATCTAAAGAATTTCTATTTCTTTCACCTCAAGAATTATATCAACCTCCTCTTGTATTTAGCTCTGTTTCCTCTGCCCCTTTTTTTGTTTAAAATTTGTTTATTATATATTTCAAAATATATCTGAAATAAACTGGAATTCCAATTCCAATTGTCTGTGTCATGAAGTTCATTGTGTGACCTTGAGGAAGTAACTGTTCTCCTTAATCTACATTACATGAAGTTTGGAGAATAAAATTACATATTCTGCCTTCAGCTCCATATATGTAATAAGTAAAATAATATTACTACATCATTTTTGTACCTAGTTTATAAATTGTATGCCGTACTATTTTTAGAATGGCTTTGAGACTGTTAATTTAAATACTACTGATATGATTTTTATATTGTTTCATGGGATATCTTAAGAGTTCCAAAGGCTCTTTTAAGATAAAATGTTAAGAAGAAAGAAATAATAATACCACAAAAGTACTCCTTTTTCCCTTTCAAGTAGGCATCGTGCCATATATAATAAAGATAGAAGAAACAAATTCGAGGCAAAAGCATTTCTTTAGAAATTGGAAAAAATAATACAGAGAACACTAAAAAGCATCACTAGTCTTAAAATCTAAAGGAAAATAAATAAGACTTATTTCTAAGTCAACGTCTGTGGAATTCTTTTTCCAAAAAGAAATGAACCTCGGCTACAGTATAATTGGAATAATCAGAAAGTAATAATAATATGCTAGTGGCCAATATGGTATTGAAAAGTCTTCTGGAACCTCCATTTAAGTTTTGCCTTCTCTGGAATAATTTTTCTTGTGTTAATGTTTTTAAATACAAGGGTTCCTTGAATGTTAAAAACATTATGACTCCTTGGAAGTTTCAGATGATGATTAGCATTTTTAAGCAGTAAAGAATACTTTACTGCTCCTTTAATTAAGGCATGAACATTTTTAGATATAATGCTACTGCACATTTAAGACTGCATAATAGTAAAAGCATAACTTTTATGTGCACTGGGAAACTAAAAAAATGTGTGATTCACTTTATTGCAATATTCAGTTTATTGTGGTGGGTTGGAAACAAACACACAATATCTTTCTGAGGTATGCCTGTATTGAACCAGGCCATTCACTGCCTACCTGAATAAGGACAATAATATTCTTATTCTGATATTCCTCATACAAAGACTTCACCTATATATGGCACTGATTTACCTGTAGTAGTTTATTCTAGGGCCTCAGATAAGTAGATTCCTTATACCAGATTGTGTCCCACTGTTTAAACTACTATAAAGATAGACTAACTGAGCTGTAATATACATAAAACACAGTTTCACACAAATGGAGCAGTGCTCTTCCTACAGTGGCCAAGTGTGCTGAGATCCATCTTACTAATAAAAATTTCATGGCTGAGCATCAATTTTTAAAAAAAAAAAACCCTCCCTATTTACGATCCTGTAATCCTTTAATTTGGTGTAGAGTCTGGATGACTGGATGGAGCTGACCATTTACTGGTCACAAAGAACAAAATACCTGCTGCAAACTCTGTGTGGCATCAGGAATGGCTGATGGCATAAATGGCACCTCAAATCCTTCAAACTATTTGGGGGCAATTAAAAGCAACATTTCAACAAATGTCACCAGGAGAGAGATAAATTATCCAACAAATTATGCAATTAACCTACCAAATTATTACCAAAAAGTAGGACCTAGCTCGAAAAATTTTTTTTCATGGTCTTCTGTCAACTATTTCTTAAAAACTTGTGTTTTTCTTGGGTGAAGGGGGGGGGTGGCCAACAGACACACAGATAAAATATTTATAGGAAATTCAGCAAACTTGCCTTTTTTTCTAGAGACTAAGAAAACTAAACTTTTTTCCCCATTTCTCTCCCCAAATCAACAAACCTGTAGGATAGGGTAGGCTGACAACATATAATTCATTGAAAAGCATGAAGTTAGTTTTCATGGTTGAGGATAGGCTTTATCCTGAATCTCTGAGACACCCACTCAACCATTTTATGATTATGCAACACTACATTCTATAAACACTTCAGTTCATTTATAGAAAAAATATTTTTAAATTAGTATACTATGTCTGAATGAAGTAAACATGCACATTTCCAAAACTGATAGAAATCAAGGCATACTCTTCTTCATTCTCACTTCTTAAAGAGCTTCTGGAGCACAAATGAACAATAGAAACTATTCAGTGACAAGACATATGGGAGGAAAAAAATCTTTATTCATAAAGAACCTGATATGAAGAAAAAATCCAGTTGGTCATCTTATCAAATCCTTTGGTCTGTAGATAAATATTCTAGCACAGCCAACATTTCTGTTCTTGAACAAACCTGAGAAAGGAGACCATATATCTTATGATCTGTGTTTGATAACCCTAGTTTTCTTACTCTAAATCAGAAAATCCCAATATAAAATGAATAAATTATCATATACAGCAGTGGATAAACTATGTTTGGCATATCACTGGTATCTCTATAATCTCACTATCCAAGAGCACCTCTAGTGGTACCAGAAGGGATCATAAGAAGCAACCAATGAAAAGGAAACCAATTCAACCCTGTGCTATTTGGAGGAAATTTTCTTAAATAAAAAATTGGGATCAACCAAGTCACTTGCATATACAGACCAGAAAATCCTTACAGTAGTATCTCTCTCTCAATAACACTATCCTGTGGAAAATCTCTTGCACGTATCCCACTGAAAGAGCACAGTAAATTCTTACTTTGGATCCAAGATTCACTTATCTTTACTTTACAACATGTCTACAGTTTAGCTTAGTTTCACCCCTTTGGTAGTTGTTCCCAACTGTGAAAAGTCTAATTTCTCCTACTTCTCTATTCCAGTTTGTTTGCTCCTCCGCCACATAACATCAACACAGTAATAAATCCATACACTTCTATCCCTGATTCTATGAGGAACCACTGAATTCCCAGACTACCATTAAGGAAGAGTAAAGAGATTCAACTTGAGTGATCAAGTTCAAACTATTATCAAAGAGCACTGAACAATCCATAATTATTATATTTTTATTCACTAATATTCACTAATGACCATCATTTGGATTTTCTCCTTAAAATACCATAACATATTTTGTTAATTCTATTTCTTCCCTTGTTTTCTTTTAATTTTTACCCAATCCCTGTTTTTCTACTATTCTCTAAATTTTGCTGTAACATGGAAGTTTTTATCAGAAAAGCAGAAGAGCAACAAGAAAATACATAAAGGGAAACAGATCATAAAGCAGATTTGACCACCATGCACAATGCATTATCTAGACATACATGCACATAGCAGAGAGGATAAAATATACAACCATTTTAAAGATAAACACATCAACAGACAGATGTTATAACCTAGTAGATTTAGTCCCCCCACTCAGGTTTATTAAAAGTATTTTTATTTTATGTGGCAAATGAAGGAGCTCAAGGAACCAGGGGTGGAGGCATGGGCTTCTGAAGCAATGTGGATTCTTGCTTGTGGAGGTGACCTTTCCAAAAGTCAGTAGACAATGGGAATCATCACATCAGTCTACCCAGGTTGGAACTTTTTGGTTGTGTAGTTTATTAAAGTATAAACTCAGAATCAAGGAACTCGAAATTCACATTTAACCCCAGTCATTCATTCATTCATGAAACAATCTTTACCATCTACATGTAATAGGCAATTTAAAATTAAACTATGTATTCAGAGTTGAAATGACATCTGCTAGGCTTTCTAAAAGGCATATGAAAAGGAAAGAAACCACAAAAAAATAGCTTTAGAGAGAAGTGTGTGCACTTTGATTCTAGTCAGTGTCTCTTCTATGAAACCAGAAACCTTTCTGGAAGAGAAACCGAGAGGCCACCCAACCCTCATTTAAAGTAAGGAAACCTCCTTCTTAGAGAACAACACATATGCATTGGGTCTCTTCTATTTCATCCTATACTCCCGGTTCAGGAAGGGTTTTACAAGTTCCATGAAGCCTGTGAGATTTGTGAGCTATCAGACCTCCCTTTTCTCCTGCCATCTGTGAGTGGGGCTGTTAGACTAAAATCTTTAGAAACGGTATTCTAAGGGACAGAGCTACATGGCCTCCAAGAGCACTGAGGGCTTCAGACATCTGACACGTTTATAGCACCAAGCAGGTTCTACAGAGCCAGGAGTTTCTCTTGACTGTTCTTGTAAACAGATGGAAGGCGACTTGTTTTGTGAGGCCCACGATAGGTAGGGATGGACTTGTTCTGCAGGGCTCCCTTGAGTTGGCCACCTCTGTTTTAGGAAGCTGATCGGGATATTCTTCTCGGATTTTCCAAGATCTCCCGTGCTTTCCGCAGCGCGCTCTATGTGGACAAGGAGAGGTCGTATTTCTCCCAGATACAGCGAGAGATCTACGCGAGTGTCGCCGTGCGAATGCCTTTATAGGACGACCTGAAGCGGGTCAAACCGTCTCACCGGTGCGCCGTGTTAATTAAGCCCACTTATCCAGC
Source organism: Hydrophis major (assembly GCA_033807585.1). Taxonomy (NCBI): domain Eukaryota; kingdom Metazoa; phylum Chordata; class Lepidosauria; order Squamata; family Elapidae; genus Hydrophis; species Hydrophis major. The sequence continues at coordinate 247,619,253 of CM066329.1, forward strand.
TTTCTGACAGCCCCCTTTGCTTCTTCTGGCTCCCCTTCAGTTAATCCTCCTACAGAGATGGAGAACAGATCTCCGTCCCTCCCTCCCCCCCCCCCCCGCGCCCCGAGCAGAAAATAGATACCGAGGAAGCGAGGGAGAAGGCACGAGGAGTTGCACTTACCAGGCTCTGGAAGGGAAGTCGAACGAAGGGAGGAATGAAGAAGACGTGGAGGAGAGAGAGCCAGCTGTGGCAATCGCCAACTCCTCCTTCCTTTCCTCCTCCTCCTCTTCCTTCTTCTCCCCGGGTCTTCAAAGATCGGGGAGCGGGAAAAGAGAACCGCACTCCGAGCGGCGTCTGTCAGCGGCGTCCCCTCAGCGCCCCTGGGTTCAGGCGCCGCCGCCCGTGCCTGTGCGCTCGCCCATCGCAGCGCCCTCCCGTTGCCTGCCGCCTTGGCCGCCTCCCATTTCCGAAGAGCACAGGACGCACAAGCGGCCCCCTCCCCTCTCCTCCCCCTTTCCCCTGCCAACAACGCCCCCCCGCGCAAGAGCGCATCGATTGCACCGGGCGACGGCGCTGGCCAGAATAGCTTGGCTCCTTAAAGGAAAATGGTGGGGAGGCCACAGAAGCCCGGACACATGATACAACGCCTTTCAGAAGGCGAAAGTGGGGGAGGGGGGCGGCGGCGGCGATACTGTTGGTGAACAAGGCGGCCTAAAGGCACGGCAGAGCAATGGAGGCGAATGGAAGGAAAGAGAAGCGAAAAGAAAACTGAACGCTCCCGCCGCCCCAGGCCATCGCCTCCATGGAATTCGAAAGCAACCCGGTGCTGTTGCGGGTGTGTTTTTGCAGGCCCCGTTGCAATTCGCACGTATTTACTTGAGAATCGCCTCCCTTCCATTTAATGTATTTAGCACCACATCTCTGTGTGGTGGAAAAATCGGAGCTGCACGGGCTCTGGCCCCCTAGAGACCTTCTGTCGAATAATAATGGTCGTTTTTGTTATTCCCCCTCCAGTGCATTTGCCGAAATCGGGGAGGCGGCTATTCAAAGAGAATCTGTGTAGGCCCTTAAAATGTCTGAGAACAAGAAAGCTGGCAAGAAAAGCAGGTTAAACATGGGGGAAGAATATTAATTTGTCTACGGCGAGTTTCAGCCACTCAGAAAATGCTGCGGTCTGGATCGAGGTCCCCGTGTTCCTCGCCAGCCCCTACCCCTTTCTCTTTCCAGCTTTCCTCCAATTTCTTCTCCCCTCCCAATCCCCAGTACAAAGGAATGGGAGATGCCTGGAGCTTTTTTTGGCAAGGCAAGACTCAGGAGCAACAGAATCTGGGAGGAAAAAATTAAAAAAAGGAAGAGATGGATTGGATCCAGTAGGAACTGGATTCATGAGCAAATTCGTGATTTTTTTTTTAAATCCAGGCAAAGAGGAAGGAACATTTAAGGTAGCCTTTGTTGAAATAACTATGGATGCCACAAAAGTGTGAAGAGACTGGATATCTTGAACTAATTCAGCCATTAAGTTAGAATGCATTTTTGTACCTCCTTTGATCCTGGGAACTATTAAGATTTGATGGTAATAGTTCTTAAATGTGCCAAAGAAGTGTGGACAGCACTTCTATTGGCACATTTAATTGACTTGCTTTCAGCATTAACTGACTTTGTTACCTTCAGTTAAAATTAAACTTTCTTTCCCCACCCCTCTGAGTTTTTGGGATTACAATTACTTCGCCTTGTTCCATGCAAAATGTACACTATCTGAAAACAAATGGATGTTTTCATGAAATAAAGGCCCAATTACCTCCATCTTCACCTCTTCTTGGGGCAGTATACATTGTAAGTGGGGTTACTGTGGATTTCCCAAATCTGGCTGCTTTTTCCTTGTGCAAAGAGACTCATTGGAGCAGAAACAGAATCCTCTCTTCTGTGACAAAATTCTGCTAATCAGAGACATGGATACATCATGAGGAAGTCAGCATCACAGGAAAGAATGGTCATCTGTAGCAGTAACCTTGCTTATGTATCAACATGATCAAACATTTTAGTTATTATATTGGATTTATGATCAATGCCTGTAAAAATGCCTTTTGATTTAATAATTCACCATATTCATTAGTGTGGAGTAAGAGAAAAATAATTAACTTTTACAAAGAACTGGCACTAGTTGGTCCACTGTTCTGATTCTTTAATTTATAAAGTCTGAATTAAGAAATTTGCCCCCATCTTTCAGCCATTTAAGTCAATTACATGCCACTTCAAATGCAGGCACAATTCTAAGTAACTCAAACTGTAAATAATTACAATTAAAACAATAAAGCTCTCCCCCAATGATAATAAAAATTAAATAAACAATCTACACTAGTAATAACACAACCAATTATGAAACCATACCTTGTAACGTTATCTAGACAATAGTATTGTATAGATAACATTACAAGCAATGAGTTTTACACAGTAAATTTCAATGATACTTAATCACATTTCATTTGACAACCATAAAAAAAGAGCTAGCAAGGGAAAGAATATTTTTGACAAGGTGAATGATCAAAAGAAGTAGCTGTAAGAAATATTTTCAGGAGGATTTAGCACAATAAATAATTAATAAACATAATATTTATTTTCCCCAAACATGGCCATCGATAAAAGCCAGCTTAAGAAGGTAGAAGTTCTCTTAAATATGGCATAAAGAATGCAACTAATTAAGGGAAAATGTGTTATATTTTAGGTTATAATTAGTGAAGGAGGGACATGACATTAATGGAAAACCAGCAAATCCTAAGGCTGTCAACTAGATTGAAAAAAAATCCTTGTTCTTTTGGGGGGGAAACTGGACCTTCATTAGAACTTCAAAGAACAACCATAGTGTTTAAATGTTTCCAATTTAAACTGGAAAGAGTCACTTTCTGGCAGTTGTTGCATGCTATTTCTATCACCACTGACTGCACTACAGGTTTTCCATTTTTCTGTTGACCATGGCCATACTTTTTAATAGTTTTACTACTGTGCTTATTTTCTGGGATTCACAAATGCGTGCTGCATATATCACTCAATGATCTTGGGATCAGTATCATGTGGCTGTAGTTCCTATGGCTATTTATGCAGTATCCTGCAGATACCTATGTCATCTTTGTCATTTTGCCTTCTATTCCATTCTGGCCGTGGCAACGTTTAAGTGCCACAATGTTGTTATTATAGATGGGCTAATAATAATAGCATATTCTCTATTGACTATCTTCCTACTTCAGGATTCTGACACCATCAGGTCAGAAGAGAAGTGCCAAAAGCAGTGACATTCTCCTGTGCTATTAATCAAGAGTTACGTCCTCTGCTTCAGCCTGTGGCCCCATGCCTGCACCTATCAGTTCAACTATTTGTGAATATGGATTTACCTTCTTCCAGAATGCCACTCATATTCAGAAATGGTCCGATTGATATGATATTGTCCCAGAGCAGTTTGTGAGGAGCATCTGGAGAGCTTCCTCTTGCTTTACTATGTTCTATCTTAGCACCTTTCACCAACAGATAACTTGACGGGAGACTAGACAAGCTGTTCCTAGGACCCCTGTGGTTGTCCTATTGAGAACCAACCTATATCAGGGACAGTAGTTGGCGGTTGATATTTCCCACCAGCAAGCAAGCTTGGTGGGCAGGAGAAAAATGCCAGGGCCTTTTCTTGGTCTACATTAAATAAGGACAATATTATTTGTCAGCCTCACTGCTATGGCAAAATAATGCTATTTTTACAGTAGCCTGGGAATAAGAGTTAAATCCCATTTCACAAATAAAGAACTAAGGCTGATACAGCTTGTCTTGCACATTTGTACCTTACTTGCACCTAAAAACAAGACAAAAATGCTCTGCCAAGTCTCTTTTTTTCTGCCATGTGCCCATGAGATACTGTCTTCATCTCACTCCCCCAACCTGTATATAAATTCTCATCAGCTGTTCCAGCATTAAACTGGTAGTTTCCCCTCAAACTGGCAGCAAGCCACAATACTTCCAAAGTATGCAAAATCTGATGCAGTTTGTTGTTAGCAACCAAGCTCTGATCAGCCATTTCAGGCTAAGTCAAAACATACTCCCTCCCCTCCAGTCTTTGGGAACACCCCTCCAGGTCATAATGTTTTGGAAATTGGATGGTCTGTCTCCCAGAATCCATATTTCAGTTGTCGAGTGGATCTCAGTAGGTAACAGGTTGGAGAGCAATGATGTCTCTCACTGTATCCATTGCTTCTTGTATCTCAAGGATCAGCTACGTCTCAGCCCCTGAGTAGTGGCAGGTTGGGAAGAACCAGTCTTCCATGGACAACGTATTATACTGGGTGGGCCAAACAGTGTAGTTTTATTTGAAAGTGCTGCACAAATGTTCAAAATGAATTCTGAGCTATGTAAATCAAATATTGTGATGCAGAGTACATTGAGCTAGAGATGAAATGAAAATAATTGTATTTATACCAGTGTAATTTTTCCACATATACAGTATATTTATATTACATTTATATGTATACAGTACCTACATAATCAATATTTCCATGTGAAAAATGTGCTTTAAGTTCTTCTCATAAGTTCAAATGATAGTATTTCTCCTGTTGCAATTTACATTAAGCCAGGTCATAATCTAGCCAAGTCGGTTGCAATCTAGTATGAAAACAATTTTATATCATTTACATCACTATCTGAGTCCATGCACCCTAAGATTTCTTTTTTTATTATTATTATTAAAGTTTTATTTGGGTTTTCACACACACAAAATACACGTAAAACATCTTTTTTGAAAATAGCTTGGTCCCAGGTTGCACTTCTTTATACAGATACAAACTCAATTTCATGCTCATTTTTGTGTTCTATTCCATATCTTACCGTGTTTCTCATAATAAGGCTGGGTCTTATTTTTTTTTGAGCCCTGAAAAAATGGCTAGGGCGTCTTTTCGGGGGTGACTTAATTCCCCCCCCCTTGTATGGTTGGGTGGGTGGGCGGCGGGCGGCTTGGATGTTGACCTCGGCATTGGTGGGGTACTTCGTATCAGGGTCAACGCAGGCAGCACCATATCCAGGTGTACAACAAAAGTACTTCCTAATGGCAAGCCCCCCCATCATTCCCCCCCATTTCGCATGTTTTAATATAGGCCTTAATTTGGGGGGAGGGGCTTAATTTCATTCCATGCCTATAAAACATGCTGGGAATTCCTATTGAGGGAGGCCGTGTTGTTGGAGAAACAGGGTATTACTATTCTGCATTTTCTATATAGTTTTTCCCTCTTTTAATTTTCTCAATTTTGTTTTGATTATCTCATCTCAATTCAAATCATTATATTTATACTTTTGTCTGTTCTGTTTCAATTTCATATTATCTTTTCTCATTAAACAAATTTTCTCCTGTAGTTACTAATTGGAGTATGACACCTTTATATCTTTTAATTTTATCCATTCAACTCTTATTTAAACTTCAATATATACCTTAAGGTTATGACATTCAATATAATACATAATACATAACTTCCAATCAAATTCTGCTTGGCACATTCTTATAATTCTTATAATTCTTATAATACACACTATATTCTTTTTTAAAAAAAGATTGTAAATATATGTAATTAAAACCCTCATTCCATTCCAATTCAGTTCTATCGTTAATATTCATTAAAGTCTTAACATCTTTAACATTTATTTTCAATTAAATATCATACTTCCTTAAAGACACATATAATCTCCATACTTAAATTTTCCCTTATTTCTCTTCACATATGTTTTATAAGTCATTAAATATTCATTTTGTTACATTTGTTTTTTGACAAGCATTCCACTAAGTTACGATAACTATTTTATCAAACATTTTAATCATACATTGTTTCATATTTTCTGAAATTATTTCTATTTCTAATATAACCATACTATCTTATGTACCTTTGCAGAATCACTTTTTCAATTAGATTTTCACCCATTATCTCTAAATAGACCCTGTTGCTCTATATTTTGTTTCTGTCCTTTATAACTTCTTTTCCTTTCTTTCTTCCCTCTCTTCTTCTCCCTCCCCTTTTTACCCCCTTGTCTCTCTACTTCTAATTCTCTCTTCTGCATTTCCCTCTTCTGTTGTTTTCTGATTTTATACTTATTTTTCACTCTATTCTTTTTTTGGGTTGTTTCTCCCAATCTTAAATTTTCCATTCTCTTTCCCCCCTTTCCTTTTTCCCCCCACCTAAGATTACTTGTTCATTAAATATGGCTTCTTCTTTGTGCCAATCTTCTTGTTCTGCAGGCATTTCTTGTTGTTTCTCAAAGTTCCAAATCTCCATTTCCAAGAACTGAAATACAAATCCAAAAGAACCTCTCCCCTCTTGTGCATCTTCTTTGTACTTTTTAAGTCCCATTTTCAATTATTCAAAAAGTGGAGCCATTTTAAACACTTTTAAACAACCACCCAATTGATTTTAGTCATTCAAATGCAGTAACCAAGAATCCAGAGATCACCAAATAATCCAGATAGTCCCAAGCTGTTTCTTCTTATTTCTTTTTTCACTTTCTCTTCCTGGGGTTTTACTATATTGTTGCAATGTTTCAGTTAAGATGTATCTTTTGGAAGTCTTGTTGAGATTTTACTGTAAATTCTTTTTAATTCCAGGCAGTCTCCTCCCTTCCAGATCCTGCCCTTTTATTCTTTTTTTCTCCTTTCCTGTTTTCAAAAGTTTTTGATTATCCATAAATCTTTATTATCCCTTTGACTTTTTATTTTCGGCATTAAATGCCTATTAATGTCAAAGTGGATTTTTTTTTCCAATTCCTTGCTTAAGTCTTGGAGCTGTCAGTATAGGAAGAGGAGAGAAAAAAAACCAAATCCTTTCCCTTTTCACTCTCCTTCGCTGCTTAGAAATCTTCCTTGGGAACAGTGTTATTTTTTTTTAATAGTTTAAATTCCAGGGTACCTTATTTATTGCTTTTGCTGTTTGACCTGGTCAACCAAAACTTTCTCTTCTTATCTTCCTCCTGCACATTCTTTTCCGGTTGAGTTCTTCTTTGTGGTGGCCATTTCTGACCATGGCTGCAACCGCCTTCGGGAAAGGGAGTAATGGCCAGCTGAGGAGGAGAGATGTGGCTCTCCTCAACCCTGCAGGCAGTCTCCCACTTCTTCACCACCTCTACGGGGTGGCTTAGCTCCAAAACCAGCGGCTCAGGGCGCTTCAGCAGTGAGCACGGATCGAAACCGCACAGAGTCGTGGTTTCGGTCTGTTGCCAAAGAAGCTCAAACCGGAAGCTCCCCATGCACCCTAAGATTTCTGATGGTCAAAAGATCCATAGTCTCTTCTCCTCTACTTAAAACAAAAAATTAAATGCATTTTAGTTACAAAAATGCTTGTCAAACCCCATATAGGGCCTTTCATGATTATCTCTTTTAGACAACAGATGTACAATTGTTCATTATTTATTGTGCCAAGTTGTAACAACTTCCTCCTGAAAGAAATTCTTACAGCTATTTTTTCTTGTCATTCACCTTTACTACATAAATGGCTTTGACACTGCCTTTTTCAGGAATGTTTTCTCAATTTCCCAATGTAATTGATAGCCTTCAGATTTGGTGGTCTTCCAAGGACTAATCAGATCTGACACTGCTTAGCTTTTCCAGGATCAGCTGATGTCATACAAGGTGGATTACCTGCTGTGACACAGTAAGAATACCAACCAATCAAAATACAGGACACAAAATATAGTACCTATTTCAGAATGGGGGCTTAGGAAGTGCAGTGCAAATACTAACTTGTAAAAAAAAATGCAAGTGATGGTTAATAATCCAAAACAACCTGAAATTTATTTAGTGGATACTGTGATTTTTGCAGATGAGATTTTGTAGCCCTACTTCAAGTATTGAAAGCAATGAGAATACAATCCAGAGCTATGGAGAAATATTTTGCTTTGAGGAAGCACACTACAGGACTTCCAACAGTTGAAAAGCATCACAGAGATACATAATTCTTCTTTAACCAACCACATTTTCTCAGGAGCAGTAGTTTCTGCACACCAAAGTACCTGTTGGCAAGTGAAATGGTTGTTCGTTCATTAGAAGAAGGCATCAATTAACACAGCAAAGGGGTGCTCTGCTTGAATGTTTTCAAGGGAAACATCTTTTCAAAGAATTGAATGACTGTACTGCTTTTCATAACCCAGTATTACATGAATAATATTGAACATTATGGTAGACTGCATTCCCTAAAAATTTTTTTGAAGCCAACTTGCTGGTAGTATGCAGAGATAGAATTTCACACTGTTACTCTTTTTCAAATATCAAGTATTTGTTTATTTATTATACAAATTTACCCCAGACATCTTACAACATTAAAAAGTATTTTGGAATTGAATTTAAATAACACCGTTCCTGCATTCATATCCTTCTCACAAATACATATCATCTCATCTTTTATCACTCTTTCTTGTACTATTCCATTCTACTTCTTTTCTCTTCCCTTTTTCCTCTTCTCTCATTCTCTGCCACCCCGTTTTTGCCTCCTTCTGACAAGAATTCAAGGCTCTCCAACTCAAAGCTTTTCTGTTATCTCCATTGCTACATAAAACATGAGAGACTGACAGGCATACACATAAACCTGAAGATTTTTCCAAAGGTAGTTACACTCCCATCAATCTGAGGGATGCTCTGAGGGAGCTGCGCCTTGTCATGCATTTCTTCTATCCTTGAGTTAGCTGAAAAGCATGCTCATATAAATTACACAGCATCAACAGCCATATTCTACTCTGCCCCAACAAGTCTTGAGGATAGCCCTGTCCCTACATCTTAAATGGGGAGTAATTTAAGGTGCAACAATTGATAGATTTCCCAATTTCATTTCCATGCTTTTATTATTGTTCATTTACCTCCTATTGAGTGTTATCTGTCAGCAGTAAAATCAACTCAAAACTTTTTTATTTAACACTTTATAGAGTCAGCTAGGTTAAACTGCTCTGGAGAGAGGATTTAAGCCATCATTGAAGTCCAGAAATAGTATAAGTCTGCAGCCAGTCAATTGGGAGCTTTTCAAACATTGCTGAAAGAACATTAGACCCATTTGCTTACAGCGCTAATATCTTCTGCAAGAATGTTAAACATATACCCAAAAATATCCCAATGGACAGATTCACAGGGAGACATAGAATGAAGTGAAAGAATTGGGGATCTGTGTCTCTTTTCATCTTGCAACTCTCTTCTGTGCATGTGACCTTCTTAGTTGGGCTATTTTTGCACAAGGGATTACAACTTTTCCAGAAGATCATTCGGCATGACTCAGAAATAGATCAGCTGCAGTAATTGGTTGAAAAATATTAGAAAGATCACCAGGATAGTAGAAGAAAGATAGTAGTAGAAAGATCACCTAGCAGAGGTGCTACCTCTGATTTGTACATGAATCTTGGCTGTGGCTCTGACCTATCACTTGGGCTAAAAGAAACAGGCAGAATTCTAACTAGGGATAAGCTCATCTCCCATATTTCCCAAATCAGAACTGCTACAGGGGAATGGCAGTGTTTGCAGCAAGTACGCATGGAGTTCACAAAATGATGTTACCCAAGGCCAAATGGCCTCTTTCCATCAAATAAAATCTATAGAAAATAGGGCCACGTGATACTCCAACCCTCACCCGCATTGGCATAAGCCATGGAAAATCTGCAATGCCCTCATTTGAGATGGAACCAGCAACAAATAACTAGCAGAATGTGGCATTCTTTCCTGATTTAAATTGATTTAAATGTTAGCCTTTTTTTTTTAAAGAGTCAGGTCTTGTGTTTTTCCAAATACCATTACAATATCTGATAATACTAACACTATCATAGCTTGGCTGCAACATTCATTAGATGGTTTCAAAGAGATATAGAAAAATTTACTTCCATTCTGTGGTCATCTAGATTACTGAAGTCTATATAGCAGTGCTACTTAAGACAAGTTGATGGTTAACAAAGAAAGGAATGGAAGGTACTTGGATACCTGCGTGTTTGATGTGCTTGAAAGAATTAGAGAATACAGTCAACAAATTGCCCTTGCTTACAATCTTGTCAATAGATGGATTTGAATTGGGACAGATAACTATCAGATCAATATTCGCTCCCTGTTTGTAAATCAGATGGGGATGAACAAAAAACTAGGCTTGTGCCTACCCAAAATGAACTAGTTCCCAACTGCAGGTAGTCCTTGATTTACAGCCATTTGTTTAATTACCATTCAAAGTTTTGACAGTGCTGGAAAAAGTGGCTTATAACCAGTCCTCATACTTATGACCATTGCAACATCCCTGTGGTCACCTGTTTGCAATTCGAGCATTTGGCATGTGGCAGATATTTATGATAGTTGCAGCATATTCAGCTACATGATTGCCATTTGCAATCTGGAAAGCAAAGTCAATGGGGAAACAGGCAGGAGGTTGCAAATCATGGTCAGGTGATATCTTGCTTAATGACCGCAGCAAAAAAGGTTGTAAAATTAAGTGTGGCCATGTGATGTCTCACAATGACCATGCTTAACAACAAATGTTCTGCTCCCATCTATGGTAATAAGTCAAGAACTACATGTAGTCCTTGACTTATGACCACAATTTAGCCTTAAATTTTTGTTGCTAGGTGAGACAGTTGTTAAATGAGTTTTGTCCCATTTTACCAATTGTTAAGTGAATCACTGCAGTTGTTAAATTAGTAACATGGTTGTGAAGTGAATCTAGTTTCCCCCTTGGCTTTGCTTGTCAGAAGGTCAAAAAAGATAATTACATAACTTCGCGATACGGCAGTCATTTGACTGTATGATCAAAATTGTTGTTACATCCTCTAACTCCCACTCCTTTAACCTCAAACTATCCACTATTGACCTCACCCCTTTCCTAAGAGGTCTGTAAGGGGCGTGCATAAGTGCACCATTGTGCCTACCGTCCCTGTCCTATTGTCCCCATTTATTCGTACCTATTTCCTGTATTCGTACTCATGTTTATACTTATGCCTATTATCTTGTAGGTGATTGACAAATAAATAATAAAATAAAATAAAAATGATCATAGTGATGCTGCAATGATTAAATATGTGAAAAATGAGCATAACGTATGTTTTTCAATGTTTGCCATTGTAACTTCAAATGGTCACTAAATGAACTGTTGTAAGTCTACATGTATATGTAATAGCTAACATGCATGTAATATGAATTACATGTAAAGCATATTTCATAGTTTTAAAAAGTTGTGCTTCTCTTTCAATGGAGCATTACTCCAACAGAATATAAGCCTAAGTGTGTGTTCAGTGTATTTTTAGTAAGTATGCCACTATTTGCAGCTTCACCTTAGATTAGGATTTAGCAACTGTGATTTCCTTTGCCATATCTTTCTTTCTCTAACACACCTCCTAGCCATTGCCCAAATCTGTCCTGGTAACTGCTTTTCTCTACCATTGTTCTCATCTCACCCCTTGCTCGCAGATGAGGCAAATAGAAGTTTTCCCAATTTTTCAAGTAGTGTTTTCCTCTTATGCCAGCATAATCTTGGCCACTGATATAATTTGGCTTCACTTAGCAATATGGCTGCTGATATAGTCAAGGTTGAGATCGGCCCACTGATTGCCACTTTTGGATCAATTGGCCTGTTCTGATTGCTGGAACTGCCCTTCCTGAATCACCTGGTATGGGCTGCAGGAGAAACGTCACTCCTGCATCCATTGTGGCATCTGATTGCATAAAACTGATTAAAATGAAATTAAACTTACTTCCAATTGTATCTCTTAGATCTCACATGCTCTTTTTGTAAAAACATCTTTAAACTCTTTTGAGGGAGCCTTCACACCTGTGTTTAAAGAACAGAACTACATCTGTGCTGCAGAGAAGGTTCATTTAAAAAGTCTGGTTTTGTCATCTGTGTGTTGCAAGTTCCGTCACCATTTCAGGTATATTTCAAGTTTTCCGCTGCACCTGACAAGAAGGGGCTTTATCAGCTGGCATGTTTTCATGATTTTGGGGAAAGTTGGGCAGTACCATTTTACATATTCCATTCTGACTTTGGCTGCACCAAGGGCTACAGCCACAAATTCAGATCTGAACTCCTTGGTTACTTGTTACTTGCAGCATGAAGCAAAGGTGGAGTTTTGCTTGTTGTGGTAACCTTGTGCTTCACTCTGCAATAGAAAAGTGTTTCATCCATGCTCAGAAATTGACTGTAAACTGATTGTTTATAGAAATGGGGGAGTTGTATTGAATGGGAACACTGAAGCTGCTTCCTACTGCTTCACCCATCTGCTTAGTTGGGCAACTTCATTGTGGTATAGTTGCACAACCACATACTTCTGTCCATGTTACATGTATGGAGTGCTTGGTGGTTGTTTTCCCTCCAATAGGCAGGAGGGGAAACAAAATCAAGGAAACCAAATTTTCCTTAACCTGCCCTGCAACATGTTCATAAGGACAGCATCCTTCATCAGTCCCACTATTGTTGTATCTTAGGTACTATGTAGCAAAGAAGGCAGCACAAATTATGCAGAAATAGTTTTCGGCTAGTTCAAAGATGATGGACAGCATATTACCAAAGCAATAGAAAGGCACTAAGTGGCTCCATTTGGCCCATTATGTCAACTGCAGGAAAAACGAAGGGCATTGAAGAGTAGAATAAAGTATGTGATACCCAAATTAAAAATATTAGAAGAACAAGTTGTTCTCAAATCCCTTCTTTAAGTGAAAGATATGGCCAAGATTTATGTGTCATCTCATTTTGGGCATGCATAAAAACAAAGGCATGTGAATTGGTTTTTAGCTGCAGTCTACCCCAGCAATGCTTCAAGCACTGATGTGAGTCATGCTGGAGTCAACTTTCTTTTCAGGGGAGAGAGTGCCCCCTACTGAGTCACCTGCTCCACAGCCTGCCATCCTGAACATGTTCTCCCCATGGCTCCCATCTAATTGCTTAGTTTTGCTGCGCCTTCCATGCAAACAGGTCAGGACTCCATGCCTGGTCTTTGGTTTTACCGGCCTGCGACTAATCAACATGCAGAGCCTTGCCTGAAGGATTACACAAACTGCACACACTTCAATTGCTTTCTCTCTCCACTCCCCCCCCCCTTACTTTGCTTCTCTCCATCTTTCCCTCCTGGAGCCTGTCCCATCCCCCCCCCTTTTTTCCTGGTTACCAAGCAACGGCACAAAGGGAAAGAACTAGTGTGGAGGCCAAGAGAGGGCCCTGAGCCCTTGCAAGAATGGAAGAGAATGTAATGTAACCCAATTGGAGCCTCCTCCAGCAAAGCAAGCACAGAATTTTTGAGAGCAGAACCTATTGAAAGTTGAAATGGGGAAAGGAGGGGGGTGTCTGTTGGGGAAAGAAGAACACCCAGTGATCATGTTACACAAAGGGCAGCCAGGCCAAGTAGACAAAATTCTGTAGCAGAAAATAACAAGAAGTAACACCTACTAAATTAGAATGAAGGCAGCATAGGTGAAAGCACAAAAGCACAAAGTGGCTGGCCATGCGTTTTAGCTTGTGATTGAAAACTGGTTATGTCTTCTTTGTTATTCTTTCCCCCTTAGAACAGCGGTAACCATTGTCAACGTTGAATTTATATATGGAGGAGTGGGGGAGTTATCTTCAGTAAAATCACTTAGTCATGCTCCAGCATTGCACATTTTTAAAAAATTTCATTCCACTCTATCTGAGATCCTTTAACAAGAAATGCATAATATAATGCTACTTATTAACCCAAGCACATCTGAACATGTACAGGGTGCATTTACTCATCACTGAATAAAACTGTCAACATGCTAACGTTAATGAGAAGATCCTTTTATGATTGGATGCTATGATTAAATTCTAACTGCAGCTCTCTTTAAAAATACAACCATCTGTCCTTATACCATTCAAAAACAATGCAGGTAACCATCTAACTTAACATTTATACCTTAAACAAAGCTTCCATTCCACAATAAGTTCTAAGACTGGCTAGTATGTGGCAACAACCATCTTTTTCTTTTTACTAGGATTACAAACTATAGAAATATATTGCATAGATGCAATGTCTGAAAGCAAACAGAATAATTCTGCTTTTAACCTTGTGGAGCCATATCTCCTCTCCTTCAAGCCTGGGCCAAATTATCAGAGGTAGCCACAGATATTTCCCGTAAGAAGAAAACAGACAAAAGTTGAGGGCCTTCTGTTGTTTACTTCAGGTTCTCATAACTGAGGCTACATAGTAAATCTGGATGCAATTTAAATGCAGACTTTATGCCCAATCCCCCTGAAACTTCTTCTAGATAAATCTCAGTGAAATTAATGAGAGTTTGAAAACTAATGAATATTATTTGCAGAACATCCTAGGCATCATCCCAATATAAAATTTATTTTTGCCACAATCAGTTCCAATATGGTATCTCAGTCTTATGTGACGCTTTGTTCTGGTGTGAATGTTGCCACGCATGAGTGAATACTCTTACTCTTTTGGTGGCAGCTACAATATTGCCAGATGCTTTTAAAATTATGTTATCAGAACTCTATAAATGTTATTGAAATGTTAGCTGCAAGTAGGGGGCCAATTCATTCCCACTCTTTCTTTTAATAACATTGGGTGGTTACCCAAGCACCGCACAGTTGAGTAAAAAGCCATCTAGGTCTAGTTCATGAGCTTAAAAAGTAAAAATAGAAGTTTACAAACTGTGCCTGGAAAGGAGGTGCCAATGATACCACACTATTCAGTTATTGCAGTTGTATGCAGCTATGCTCTGTATCTATACTGTAGCATTTTCCCAGAAACAAGTAAGTGAGAGCTGGCAATAAGCTGCTGCAGTGAAAGTGTTAACTTGAGAAAAGCAAAAGCAGAAATCATTATGAGGCTGGTGGGGAGAGGATTTAAGAAGTCCAGCCTCAGAAGGAGACAGAGCTGTTCCCATATGATGAGCTCTATAAGTGTGTTCCTAGATGATGCTTTCATGGTACTCTGGCTCATTGAAAGAGTAGGAAGGGATCCAAGTTATTTTGCCTTCCGACTATAACTATTACTCCTATTGTTTTTATCCCTTCTTTTGCACTGGTCTTCCCCATCCATTTATTAGAAAAAGATGGAATAGCTAACACACTTTGCTGTTGGGACCCACCCTTCATTTCCATATGCTATATCTCATGTTAACCAGTAAAACAATGTGGTACCATTTGGAATTTTTGGTTCAAGCTCTAAAAGGGATGCGTGTGAGGAATGTGTGGAAAAGGAAGCTCAGAAAGCCCCACAGAGTAGCTTTGTCCCTGTCACCACACCAGGTGGCCACATACCCTGCTGTCTCTACAGTTTTGCATAAAGGCCAACATATGTAGAAAATCATCTACAGAGAGGGTGGCACAGAATTTCTCACGGGAAGAGAAAGCAGAAAGATATGCCTGACAAATATGTTGGTGCCATTAACTAATGTCATAAATTTAATTGTGATGTATTAAATTAATATCAGATATCAGTATCCTCAACAGTGGCAATTTCAGATATAAAAGGCAAAATAAAAATCTGGGCCAAAACAAAGCTTCACTATATTTGGTGAAAATAAGAGCTGTTATTGTCATTTCCTTGATTTCAGCCCTCATCATCAATATTCTGGAATATTGCCTAATATCCAATTCATCATAGTTAAGAAAACTGGTATATAGATAATCCTCGTGTTACAACAACAATTGAGCCCAAATTTTATGTTGCTAAGTGAAACATTTGGTAAGTGATTAATATCCCTTTTTACAACTTTTCTTGCCACAATTGTTAAGTGACTCATTGCATTTGTTAAGTTAGTAGCATGGCTGTTAAGTGAATCCGGCTTCCCCATTGACTTTGCTTTTCAGAAGGCTGCAAAACTGATCATGTGAGCCCAGGGCAGTGCAACCATGATAAATAAGAACCAGTTGCCAAGCATCTGAATTTTGATTACATGACCATGTAACTTTGAAACATCAGTAAATGAACTGTCGTAAGTCAAGGACTACCTGTACTTACCAAGTTTAAAAGCAAGAAATCAAGACTGAACATGGGCAATGAAAAAAAGAACAATACTTAGAATAATTATTAGCACATTTTCATCCATATCCACTTCCCCATAAGTAGCTAACAATATAAAAAAACCAAGCTGCATTGCACATTTGGATTGGGCAAACCATAATACCAATATTCTAATCACCTGCTTGATTTGAAGTTGATAAAACCTGGGCAAGAACCTTCATATTTCCAAAAGGAAAATGTATGAATAAACAAAAAGCAAAATGAAACAACCCTGGCCATTTATTTATTTATTTACAGCAATGGCAAACAAGATAAAAACAAACAAACAGGCATATTGACCAAATATAACAAAAGCAGTTATAATATGATTTGAAATGTCAAGGCTTAAAAAGAAAAAAGGGGAAGTGATTAGATAAAATAAAAATGACAAAACATAAAATAAAAATAAAGAGAAAGAGAAGCTTTATTTCCTACCTTCAGACCAGGATGCCACTATCTCCAATAGAGTTGCCACATTTTTTATCTCCAGATATTTCTGTAAGAAGGCATAAATTTCTTAATCTTGGAATTCTGGCATTTTCAATTATTTCATTTTTAAGAAATGGTTCTTAACTTTTTAAGTACAGTAGTATATAACTGATACAATACTTTTGTTGTATTTGGTCAATGCTTCCATATTTTGCTGATTGTTGATAACAAATGAAGAAATAATCACTTACTTTTGCCCTAATAACCATTTGTTTAGTGACTGTTTGAAGTTATAACAACACTGAAAAAGATGATTTATGATCAGTCCTCACACTTACAACCATTGCAGCATCTCCCCAGTCACAATTCAGGCACTTGACAACTGCACATTGCAGTTGCACATTTGTGATAGTCACAGCTTCCCATGGTCATGTGATCACTATTTGCAACCTTCCAACAAAGCAAAGTCAAATGGGAAAGCCAACAGGAGCAGCAAGTTGTGGTCACAGGATAACTTAACAATCACGAATGATTCCCTTAATGACTACAACTGGGACTGCCAGGAATGCCATCGCTAAGTGGGACAGTCATGTGACATTTTGCTTGAAAATTATTTTGCTTAGTTTGTAGTTTAATTAAGATTGTTAACTGAGGACAACCTGTAAAGTGTCAGACTTTTACACTGCAATAGTTATTGAGCCACAGCAGAGACTCAATATAATATCAAATATATCACAAAGGGTCTGTCAACCCATGAGTGTCCAATAAAAAGCCATCCACACAGAGTATGCCAGGAATAAAACAAGGAGGCCTAGAACAGGTCTGCATAAAATTGAAATATTGTATCTTGAACTTGTAACAAAAAGCTCTAGTTCTAGAGCTGCTGCCAGGCTGATTTTGGGCCAATCATAATTTAGCAGAACTGAATGCTAGACAGTTCCTAGAAGGGAATTATCAGCCCTTCAAGGTAGGCCAGATCAAGAAACAAACACTTCAGGGATTCTAAAAACAGTTTTATTATTTTAGGATATATAACAGAATCTTGAAAGCTTGTCCCATCTTATACTAAACAAAATCAAGGCATGATTATTTTGAGTTTCTTCCTTATGGTTCCTTCTGTCTCTGGATGGTATTGTCCAAATCTCTCATATCTTTTGTCCAAATCTCTCATATCTTTCCCCAGTTTCAAATACCCAGTTTACAGGAATATATTTTTTTACCCTGCATCCTCCACCCAAAATCATTTTTGCACACTTGATTCTATGCATGGACCAAAACAGCTGAAACATTCATGTTCTGAGTTGACCACAGCTCATCCACAATCAGTCGTTCCATGCACAGAACCCTTTGTACATGGAACACCTTGCATATCCCTAAGTCCCTGTAATTTCTGACTTTAAGTCCTAGCTGGGACTCCAATCAAGCAGAATGACAGGAAAGGTCCATCAAGCACAACTGGTGCATGATGGTGCCAGCAACTGCCTGATTTTGCAGCATTTTCTACAGACATTGTTTCTCTCTTTAGGGCCTCATTTCTCTAGCAACTCATTCCTGCTTTGCTTTAAAAGGAGAGGTTTCCTGCTGTTTGGTCCAATGGGCAGTTTTGTCCTATTTTTTCTCCAGCCCTCTGCATCTCCCCTGGCCCTCTGCCTGATTTAACAAGGAAAACCAGGAGTATAAATCCTGCTTTCCCTTGCTGAAATGAACTAGGAAAGATAATTTAAATTGTAAAATAGAAAAGAATAGAAAAGAGGGGCAGGGAATCTTCTTTATTTGCCTCTAACAAAAAATAAATGGGATTTTTTTATTGAATAGCATTAGATATAATGAGTTTTGGACAGAGAAGAGTTTCAACCATCTTTTGTACTTTTATCAGATTCCTTCATAATCACAGGCAGTGTTTTTAATAGTAATTTTATTAAACATGACATTTATAATAAAAAAATGCAAACTTAAAAAATTAAAGAATAAAAAGAAAAAACAGTAGATGCAGAAAAAATAGAAAAAATGAAATAAGGATATAGTAAAAAAAAGAATAGAAATATATAAAGACATTAACTTCCCCCTTCATCACCAATATAAACAATTTCAGTAATTTATCAATATCACATAAGATAGATAATTTTATTGTCTTTTATTTTATTTAAGTTTTTATTGGTTTTTAAAAACAAACATAAACAAGCAAAACATAGAGACATATGGAAAGGTGGTTGGTTGGAAAATAAATAAAGATAAGACAAGATCTTGACAAAGAATATGCTATTAAGACAAAAGGAAGAACTGGCAGACCTACTGAAAATTCAGGTCACGAATAAGATCAAGTACTTGGGGATATATTTGACAGCAAGATGTAGTACACTAAAAGAGAATAATTATATCAAACTTAAACAGCAGATAGCGCAAGATCTGGCAAAATGGGAAAATTTATAACTGTCACTAACAGGGAGAATTTCAACAATCAAGAGGAATATATTACCCAGAATTTTATATTTGTTTCAAACAATTCCAATTAGGCTTGGAAAAGACTACTTTGAAGATTTAAATAAAATTGTGTTGAAATATATATGGCAAGGTAAGAAAGCGAGAATAAAAACTTTTGCAAGATGCTAGAATTAGAGGAGGATTTGGTTTGCCTAACTGGGAGTTGTATTATCAAGCTACAAATCTGATGTGGGTTAAGGAATGGATAACACTAAGAAATACTAGATTGTTGACATTAGAAGGACATGATTTGTTGTTGGGGTGGCATGCTTTTTTATGGTATAAAGGAACTAAAACACAGGGGTATTTTAGAAGACATTATATACGGGAGTCTCTGTGGTTAAACTGGGAGAAGATTAAAAGACAATGTTATTTGAAAATTCCAGTCTGGCTATCGACTATTGAAGCATTTTCTTATCCTATAATATACAAAAAGGAAAAAACAGATATGGTGAAATATTGAATGAAAAGGGTGAACTCAAATCTATACAAAAACTAGAGGAACAAGATATGAATTGGTTTTCATATGCGCAAATACATTCAAGGTATGATATTCTAAAATGGAAGGTTTCTATGATAAATTGACTGATTTAGATAAGATTTTGACAGGTACTGATGAAAAGGTGATTAAAAAATTGTATGGATATTTATTAGAAATTAAATTAGAAGAAGAACAAGTTAAAGAAACTATGATGGCTTGGGGGAAGAATTTTGGATATAGGATTGATTTAGAGAAATGACAAAAATTGTGGTTTCAAAATTATAAAATGACAATGTCAACAGCATATAAAGAAAAATTGTATAAGATGTTTTACAGGTGGCATTTTCCTCCGACACGAATAGCAAGAATGTTCAAGAATAAATCTGAAAAATGTTGGAAATGTCATCAGACACCTGGCTCATATTATCATATGTGGTGGACTTGTGCGGATGCTAAAAAATACTGGACTAAAATCCACATGTGGTTGGAAAAAATGACAAAAAAACATATAGACTTGAAACCAGAGATATTTTTATTGGGAATTTTACCTGAAATATATAATAAAGACTTGAAATATCTGATTGTAAATGTATTAACAGCGGCTAGGATTGTATTTGCCAAAAACTAGAAAAATGAGAAAACACCATCACAGGAGGAAATCATTAAGAAAATATTGGAATGTGCTGAAATGAATAGATTGACATTTGAAATTAGAGAACAAGAAGATAAGCAATTTTATAAAATTTGGGATCTATTCTATCAATGGTTAGACAATAAAATACAGTAATGAAATATGTAGACTTTTAGAAAATAATAAATATATAAAGATGTACTTTTTTCTTATTATATCTACAAAATGATTTTAGGATAGATTTGGGATGATAATATGAACTGTTATAAAACAAACTAAGTAAATTATGATTATCTTGTAAAACATGAATGAATAAAAGTATAGTCAAATGATTAATAATGATACTAAGGTATTTAATTTTTGATTGAAAATATGAGATTATATGCAATGTAATTGTAATTGAAGACTACGAAATGGAAGCACAGAACAATTTGTAAATCAACCGGCACACATATGGAAGATGGCTTGATGTTTTTATGTTTTAACTTTATTGTCTTTTTTATTGCGAGCACATAGGCCCACATTAAAAATGAAATCCTGTTGCCTGTCTCAAGAGAAAGTGTATATCTACCAAAACACATACACTGTCATTCTGTCAGATGAGGTTCTGCTTAATGTCTTGTCCCACATCAGGTAAGAGAAGCAGCAGTCTGAAGTCCAATGTTTTCTATGGAACTGATTCTGATACTGTGGAATATGTTGCCCTTTAGAGATACGCTGTGTCAGGATTTCTCCCCCCCTTCCTTCTTTCTGTTATCAACTATAAAATGTGCATACAAAATGTTTTATGAGTTGACATGGTGCCTTGTTGCTGATTTTAAAGACTAAAATAAGATGATCATATCAATAACAATGGCAACGAGTGCACTGTTTGAAGATCTGAAGAACCAAATTCTATGGGGGGCGGAGCTGACGCCGCGACGGTACTGCATACAATCTCGAAGACTCTGAGATTGCAGCTGATATCTCTGCCTCTGGACGGTCCCAACGGACCTAAACCGTCCCGAAGAGACGGTGATAGTGAAGGGCGCATCCTACTGATCCCAGGGATACCGCAAAGTCCCTGGTCGATACAGGAGAAGTTGGTTGCACAAAAAATGGTTGCACAAAAAATCTGTAAACCAATCGACACACTGCTTGTACACTTATGAAAGAAAGTTGGATGTTTTTATGTTTGTTTGTTTTTGTTTGTCTTTAAAAACCAATAAAACTTGTTTGTTTGTTTTTTAAAAAAAGAACCAAATTCTCCCAGAAGATCTATGTAGTCACTAAGAGTTTACACCAACCGCAATCACTTGATAGTCCTGATGCTTAATGAGTTGGAAGGAGTCCTATTTAGTTAGCCTTAAAGTATTTATACATCATAAAGATCCTTTTATATGAAATTACTCTGCAGTTGGTAGAGTCATTAAATTAGGATATTTACTTTATTAAATAATCTTTTAGAAAAGAAAATGGGTTGTAAGGTCATTACACATTTCTGTGTCCAATATTTAGTTTGTCCTCACTTTGTGACAAAAAGGAAAGACAGTAGCATAATGAACTCCCTGATAAAAGCAGATTGAAATCTACTGTGACATCTCTAACAACAGAGTCAACAAAAACAAACAAACAGAAATTCATTAAAACACATGTAGCATCATCCTGCTGAGTTCTATTCTTGCCTATCATTAAAAAAGATATACAGCATATATTTTCTTAGATTACTTTCCAAGTTGCAACATAACCTTATGAGATTAATAGCGGCTTTAGTGCATATTATTAAGAAATGTATAGGTTGAACTTAAACTGGCAGAAAATAAGAAAGCTTGTCATTAGACTTTACAACAGGATCCTCAAAGCAACAGATTTTTTCAGATGAAGCTTTTTGTGAGCTAGCTGACGAAAACCATTTTGCTCCAAATTCAGACTGCTTTTTCACACTGCCCCTTCTTTTAGATGTTAAAAGCAGGCATAACTACAACTGGCCCTCACTTCATGTTAAATTAATGTTAGTTATTGAAGTCAAAAACTGCTTAGAAGAGAAGTAGGGATAATAGCAAAGTTTGTTTCTTCTAACTTTCTTGCTGTCGGGACATGCTTGCATATAAAACTATATAAAAAGATCTTTCTAGGACTTGCAGGTTGATTTTAAAGTCTATTGCTTTAACAAAAAATGGATTTGGAAAAGTGACAAACACAATAGTGCAATCTTCCTGTTGTATTAAGATAATATTTTGCAATATTATTATTATATTACCATGGAATAGTAAAGGTATAACAATAGCATGATAGGTAGATGAAGAGTGTCACTCAGCCTGTGCTATGGAAATCTGCTTCCTTGGACTCTCCTTGGCTAATTAAATGCATCTCTTCAAGATGGAGAGATAAATATTTCGATATTATTTCTGGCTGATTAATTGTCAATGGCATATCAATCATCTAAGACCGTGATGGCAAACCTATGGCATGCATGCCAGAGGTGGCACTCAGAGCCCACTCTGCAGGCAGGCGAGCCATCGCCCCAGCTCAGCTCTGCCCAGCATATGTGCCTGCCTTCCGCCAGCCAGCTGATCTTTGGGTCTCTGCCGTGCATGTGCGGTAGGCAGGGCGCATGCAGGGACATGCATGCATGCGGAGGGCCAGGTACATGTAAGGTGATGGGACGCATGCACAGGGGATGCACGCACATTGCATTTGTGGGGTCTGTATGTGCACTTTGGGCACTTGGTACCAAAGAGGTTAGCTATCACTGATCTAAGATATAGCCATTTTTGAAGAATAAAATAGGAATTATCATTAATTACTCCCATAATGATGTTGCAGCCAACCACAATGTCTTAAAGAGAAAAAAATGTTTTATGATACAAAAATCCCCAAAGTAATATTGGGTAAATGATGATCTGGGAATCATGTCCTTCCTGGTTGTTTGACTCTGAATACTGGACAATTTTCATCCAGTCTCCAACCTCCCTTTTTTAGCGAAGGCTATTCAGAAAGGTGCACAGCTTCAAGGAGCCCTGAAAGAATTCTGAGTGCAAGTCAAAGTCCTGATGATCACATTTAGAGTCATGGCATAGATCAGTTTACTTGTGGGGCTGCCTATTTTTAAGAGCTTCTGCTCATTATGCCATAGTCCAAGTCCCCTCCATGAACATGTCAGCTTGCAGGACTGAAGAGGCGTACCTTTTCTGTCATGGGGTCTGTCCTATGGAACAGCTTCCACCCAATGCTCAGAGGACTGGATCTTTCATCCTTCCAGAAGACTGCTAAAAGCTGGCTTTTATCCCAAGTAATAGGACTGGGATGTTGGGGAGTTCTATATATGTCTGTGAATCTCTCTCTTCCTCTCCCTCCCCTCCCCTCAAATTTTAACTATCCAGCATTATATATTTAAGGTGGGCGACCATATTAATTTTTCTAAACAAACAAACAAAACAGGAAATTTTCACTGTTATGTGAACAAGGGTTAAAATTGGTTACCAGACCATTCCAGTGATATTGGAGATTGCTAATGAAGAAAGTCATAAAGTACAACTACAAATGGGAATGGAAATCTAGTCAGAAATCATTATAGTTGTAAGCTGAGGTGCCCCTGTGACTGGAGGTATTTTTTCCCAACTTTTTTGCATGTTCATTAATGTGGCAGTCATTAAGTGAACATTCTTTTGAATAAGAGTAACAAATTGAAAAAAATGCCAGAATCTGACAAAAAATATCACAAATCACAGTTAGGTGGCCACAGAATGCCGAGACTGGTCACAAAAAATTGGGAGAGCAATGAAACCATTTATAAGGCCAGAGGGGTGCTTTATAGCCCATAAAGCACCCATTCCATGGTTGTCATAAATGTAAACAGTCATTAAGTGACCAGTTATAAGTTGAGAACTACCATAGCACATTTTAGTGTTAAGACAAACCCGCAACTATAAGGTACACTTTGCCCCCAAATCAGCATATAATTCAATGAGAAATGTTTCTGTGCAATGAAAGGCAATCTTTAACTGAAAGGTATTAATACAAGTGAGCATTCTGCTAGGATGTACATTTTATGCTGTTCAAAAGTAACAAATGTAACTTGGTCAAATATACACTGTCACTAATCAATTTATCAGCAGTCAGATGCTGTGAAAAAGATAATGTCCACTACATAGATTATCTAGTGAAATCATTACCTTCTCCAGCCAGAGGACATATATTGTATTCTACAATCACATTGCCAATGGGAAATGACCTAGTTCAGCTAATAAGCACCTAATAATCTACAAGGACAATTTCTCAGTTCAGCCCAAGCAATTTAAAACATGTTAAAAGATTTGCATTAGCAAATGTTTAGAATTTGGTTCTACAGTGTTGAAAATTCTGATGCCAACTCCGTTATTATTGATGGGAGTATGATCTTAAATATCTGTGCATTAGTATCAGCACATCCATCAGTGTTTGCAACAGAATTACAGGTATTACCGGTGTCACATTAATATTATGCTGGCATACCTTTTCAAATCTCTGCTTTTGTGGGATCGCTGTTATGTTCCTTAGCTGCTGCATGAGCATGCCTTGGCAACCATTTTTATGCAACAAATCTATACAATGTAGCAGGCCTCATAAAGCTGCAGCAGCTGAGGCAGCTTATAGTCATCTTTATCTGTTCAGTTTTAAAATATCATTTTACTTCCTTGACAAAATGTTTGCCATGGATAGTGCTAGCACAATTAATCAACATTGTTGATGCAGTCAAAACCTGGGATCTGTTCATGTTAGGCTACTGTAGTTATCTCTTAGGTTTCTCCTGCTAGGCTCTACCATTCATCATTATTCTGCTCTGGGGTACTAGACAGACCATATACCTGGCTTCCTCAGAGTGACCCAATTGTATTTTCCAAATATCTCCTCCAAATATTACCCAGGCTCCTTATTTATCCAGGTTTAAGTTCTTTTGCTACAATCAGAGCACTACTATGTAATTTTTTTAACACTTCTGCCACTTAAAGATTTGTAGCTATTTAGTTTGGGATAGTGTGGTGGCAGAAACTATTGCTAGATGCCCTGGCCATGGCCACTTACTGCCCACATTACTATTTTTTGCAGCATGAGTTGGAGACAGAGCATGTTTGTTATCAATCATTTCCCCACTTCATTGCACACATTCCTTCTGTATCTACAACACGTCAACCAAGCTATTTGTGGACATGAGTTTAGTGCTTTTTCAAAAGAGCATCAGAATAGTATACTGACAGGTCATAGATGCAGAGCATCTCCATACCTGCAACCTGTTAATGAGTCACCTTTACAGGAGTTAAAACTGGTGAAAATATAGCTATGCCCTAAGCAAATTGGTTACTAATTTCTTACAGTGGCAAGTTTCCAATTAAAAAAGTACATGGGAAAGTAGCAAATTCTTTATGCTTTTTCCCCAGATCATGAGATCTGGATGAATGCTCAAACATTTCAAACCTTTCATGCTTTCCTTTATTAATATTCTGTTTACAACAAATAAAGGATGAAATGTTTCAGTCCTTTTAAGTTAGAAAAAAGGATAATTGGAGAACTATGTTTATCAAATATAGAATAAATTATTTTCATTTCATTATAAAATAATCTCCAATTAAACTGCGTGACAATAAATACATTGTAAGATGATTAAGAAAACTATTTTCACATACAATGCTTTATGTTAACATTTTGGAACTTTATCAACCACACTTCATTTATTCATTCATTCATTCATCCATTCATATATATATACATACATACATACAAACATACATACATACTGTACATACGTACATACATACATACAATTTAAAATCTATTTTTCAGTATAAAATCAACCCAGTTTGGGGGCAGCTTTAACTTCATATAACAGTGAAGCCAAATAAAATGTTTCAGATTAAAATAATAAAACAACACAGCAATATCTAGATAAAGAAGTGGAACACAATAGCATAGATTAAGTAAAACATTTGAAGAAAACAAATAGATTTTCAATTAATACTAAGAGTTTCCAAAATTACAAATTATATGCCACACAGAGCTTGTTGGAAGTTTGGGTACATATAAAATTGATAAATAATAATAAGATTTATAATAATTTTGACAGCAAAGGGAAGGAATTCTAAAGACAAGACACATATATCAAGTGTACATTCTCTACTGGACTGCTGAATAGCCTGCAAAATAGGAAACCTCAAGAGCTCTTCTCCAGCAGAATGTAACAAATAGGTCAGATAAAATAGAAAACAAGAATCTTTTGTTGTTTGGGTCTTACACCAAGATTAGATAGCAAGCCCCCAAACAATTGGTCTTGAGACTACCATACGGAAATTTGGGGACAAAGTAATTGAAATTAAGCGGTATATTTTTCCCTTGGGGGGGAGCTGTTTTTCCCCCCAAAAGTAAGGGAATAGGGTCTCAGGGAGGCGAATCACTCCTATTATCATCCTTGATCCATTCCAAAAGTCTGAAAAACAAAATACAATTGTGCATCTGAGGCCTCCCATTATCATTCATAGCTGTGAACCACTGCCCGAAACCTACAAAGTGGACCAACAAATGGTACATTTATCAATTCAATCCGAATAGTACAGAAATGTTCCATGGACAGTGGTATATTAACCATTAAGCACACTAAGCATGTGCTTAGGGCACCAGGCCCAAAGAGGGCACCACAAAAACTCTTATGTAGCCTAAGCTTGGCTTCGTTTGTACAGTATGTACATAGGAGGGGAGCACCAAGATTTGTCAGTGCTTAGGGCACCAGTGAGCCTTAATCTGCCACTGCCCATGGATGTACACATTCTGAGGAAGTCATCCATTTTGGTAAAGGAGTGAGGCAGAAGTAAGTAAAGAAAAAGTAAAAAGAAAATAAAATATAGGAGACAAAGTGAGCAAAGGCCAACAGGGAGTCTCTTTAAGCATTTCAAGTGGAAGAAGAAAGAGTGACTAAAGAAGTTGTGCACTCTGGGAACATGGCAATGAGCTTTGTGTGCTGAAAAGACTATGTTGTGGATTGCAAGAAATACCATATGTTCTAAGAGCCAGTAATGGGGGATAGTGTCCTGCTCTAATAGGAACAGAAATATATGGCAGATTGATTCAAGGGACTGGCATCATTAAATAAGAGGGAGAGCTAACAAAAGTCTGAGCAGTGAATGCTCTGAGTAGTCAAGGAAAAAAAATGAAATAATGAAGAATAGAAAGCAAGATGATAGATCTCTAAATTATGCCTTCTTGCTAATACATGTGTGGACAAATCATACTACAAGGAATAATTGTAACAACAGACCTTGAACATCTCCAAAGACATTGCAGAAGACTTTGGGGACTCAAGCGCATGATTAGTGAACCGGTTGTTACACCGGCAGCATCCCACCATTGCACAAGACCAAGCTTTAAGAACACTTGCATGCAAAACCAGAATTGAGAAGACAGCAACAGACAGCAAATGTCACCTCTGCAAGGAAGTTGGTAAAACAGTGAATGTCCTAGTTCGCTGCTGAAAGATAACATAAAATTACTACAAAAATGGCATGATCAAGTAGCAACAATGGCACATTGGAATATCTGTAAGAAATTCCATTTGTCTGCAAGCAAGGATTGATGGAATTACAAAATAGCAAAGCAATAGAAAATGAAGGTAGCAAATGATCTTTTGATGTCATGTTCATAGCATTTACTTATCAATTTAACTTTAAATATTAATTTAATTAATGTAATGTTTATTTTATTTATTCACTTCTTTTATTTTTATAAATCAGTTATATAGTTGTTATATTTGCATCTGTGGAGCACTGAAAAAAAGCATAGATGGAATGACTTTAATCCACTGAAAAACTTGAGGCCCTTCAGAAGTTTAGGCTATCATGTTTTACTCTAATTTATTATACATTAACTGTATAATAATGACTAAAAAAATTAATTTATATATATTTTTCTCTATATGTGTGTTTGCAAGCACACATATCAGCAATGTTTGTAAAGCAGAGTTAACATTAAGACCAAATCTAGATGCCGCTAGATCTGGAGCAAATGATTGTAGAAAAATGCAGGAATAATGGTAAATTATTTAAAACTCTTCGGGTTACAGGAAGTGTCTAAAAGCCATACCTAAATATTTATCAATGCTGTTTTAGACAACCTCTGAATAGTAATATGCATGCTATCAAAATTGCTTATGTCAGAATACCCACATTAAAAATAGAACACATTCCTTTATAATCAACATTGGAATGCATATCTTCCTGTTTACATATATGATAAATCTGCAGTTATTGAAGAAAATGACCCATTCAGGGACCTAATTCCAAATAAAAGTACTTTTAGTGTATCTATACACGTGCCAGACTGAGACACAAGTTTTGAAGACCTGCTGAAACAACTTTCAAAGAGGCAGTCTCATGATATATGCACATATATTAATATTGTCCCAGCTCTGACTGTGATCAAACAGCTTTTGCAAAGTTTGAGACAATCCGAAAGCTTAAAAAAATTATAAAATACCAAAACAGGATGAACATCACATCACAAGGGTAATTACTCTTGCAGTATTCAACCTTTCTTTCTCCTCAAAGGCACCACAAAAATCTTTAGGAGATAAAAGAGTTTTCAAGATGAAAAACAGGGTCAGGGAGCACTTGCATTTTCTTGTACATGCATTTTTTTTTAAAATTATCTGCTCTGATCAAGCAGAGCTAACATGTTTATTTAGCCTTTTATAACAACCTACCAAACCTATTTAACCAAGGGGACAACAGGAGAAGAGAAAAATGTAAATACAACAGAAAATCTATTTGTATTGCAGAAAATCTTATTTTAAACTACTTGGAATTGACCCACATATCTCTTTATTGCCTTTTGCTACTTACAAGAACCTCTGTTGCAAAAATAATTGCTTTCAAAACTGTTCTAAAAATTGTCACAAATATACCACAACAGCATCAAGCATTATTTTCCCTTCAATCCTATGGATTATTTGGACTTATTACCTCACCTTAGTTTAGGTTTGTTTTTTTTTTCAAAACGACAGCCATTTAGAAGTGCTTGAACTGTTCAGATTTAGCCTAGGGGCCCTAAATGTGGGCAATCCTCTCCAGGACAATATTCAAACCCACCCACCCCAGACGTCCCCTTCCCTCCCCCCACCTCCCCCGCTTTATTTTCAGGTTTGCCAATTACAAAGCAATCCATTTATTAACTCTTTCACCTTTTTTATTAGGTCACGTTTAAAATCTTGTGCTTACATGCCTCTGCCCTCTAGTGGAAGATATAGAAGGTCCCTCGCCTTCTGCCACGACGTTTCCTCATTTCCTTACCTGTTGAACGGATCACATTTTGAAGCGAGAAGACTGAGACAGAAATAAAATGGAGTTTTATACAATGTTCTTTGAACTACAGCTCCCAGAATGCTCCTTGTTATTATCCTTTGTGATACCTTATAAAACAGAACAGAATTGCCCACTGGGCAATATTAGTTCAAAAATGAGCCAATAACAACTTTGTATCTGCAATTTCTTAGGGCTAAGGGCTGGGCTGGGGGGGGGGGCATACCAAAGCTTGGGTGGGGCAAGGGCAAAGAAGTTGGTAGGAATTTCATTTCAGCTTAATAAATATAGTTGGTATAATTACTCCCCACATATTTAATGATGTTTCTGTTCTATCATATGCAATACAATTTGACAGCAATGTCTAGAAGATTTCTGAGGATTACACTCAAGGATATGCACAGAGAACAGGAGCTACAAGTTGGAAACCTGTGCCTGCCATAAATCCAGGTGACTTGAGAATTTGGGGTCTATCGATGTGGAAAATAAAATAGGGCTGGGGATTACAGTACAATGAAAATGCCATTGTGGCCGACACTAAGCTGGGCTTTGCACTGATTTTAAAGTGCAGAAAAATAAACATTTCATTCAACCCATTAAATAGAAAGCTCTTTGTTTTTGCTAATGTCTTTTTATTTCTCCACAGCTGCCTGAGCACTCATTTTTCTGAAACATTGTTAGATTTTCTGTATCCACTGAAATTTCTGAATATAGATGATGGAAGAGTAGAGCAGAAACTGAAATTTTGACTATAGAGGATTGAGGAAGATTAAGCAAATACAATTCTGATATAGATTGATTTTATGCAACAAGATATTTGTTCAATGGATTTTAATAATTGAATTACAAATATACTCAATAGTTCAAAGTGAACCTTCCCAAAGACAATATTTCAAATGTATGTATGTCTGTTATGTATAGAAAATATGTTCAAAATATGTAGCTCGTTTCAACACCAAAGAAAACCCTCCTGGCTAGGATCAAGGATACATCAAATTTAACATTTGCTGAACATTTCAATGTTATGTGTGTTGTCCAACTTCAGTGATTTACACATGCAATGCTAATGTTCTGGATATGGAATCTGAATCCAATACTCTTAGTGTAATAGTACCTAATTAGATAATTCTGATTTTCTGCACAGAATGTTGTTGATGGATCAGTATCAATTTATATTCAAGGATGGGAGAAGGCAAACTATAATGCAACATTATTAATATTTTTGAAGTATTAGGCATTTTAAAGAAGGTATTAATAAAAGTCTCTTCTAGTAACATTTATTGTCAATAGGGTTAATAAAATGTACTAGAATATGGTCAGCATTGCCTAAAAATTGAATATGTAAGCTGCCCATACCAATGAATCCTTTTTCAAAAAAATTATAACAAAATATAATTTAAAAAAATATTTACAAAAGTAAAATCCAGCACTTATACCAACAGATTAACAATAGAAAGACATGAGATTATGTGTAATATTATTTTAAGTATACATAATAATTTGTAATCTTGAGGAGTAATCCACAATCATCCATAATCCATATAATCCATAATATAACCAAAAGAATGTTTATTCAAACAAGAGTAATCCATTAGGAAATTATTATTAATATAGGTTGACTAGATTTGGTTAAATGTATCCTTCATTGGAGTTTAGTACTTAGTTATTTTTTTCTCACAGTGCAGTTTCCCATTACAATACCTGAATATCACAGAGCCAATAAAAGATTGTTAAAAAATGTTTTGAAGTTTTGTAATATTATTTAACAACTAAGAGTAAGAACTGTTTCTATTTTTTTATATCCTATTCCCATCCATTTTATACACATTAGATAATGTTAGCCAAGAAACCGACAGCAGGATTCATTGTGAAAAATTTGGAGGTAATTGTCCTGCTCTTTAAATATTTTCAACAAAGTACACGGACTTAGAGATTGTAGCATTTATCTCTGTACTAGCTGTATACCCGTGCTTTGCTACAAAACTATGTAATCAGGCTTAGTTTTTGGGGAGGAAAATAAGGGGGGAAAATTTGTGCCTCTGCCTACCAGCAAGCATCCATCAGTATTCATCTGGCTAGGGTCCTGTCAGTGTGTGAGAGAGTTGAGGGCTGTTTGGAAACTGAAACAGTATTTGATGTGTGAGCAAGAAGGAGACAGCAAGGAGCCCGGGCGTGACTTAGCTCAACTATTCTGTACTAAAGCTGGTGCTGCCCTGAAACTGAAACTAAAACTCCTCTCCTCTGCTTGTGTTTTGCATTTGGTACAAATTTCTTTTCAGGTGGGAGGGGGGAGTAGAACTCCTTAGCATCAGAGTGTGTTAATAATAATATATGAAATGTTAATGCTCTGGTGGTCATTTAGAAAAATCCTTTCTTAGTGAGCACCTAGAAGCCAAGAGGAACATATGTGCCAAATTTCAAGTTTGTAGGCTTTATGGTTCTGGAGATTTTGTGATGATGCATGAGTGGTATTTCGCTTTTATATATATAGATTATTATTATAAACCTCTCTAAAGCATTTAGAAAAGTACAATTTATATCCTGTAATTGTAATGAAATATAATGTTAGCCACGGACTATGGATACTGTAGTTTATTCTTGATTGCTTGCTCAAAGTACTCACTGAAATCCAGTTTGGAGGGTCTTTTCCTGTTTGCTTATACTGTTCCGTGAAGTTATAAAACATGGAAGGAAGACCATTCTAATATTATTTTACTGGGCTCCAGAATGTCTTTGCTGTCATTTTTTCCTATGCAAATAACCTACTGACTTCAATTCCACTTGCCCTTGACCTAAAGTAGTGGTTGCAACTGGTGGGCCAGGGACCACTGGTGGTCCGTGAGAAAATTTTGGTGGTCCGCAGATAAATGTCCCTCCAAAGCACTCCCCCCAAAGCAATTAATCCAGGCTGCATGGGAACACAAGGTGCTCCACTGACATGGCCCGCCCACCTGCTGGCCCCCACCCTTTGGCCAAGTGCAAACCTTGAGTAGAGCCACGCAAGCTGGAACTAGAAGGTAACACCAATGGTCGGGGAGGGAAATCTCCCGCAGGGTGGCTTGCAGATGTTGGTGGGAAAGTCAGTCCCATATTCCAGAGCTGTAGTAGTCACAGGACTGGCCCTTTGGTCATCCCAGAGCAGCTTCTCCAGTCCATGGCAGGCCAGTGCACCCGGGTGGAGGAGCAGCTGCTCCGGGATGACCAAAGGGCCAGTACTGTGATTACTGCAGCTCTGGAATATGGAACCGAATTTTCCACCAAAGTGAGCAAGCCACTGTCAGTCAAAATTCATATTAGTGGTCCACGGGATTTAAAATTATGAGTTTGGTGGTCCCTGAGGTCCAAAAGGTAGGCATCCCCTGACCTAAAGGGTTTATTTCATATTTCCTGGTCTGTAATCCCTGAGCCTGGTTTCAGATCTTATTTGAATCTTTATCTCCAATTCCTGATCTTCATTTGCACATTTTCATTGCCTTCCTATAGATGGTCCCAACCTTCCAATCTGTTGTAGTGCTGGGACCCAAATTTGAGTTTCTTTGTGTTTAACTGCATATTGTTCAATATACTGCCTATACTTCTACTGGCAGAAAATAAGTAAGGTTCATATCTGTACTTTGGAGCAACTAGTTCCAAATCTGTAGTCAGTCTAGAAATAGAATATGTTCAACCCAACAAAGGCAGGTTTTTTTTTTAACAAAGTGTCTACTCACTGAAATATAATAAATATGGCTTAACAATATCACATCAAACACATTGCTATTGGTCTTTTCTATTCTTTACAAATAATCACATCCACAAAAATGACAGAATTGCAAGCTATTCTGGGCAAGAGAAATCTTGAAAAAAATTGCAAGGCCAGCTTTGTTCCTAAGCAACAACTCTCGGCTTAAGAGTCTATTGGAGAGAAGACATTTTGAGGAATCTTTTATTTATCTCTTTCTGCAGATTGCTTGGTAGATGCTTAAGATACATAAAAAAGAATGATGCAGATCAACAAAATGTTTTCACATTTAATAATGTTTCTATTTTTTAAATGGAGTCATATTACTGTTAGTGTTGGGCAGAAAAATTCTGCATCTTTTTCCAGAATGATATAACAAAATGCTTTCACATTTAACAAAGCTATTTAAAAATAGAGCTAAATTAAATTTAACGCTGGGCAAAAAAGTTCTGCATATTTTCTACCAATTTTCATTCAATCTGATGGCACAACTTTCTTCAGAAATCAATTTCAAGAAGAGAAATTGAGTGAAATGCTTGTACTGGAGTGTTTCTTCCTCCATTTATCAGATTATATCTCTGCAGGATATGTCATCTTCTTCCTTCTATGTGTAATCATCTGTCCAACATTTTGAGTTTCTCTAGCTTGTTTCACTTTAGTTAAATCCCAAGGAGACAATCTCACTGGAGATCTTCCCCAGGGCTTTTTCCAGTTGGGACATATGCGCAGCCAGGGAAGCTTCCAAGGAATGGAAAGGCAACCAGAAGTGATTGCACCATCACGATATACCACCTGCCATTTCCAAAAATGAAGTTCAAGGCCACCAAGAGAAAATTGAAATAAATTATCAAGTCCCTAAAGATGCTGAGAGCTCTGGAAGTACTAAAAAGAAAGAGACAATTTCTTGGTCTCCTGACACACCATCTTTTAAAATTATGGCCTATTGTTTAGGTATTTTAAGGGAAGGATTAAAAAATTTTAAATACATTTTAAGGCAGGAACATACTATATTTAATGCTGGATTTTGTCTTGACTAAGCTCAAAATGGCCATCATTTGTAATTCTGAAGGGCAGTATTGAAGTACACACATAGAAATGTTTAAAGCAAATTCAATTTGTGATCTGCTCCCAAACACCTTGCACTTGATTTGAGCTCTGGGCTTTAAGTGGTATTGAGTGATAAAGTTCAATAGTCCTAGCAGGCCCAGAAATCGACGTTTTCTTTTTAATAATTCCAACTCTCTCAACTTTCTTAGGCTATATTTATCCCTCAAGGTCTCAAGGCCTTGTGATATAAGTTACTATTATAAGTAAGATAAGCAGGACCCTGCTGGATCAGCCCCCTCGCCCATCTAGTCCATCAATTTGTTATCAGAGTGGTCAACCACATTCACAAGGAAGCCTACTAGTTTCTCAGCAGGAGTCATGATGCTATTAAGGCTGACAGCCATTGACCCCCTATAACTTCCATGAATTGGGCCCCTTTTTTTAAAGCCGGCATCATATCAGGAGGTCCTTCTTTATCAGGATCTCTAGGGAAAGCAGGATCTATCTTTAAAGCACAGGTACAGGCAGGTTCTCCTTATGACCAACCTTCCTCAACTGGTCCCACTAGCTCCACTTATATTGCCAACAAGCTCCAACTTGAATATTTGTGTCTTGAGACTTCTGGAAACTGTGAAGCTCACATCCCTTCGTATTTCACCCATTTTTAGAGTATTTCCAGTTTCCCTAATAAATAACAGATATACAAGCAAAGGCAGAACACTCAGGTTTGAAACAATTTAATTGAATTGAGGTTTTACTTGTTGGTTATTTTTCTGGATGTTGGTTTTTCTTCTCTTTTTTCTTCTGTTGTTTGTTTATTGGTGAGGAGGCAGTTGAATGTGAAACCTCTGTGGCTTAAAGCAGAAATGATAGCAGAGCAAGAGGAAAATGGATGAAAAGGCAGAGAGTAAAATGTGACCAAACATCCAGGCAGCAATGAGAGGGAGAGAGATCAGAGCAAAGTGCTGATTGCAAGAACATGTCCACAATGCACTACCCACAGCACCCTACAAAACATGGTACACTAATCCAGTGTATCATACCAGACATCTTGCCCTTCACATTCAGAAAAAAAATCTACAGAAATTCAACCTTTGGATCAATGGGCGCCTAACCCCAGATGCAGATGCATACTAACTACTAACCTACACACACACACACACACACACACACACGTACACACAATGCTTGTAATTAAATTGTATTTTGTGGCTGGTAAGAACATATATTCTCTCATTTACGTTTCTTTTCTCTCCCCCCCCCTCTCTGTCACACATACAAATGGAGCAACCAGTTACTAACAATATGCAGCACACAAGTTTAAACACAACTCACAGGGATCAAAACATAGATGCTGATATTGCAAGGGACAAAAACACAAAAACACCATCTTGTATCAATAAGCAAATACAATCCGGACTCCAATTTAAGGACAATCTTCAAATGTGCAAAATACTGGCCAAACACCAGGCAAACATGCTGACATCATTTTGTATTTGGGTATAACGATGACTCAAGCAGGTCTAAACAGCAGACACTGCGCAACACAGACAAAGCTGACTTGCAGCATTGCATCATGACAGGCAAAAGGAAGCATCAGTCTTTGCATATCCTGGGCAATTCCAGTGAGTGGGTCTGAGAAGACCAGGAGCAGGAGAGTGCGGAACAAGGACGATGGAAGATGTGATCTAATGGGCACTCAGAGTCTGTGCACTGAAATAGCAGGCATGGCCAGAGTATGCCAGGATGCATTTATAGGACACTCGGGTTACGGAAGTTGTGCCCAGCAAAGCGAGCTTCATCACCAAGTTCTTCCTCAATCCTATGGAATGCAGACAGATAGTTAATGGAGTATATTATGGGTATCAGCCACATGTACTAGACATAATCCCCAAAAAGTTAATTTCACATGAAATTTAAGGTCAGAACACCTCCTTCTGTGGAACCCAATGAATGACAGTGTACTATAAAAGTACAGGCTATGAACTGGAACCATTTTTATTCAGCTCCTGGCTTTACATTCAAAGCTCTAAATGGCTCTTTCTGAGGAAGATACAGTTCCAATGGGAAAATGTGTCATGTGCCTTGCTACATGTCAGTCACATTGGGGGTTTTTACAGCATTTTATAGCATTTTAACAGCTCATCATAGGCACCGTGCCCTAATATTTCAGTGGGGTTTAGCTATGGACTTTGGTTTGATTATCCAAAACATGAATTTGCTCTTTTTCATGAACTCTCTTGCTGACTTGTTAGTACTGTATATTTGACATCTCTGTCCTGCAGTGTTATCAAGCTCTCTACTATGGTATCATTTTCAGTGATGCTAAACATCTACTTTCATTTCCGCTTCAGTTGATAGACAGATCATCTGATATCCTTCTCTGATACAAAGCAGAATGTATTCATCAGTAATTCAGGTTCTGAAGTAATAAAATCTTCAAACCACTACTGTTGTCATGCTTCATGATTGGTCCAAAGTTCTAACTGAATAACAGAACCCCATCCTCAGGCAGGAGACAAATGGCTATCCAATCTCTTCTTGAAAACCTCCTGTGATAGAGTACCCACAACTTCTGAAGGCAAGCTGTTCCCCTGATTAATTGTTCTCACTGTCAGGAAAGGTTGCCAGCTTGTAATAGAATATTCAGTTGCCACCAGATATACTGACAGCTTTGCTACTTAAAAGAGTTTCTCTTTAAACTCATCTGTCCATAGAACATGCCTCCACAAGCATCAATGTTCATAACAGGCAATGGCTTTCACCTTGCTCTGAGACATCCATTGGGGGTTAAGATAAGCAAGAAAGCAGTTGTGGCATCACAGTCCAAGCTCTGTCTCTTTTGCATGCATGTACAAAGAGTGGAGTTTCAGTCAACGTTGCAAGTGCCATCTTGCCTATTTTGATCCTCCAGTTCAGTTTGCTGATGATGCTATTCTTCAGTGAAGCTCATTTCATCTCGGGTCTCTTTTGATGATGAAATCAAGAACAGCAGTTTTAGCTATAATTAGACAGGTCTGCAGATCCTTGGTTATTTCTTGGTTTTATTTGGGGCTCCTGATTTTGTGCTATGCTCTTGGTATGATTTTGACAAAATAATAATTCTTGGGAAATTAATTATTGTTCCAAACCTTTATTTCATGACTATCAGTTTTTCTGGACTGTGACCTTAGCTCCCTGGACTCTGGTTCATAAAGTGAATGAAGCTGGCTTAAAAATGTGTTTCTGGGCTGTAGCCTCTTCTTCTACTTTAGTCATGGTGTTCTGCTCAGCTATGGTGTTCTGCCCAGACTATGACTTCCTATTGGTAGATTCTCCTGCTTCTTTATCCCTACTACCTGTGTCAGAAATGCAAGCATTAATCACTTGCCTTTCCATGGGCTGGTCCTTAAGGGCATATGATTTCCACTGACAAATCTCATTTTCCATAAAAAATTTAGTAAGGAGAGAAAAACAGATGTGCAGGATATTTTGTTGGGTACTATAGAAGACTTCCCTCTGGAGGCCCCTAAGAATTTGGCCTAGAATAACAACTGAAAGAAATTCCCTGCTGTTTCCATCATAAGCCTGCCTTCAGAATGATTCTTAGAAGAACTCAGTCTTTGTTCAGATACCTGAAAGACCTGCAACATAAGGACCTATACTCCTTGTTACTCTCTGTATTGGGCAGCTGTCTGCAGCAATCAAGAAATAACAGGATAAATCTGCTGTCGTGATGGCCTGGGCTGAAAGCAAGGCCAGCATTATGTGTAGACAAAGGTAACATTGAGGATGCCAAGCTGTTTTGATGACATTGTCAATCACCAGAACACATGTATGCTCTAGTGCTGTGTTCGTGCTTGCATTGCTGTGCAGTAGCAACAGGATCCAATGAATCTCTAGCAATGAAAGTTCTCCTTTGTTATATTAGTCCAATCCAGCAGGACAGACCTCTACTGAAAGATATGCAGGTTGATATTCCCATCTCCTCCAAACTTACTCGCTCTCTTTTCTCACACACAGGCATATCCACCTTACTTCCCTCACATTTCTTACCTCATTAGCTGATTATATTTTGCCAGACGCTCAGATCTACACGGAGCTCCGGTTTTTATCTGCAAAGGTCAGCGTCAATTCAGTAATATTTTATGGAGATTCACACAAACATGTCAATTATAGGCAAAGGGAGCCCACCAAGAATAAACATCTTTTGTGCTTATCTGAGCTCTGTCATGATATCAAAGGTGTATGACATGAGGAATAAACCTTAAAGTAAACTTTGTTTTTTGCTAACTGCACAATCTTTGCAAAAGTTTGCTTAAAAGAGGAGGGAGGGGGGAGAAGAAAGAGCCCATTCTCTTGTTACCAGAACCTTGCCTGTTTATTTTTCTCTGCTTCCACATTCTGCCCCAAGCTTGTTAACTGTCAGCTGGAAGCAAATGGAACATTTTCTCCCCCCACCCTACCCATACAAGTTCAATGCCTAGAGGCTTGTCAGAATATTTTATAGGTGGAAGCAACTGGATTTTCACTGCACAGTGTACTTAGCTGACATGTTTCTGTACTTCTTTAGAGGAAGATGCTGAGGTTACTGGCACCAATCATAGAATAATGGAGTTGGAAGGGGCCTTGGAGATCTTCTAGTCCAACCCCCTGCTACTCCTATGCTGACCCCAAGCCCATTTGCTGCCATGTCCCTGCCCTTTTCATCGTCTAGCACTTTTTCTGGAAACCTCCCCAGGTTTCAAGACCCAAAGAACAGCCTCCTCATGGAACTGTTTATTCTGTCCCAGTTTTTTCACTTTACCCACATCATCACTCTTTTCTTTTGGACGAAAGGAAACAGTGTTTAAGATGCTAAACTAGGACTAAGAAGGACCAGATTCAAACTTACACTCAGTCCTGAAATCTCAGTGCATGACTTTAGGCTGATCACTCTCTCTTTCTGCTCAAGCTACCACACAGTGTTGTGGGTATGGAAAACATTGGAAGAAAGAATAAAGATTACCCTAGCTGTTGTGTCACAGTAATATGTTCCATATTCCATCTGATTCTGGTCCCAGTTCTGTTGGGACTGTATTTAAGAACCCGACATTCCCATTTATATATACTGTCTTCTTGGTTATTAGAGTGACTGAAAGTTTTTAATCTGATTTATTGAAATGTCTACACTTTTTAAACACTTTTGTACATTTTTCTTCCACAATGCTCATTTGCATCAGACACCAAATCAATTCTGTCTATTAAGATTCCCTCTCAAGAGTGGCAATTTTCTAGCTCTTGCCAGCTTCTCTCAAAAGGAGACAATACATGACTTCCACTAGTTAAAACCTACCTGCCCAGTACAGAGTCCCACCACCAGGTCAGCAATGAAGGTGTCTTCAGTCTCCCCTGATCGATGACTCACCATCACCCCCCAGCCATTCTCTTGAGCCAGTTTACAACTGTAAGTGAATATCATAAACTTAGTGGATTTGCCTCCTGAAGATAAACTTTGGAACTGTGAATGGGTATACTTGATAGCACAGTGGCTGTTGGAGAATGGAGTGGCTTAAGACAACTCACGCTTGAATAGCTTCAGTGACCGATCCAATCTGGTTGACTTTAAGCAGTAGACAGTTACAGGCCTTCTCCTCAACTGCGTGCTCAATGCGTTTGGGGTTGGTCACTGTCAAGTCATCTCCCACTATCTGAATCCCTACATTAGCCGTGAACTTTGACCAGGCTTCCCAGTCATCCTGATCAAAAGGATCCTCAATGGATACCACTGCAAAAACAAAAGGAAACAAGGAAATTACAATGCGCCCCAGACTGCAAATAGAGGAAGTCTCAGTGTCTTTAGCTTCAGTAGTGAGGCTTTGACCGTACATAGTCACTCACCTGGATAGTCCCGTACAAAGCTCTGATAGAGGTCACCCAGTTCATCAGCAGAGATGTAACGGCTGGGATCATCAGGGGATTTGAAGTCCAAGTCATATTTGCCATCTCTGTAGAACTCTGATGCAGCCACATCCATGCCAATCACAATCTTATCAGTGTAACCAGCTTTCTCAATGGCTTCCTTGAGCAGCTCTAAAGCTGAGAGGTAGAAATGGAGGCAGGTTATTTTGGAAGGGAATATGTCTTTAAGAATTTAGAACAGGGGTGTCCAACCTTGGCAACTTTAAGGCTTGTGGACTTCAGCTCCCAGAATTCCTCAGCCAGCAAAGCAAAGCTGGCTGAGGAATTCTGGGAGCTGAAGTCCACAAGCCTTAAAGTTGCCAAGGTTGGACACCCCTGATTTAGAACATCCCTTCTAAGTGAGATGTTCTCTTTCAAAATACAGCATCTCTTAGCGTTGTCCTTTCCCCCCCTCACCTTCACTGTTCTCCAGGATGTTTGGGGCAAAGCCCCCTTCATCTCCTACATTGGTAGCATCTTTACCATACTTGTCTTTGATGACACTCTTGAGATTATGATAGACTTCAGCACCAATGCGCATGGCATCCCGGAAGCTTTCAGCCCCAACGGGCAAAATCATAAACTCTTGCATGGCCAGTTTATTTCCAGCATGGGACCCTCCATTGATCACATTAAAAGCCTGGAAGAATTTCGCAACAATAACAAGAAGAGGGGCTCTTCAGTAACATATCTTAAAGCACCATACAAGAGTAGTAAATGATGGTCTGAAATTGTTTTAATCATAATGATTTCTTTCATCTGTAAATATCCTAGCTACTGCAATTGAATAAAGAGGCTAAGAACATTGTGTTAGAAGAACTAAAATACCATGTTTATAACCCTAACCCTAAAGATAAGCTTTTAAAGTTCCTACAGTATATTTAATATGGATATAAAACTAGCATGCATGCAAAGGACTATAAAGGTGTATGGTGTATTGGGGAAAATCCAGTTCTTCTGGACCCTTGTTCAATTTGTTGTTACCTGACTCTCTGCTCCATACCTCAGTTTTATGG
Source organism: Hydrophis major (assembly GCA_033807585.1). NCBI lineage: Eukaryota > Metazoa > Chordata > Lepidosauria > Squamata > Elapidae > Hydrophis > Hydrophis major. The sequence goes on from CM066329.1 coordinate 247,660,244, forward strand.
GTGTGAAATCAAGAAAAAATCACCAGATTCTTACAGGGACTGGCAGAATGAGATCTGAATTTCCAGCCAAGTCAGCAATATGACGGTACAGGGGTACATCCTTCTCTGCAGCAGCAGCTTTGCAGACAGCCAGGGAAACACCCAGAATGGCATTAGCTCCAAATTTAGCTGTGAATTTTGCAAAATTGATTAGAATGTAGTATAATGAGAGAATGCAACAAAAGATCTTTGAGCCAAAGATTTTACCAGCATCCAATACCCCACAACATCTGCTCTTAATCTGGCCTGGGATTCCCTGCATGGCTTTGATAGTTGCTTTTTAATTTTGCCACAAAAATTTCCATTGGGCTTCTTACCCAAGAGTGGTCTGCAAACAGTAGCAGTTCATTTGTTTTGAGAGGGAGGCTAACATTTCCCTTCTCCGCTCTCCAGAGCTTTTCAGCTGAAGTCCACCTTTGGTGCGCTGGGTTTCCCCTCATATACTTGAAATATATTTTTGCTGGTCTCTCTTTAGCTGGTTGTTGCTGCTATGTGCATCCCCTGTGAGTATGCTTATTTGTTCTAAACTACACAGAACATACAGTTAGTCAGTATTGATTTGGAGCCACTGTGTCTCCAAAGCCAGTTCTGATAGGCCTTTTCATTTGATCCTGCCAAAATACAGTACATCCACTCCAAGCACTACTAGGAAAACAATCCATAAGGACCAGTCCAGCATCAAAAGCATGCATCGAGAGAGAGAGAGAAAGGTCAATTTAGCAGAACAGCTTTATACTGGTCTGCCCTGTTGCCTTACTGGGTTTGGTTATGTGTTTCTATTGATCTCGTGCAAACATAAATTATTTGCATTGTTCTTTGCAGAGAGAAGACTAGCAAGACAGTGGCAGTGTCTTGCACTCTAAATCAACCCCAAAGGAAGAAGGGAAAGAATCAACAGATAGATAGTATTGTTTCTAGTGTGTGTGGAAAATGGGAGGGGCTATTCTCTTTTTGACTCATCATTTTCTTTCTTATTTTAATCTGATCTTTTTTCACATTCTCATCTTTTTTGTTTCAGCTTTTACCATTTTACTTGAAAAATTCCATACATTTACTGTCGTTTCCGTCGGCAAGGAGACCAGGAGACGGTGACTAGGGTTTCAGCTCTTTATTTAGTCCCCGGAACCGATCTGGCTCCGAGGGAAAAACAGCGGCTTTTTATTCTCAAGCCACGGCAGCCACGGCCAATGGTACCACTTTGAATCTCCCGCGATTCGTTTCCACCAATCGTGGGAGATTCTCAGCAGGCCAATCAGCGCGGCTTGCTGAACCAATCAGATCGCCCCACGCTTTGGCCAATCAAAGCGCGGGGTTTCAAGAATGCAAATTAGCATACAGAACACCCCTCCCCTCTTGATTTGGTCCTACGTAATGTAGTCCCGTAAGTAGGTGGGGCTCCGCACTTGGCTACTGGACCTGCGCAGGTCAGTCGTTGGTTGGCTCCCGGCCGGTTCGGTCGGGTTCTATATGTCTCTCGGCCTCGTTGATGGAACCGCCTGGTAGGCCTTGTCGGGCCGCTTGTCACAGCTCCCTCCCAGTCTACCCGGGCTGGTTGAGCTGGCCTGGCTGCTTCTCCCTGGTGAGGTTCCGAGCTGGCTGCTTGCTGGTGAGTATGGCTGGGTTTTGGTTCCCTGGGTATTCCCTCCCCTCTTGGCTTGTGTTAAGGGGATTGTTTATGTCTGGTTGCGTGTTGGTTGTGTTTCTCGTGGCTGTTCTCGATCTTATTTGATCGATGTGGCGTTTCCACGCTCGTCCGTCGGTTGTTTGCAGCCGGTACGAGCAGGGACCTGTCAGTTGGGTTATGGTTGCTGGTACCCATAGTGGGTCTCCGGTTAGGTTTTTTGCGTAGACGGCGTCGCCTGGTGCAACGGATTGGTGCTTGCTGGAGGAGTTTGGGGTTTTTTTCCGGGTTGTATGTGGGGTGCAGTCTATCGAGTGGGGACCTTATTTTCCTCCCCATTAGTAGCTCTGCCGGGCTTTTGTTCATTGTCGTGTTCAGGGTTATATGTTGTATAAAAAGCATTTTATTTATTTTGTCTTGGATTTCCCCATGTTCGATTTTCTGGATGGTTTTTTTCGTAAATTGAACCATCCGTTCCACCCTTCCGTTCACCACCAGATGCACCGGAGCTGTCAGTGCATGTCATATGCCCTGTTCCGCTAGGAATTTTTCAAATTCCAGCGAAGTGAATTGGGGCCCGTTGTCCGACACGATGACATCCGGGAGGCCGTGGGTTCCGAATAGTTTGCAAAGTTCCTTGGTCATGGCCTCTGTGGTGGTGGATTTCATGTTGCTTACCTCCAACCAGTTGGAGTAAGCATCTACGGTTACTAGGAATGTATGTCCCTTGGTGGGCCCGGCAAAGTCTATGTGGACCCTAGACCAAGGTCCCCTGGGAGTTTCCCATTCTAGAATCGGTGCCGTGGGAGGGCTTGGTCTGGTTTCTTGGCAGCGTTGACACCTTGCCACCCAGGCCTCGATTTGTTTATCCATCCCTGGCCACCAAGCGTAACTCCTGGCCAGTGCTTTTGTTCTAACTATGCCCGGGTGCCCTTCATGTAACAATTCCAATACCTTCCCTTGCAGTTTTTCCGGGATAACCACCCTATCCCCCCACAGTACACACCCTTTTTGCAGCGAGAGTTCCGTTTGCCGGTTCTGGAATGTTTTGAATGCTTCATCGTTGTCCTTTTCCGGCCACCCTTTCTCTACCTAATGTAACACCCGTGCCAGACATTTGTCTTTATTGATTTCTCGGGCAATGTCTGACGCGGTTATGGGTAGATCGGGCAGAGTCTCTATGCTGAGGGCGCTCGTCGTGGGTGCTGGGTCGGTGTCTAGATCGGGTAGCGGTGAGCGGCTCAAAGTGTCTGCATGTGTGATAGTCTTACCGGATCGGTGTATGAGTCGGTAGCTGTAGGCGGCAAGGAATTCGGACCACCTTGTCATCCTGGAAGATAAAATGTTCAGGGTGGCCCAGTTTCCTGCCAGGATGCCCAGCAACGGCTTGTGGTCTGTGATGATTGTGAACGTGCGGCCGTAGAGGTACTCGTGGAACCTCTTCATTGCTGCGACAATGGCTAGGGCCTCCTTGTCCAGCTGGCTATAGTTCCTGAGGACGGCGCCGATGCCGAAGGGTGAGGCGTCGCATGTGACGGCGAGTGGTAGGGTCTCATTGTATTGGATGAGCACGGCATCCGAGGTGAGCAGGTCCTTGGTTTTCCTGAAGGCGGCTTCCTCGCGTTTCCCCCAAGTCCAGGTAGCCACCTTGTCCAAGAGCCTATGCAAACGCTTCGCCGCGGTTGCCTTTTGGGGCAGGAAAACATTGTAAAAATTAAGCAGTCCCAGAAACGCCTGCAGTACCATTTTATTCCTGGGTGTGGGGGCCTCCTTAATGGCTCTGATTTTAGTTGCAGTGGGGTGGATGCTGTGCTGGTCTAGGAGGTACCCCAGGAACTCGACCCGCTCTGTGTAAAGTTGGCACTTTTCCCTCTTCACCTTTAGCCCGGTTTCCTTGAATTTGGTTAGCACCTCCCTTAGCCGATTCTCTAGTCCTCGCTGGTTGGTTGCCGACACCAGCACATCGTTGAAGTAGGGCACCACCCCCTTGATGCCTTGCAAGAGTCTCTCCATGAGGCTCTGGAAAATTCCAGGCGCCACGCTGACTCCAAACTGGAGTCGGTTACATCGGAAAGCTCCCTGGTGGGTGACTATGGTTTGCGCCTCCGTGGTTTCTGCGTCGACCGGCAGCTGTTGGTATGCTTGGTCCAGGTCGAGTTTCGCAAAAACCTTGCCACCCCCAGTGAGTGTAGAAGATGCTGCACTACTGGGACGGGGTAGGCGCTTTGTTGCAAGGCGCAATTTAGGGTGGCCTTATAGTCCCCGCAGATTCTCACTGACCCATCGGGCTTGACTGGGGTGACTACTGGGGTCTCCCACTGGGCATGGTCAATTGGTTGTAGGACCCCTTGCTTGACGAGCTTGTCAATTTGCTCGTCAATTTTTGGCCTGAGTGCAAAAGGTACCCGCCTTTTAGGCGTCTCGGGGGAATGTTAGGGTCTAGGCTGAAGGAGATGGGGGGCCCTCGGTACTTGCCTAGGGTGCCGTCGAACACTTCCTGGAAGTCCCGTGCCAGTTGTTGCTCCCAATCGGTCTCGGCGATGTGATTGATGCCCGTGACTTCGATGCTGAGCGGTGCGAACCATTGTAGTCCCAAAAGGCTGGGTCAGTCTCGGTCCACGATCGTCAGGGGAAGCTTTGCAGTGCGACCCTTAAATGTCACTTTGAATTGTCCGGTTCTGACTACCGGGATGCGGTTTCCCTGGTAGTCTTTGATGATTAGTCTCTGGTTCTTCAGTCCCTTCTTGTGGATGGTAGGCACCAAGCGTTTGATCTGTTGCCAGGCGACCATGGAGAGGTAGGACCTGGAGTCCACCTCCATTTTGCATGGCTCGCCTTCGATGCCTACCTCCACGTAGACTTTTCGGGCGTCAGTGGTTGATGCATGGCCAATGATGACCGTCTGGTGGGTTTCCTCCTTCTGCCAGGTCTCGCCACCTCATCGGGTTCGCCTGCTCCGGTCCCATCGGCTGTCGGCTGGGCGATCTCTGGTTCTGGGGGGAGTGCTGTCCCGTCTCCGCTTGCTGTGGTCCCGCCATCTGGGGCTGTAGGCTTTCTTTAATCGGCAGACGTGGGCGATGTGACCCTTTTTGTCGCAGTGCCGGCAGACTGCATCAAAGAAATGGCACTCAGATCTAGGGTGGTCACCTCCGCAACCAGCACACATGGTCCCTGACTTATGACCCCGCCGACTGTGCTGGTCGCATCCTGCCTGGAGCCGGTGGATTTCCTCCTCCTCGTCCGAGGTGTTGGAGGCGGAGTGGAATTCGCCATGGTGGGTGGTGGTCTCGCGGCGACTTGCTTCCGGTTGGGCCTCGATCACCCGTCTAGGGTTGGTGGTCGCGGTGCGGTCCCCTGCGTCTGATCTCCGCATGCGGTTCGCCGACTGCCGGGTGGCCTCGACTGCAGTGGCTTCAACGATGGCATCGGCGAAGGCAATGTCGCCTTTGGCCATCAGCCGACTCTGTAGGACTGGATCCCGAAGTCCGAGCATGACTTGTCCCGTAGGGCCTCATCCATGTCGGAGAATCCGCACTTGCCTCCTAGGTTCCGCAGCTCTGCAACAAAGTCGCTGATACTTTCGCCCGGTCTCTGGTCCCGCCAGTAGAAATCGTGCCGCCTGATGAGGGTGGGCACGGCGGGGGCGTAGTGGTTGCGGAGCAAAAGTTCGAGGTCATCCCAGTCCATCCATGTGACATCAGCGGGTTTCACTAGGGCTTTCGCCATCTTGAACACTGCGGGTCCTCAATGTGTCAGGAAGACGGCTCGTTTTTTCGGCCCGGTGGTGTCCTTCATGTTGCTGCATTCGAGGAACATGCGGAATCTGTCCATGTAGGATTCCCAGTCCTCGGATTAAAGGACGCGGGAGGAGCGATGCTGGCCATCTCATCGGTCTTGTTTCCGTCGGACACGTGCTCGATGGGGTTCAAACTCGGGATCCCACCCTCGTCGCCAGTGTCGTGTCCGTCAGCAAGGAGACCAGGAGGCGGTGACTAGGGTTTCAGCTCTTTATTTGGTCCCCGGAACCAATCTGGCTCCGAGGGAAAAACAGCGGCTTTTTATTCTCAAGCTGCCGCGGCCATGGCCAATGGCACCGCTTTGAATCTCCTGCGATTCGTTTCCACCAATCGCGGGAGATTCTCAGCGGGCCAATCAGCGCGGCTCGTTAAATCAATCAGATCGCCCCGCGCTTTGGCCAATCAAAGCGCGGGGTTTCAAGAATGCAAATTAGCATACAGAACATTTACCTTGCTCACTCAAATTTTATATTGTAGTGAAGGAGCCTGGGGAGATTCATGTAGGAGTGAGAGATTTTTAAAAATGCAGAACAATTCTAGGAGGCGCTATTTAGAATTCAGCCTCATTCAGTTCGATTGGAATTCTTTTTCCCATTAATTCTCTAGCATGGGAAAGAATATATTTTGGGACCAAGATTATATTCAGCATTGCATGGCATGATGAGAGCTGCACACAGAAACTGCTATTGTCAGATAAGATGTGTAGTGTCAAATGGGAAAATAGATGACGTCAAAGCAAATCCAAAATAAAGTATGTGTTTGTATTTAGGAAGTATAAAATAAGAAACAAAAATAAATGTTTTGCCTTCAACCTTAGCAACAAAGAATAGATTAATGTAGGAAGTGGCATAGATAATAAGAACACATTTGATGTAATTGTGTCTTTTGGGACAAAGGGACTTAAAATAAGCTTCAAACAAGTGTTGCTTTTTCATCTAGTTGACTCCTTATATTTGTGATCTTGTGCTCTGTTTACCATATCAATAAACAAAAAATTTTCAAAAATGAAAATAAAGGAATTTAAGGAAGGGGTTTGTGTTGCCTTGCTTAACCCCCATCCCCTTCGCTTGCATTCAGAATCTGGGTTTAGTATTTGCTGGTCCCAATCCTTCACCTGCTTTACTTTTTGGATGTTTTTTAGTTTACTAGTCTCAATCTGCTTTCTTGCTGGAGCATAAGAATACAATGTAAAAGGAGTGGCTTTTGTGAGCTCTGTTAATAGAAACCTCCCTCTCTCAATTAATCATGATTTTGTTCTCCGTTGACTTTTGAATGTGAATCGAAAGGAGTTCCCCACTCTTGCTCTACCGTTAGCTATTCAGTCTTAGTCTTACTAGATTGTGCTGCTCTTTCACCCTCCCTTCATGACCTTTCCCCCAATTTTTTTAATGAAGAAAAAAGTTGGGTTTACATTTATTTTCTGTGCCATCCAGTTCCAGCATGAGGTTGTCTATCTTCTCTTGCTCTACAACCGAAAAGGCCTGAAGAAAGAAAAGTTAATCTCTTAATAGAAGAAATCTGGATAAAACTACCTGGTATCTTTAGTTTCACCAAAATTTAGTTCTGTAGTACTGTAGCATTCACTGTTTCATTGAACTTCATTGGAAAAAGAATTTCTGTCTTTTGATAATACCTATGTCTTTATTTATTGTCAATAAATAAAATGAAGAGAAAGGGAGGCTGAAAGGAAGGAAGCACTTCCAATTGTCACCATTTTCATGCTCCACATCTACAAAAACTGTTTGAATACAATCCATATATCTCTGCTTCTCTCAGCTTGCAGAACTAAAAATGAAGAGAAACATTACTTCCCAGTTATAGGTTCAGAAGCAAAATAAAACCTTTTACAAGAGAGAAAGGAAGAAAGAAGGAAGGAAGGAAAGGAAAAGGAAAGAAATAGAAAGAAAGAGTATAGTAGCTGATTCGTGCTTCACAATTCACCTGAATTATTGAAAGTGAAATGCAAAACTGTGTTTCCCTTACACAATCCTAAGCTCAGGAGCAGAAATGAAGCAATAGTTCCCTCTAATGGAAAAACGAGGTGTCTGTTTCTCAAAAATCAACCAAGCCAAGCCACCACCATCATCCACAGTTCTGCAGTGTTTCAATTATACCATCATCAAGCCAAAAATGAATCAGATTGTGCCTGCAGTGCTATCAAAATCTTGGGAAGTCAGAAATTCAGAACTGATTTCCGAACTGTTACCAAATCCTTGTATGGAAGTGCAAGGGAGGGAGAGAGAGAGAATAGGCCTAGAAGCAAAATATGAGAAGATTAAGACTAACGGGCAACTTACAGAGTTCGCAAGAGCAGGGGCAATAGTGTTGTTGATGTGATCCACTGCCTGCAGAACCCCTACAGACAAGGAAAAGAGGCAGAGTCACACACAGGCAGTAAAAAATAAAGACAGAGATTGTGAATCTATCAGTTTTTCTGAGTCATTTTGGTTTGCAGACATTTTACACCATAACATCTGCTGTTGTTGCTACTTCAAAAGCAAGTGGCAGTCTATGTGTACACATTGACAAGTAGACATAAACAACCAGTGTTCTCTAAAATTGTTCCATATTGTTTGGTAATTCCAGTTTTAATGCCCCTACCTTTGCCAAGGAATCGGGATTTATCATTGTCACGCAGTTCCAAAGCTTCATAGATGCCAGTGGAGGCACCGCTTGGTACAGCTGCCCTGAACATTCCTGAGAAGAAATCAGAACATGGGAATCTTTCATAGAAATAATAGCTTAGATCGGGGGTGATGAAACTTGGCAACTTTAAGACTTGTGGGAGAATTCTGGGAGTTGAAGTCCACAAGTCTTAAAGTTGCCAAGGTTGGAGACCCCTGATTTAGACCTACTAAGCAGTGAACTATGTCTTCTGGTTAAAAAACAAGAACAATTTTAAGTATATTATTATTTTTTAAAAACATGGTGAAAACCATGTAGGCAGTATGATTGATCCAGTTATTCCATAAGAAATAGCTGTGCTCCAATTTTCCAAAGTTATGGCCATATAGCTATAACTACATTACAAATGTGATGACTATACATTACATTAATGCAATTATAATGTGATTAAGGCAGTCATAATTATTTAAATGATATACTTCAACATGTGTCAAGCTATCTGTCTTTCCTTAAAATGATTTGAGAATACCTTTTATAATATAACATTCAGGCTCACTGAACTAATGTTCTGCCTAAACTCTGTTCCAGCCAACATTTGCAAAGAATGTCTGTAAGATGTCATATTTAAAAAAAAAATATGCTAAATATATTGCTTCTGCAATGATCAGTACCTATCTCATGTAAAGATTTCTGATCATTTCTTTAATAATTAATTGCAGAAAACAAATACATCATTTTAAGCATCCCTAGAAGTATTTAAAGTTAACTGTGACCTTGGCTAGTGGATGCCTCAGAGATATTTCTGAGAAGAAGCAATTAAAAACAGTTCTTCCTCCCTGTGCCTCTTAGTCTTTTGGAGTCTTTGGAAATGGAATCTTATAAATTATCCAGCCAATAAATGGGCTTTAGTCAATGGCGAAGCCTTTGATCATTTTTTTATTTCTTTTAAAAGTCATTCCTACTTAGAAATGTGTCCTTTACTTATTTTTTCTTATTTACTAAGTTTTTGTAGCTCCCAAGCTTCTACTTCATTTCTGTTCTTATGCAGACCTTTCACTTGTTTGAAGAGTATTTTTTCTGCTTTCTTTGTTTATATTATTATATTATTAACTTTTATTTATGATTGTTGGGAGGTGGCTGGAAAAATGAATGTGCTTGGCTGTTTACTTTCTGACATTTTGTTTCCTTTTGTCTGATTTTAGTATGCTACTTCTCCTTCTTTTCAAAGCATAGACTATGATTTTTGTCACTACTGTATTGTCTTCCTTTCCCTTCCTTTGCTTTAATTTCTCTTAATCCAAAATCTCTTTGACTTTGGTACAGTTTCAGATGGAGGTTCTAGAATGCATATAATCTTGCCTTCTTTAAATTAAATTAAATTAGCATGTTGCTTTTCTTCTCATTTGATTGCAAATTGATTAAAAGTATAACATTTCAATTTTGTGATTTAAGGCCCTGGAGTTCAATGAGATTTGGGATCAGGATGATCCTCTGCTAACAAAGAGCCCTTGCAATCTGCATGCTCTGCCTTGGGTCTCTTTTTCCTCGCCCCAGCTTTGAAGCACCAAAACACCAAAGGGTGAAAGGATCAGCTTTTAGTCCTGGTTTCTTTCAGGTTTTATTTTATACCTTCTTTTCTAAATTCTCTCATAGTTAACATTTTTGTGTGACTATAGATATCTATTTCAGGTATTTCTGTTTCTTGTATTTATCTCCAGCTTAGGTATTGGCAGTCTCTGACGTTCCAGACACATCTGAATTTATGGGCATGTTATGGGCACTGTCACAAAATGGCTGCTGTGTAAGGTGTATCCATTCACAAAATGGCTGCCTAGTTGATTATTCTTAGTCACAACACACTAATTTACTACAAGAGAAATGGATGAAATTACTACTTAAGTTTTATATCCCTACACTATACCTCTGGTCTAAATAATCTCTGCTTCTTTTTCTCTGGATGAATGGTGGAACTTTATGTAATGGGCTTTATGCCATATAGAGGCAGAAAATTGCATCAATTTACTTCCAAGTAAGGTTTTTACACCATCACTGTTCTCATGTTCATGAACTTTTGATTGGAAGCCCATTGAATTCCCTGAAAGTATAAATAGTATCCTCCTACTTTTTTATGTTTTCCCATCATTTCCATCGTTTTGCCTTTTGATTAATAAGAATCCTCCAACAGAAATCATTCCCATTGGGCCTGAATAAAAACTAGAGTAGGCTTGTTGTCTGTTGGCCAAGTCTGATGGGTATATGGGCTGGCCTGAGCATCAAAATTAGCTTCTTGCCAAAGAAGAAATACCATGATTTCTTCTAACTTTCAAGTATAAAAACCATGAATTTCAAATCAATTTCAGAGGTCTAAGTATGTATGTAAATGTAAGAATTCTTATTTTATCATTTTTTTTGCTTCATATCTTTCCGCTATTGCAGGAATTTTCCTTTCCTTACTCTATTGGCTCTAGTAGTGGGAATTAATAAGTGAGCACAGCTAAAACTACTGCTCAGATTTTCAGTGAGGCATTTGATAGAGATGGGAGGAAAAAGAAAATACTGTTCAATTTCAGTAGAACAACTATATTGGTTCAATGCATGGGCTGCAGAAGAAGATACAAACTGCTTCTTCCTTGTCAGTTTGTACCTTTTGAGGTATACAAGTCCACCTCAACAGTTGGATTCCCACGAGAATCTAGGATTTCCCGGGCACGAATCTCCTCAATAGACATTGTGGAAATGGGATTTCCTAGGGGAGAATAAAGATAGAAAGCCCAAGAAGAGAATGGAAAACAGAGAGTCAGCTTTAAAACGTTCATCTTATGCTCTTTCACATCCCTGTCCCCATCAAAAAGCTCCGCAGCTAGAAATAGGAACAGTGCAAAACAAACAGTGCAAAGGATAAAATGGGGGATGGTTGGCAATGCTATAAAAGTCTTACATTGTGAATACAATTATGACATACAACCCTGGCTCTTAAAAGTAGCTGGTGCAATTTTCTGAGGTGCATTTAGGCTGAAGGCGTATCTCGCAATCTTGCAGCTGTTGTGCAGATGAGTCAGCCAGTCCAAGTAGAACACTCTCACTGCCTACCATCTGATTTGGTAGGAAAAGCTATAGCAAGTTATTTGCTTTTCTGGTAATAAGACCCTCTAGCCAGAAGTCCTTTCTTTCATTCTTTTATTTAAGGACTCTCTGGGAGAAAAATGCTCTCTGTTCTTCCTATTCAGGGGTTTGTTCCTGGCATTGAACAGACCCACTGAAGTTGCATCCTTGGGAATACAAATGAAAGACTCTGTCTCTTTCCTGGTAGTCCAGGACTTGGGAGGGGCTCCTCCACTTAGGATAGGCAGTCAACAATATGGCACAGATACACAAATTTGTAGCATTATCTTTGACTGGAGCAATTTCTTCAAAGAGAAAGACATTTTATATAGGCTTGGAAGTAATTACACTTTTTTTGGAGGTGTGGTGGGGACGACTGCCTGTACCCTTGGGAGAAAAGTAACAGAACAAAGAGGCACTTCAGATAATGTGCCATATCCATCCTATTGAATGGATGTCATTCAACGTGCCTTGCACTGCTCAAATTATGGTAAACTTCTGCCTTTAGCTGCAGTGGAATAAGATGTAATTGTCAACTTTGAGAGTTTGGTTTTTGCTATGGAAATGATGCAGGTATACCATATTGTCCTTGGCATAGGAAGGAAGGAAGGAAGGAAGGAAGGAAGGAAGGAAGGAAGGAAGGAAGGAAGGAAGGAAGGAAGGAAGGAAAAAAAAGAGAGAGACATCTGCTTTTTCCTCAATTCCCTGTTGTGTTTTCTTCAGAGGGCATTTTAGCTCTGCTTCTGACCATGGTGTACAGGTATTCTCAACATCTATTTTTCTGTTGGGTCCAATAGCATTGACTTCATCTTGCTCCAACTCCTGGGGCAAATTTAAGTTGTCTTTAGTATTCATGGTGCTAATGTAGGATTTCTTACTTTTTTCTGACATATCCAAAAGAAGCCTCAAACCTATGAATTCTGTTAGGTTTGTTACTTTGCAGGGCAATCAGGTAACTGGTAGTAACAGATGCAAAGGTAGAATGGGGATTGACAATGGAGAAAGCATTGAAATATTAGCATGTCATGCTAATATTGTGCTTGACATGAGCGCGGATAGTATTTGGTGGATAGTATTTTGACTCAAGGGCGGGAAAAGACCAGAGACCTAGCTGTCTGCCCAAATGACTAGTACCTACTTCATCACATACTGTGCAGTTAATGTTTCCAGATATTATTATGTTAGTTAAATGTGCTTTCTTCTACTTTTATATCATCCCAAAAAGAGAATAGGCAGTTGAAAATGGAGAGGTTTGATTTACTTGAATTCAAGAATCAGAAGGCTTTAAAAATAATTCCTCTTGCTTTGGTCCTATTTCTATTCCCCTCCAATCCTACAACTTTCTTTGGAAAATGATGCTGTAAATTTAGACATGAATTGCTTAAATCACATGCCAATTGGTTCTTAAGGTCTTATGCCAGAGGTTGATACTATGGGTAAGATATGTTCCACTTGTAACCCAAACTTGAAAAAGCACAATAAATTCTCCGTAATGGGAAAATTTGCCTTCCAAAGTATTTCACTTTGCCAGAAAAATATAATAAAGGGACTATGTATTTAATATTACATGTGTTAACAGCGACCAGAATTATATTTACACAACATTGGAAAGGTGTGGAGATCCCTACAGAAGAAAAGATAACAAAAAATAATAAAATGTGCAGAAACAGATATATTAACACTTGAAATTAAAGAAAAGGAGAATACAGAATATTTTAAAACATGAGATTTGTTTTATCAATGGTTAACTAACAGAAATAGAAGTTAGAACATTTAAAATTATAAGAGAAAGATTAATTTTACCATGAGGGTTTACTATATGTTTATTTTTAATATGATTTAGTATTAACAATTAAGTATTAATATGTGGAGAAACTACTAATGAACATGATGATGATTGCTTAAATTAATTATAACCAGACAACACACTGTTTATATAGACATTGAAACTGTTGCTCTTTCTTTATATAATAAAAATAAAAAAATTATTTCAAAACAACACAAATTATTTCCCTTTGCTATCAAAGAAAGAGAAATACGTTAAAACTGATGGCAAATGTATAATAGAACCCAAGCAAATTTTAAACTAGTTTAAAAGCTAATATGGCTGTGCTGTACCCCATCTTCAGCCTATCAAGTCCTTTATTTTCTTGGTAACCAGCTATATGCTTGTGGGAGGCCTTTGCGTAGTATGTGAATATAATAGTATCCTGCAGTTCGTGTTCCCCAATAGCTGAAGAACAGCTATTTGGGTATGGTGGTTTCTCTAAACAATTATAGAAATTGTATTTTGATGAAGTAGTTGCAGATTCTTTGTCAAAATTCCTCGTTCAGTAAATATTTGGACTCTAGCTGTACACAAATGAAGGTGCATTATGCTGTATGAGGCATGACCAATGTATCACAGATGGCACTAGGCAAAAGTAATGACATACTGTATATCACAGAGGATTAGAGATGGAAAATCCAGATTTGGACTTCATGGCAGAATCTATTCAGGATGGTCACCTGTTCAAATCCTATTAAAATAAAGAGGAGCTATGCCATAAGGAAAGTAGGACAGTTTACTACATAGAATTTGATTAGGACTTTCCCATGACTTAGGACTTTCTAATGGCTCAAATTGGACTCACTTTTTGGTACTGTTAATCCACCACAGGTTTGCTCTATTATATTAACAACTATGTTATATGCTATTCGTGTGTCATAAAACTCAATTTAAATATAAATAAATTTAACTATAATTAAAACTAAAAACCCAATTATTCTCAGCTCACCTCTGGCCCAAAAGAAATTCTAAATCTTTTGGTTGTCTGCAAGAAACTCCAGATCTCTGCACTTCTTGATAAGGACCCCTAGGTTGGTCTCCCTTTTCATCTGGTAGACCACCCATCTTCAAGATGGGTACCCACCACTAGACAGTAGCAGGAGACTGTAAGTTTGGCTACCTTTCGATCTAAGCCGTTTTAAAGCCTTATATGGAAATATCCTTGCAAGACAAAACATTAATACTTCCCTATATCTTGTCTTATAGTTCTTTAATGGCTTTAGTTTGAGTGTATACTGTTCACACTTCTTGATTGCAATGATGTGGAGGTAACAATGGTCTTTCCAGATAATGCCATTATTGTGTAGCATCCAAAGTGGTTGTGTGTGTGTGTTACCATCATTTAACAGAGCATGTACTCTTTGCAAGGATTGAAATCTTTCCAGGGAACCCAAATCCTATACCAAGAATAATTGTTCATCATTCAGCAGGTTTACAAGTTGAGACATTTGGCTCTTCTTCTAGCTCTGTAAATATTATTCCTAAATTCTGAGATTTACGAGAACCAAACTTACATGTTTTGAACTGTTGCTTTACAATTTAAGAATCAGAACAGTAGGGGGGAAAATTATTTTCTTAAATGAATTCTAGCTACCTGTGTGCATTTCCCCTTTTTTCTGCATTCATAGAAGAGACGAGATATTCACATTTTTGCCTCTGATAAAAACTCAATTCTGCCTGTCCCAGCATGTGCAGTTTTACTGGGGAGATGAAGAATATAACAACTGATTTTCAGTGCATGCATTTGTTTGCTACGAAGCACAGCTTCCTCCTTTAACCATTTCAGGTTGCAATTTTAATTACACTTATTTTGAAGTAAGAGATACTGAACTTAACTGCTTTTATATCTCAGACCTATACACATTCCACTATTCTCTCAGCTCCCTGGGGAAGCCAAATGCAGTTAACACAAATACAGTATGTACAAATGAATTACTAGTAGAGCTAAGCAACTCGTCAGGATTAGTGCCTTACTAGAAAGAAATTTTTAATTTTTCCTTGCTGGACGTGTTTATATTTTTAATTACCGTAAAAAGACTCTTTACCACTCATGCTATTTACATTTTATCTGAACAACTTACACGTTATAGATGAAAGATGGGTTTTTGACCAGAGATACAGTGATCACACAGAGCAACACTCATGCCTAAAACAGCCACATATTTATTGTAAAAACTACAATTCCTTCATGAATCTCAGAGCACCTCTCACATAATTCTTCCACGGCTCCAATCCAGATCTCACAGAGGGGTGTACTCTTACACTCCTGTTAGATTGTGTTATGTGTCTTCGACCACCTCTAATATTCTGAACATAAAGATGTCAAGGGTACAAATGAAGTATTCAGAGAAAGAAACAGTCAGTTGCTTCATTGGCATGAAAGCAGGGGGGTCTACTCATTCTTATCAAAAGTCCTAAAAGTGGACAAATCCAGAAAAGAATTCAAAATTCAGCTTCCTTCCTTCGTGAAGTCTCCTATATATGTATGTATGATTATAATCTGAAAGGAAGATAAGAATGATGAAGCCATATTGCCCTTTAGTGTCATCAGGAAGATATTTATGGACATTCCTCTACCTGCACCACCGTGATGCAGATGCCAGATACAGAGCGGAATGAAAGCCACAATAGATCTAGGAGAGAGAGAGAGACCTATGAGACTGGAGATGAAGGCTGACCCAGAACGGGCAAATGAAAATCCTAAGCCACATAAACTGTGGCTATATAAACTGTACAAAACTGTGGCAGAATTAAGACTTCTTCTCTCCTATCCATTTTAATCCATAAAAATAGCAGTCACTTTGCAAGAAAAGCCCCCAGGGCCTTTAAGCGTCAGTCATTAAGGCTGGAATTTCATGGCTCCTGAAAGTATATATTTCCCTCCCACCCACCATTCTGACTTGTTATTCCAGACTGTTACTCTGAGATAGCAAGATTCAACTAGGAGCTCAGAAATTTCTCTGTTCGAGTATCAGGAGATTATTTATTTCTTCTCTACGTTCTGTCATGTATCGATTGGCATCCATATTGAGGATTCCATTAGTTTCAGCATTTCTTTGGCAGAGTCCAAAGTGTAAGCAATCTAGAATTCTCCGTTCATCAACCCTATTGATACACTAGAGTAATTCCAGTACTGATTGAGGTTGGAACATTTTATTGGTTTGTATCTTCTGTTTTTACCCCATCCTTCAAAGACTCCTAGGTTCATAAAAGATGGATTTATTCAAGCTGTTTCCCCAATCCCCCAGTCACATTGGTCCTCATTCTTCAGTTCTTTCCACCATCTCTCTTTCCATTCTCCCACACAAGTACTTTCCAAACCAGCAGTAAGAAAAATCAGAGGCACCAGGAGCAATTTGGTTCTGAAAGGAGGTCAGGCTCAGATAAGCAGGGATAAGGATTGGCCAGGGTGGGAGAGAAGGAGACACAGTTGAGGAGCCCAAGGAAGCCACGGGAAGCTGTTTGAATGTTGTTATGTCTACATGGACTGCAGCTCCAGGCTTTCAGATAAGGCATTGGTCACATGAAACCCATCCACATCTTTATTTTCCCAGATGCCAGCAAAAAGATGGAAAGCACACCCTCATCTTAAGATGGTGCAATAAGAGATTATCAGGCTGCCATTGCTTTCTTTTCAGGATCCCAAAGTGGAATACAGGTGTCCAATGTATCTGTGTCACTCATAGTTGTGGTACAGTCTGCAATGGCACCATGTACTTGCCTATAGCTGATGATAATGGGAAAGCTCAGCTTGAGCCCTAGGGTAAAAAAGGCTTGTCAGGTTCCCTGCACATCTCTCTTAAAATGCATCACTTTTTTTGTCCCCAACTCTCAACTCTACAGTTCTGATCGGGTATCACAAACACAATACCCAGAGAGAGGAATTTGCAGCCACCAAAGGTGAGACAGAAAGCTCAGAAGGTCATGTGTTAGAAAGCTCACATGAAAAAAAAAAAAAAGATTCAGAGTGGCAAAGACAATATTTGTAGTATATTAAGGAAGTAATCTTAAAAAGATAAATGCTGAGAACCACAGTTAAGTCACTGGGAGTGGGGGCAGGGGAGATAGGGGATGGCACTTACCCTCCTAGTGCAGTGCTGCTAAGAGGAGTTAGATGGTGAGCTGAAAGATGCAGGACTTGAAAGGAAGCTTCTGTATCCTCTGAGCCAGTAGATGGATGAGCAGCAACAGCAGCAGTGGTGGGATAGTGCCGTCCCTGATAGGGCCAGGATGGCAGCATGTGACCTAGAGCCGACGATGAGTCAGGATTTCTAGGGAGCTTTGCAAACAGCACGTAGAGGATGGAGCGACTCGGGAAGGGAGGGGGAAATAGTGCTGCAGAAATGGGATGCCAAAAGCAACATGCTTTGCCTTGCTTCACCAGATTCTTTTTTTTTTTTTTTATTGAAATGCTTCAATCACAATTTATTTGAAAGAACAGACAACCATCTGCAAATGCTATCCACTATGGTTCCATCCAGGAACGATACAATACTGTTTTGTTATGACATGCCAAGATTAGTGCTAACTGGGTCAGAGCTGTACAACACATGGAAAATGACTCTGGAAGGTGGCTTAAAGCTCTTACTTCTTTCTGGGGACTTTCATATACTTGTCACTCAGTTGTTAAGTCTTCTTGAGTGGTGTCTTCTGCTTCCTGAAAAATATGAGGAAAAAGAACAGTCTCAGAGTATTTCCAAATGAGGATGTTAGAATGGCAAAGCATCAGGGATACTCTAAGTATACAGGCTGCATCAGAGGCAAGTTATTTTCCATGACTATCATCATAATAGCCCAGATACTAGATAGAACAACATAATCTTCAGAGACGCTCTTCTTGGCAGATTCTGTTGGAAGTAGCAAGAGTATCAGCTCCTATTAATCTGGATATTCCACTTCAAGAAGGCACCCTCAGTGAATTATTTGCCTTTTATTTTTGTACAATTCTAGGCATATTGTGGATTTTACAAACAATAAACAATGAAGTATCTTTATTTTAAGCAGGTATGATTTTACTCATCTATATATCAGGGGTGTACATACTGTTGGAATAATGGAATAATCAAACTGTTTCCTACACATTTGTCTTAGTACAATTTCAAAGTTTTGTAAGGTAGGGACAATGTCCATATATTGATGTATTTGATATTCAGTTATGTAGTCTTTGCTCAAGAATCTCCTTGCACATATTTTATTTTGAGCTACTGTTTATCACCTTTATTGATTCCTTGTGCTCAACCCACATCCTTGTTTACTTCTGTAGTATCTTCACTTAGTAAGATTCTCAATACGTTCCTTATAGATACCGGTATTAGATCCTCTGCTCAGTGTGGCTGCACCATCGTTTTATAAAATGACATTATCAGGGTTTTTTTTTTTTAGTGGTTTCCCAATAATATCTGTTTGCTTCTGGTGCTTTTTTAAAAAAATTGCATCTGTAAATCTTCTGCTATATTGTATAGACAGCACAATCTGCTACTTCCTTTCAGTTCCATCAACTCTTGTTATGGAATGATTTATTCTGTTTTCCAAAGGCTCATTTAGAGATAGTGACATTGCAGAATCCAGAATTTTATCCATGCAACAACAGAATCTTTTGATTCCATTATATTTGTATTTCTTTAAATTAGATGTTATTTTTCTCTTCCTGTGCCTCTGCCAACTTTGCATTTGTTTACAAATTTCCAAAGGAAAGTCATAACAATATGCTGCATAAAAATATAACATACGCTGTAGAATTTTAAAGATCACTGTAAACAATTTGTTATGAAATTAAGCTTTTGTGGGCTATATCTCCTTCATCAAATGTAGGCTTTCAATTAAAATAGATTTGTATTGCAACAAATTTATGCTATAATGGAATACTGTTAAGGATTAAGGTAATATAAAATGTATTATAGTTAATGAGAGCTATCCAGATGCATCTTTCAAGACTAAGCAACTGCACAAAATAGTTTAACAATCTTGACAAGGATCTTTATTATCCATATAGAATTCATCTCCCTCCAGTGCTTATAATATAGTCTCCCCATGCCCACTCTCAATTATGATCCATATGTGGCACCACTATAGACTTAAAAGAAAAACATCTAAGGCAATTGTAACAAAAGACAAAAGGGCTGGCTCTTTTATATTTTGTATCTCTCTAATCAGAAAAAAATATATTTTTGCTGGTCTCACTTCAAGCTCCTTCTCTCTCTCTCTTTCTTTCTGTAACTCCAACTCTTCTTCCTTTCGCCTTTGACGTATATCTGCAGCTTCATTGCGCTCTTCTTCCTCAAAGAAATCTTTATCAAGGCGCTCCAGGTTTGGGAGCAGGACCAGGGCTTCTACACGGTATTCCGATTCATCAGAACAAGGATTCTCTAACAAGACCAGGGCTCGTAACATGGGCAGCACTTGCAGCTTTTCCAACTCCTGGACTTGTGTAATTGTATTTCCCCTGCAGAAACGGGAAAGAAATATTTGCCTTACAATATACCCTTATTAGGAAAATAATAATTTAAAGAAAGTAATAAATTTCAGAAGGAAATGGGAAGAATAAATGGCATATTTAAAAAAGGAGTTTTCTGAATTTTAAATGTTTCCTTTGCTGGCCTACTTTACTTGTACAATCATTTACTTTTGTAAGACATCTGGTGTCAGAATCTTCCCATTAAGCTATGGTCATAATAAGCTATTCTTGGCACAGGACATTTAAATCTAAGTTATTAATAATATCAACAATGATAAAAAATAATCATCACCTTAGGACCAGTTAGGATCAGTAGGAATTAATGACTGTAAACTGCAACTGTTTAAATTACAAACCACACTATTCAGATAGAGTAAATGTCTTAGAAGCTTTAAATGTCTGTTGGCTGCTACTATATATTTTCTATAAATCTAACATCTTTATATCAGGGTACCTTATATCTGATCCTACTAGTAAGCTGTAGTATTGTCTACAATCACTCAATAATCATTGTACTGATATAATTATATTGAGAGAAAGCTTTATATTGCCTCAATTATGCTTGAGTGATGCTAGGAAGATTTTAGAAGTCACTAATGGGGACATGCTGTGATTATATTTTAAGATGCAAAATGGGAGTTCCTATAGTTGCAAGAAAGTCTTTTAATTTCCATTGACCTTAACATTTCATTTTGAACAAAAGATGTCATTTATTATTTTTTATAATTGCTATATAATTCAGGTGCCTCTTCTGTGCCTTTGCCTCATTTTGTAGCTTGTTTGGGGGCGAGGGTGGGGCTGGCATATATAAAGTTCCCTCTTATTTTTTTATTCAAAATCCAGTGGGAATGAATGTGATTATAAACTAGAATCCATTCTTCCCACTTCATATCCAATAATTTAACCATAGCCATGTAATGTTGTCCCTCTTACTGTGCTCTAATGCAGCCAATAGGAGTAATGTTATAGTGCATTTTAAAAAAACTAAAAATTGATATTTATCAGGAAGACTTGGTTTAAACATAATTTCTCATATTATTCTCTTTATTTCCAAGGCAACTTTGATATTTGATACAGAAGCTCACACACCGTAGGTTGAGGTACTGAAGAGATTTCATGTTGCTTGAGAAACCATCCAACACTTCAATTAGATTGTCACGCAGGTGTAGAGTTGTGAGTTGCTCCAGATTTTCCAAGTCTTCTAGTTGACTAATAGTATTCTGAGCCTAAAAAAAGAGGGTATTGTAGGGTATGCTGTAGAGAACAGAATATCAGAGTTAAATTGAAAGTACAGTCACCCAATAATGAGGAATAAGAGACCTTATAAACCAGTCATGTGTTTCCAACTAATTAATTTTAGGGATATCATTTTCCAAGCCTTACTTGGGCTTTACAACAGTTTAGGAGAAAATTGAGAAAAATCTAAACTTTATAGATCCATGATGGTGAATCTCTGGCACGCATGCCAGAGGTGGCATACAGAACCCTCTCTCTAGGCACATGTGCCATTGTCCTAGTGCATGCACGCATGCACATCCCACCAGCCAGCTGGTCTTTAGGTCTCTGCCATGCATGCGTGGGGGGGCAGGGCACGCAAAGGAGTTGTGCCGCATATCCAGGGGGGGAGGGACGCATGCACAGGGCACACACACATTGAATTTTGGGAATGTGCACACGATTTGGGCACTTGGTGCTGAAAAGGTTAGGCATCACTACTTATAGAATCTATGGCTTCAGAATCAAGTCAGCATTTGCCTCTGTCTCCTATAAATCTTTTTGTTACATTTTGCCTGATTAAGAGTCAAGAATATCTTGATAGTTTCCATTCTACTGTGATCTCAAGCGTAATAAAGATATTGTCTAAGATGAATAAATATGCAAGAGCACATTCACATTCTTAGCACAATGTGTCACAAAATCGAGTCAACACTAATGTTCCCTCCCCTCTATATTCCCCAGTGATCAATTTTAACACTGGCATTTTGTTTGTTATTGTTAATTTAATTTCAAGATTATGCTGTTTCTTTCTTCAAGGAGCCCAGCATGATTTCTGTCCTCACACTCTTTTTTTATCCTCACTATAACACTGTTAGATTGCTGAGAATGTGGCTGCCTCATTCAGTGGACTTTGTGGGAACTAGAATGGGAATCTGAACCCAGATCTGTGGAGTTCTTTGTAAAATCATTACAGTACATCAACAGAAATTGGAGTCAAGCTTGGGAAATTGTGCACTAACATTGGACTGTAATTCTACATGTTAATGATTGAAATCATATCCACTTTAAAATACAAAGATCAGACTATGCAATTTAACATATCTTCTGTTTAGCCAAATTCACCTGCCACAATCAGGCATAAACGGTGTCTTTGAAGCTGCTATATGTATTGCAAGGAAAACCTGGATAAATTTATTTTAAAAAGGCAAAAAAGGGAAGATTTTCATTTGCATGCCCTACCTTTCACATCATCAGAGTTTCTCAGGTATCTCTGTAGCCTCTATTACTATATACTCTGTGGTATAATTATGTACACAATTACCATGTCTAGTTTGATATATAGTGAAAAGGCTGTTTGGGGATAAGTCCTCTTACCAAGTACAAGTTTTTGAGTTTGGGCAAGTAGATTCCAGCTGTAGACTTTAGATTGTTTCCTCGCAACTCTACTGTGTGCAGATTTGACAGGATAGTTGGATTCAGTTCTGATAGTACCTCAATCGCATTGCCTGGGTATAAGAACAATAGGCAGCAATAAGATAATTAATTTGTCCAGGATTCCTTTTCGGCAAAACATAAAGGGAGACATTTCCTTCTTGATTCAGAGAAATCCTTGAGTATATACCCACTCACCTCTCAGGTTAAGGCTGGTCAAACGTGGGTGGCAAATGCCATTAGAGTCCTTGATATGGTTGTTGGCAAAGCTTGCAATTTGCAAGTAGGGCAACTCTTCTATGCTGGCACTGGCTAACCGATTATTATCCACTTTCAGCCACAGCAAATGTCTGAGAAATGCCAATGGAGAGAGGTCACGGAGCAAGTTGTCTGACAAGTCTACATATCGTAGATGGATGTAATTATGGATGAATGTGATATCTGTCAATTCCCTGTCACAAAATGAGGAAAGTTACATTATACCCCAATTATCAGTTTTCCAGTGCCTTCCCTAAACATGTCTATTCCATTAGGAAGTGGAATAACAGCCCAGACAAAATTCTTAGAAAAATAAGATATATATCTGTGCACTTAACTTTTCTCTGACTTCTAATTTCACAAAGGCATGTGCAAGGCCATTGCCAGTTTTACATAAAAGTGAGAGGCCTTCCTTCACCATCTCCTCATTGAGAGAGGTTGAAACTTGGGGCTGTGGGGGGAAAAGCACAGTCAAGAAAAGATACAAGAAAACATTACCAAGTCACAGCAATCCTTTTGTATCAGAAGAGTGAATGATGAAGGAATAGTTATTTTTCTCACACATTTCCTTCTACTAATGTATCTTTTACAAAGAGCATCCTACGTAGGCTATGCTAAGAGCTACATTAAATTCTTTTAAATTGCATTGAGTTTGATGGGCAGAGAAAACAGTTATGCAATTTCAATAAATTGTTTACTGCCTGGATTGAGATAGTATATAAATTCCATGAATGAATAAAGGAATTGTGTTTTAAATATTTTTGAAAAAATATATAAACATGCTTTACCTCTTCCTCTGCTTCATCCGCTTCCCCTTCCACTTCCACTTCCTCCTCCATCTCCCTCTCTTCTTTCTTTTCTTCAACTTCTTCTTCAGTTTCATTCTCATCATCAGGCTCCTCATCTGACATTTTTCAGAGTTAATACTTTCAGGCTATAAATAACAAAAATTGTAAGTGATTTCTAGCAACTGGCCAGAATCTTATTTCAGTTGAACAAATTTGGTGTGGGTATTGGTGAAAAGGGCAAAATGTTCTCATTTGAGGACACCCATTACAGGAGGGGAGAGGGAAATGCTTTTAGGAAATGCCCTATATTTCAGCTGGTCTTTTAGCATCCAGTCCTTTTGAAAACCTTTTAAAACATCTTCCAGGAAGCTGTCATGTGGACTAGAATCTTATTTTGGTCAGAAGCTTCAGAAAAATCTATTCAAGCCCAACAAGAGGGCTGAAGTGACAATTTTGAAGCCAACTAGAACACAGGAGGGCAGATATATAAATAATTAAACAAGGATTTCACTGGCATGTTTCAAATAGCAAAACAGAAACTGAAGCCCTTGCTCCCCTAAAAAGGAGAAAACTGCCCGATGTACTTTAATATGTACCGTGGACAGAAGCTGCACCGGTTAAAATTATCTCTATTGCTGTTGCCCAGCTGTTGTTGAGTTTAGCGTTGTGAAAACCAAGGCAACCACCCCAGGCCCTTTAGCGCCTCCTTCTGCCCAATTCGCGTTCCTTCAACTCTCCAAGAAGCGGTACCTATACAGTTACTACGGTACTGTCTCCTCCGAGTTGATGACCCCGGTGCAAGACTTAGCCGCTAAATGTGGATTATTTGGTTGCTAGGGCAACTCCGTAGGAGGCGGGCACTGTCGTGGCGGACGCCTTTACTTCTTCCGATAGCCGCCGAATGACTGCCAGGTTTTTCTATCTTGCGAAGGCGGCCACAGGCAAAGGCTGGCTGGCAGAAAGCGCGGGAGAAGCGGATTGGATGAGAGCCGCGGTATTTGCATAAAAGCGTCCTAAGGGAGCCTCCGAAGCTGTGTCCCTCAAGCTTGGCGTTTGTGGAATTCTTGAGAATTGGCGTCCACAAAAGTTACTAAGCTTGAGAAACCCCCCTCCAAAGAGTCAGAAGAAGCGAAGCAGAGCCGGGTCGACAGTAAGCGATGGGATGCAAAAGACAAGAAATAGCAAGATACCCACGCTGCCACTTTGGATATAAGAGATTGGATAACCATTTGTCTGATACGAGGTCTTCTGCTCGAGCAGAGGGTTGGGCTAGAAGACCTCCAAGGTCCCCTTCCAACTCTATAATTCTGTGTTCTTCATTCAGGGTACAATACAGTAGTCTTTTTCACGTGTGCAGTACTTATTTCTGTATCACTGTTCTCTACCACCTTTTGTTAAATTTATTTAGTAATGCTAACTTGTTATGAATGCTGTCACTGTTGTGTCCGTTTTTCACCTTCCCTATTTTATTTCCTCTGATTTCTATCACTTCTTGGTTGCATGGCTAACTAGCTTATAGATGCATGACAAATAAGTTTCCTGAGGATCCATCCCATTTCCTCATCAATAAAGGCTTGTGTGATAATAAATTGGGGTGCTGTTGAGAGAATATATTAAGCTGAAGTGACAGATTCATCCACTCTGCCACAGTTTACACTACAGGCTGAATCAGCATTACAAATCAATTGAACAAGCCTAAGAGCCATAGCATTCCAAGTAGCTTTTACCGCAGCATGGACTTTTGTCAGGCTTTTTTTCTCGTTTTAGTATTGCTTTTAATGAATGCTACTGAACTTATTCTGCATTTATTTTAATGCAGAATACTACCTGGAACATTCAGGTAAATCAAGTAAATAATCTAACAAGCATGTCACTTCGCAAAAGTAAATTAAATAAAGAGCACTTAATTCGATACACAAGGTTGGGTGAGGAAGAAAGCTGTGTGTCCTGCGAATGTATAACGTTGGGCTACAAATCATCATGGTTATTGGTTCTTGATTTCAACTTGTAGAGGATTTGATGCAGTACAGAGCATAGTGCCATCAGTTGAATGAAACAACCCTTCTTGGTCAATCTCTACTTCAACTCAATTGCTAATAAAATTGCAAGTAATTGAGGGACTATGTCCCCAGTATGAACCAAACATTTACTATGCTCCTTCTACAGCAGTCAAGGGTCACAATGAGTGAACACTGACATGGTGAAATCATTGAAATGGGCGGGTGAAGAACTGTGATTTAATTATGTTCATTTGGACTAGGCAGGTCCAAATTAGGAAGGCGTGGACCTTCCTAATAGAAACATGCTTTTCTGGCAAAAAAGATTGCTACTTCTTGGTTATCTACCATCAAAAATAGGAAGTATGATTTCTGGGGAGAATGGAATACTGAAAACATTAGTCTGATGATGGCACCAAACACTCTGATGCCCACTTCTTTATTTTGGGATCTCCTCCGCTCACATATCATAGGGTGTCTCTCCCCTGCTCTTTTAACATGAAAATATGATTTTGTTGCATGCCCCAAAGGATATGTCAGTGAAGTGACAGAAGACATAAAACATGTAGTAGGGTTACATCTATAGAACAGGTAACTGCACTCTTGAGAAATCCAATACACTTGTGTAGCAGATCCATTTGCAACATGGGTAAAAATCCTTCCTAAAAGCTAAATACGTATAGTTCAAAGAAGATAAAATGCTGGGCACTATCAAACATAACTCGAGGGCTGAACAGGCATTTTATCTAGTGCTTGGGACCCAAATGGCTACACCATCTAGAATCTCAATGAGATGAAGACTCCAAGACTTAAGAGGAACATGTGGCAAGGTATAGAGCTACAGAATCTTTTGTGCATGGATTCCTAAGGAAAGACCACAAGCGAGTTGTGTGGAAAAGATGTTTTAAAATAGATTTGAATGCTTTCATGTACATAGTAAACATAGCTAATGAATCAGGGTAAGCAGTCTTTTTGGACTGGTGGGAACCTTAGAAGTTGGAGAACCTGTTGTAAATTTCCATACAAAATATATGAATATTTGCCTGTTCACATAAGAGCTATGGCTGGGAACACTCACAAAATAGTTACTAAAAGACTAATTGATAAAATCTTCAGAAAGACAGTGTAAAAATTGAACGAGATTTAAGGATTCTGTTAGACCATTCCCAAGAAATACCTTAGTTATGGTAAAACAGGAACATCAAAAGAAAGTGGGAAATAAAAAAGCTGTTCTATAAAGCCATATAGAATGTTTTGAGACCACTTGCCACCAATTATGCAAGGTGTGCCTGCATCATTTATTCCTGAGGGAGTATCACAATTTAATCAGTTATGCATGAAGATTGTTAACACTGGAGAAGTATTCTGGACAGGTTCACTGTGATTAGGATTGCACTGGATTTTAAGAATAAATCTGAGCTCACTTATATTAATCTGAATGTAGTTGGCTTGTTTCTGGTTTATCATATTGTGGTAGCTTTTATACTAGTTTGCACAGATTTTATGATTTAGTTAGTATCTTGTGTAAGATGGGTTTCTTCTTTGGAGAATAGTTTCATACTTTTAAAAAATGTTTGTAAATGTTTTTGTTCTTATCAGTTACTATACATGAGGCATTTTTATTTCAGTCTTAATAAATCCCAGCAAATTAAAAAATTGGGAATTATCTCCTCCTTGGAAGCTAAGATCCCAAACAATTTGCCAAGGCTTTCCTATCTCATCTCAGTATGTTCTTTGTCCCTTCTTACTCTGAGCATGCCCTCAGTTGGGAAAGTCAACTCCAATTATTTTATGAACTTTGCCCTTGTTCTTGATGGCCACTATGTAATATTGTCTGAAATCCAGTCATATGTCCTCATTTGCACATTACAAGACATAGGCTTGATCAAACTAAATGTTTGCTGACATGACAATTCAATAATTTATTCCCTGTAATTGGATTAAAAGTTATGCAATCTGCTGAATAAAGTGTTTATGAAACAACTTATCAGTTTAATATTTGACTTTGTGAATATATTAAGAAATCAGGCTACAACTATTTTTGATATGCTGTAGCAAAGATCACAAGGCTTTTGCTCAATTTTTCTGTGATGTGACTGTTAATAGAGAAGATTCTTGGCCACCAAAATGCAATTTACCTGATATATAGTTCCAGAAATTAAGATATTTAATATAGTCACATTCATCTTGTTAAATTCTATGCAGTGTACAGATTAAAAGCCTAATTCAAACACCTGCCTGATTCATGTATAATTTTTGATCTAGAAAGGGCTATGATTAAAAATAAATTTCTGAATACCCAGTTAGAGATGATACGTTACAGATAGATAATCTGATTTTTTCAATTTAGCTCTTTATATATACTGTATATTTGAATCCTATATATACACGTCCTATTGATCTCAGTGGGGCTTAATTGCTGGGTGTACAGATTCAAGTTTGACCCCTTGATTATGTCAACTTAAAAAACAAAACATGCAAGTAGGTTTAATCCTTTTGGCATTGTATTAAGATTTGAATCCAACAAATTGAACTGACAGATGCTTTAGCTGACAGCCTCTTCAAACAAATCCAGTATCACAAACAGGCTGTTCTCTGAATTAAACCACAGTGAGATGCAAACCACATTGTAATCTATTCAACAGATCTGGGGCAGGAGCCAAAGTATGTCCAAAGAATGCAACAGGATCACAGCCCAGCCTGAACCCAAGTGGCATAAGGAGTTTCTAATATTATTACCATATCCTTGATCTGGACATGGAATAAACATTTATATCAGCATTTTTCAAATGTGGCAAGAAAAACACTGATCTAAACAGAGGAGCATCAAAAACAGCTTTATCCAAATTCAGTGACTGAATAAAACATATTTTCACCTTGATAAAATTTGTACAGGATAAGTTAATTTCAAAGTGCAGTTGCTGTAATAGATGCTGCCTCTATCAGTATTTTCTTTGCCAATTTTGCAAATTCCTGAATGTTATCTCAATTTAGCATTTAATTCAGCAAATATCTTTAACTGACTTATATTCTTGCTTATATATATCTGCTTTTGCCAATGTGCACAAAAAATGCGACAAGCATTAAATGCACAATAGAGAAATGAGTTGTGAAGACTTCTGAGATGCCATGAGCATGGATAAAACAAACCTTTTATGAACTTTTTATTGAGAATAGAGAAAAGTGGTTTATAGATTTGATAAGAGAATAAGGAGTAATCAAGGGGCCAAAGGGATTTTTGTAATATTAATGAGGGAGACTGGATAACACGTTAATTTTTGTTGCAAAGGAAGTCAGAAGTCATGTTTTTTATTTTTCTCTTGTTTTTTCTCTTTATTCTTACTTCATAAATTTCATTTTATTTGAAAAAGTATTTAATAACAATTAAAGAAGTGAGACAAAGTTGGTTCAGAAATCAATGGGACTTCCAGCAATTATGTTTTTAATTTCTCCCTCTAACGCTCAAATTATTTTTGCAAAGACACAGGAACTACTTGAAGATGTTGATAGAAAATAGTCTGAAATTCCTACTTAACCATAATCTAAAGTTAGTTGATAGCTTTCTTAGAAACAACCCAAAACTTTTTGGAGCTCTCAAGAACTCTGGCTAGATAAAAATAAAACCTGGAACTAGTCTTGGTCAGCTGGAATGGTTAATCTCAAATTTTAGCAATATAAAAGTCAGATATTATTTGTTTCTATCCTAAAGTGAAACATATTCCAGTAATTCACTGTAGGCCTTTTGCAACCGATTCTGCCTGCTAGGAAAAAAACGGGCAGTGCTCCAGAATAAGCAAATATTGTCTTGTGGGGTCACAAAAAATAGTACGGGATACCATTTCTGCCATCTGCATCTTAAGTTACCTTAAAAGTTTTCAAATGTATGTGGGGAGAGAGCAAGGAGTATGTAATGGGTACGTGAAAATGACCCTGGGAAACAGGAGGAAGAGCCATAGCCTAGATATGCAAAAGCTACCTCAGTCTGTAGAAAAAAGGGATCCTCACCACTTTTCTGGAAAGGAGGAAAGTCCTTTAAGACTGGCAAGATTTTGTTACTTTAACCTTACAATAAAAGGATGTTAATACTCATGGTTTGTGCTTCTTTCCAGACTACTTCAAAGGGCAATACAACACTCTCACATTGCCTACAATTCTGCCTAAAATACTGATTAGTTTTGAGTGTCATATAAAATTATTTGGAAATTAGACACATAATTTGAAACATGACTATATCCCAGTAAAAGCAAAAGCAAAAACTCCAACCTCACATTTCCTTTATCAATCCACATTTTACCTCTAGCAAAAGTTCTCACCAGGGACAGAATAAATGAAGCTCTGCAGTGGACTTCTCCAAGCTATACTTTTTGCCTCCTCTTTTAAAACTTAAATCTTGGAATAATTAAAATTTATTTCATGCCTGCTTTTGATAAAAAGCACCCCATTCTGTGGTCATAACTGGTTGCATTTGGTTGTAATGATGTATCCCTGCTTTCAACCAATTGAATATGGCCCAATGATATATACATGTAAACCATATCCCCAACATGCATGGATGTTTGCTTATACAATTGATTACTTACTTTGGATATGTTCTCAGTATAAACTGTTTTCTTAATAGCTTTTACCATTACAGTACCATTTATGACAACCAAGAGGCTTGAAAAGGACAGACCCTATGTCAAATATTCTCATCCTACTCAATATTGAGCCTTCTCAATTTTAGAATAGGGCAACAAACATTTAGAACTGTGAATGCCTTTTGACTTCCATATAATCCTAATGACGACTCTGAATAATCCAGGATGCCTAAATGTAACTTTGGGGAGATACGAGGCACTTTTTAAGCAGAATCCCATTCTAAACACAGGGAGAGCAGTTTTGCATCGAACCATCTGTGGTTAGGTGCCCTTTGAAAGACAAAGAAATGGAACTAGTAGTGTTTGATGGAGTTTGAAGACATTTCATAACACTGCTGAGGAGCTGACTATCAACCACTGATATGTCAGGCATAGGGAAAGAAGAATTGAGCCTTGATTCTTGCCTTAGATCTTGAGAAATCCTGTCAAACAGTGTGTTACAGGCATTTTCCCTTAAGCATATACATAGTTTGTTATGTCCAGTTCCAATTCCTAGCTCGCTGGAACAGAACCAGCATGGTAAGGAATGAGAATTCAGCATTCTCTAAAAATGTGTAAAAACTCTTATGTATATCAAAAGCTTTTGAGATGTTTTCCCTCAAACAACAATAATAATTCCTACACACTACTTTCCATTTGTTTATTTCTAGTTATACCAATGGCCTAGGAGACACGGAAGGAATATACAACTTACAGGCAATTACAAGCCACTAGGCACAGAGTCCAAATTAGGTGAACCATGAGATGAACACCTTTCTTAACAAGGCAGATGTCCCTCTAGAGCAGAAGTTTGGAGTGGAAAGAAAATAGGTCTGACTAGTTTACAAAGCCTAAAAATCAAGGCAGGAAGCCCCTCTCACAAGTACAGAGGAAGCAAATGAAATATTGCTTTTATGAAGGAACACAATATTCATATTGGAATCCATGTTTAGCAGCAGAGGTGAATGATAAAGGTGGGAAAAGGGATTGAAGATGAGGCCATTTCACTTGAGTGCAAGTGTATCTTTACAGTATTTCTCTTCTAACCAGGGTTGGTTCTCCCTCCAGCTTTTTTTATTTCAGGTTCTATAGAGTAGGTTTCACTGTTTCGCATTGATGATGCTTACAAATTCAGGCTTCAGGGAAGCCCCACCAACAAGAAAGCCATCTACATCATGTTGAGAGGCCAATTCTTTGCAGTTGGCAGCAGTAACTGAACCTAGAAAGAATAAAATTTCATTTAGAAAAAGAAAAAAAATGCAGAACGTAGAATACAGTAAGTAGAAACAAAAAATGCAAGGTGTTTCATCATTTTTTAAAAAAGATAATGCCCCTAACAAATCCCCATGCAAAGCTTTGGGAAAGATGGAATTTAGTTTAATCAGATGGGCTTAGGCAACTGGCATATGGTGGAGTACAATCTGAAAGAGGTATATAGACAATCCTCAAGTTACAATGGCAATTGGGACCAAGATTGCCATAGCTAAACAGTACAATAAAAAAGCCTATTACATGACTGTATCGATTAGTGACAGCAATCCTGGCTGCTGTCATAACCCCAAAACATGCAAAGTGGGAAGTGGTGGGATATTACCTGGGAGGGGAGAGGAAAGAGGGGCCTGGGGGAAACCTGGAGGCTTGGTGAAGGTTGCATGAGAGTTGGAGAATGAGGGTGTTGTGGTGTGGCGTGAATGTAGAGAAGCTGAGGGCACAAGTCCAGGTGAGTGTGGGGATACCAAGGGAAGGAGGTTGAAAGTACAAGAGATACTCAGAGGAGGGTGTGGGTCCATACAAGTGCATGGAGGCCAGGGTTGATATGAGTGCAGAAAGGCCATGTAGTGTGTGGCACAATTCATAGGAAGGCAGGGGAGGGGATTTACCAGAATGACTTGCAACTTTCCCTCCTGGCTTCCCCCATTGACTTTGCTTGTGGGAAGCTAGCAGGTGAGGTCACAAAAGATTATCATATTGCTTCAGGATATCAAAACCATCATAAGTGCAAGCTGGTTGCCAGGCACCTGAATTGCAATCATGTGAGCACAGGGGCTGCGCAATAGCCGGAATGTTTGAGGGCCAGTAATAAGTTTTGTTCATTCAGCCCTGTCCAAACTGAAAGGTCGCTGAAAAAGTGGTTGTTGGACTACAGGTTGCCCTTGAAAATCATCCAGAAGCTTCATCTGATCCACAATGCAATGGCACATGCAGCTCCAAAATTCACCTGCACTATAAAAGCACACTGGTTCTCACATTCTGAGTGCAGTTCAAGGTGTTAGTTATCACTTTTAAAGTCTTGAATGGCACAGGGTCAAGTTGTCTTTGAGGATATCTGCCCATCCCACCAGATCCAACAGGATAGAAATGCTTCAGGTCCCCTCTACCAAATGATGTCATCTCGTAGGACCTATCTGCCTAGGAGGCAAATCTAGTTTTCCACTAGCACTGGGCCAAGACATGAATTGAACCCAGCACAGACACAGTTGGTGTAAGGCTGTTATTTATCATGTTTAAATAGCCATCCATTTCACAAAAAGCAACTCTGGATGTCATACATCAAAGTATTATGCTGTTTGGTTAGAGTTGATGGCTTTTAGTGGAGGATGGAAGGTATTTAAAATATTTTATGGATTTAGCTATTGTTAGTCACACAGCATTACACTGTATAGCACAGGCAGTCAAACCTTTAAATAAATTCTTATCAGAAACCTATTCAATATGTCAAGCTTTGTAATTTACTTAAGAGATCTGAACCCCGATTTCCCCCATCCCCCCAAAGTTTGGGGAGAGCCACATTACTCTGAAACAAATAAAGCTGTTTCAACAAAATACCAAAGAGATGCTGTCCTTGTCTGAATGAAGCATTTTTCCAAATAATTTTGGAGGAATCTATAGTCTTACTGTATATCACTTCTCAGGGGCTTGTTTCTCCATAAAATATCTCAAATCATTCTCTTCATTTAAAAAAAAACTTTTTTCACATCCCAATTCTGTGTAGGTGAGGGTGACCAGGATATCATTAAGTATACTCCCAATTCATGGGTACATTGTTTATAAAAATGAATCCGTCAAATATCAATGCTCTATTATTACACAGACATCAGAAATAGGGAGCTTGGTATGCATTCCGGAAACAAACTGGCAAATTGTTACCACAGCAGCATTATGCAATGATGAAGACAGATTCTACATACCTCCATAGATGATTTGAGTTGACTGTGCAACGGCTTCAGAAACATGGGTCTTCAGCCAGTTCCTCAACTTGTCATGAACTTCCTGGGCCTGCAAGAGAAAGTAGGTTAAAAAAAGTGGGTTTTTAAGAAGTTGTATTGTCATGTAGCAGACATCTTGAAGTGAAGATAAGAGATGCTATTCACTCGGGGAGTCTCTAAAAGAGAGACCCAAGGTTTGAAAACAGGATGTCCCTAGACACTTTCATACCTGTTGGGGAGTTGCCGTTTTACCAGTTCCAATGGCCCAAACTGGCTCATAGGCAAGAACCACTTTACTCCAGTCCTTCACATTGTCTGGGGGAAAAAACAAAGCAAATAAATGTTATTTAAGAACTGAGAAAAATCCCACATGGTAGAGAGGGGAAGAATAGTCGGCTGGTCCTCTGATTGTGTCTTACAGCTTCCCTCCATGCATTTCTATGGTTAGCCAACAAAGACTGACAAGTGAGGCAAATGAAAACACAAGGACAGTTACCCTAACCTAAGTAACAACAAATCAGTCATAGCAATGACACTTTACCTATGGAGCCCTTGTTTTTGACAATGGGCATTAGTATATCCAGCAGTTAACATAACAAGCAACACATTCTGATTTACCTAAAAGATCTGTTAAGATCTATGATGTAAGACTTTCTGAGCATGACCTATGGCATTTTATGCCTAATCTAGAATAATTGTCTGATTACTTTAACAGCAATAAATGGTGTTTTACTGCTCTAATCTCCCTAGTTGGTGGGAGCTTAATTAAAACAAAAACCAAGAGACTTTTGCTGTTTTGATGGGGGAGAGATGAGAAACTCCCTCCCTAGGAGACTTCCAGCTTGAGCTTCTTCGCTGACAGACCGAAACTGCGATCGTGCGCGATTACGATCTGTGCTCACCGCTGGAGTGCCCTGAGCCGGCTGGTATGGTATCGGGGCTAAGCCACCCCGTAGAGGTGGTGAAGAGGGGGGAGACTGCCAGCAGGGTTGAGGAGAGCCGCATCTCTCCTCCTCAGCTGGCCATTACTCCCTTTCCCGAAGGCGGTTGCAGCAGTGGTCAGAAATGGCCACCTCAAAGAAGATCTTGATTGGAAAAGAATGTGCAGGAGGAAGATAAGAGAAAGTGTTGGTTGACCGGGTTAAACTGCAAAAGCAACAACGCAAGGTACCCTGGAATTTAAACCATAAAAAAAATAACATTGTTCTCAAAGAAGATTTTGAAGGAGAGATGGAAGGGAAAGGATTTGGTTTTGTTTGTTTTTTC
This sequence comes from Hydrophis major, assembly GCA_033807585.1. Taxonomy (NCBI): domain Eukaryota; kingdom Metazoa; phylum Chordata; class Lepidosauria; order Squamata; family Elapidae; genus Hydrophis; species Hydrophis major. The sequence continues at coordinate 247,694,490 of CM066329.1, forward strand.
TCTTCCCTTCCATATACTGACAGCTAAGAGACTTAAGCAAGAAATTGAAAAAAAATCCACTGTGACATCAACAGGCATTTAAGCTGAAAATAAAATGTCAAAGGGATAATAAAGATTTCTGGATACTTTAAAACTTTTAAAAGCAGGAAAGGAGAGAAAAAGAATAAAAGGGCAGGATCTGGAAAAATGGAGGAGACTGCCTGGAACTAAAACCTCAACAAGATTCCTAAAAGATACATTTTAACTGAAACTTGGCAACAAAATAGTAGAACCCCAGGAAGAGAAAGTAGAAAAAAGAAGGAAGAAATAGCTTGGGATTATTTGGATTACTTGGTGATCTCTGGATTTTTGGTTATTGCATTTAAATGACTAAAATCAATCGGGTGGTTGTTTAAAAGTGTTTAAAGTGGCACCACTTTAAGAAGAACTGAAAATGGAACTTTAAAAAGTGCAAAGAAGATGCACAGGAAGAGAGAAGTTTTTTTGGCTTCGCACTTCAACTCTTAGAAATGGAGATCTGGAACTATGAGAAACAACAAGAAATGCTTGCAGAACAAGAAGATTGAGACAAAGAAGAAGCCATCTTTAATGAACAAGTAATTTTATGTGGGGAGGAGGAAAGGGGGGAAAGGGGATGAAAAGTTTAAGATTTGAAAAAACAACCAAAAAAAAAAAAGAATAGTTTGAAAAATAAGTACATTAGAAAGCAACAGAAGAAGGGAATATAGAAGAGAGAATTAGAAGTAGAGAGACAAGGGGGTAAAAAGGGGAGGGACAAAAAGAGAGGGAAGAAGGAAAGGAAAAGAAGTTATAAAGGACAGAAACAAGATATAGAGAAACAGGGCAAAGGTGTAAAAATTGAAAGTATAAGCCTGTTTAGAGATAATGGGTGAAAACTTAATTGTAAAAGGGATTCTACAAAGGCACATAAGATAGTATTGTATTACAAATAGAAATAATTTTAGAAAATATGTTTAAAATGGATAAAATATTTATCGTAATCTAGTGGAATGTTTGTTAATAAACAAATGAAATAAAGTGAATGAGAGAATTAAATTAGAAAAGGATGGAAACATTTTAATTATTATTAATGATTTATAAAAGTGAAGAGAAATATGGAAAAAATTAATTATGGAAAGTTTATAATTGTTCCCAAGGAAGTATGATATTTAATTGAAAAGAAAGGTTAAAGATGTTCAGATTTTAATGAATATTAATGATAGAATTGAATTGGAATGGAATGAGTGTTTTATTTACATATTTACATATATATATACACACACACACACACACACACACACACACACACATGGCTTTCAGCTTTGTTTGGGTATTTTCCCACATCATAGTAGTGGTACTTTTAAAGTTGTAGCAACATTTCAGCAGAATCTCATCTGCCATCATCAGGCTTCTGTATAGTGTTCGTCTGTGAGTCACTTTTACAGTGGTTTCAGATTTAAATTTGGGGCAGCCTATTGCTGTGCCAGAATGGTTTTTTCTTCCTCCTGATTGGTTGAGAGTCTTGGTCTGTGTTTATTGGTCTTGGAGTTTGCTGTGTTCTGCTTCTAATATCTTCTGTCTGTTTTTTTTTTTTTGGGGGGGGGGGGCTCTTTTTGTATCTTGATTGGCTGGCAACATTGTGTTACTTTACTGGAGGCCTTTAGTGCAGATTGGCTTCGGGTAAATGGACAGCTATTTGCCAGCCAATCAAGATACAAAAAGAGCCCCTATAGATACAAAAAGAGCCACTATATTCTTAAAAAAAGATTTTATATATATAATCTTTTTTTAAGAATATAGTGTGTATTTTAAGAATGTACCAAGCATAATTCAATTGGAAGTTATGTATTATATTGAATGTTATAATCTTAAAGGTATACATGGAAGCTTAAATAAGAGTTGAATGGATAAAATTAAAAGATATAAAGGTGTCATACTCCAATTAGTACCTACAGGAGAAAATTTGTTTAATGAGAAAAGATAATATGAAATTGAAACAGAACAGACAAAAGTATAAATCTAATGATTTGAATTGAGATCAGATAATCAAAACAAAATTGAGAAAATTAAAAGAGGGGAAAAACTATGTAGAAAATGTAAAACAGTAATAAGATATGGAACAGATACACAAAAATGAGCATGAAATTGAGTTTGCGTCTGTATGAAGAAATGTAATCCGGGACCATGCTATTTAAAAAAAAAAAAAGTTTTATTTGTATTATGTTCTTTTTGTGAAAACCCAAAAAAAATTTCAAAAAAAAAAAAAAAGTAACTCCCTCCCTAGAATTCCTCCCATGGTCTCTTACCAGCAATGGCTTTGGTCTGCTCGAATACCACCTTCTCTGTGATACCAGCCTCTCGCTCATCAAGTTTCTCTCCAATGCAAGCAATGACCCGAAGCCCTTCAGACAAGGCATGGGCCACCTTCTGTCCAATGAGCTGAAAAGAGGCAGAAATAAAGTAAAGAAAACTTATACAAGATTGGTGCATATCCTGGGTGTAAAAAGCCCAGCATCTGTCATAGATGGCGGTGAAGAAGGAAAAGAAAT